>CM035813.1:24798-687298 GCA_020458035.1 Magallana ariakensis
TTAACTAGTGGTGATATCTTCTTGTTTTTAGTATGTATAAAGATAATTAAGGGTAGAAATATTGACACTTACAGATATAGAGGGTTTCCAAAGGGATTTAGTATGTCATTTATTTAATGTCAAATTGAAATTTTTGGGTATTCTAAGGGTGGTATAAATTCATAATGCAGGGCTTTTTCTTTGAACTAATGCTGCTAAATCCTTTGTTTTAATGTGTATTATGATAAAATAGGGTAGAAATATTAATACTTAATAGGTTTAGTGGTGGTCAGGAGGGATTTAGTATTCATTATATTTAACGTCAAATGGAAATTTTTGGGTATTCTCACAGGGTATAAATTCATAATACAGGGGTATTTCTTTAAGCTAATGGTATTTTATCCTTTGTTTTGATGTGTATTAGACTAAAATAGGGTAGAAATATTAATACTTAAAGGTTCAGTGGGGGTCAGGAGGGATTTAGTATTCCAAATATTTAACGTTCAATGGAAATTTTTGGGCATTCTCTGGGGGGTAAAAATTCATAATACATGGGTATTTCTTTATACTAATGGTGTTAAATCTCTTGTTTTAATGTGTACTAGGATAAAATAGGGCAGAAATTTTAATACAAAAAGATTTAGTGGGGGTCAGGAGGAATTTAGTATTCATTATATTTAACGTCAAAATGGAATTTTTGGGTATACTCAGGGGGCTATAAATTCATAATACAGGGTTATTTCTTTAAACTAATGGTACTTTATCCTTTGTTTTGATGTGTATTAGGATAAAATAAAGCAGAAATTTTAATACTAAAAGATTAAGTGGGGATCAGGAGGAATTTAGTATTCATTATATTTAACGTCAAAATGAAATTTTTGGGTATACTCAGGGGGCTATAAATTCATAATACAGGGGTATTTCTTTAAGCTAATGGTACTTTATCCTTTGTTTTGCTGTGTATTAGGATAAAATAGGGTAGAAATATTAATACTTAATGGTTTAGTGGGGGTCAGGAGGGATTTAGTATACCAAATATTTAACGTTCAATGGAAATATTTGGGCATTCTCTGGGGGGTATAAATTCATAATACAGAGGTATTTCTTTAAACTAATGGTGTTAAATCTTTTGTTTTAATGTGTACTAGAATAAAATAGGGCAGAAATTTTAATACTAAAAGATTAAGTGGGGGTCAGGAGGGATTTAGTATTCATTATATTTAACGTTAAAATGGAATTTTTGGGCATTTTCTGGGGGGTATAAATTTATAATACAGGGGTATTTCTTTAAGCTAATGGTATTTTATCCTTTGTTTTGCTGTGTATTAGACTAAAATAGGGTAGAAATATTAATACTTAAAGGTTCAGTGGGGGTCAGGAGGAATTTAGTATACCAAATATTTAACGTTCAATGGAAATTTTTGGGTATTCTCACAGGGTTATAAATTCATAATACAGGGGTATTTCTTTATACTAATGGTATTTTATCCTTTGTTTTGGTGTGTATTAGGATAAAATAGGGTAGAAATTTCAATACTTAAAGGTTTAGTGGGGGTCAGGAGGGACTTAGTATACCAAATATTTAACGTTCAATGGAAATTTTGGGGCATTCTCTGGGGGGTAAAAATTCATAATACAGGGGTTTTTCTTTATACTAATGGTGTTAAATCTTTTGTTTTGATGTGTACTAGGATAAAATAGGGCAGAAATTTTAATTCTAAAAGATTAGTGGGGGTCAGGAGGGATTTAGTATTCATTATATTTAACGTCAAAATGAAATTTTTGGGTATTCTAAGGGTGGTAAAAATTCATAATGCAGGGCTTTTTCTTTGAACTAATGCTGCTAAATCCTTTGTTTTAATGTGTATTATGATAAAATAGAGTAGAAATATTAATACTTATAGGTTTAGTGGTGGTCAGGAGGGATTTAGTATTCATTATATTTAACGTCAAATGGAAATTTTTGGGTATTCTCACAGGGGTATAAATTCATAATACAGGGGTATTTCTTTAAGCTAATGGTATTTTATCCTTTGTTTTGATGTGTATTAGACTAAAATAGGGTAGTAATATTAATACTTAAAGGTTCAGTGGGGGTCAGGAGGGATTTAGTATTCCAAATATTTAACGTTCAATGGAAATTTTTGGGCATTCTCTGGGGGGTAAAAATTCATAATACAGGGGTATTTCTTTATACTAATGGTGTTAAATCTCTTGTTTGAATGTGTACTAGGATAAAATAGGGCAGAAATTTTAATACTAAAAGATTTAGTGGGGGTCAGGAGGGATTTAGTATTCATTATATTTAACGTTAAAATGGAATTTTTGGGCATTTTCTGGGGGTATAAATTCATAATACAGGGGTATTTCTTTAAGGTAGTGGTATTTTATCCTTTGTTTTGCTGTGTATTAGACTAAAATAGGGTAGAAATATTAATACTTAATGGTTTAGTGCGGGTCAGGAGGGATTTAGTATACCAAATATTTAACGTTCAATGGAAATTTTTGGGCATTCTCTGGGGGGTATAAATTCATAAAACAGGGGTATTTCTTTATACTAATGGTGTTAAATCTTTTGTTTTAATGTGTACTAGGATAAAATAGGGCAGACATTTTAATACTAAAAGGTTCAGTGGGTGTCAGGAGGAATTTAGTATTCATTATATTTAACGTCAAATGGAAATTTTTGGGTATTCTCACAGGGTTATAAATTCATAATACAGGGGTATTTCTTTATACTAATGGTATTTTATCCTTTGTTTTGATGTGTATTAGGATAAAATAGGGTAGAAATTTCAATACTTAAAGGTTTAGTAGGGGTCAGGAGGGACTTAGTATACCAAATATTTAACGTTCAATGGAAATTTTTGGGCATTCTCTGGGGGGTAAAAATTCATAATACAGGGGTTTTTCTTTATACTAATGGTGTTAAATCTTTTGTTTTGATGTGTACTAGAATAAAATAGGGCAGAAATTTTAATACTAAAAGATTTAGTGGGGGTCAGGAGGGATTTAGTATTCATTATATTTAACGTCAAAATGAAATTTTTGGGTATTCTAAGGGTGGTAAAAATTCATAATGCAGGGCTTTTTCTTTGAACTAATGCTGCTAAATCCTTTGTTTTAATGTGTATTATGATAAAATAGGGTAGAAATATTAATACTTATAGGTTTAGTGGTGGTCAGGAGGGATTTAGTATTCATTATATTTAACGTCAAATGGAAATTTTTGGGTATTCTCACAGGGGTATAAATTCATAATACAGGGGTATTTCTTTAAGCTAATGGTATTTTATCCTTTGTTTTGATGTGTATTAGACTAAAATAGGGTAGAAATATTAATACTTAAAGGTTCAGTGGGGGTCAGGAGGAATTTAGTATACCAAATATTTAACGTTCAATGGAAATTTTTGGGCATTCTCTGGGGGGTAAAAATTCATAATACAGGGGTATTTCTTTATACTAATGGTGTTAAATCTCTTGTTTTAATGTGTACTAGGATAAAATAGGGCAGAAATTTTAATACTAAAAGATTTAGTGGGGGTCAGGAGGAATTTAGTATTCATTATATTTAACGTCAAAATGGAATTTTTGGGTATACTCAGGGGGCTATAAATTCATAATACAGGGTTATTTCTTTAAGCTAATGGTACTTTATCCTTTGTTTTGATGTGTATTAGGATAAAATAGAGCAGAAATTTTAATACTAAAAGATTAAGTGGGGATCAGGAGGAATTTAGTATTCATTATATTTAACGTCAAAATGGAATTTTTGGGTATACTCAGGGGGCTATTAATTCATAATACAGGGGTATTTCTTTAAGCTAATGGTACTTTAACCTTTGTTTTGATGTGTATTAGGATAAAATAGGGTAGAAATATTAATACTTAATGGTTTAGTGGGGGTCAGGAGGGATTTAGTATACCAAATATTTAACGTTCAATGGAAATATTTGGGCATTCTCTGGGGGGTATAAATTCATAATACAGAGGTATTTCTTTAAACTAATGGTGTTAAATCTTTTGTTTTAATGTGTACTAGGATAAAATAGGGCAGAAATTTTAATACTAAAAGATTTAGTGGGAGTCAGGAGGGATTTAGAATTCATTATATTTAACGTTAAAATGGAATTTTTGGGCATTTTCTGGGGGGTATAAATTCATAATACAGGGGTATTTCTTTAAGCTAATGGTATTTTATCCTTTGTTTTGCTGTGTATTAGACTAAAATAGGGTAGAAATATTAATACTTAAAGGTTCAGTGGGGGTCAGGAGGAATTTAGTATACCAAATATTTAACGTTCAATGGAAATTTTTGGGCATTCTCTGGGGGGTATAAATTCATAAAACAGGGGTATTTCTTTATACTAATGGTGTTAAATCTTTTGTTTTAATGTGTACTAGGATAAAATAGGGCAGACATTTTAATACTAAAAGGTTCAGTGGGGGTCAGGAGGAATTTAGTATTCATTATATTTAACGTCAAATGGAAATTTTTGGGTATTCTCACAGGGTTATAAATTTATAATACAGGGGTATTTCTTTATACTAATGGTATTTTATCCTTTGTTTTGATGTGTATTAGGATAAAATAGGGTAGAAATTTCAATACTTAAAGGTTTAGTGGGGGTCAGGAGGGACTTAGTATACCAAATATTTAACGTTCAATGGAAATTTTTGGGCATTCTCTGGGGGGTAAAAATTCATAATAAAGGGGTTTTTCTTTATACTAATGGTGTTAAATCTTTTGTTTTAATGTGTACTAGGATAAAATAGGGCAGAAAGTTTAATTCTAAAAGATTTAGTGGGGGTCAGGAGGGATTTAGTATTCATTATATTTAACGTCAAAATTAAATTTTTGGGTTTTCTTAGGGGGGTATAAATTCATAATGCAGGGCTTTTCCTTTGAACTGATGCTGCTAAATCCTTTGTATTAATGTTTATTAGGATAAAATATGGTAGAAATATTAATACTTACTCCATTTGATGCAGTATTTCATGAATTTCCTTTAAATAAATCTCTGGGGTTAGAGGACCAAAATATTGCATTAAGTTACAAGTAACACTTTTTTTGTAGGGACCATACATTCTTGTGATTATGGCAACAATAGTTACTGGAAATAAATCAAATATTTCTTATTCTATTACAGTGTTATTCTACACCAATTACAAAAGAGAAAAAGGCCCAAAACATATACCGGAAATAATCGGGTTCGAGATTTCGATCGGGCTCGGTATTGAAAAAAAACTTTTGTGACAACATTATTTCAAGGTGACATGGATTATACTTGTGTTTTTGGATTAAATCAGAGTAATGCAAGGTAAGTTTGCATGGAATAAGTGTAAATAATTGTTCTTTATACTGTATTTTATTGTTTTGTCAACTGTTGATACCGTAGTTGTTTATTTACAAGATATAATTGACGAAAGTTACAAGTACATTGTGTACAATACATGTTGGGTGTCAAGCGTTTAAACTAAATGTAGTTACACACCTTAAACTGTTATAATAGTTTCTTTTAAATGTTATCGATGAAATATACTATTCAGAGTAATGTTGTAAACTTCATTTAATGACGGACGAATATACAGAAAAGTGTGTGAGAGTTTTACAAATCAAAGTACTGATAGTACTGAAAAGGGGATTTAGTTAAATGCTCTGAAAGCCCCGTAAAACTTTTGGGATTAATAACAACACCCCTATTTCTCCTGTAATACATTAATACAAAGAAAAAATCAGCATTAGTTTCAGGAAAAATCCTTTTATTGAGAAATTACACCCCCTGAGAAAACTCATAATTTTCTGTTTATTGTTAAAAAATCAGTATAGTAAATCAGTTAGTAAACTCCCTAAATCTTTTGGTATTAATACTTACTCCCTTATATATCCTTAGTAACATGAATACAAAGAAATAAACAGCATCAGTTAAATGAAAAATCTTTTTATTAAGAAATTACATCCCCAGAAAGGAACCCATATTCTTCATTTTAACATTCAATAATGGATATAGTTAAACGCTTAGTGGACCCCTAAAACTTTTGGGATTATAACTTACACCTGTATTTCTCCTTAAATACATTAATACAAAGAAATAATCAACATTATTTTAAGGAAAAATTCTTTAATTAAGAAATTACACCCACCTGAGACAACCCATAACTTTCTGTTTATCGTTAAAAAATCAGTATAGTAAATCATTTAGAAAACTCCCTAAATCTTTTGGTATTAATACTTACACCCTTATTTCTCCTTTATTATATAAATACCAAGATTTAAACAGCATTAGTTTATGAAAAAATATCTTAACTCATAAATGACATCCCCATGAATGAACCCATATTCTTCATTATAACGTTAAAACATGGTATAATTAAACGCTTAGAAGACCCCCTAAAACTTTAAGGATTAATACTTACACCCTCATTTTTCCTTTATTACAATAATACAAAGACATAATCAGCATTATTTTAAGGAAAGTCATTTAATTAAGAAATTACACCCCCCTGAAACAACCCATAATTTTCTGTTTATCGTTAAAAAATCAGTATAGTAAATCATTTAGAAAACCCCCTAAATCTTTTGGTATTAATACTTACACCCTTACTCATCCTTTATTATATAAATACCAAGAATTGAACAGCATTAGTTTAAGGAAAAATCTTTTTATTCATAAAAGACACCCCCATGAACGAACCCATATTCTTCATTTTAACGTTAAAAATTGGGTATAGTTAAACGCTTAGTAGACCCCCTTAAACTTTTAGGATTAATATTTACATCCTCATTTCTCCTTTATTACAATAATACAAAGACATCATCAGCATTATTTTAAGGAAAAATCTTTTAATTGAGAAATTACACCCCCCTGAGACAACCCATAATTTTCTGTTTATCGTTAAAAAGAAATATAAATACTTAGAGGTTTAGTGGGGGTCAGAAGGGATTGAGTATACCATATATTTCACTTCAAATTGAAATTTTTGTGTATTCTGCAGGGGGAATAAATTCATAATACAAGGGTATTTCTTTAAACTAATGCTGCTAAATTCTTTGTTTTAATGTGTATCAAGATAAAATAGGGTAGAAATATCAATACTTTGAGGTAAAGTGTGGGTCAGGAGGGATTTAGTATACCAAATATTTAACGTCAAATTGAAATTTATTGGAATATTCCCGAGGGGTATAAATTCATAACAAAGGGGTAATTCTTTTAACTAAGGGTCCTATATCCTTTGTATTCATGTGTATTAGGATAAATAAGGCTTGAAATATTGATACTTAGAGATTTAGAGGGTTTCTGAAGGGACTTTCTATGCCCAATATTTAATGTCAAATGGAAATTTATTGGTATAATGAGGGGGTATAAATTCAATATTAAGAGGTAATCCTTTGCTCTAATTGTCCTTATTCCTTTGTTATAATGTGTATTAGGATAAATTAGGGTTGAAATGTTCATACTTAGAGATTTATTGGGGATCAGATAGGATTTAGTATACCATATTATTTCTGGTAAATTAAAAATTATAGGTTCTCTTAAGTGGGTATAAATTCATAACAGAGGGGTAATTCTTCTAACAAAGGGTTCTAATTCTTTTGTATTGATGTGTATTAAGGTAAATAAGGGTTGAAATATTGGTATTTAAAGATTAGAGAGTTTCCGAAGGGATTTAGTATGCCCTATATTTAACGTCAAATTGAAATTTATTGGAATACTCCGAGGGATATAAATTCATAACAGATGGGTAATTCTTTTAACTAAGGGTCCTATATCCTTTGTATTCATGTGTATTAGGATAAGTAAGGCTTGAAATATTGATACCTAAGATTTAGAGGGTTTCCGAAGGGACTTACTATGCCCAATATTTAACGTCAAATTGAAATTTAATGGCTTCTTCAAGTGGGTCAAATTTTTTTCAGAGGGTTTAACTGTGGAGTTTTTCAGTTATAATCTCTTAAGGACTTTACAATAAACAATAAATCATGAAAAAAATGTTCATTTGCTGCAATATTTCATGAATTTCCTTAAAATAAATCTCTAGGGTTTAGAGGACCAAAATATTGGATTAAGTTACAAGTAACACTTTTTTTGTAGGGACCATAAATTCTTGTGATTATGGCAACAAGAGTTACTGGAAATAAATCAAATATTCTTATTCTATTACAGTGTTATCTTACACCAATTACAACAGAGAAAAAGGCCCAAAACACTAGCCGGAAATTATCGGGTTCGAGATTCGATCGGGCTCGGTGTTGAAAAAAAACATTTGTGACAAAATGATTTCAAGGTGACATGGATTATACTTGTGTTTTTGGATTAAATCAGACTAATGCAAGGTAGGTTTGCATAAAATAAGTGTAAATAATTGTTCTTTATACTGTACTTGATTGTTTTGTCAACTGTTGATCCCGTAGTTGTTTTATTTACAACATATAATTGACGAATGTTATAAGTACATTGTCTACAATACATGTTGGGTGTCAAGTGTTTAAACTAAATGTAGTTACACATCTTAAACTGTTATTATAGTTTCTTTTAAGTGTTATCGATGAAATATACTATTCAGAATAATGTTGTAAACTTCATACAATGACAAAGAATATACAGAAAAGTGTGTATGTGAGAGTTTTACAAAAAATGTTGTTAAGTCTTTTGTAATCAATGATTATACCCTTATTTATCTTTAATGATATTAATACACAGAAATAATCTCCATAAGTGCAAGTAAACTCCTTTTATTATGAAATTATACCCCCATCAAGGAGCTGAATGTTTTTGGTTTAACGTGAACAAATCAGTAAAGTAAAACACTTAGGAAATCCTCAAAATCTTTTCGGATCAATATTTGCACCCTTTTTTATCTGTTAATACATTCCTACAAAGAAATAATCGGTGTTAATTTAAGGACAAATATTTCTATTAAGAAATTACATCCCTAGGAAGAAGCCAATATTCTTCATTTTAATGTTAAAATAGGGATATAGTTAAATTCTCCGGAAGCCCCCTAAAACTTTTGGGATCAATAATAACACCCCTTTTTCTCCTTTAATACATTAATACAAAGAAATAATCAGCATTAGTTTCCGGAAAAATCCTTTTATAAAGAAATTACACCCCCTGAGAAAACTCATAATTTTCTGTTTATCGTTAAAAAATCAGTACAGTTAATTAGTTAGGAAACTCCCTAAATCATTTGGTATGAATACTTATGCCCTTATATATCCTTAATTACATGAATACAAAGAATAAAAACAGCATTAATTTAAGGCAAAATGTTTTTGTTTAGAAATTACACTCCCATGAAGGAGCCCATATTCTTCATTTTAATGTTACCAAATTGATATAATTAAACGCTTAAGAGACTCCCTAAATCTTTTGGTATGAATACTAACACCCTTTTATATCCTTAATTACATGAATACAGAGAAATGACGTCATAGCAATAGTTTTAGGCAAAATAATTTTATTAAGAAATAATACCCCCATGAAGGAACCCATATTATTCATTTTAACGTTAACAAATGGATATACTTAAATGCTTAATAGACTCCATAAATGTTTAAAAATGAATACTTACACCCTAATTTATCCTTGAATGCATTAATACAAAGAAATAATCAGCATTAGCTTTAGGCAAAATCCTTTAAGTTTTATAAAAAAAATTACACCCCCTGAGAAAACTCATAATTTTCTGTTTATCGTTTAAAATTCAGTATATTAAATCATTAAGGAAACTCCCTGAATCTTTTGGTATGAATGCTAACACCCTTATATATCCTTAATTACATGAATACAAAGAAATAAACGGCATTAATTTAAGGCAAAATCTTTTTATTTAGAAATTACACTCCCATGAAGGAGCCGATATTCTTCGTTTTAACGTTAACAAACTGATATAATTAAACGCTTAAGAGACTCCCTAAATCTTTTGGTATGAATACTTACGCCCTTATATAACCTTAATTACATGAATACAAAGAAATAAACAGCATTAGTCAAGTGGAAAATCTTTTTATAAAGAAATTACATCCCCATGAAGGAACCCATATTCTTCATTTTAAAGTTAAAAAATGGATATAGTTACACGCTTAGTAGACCTCTTAAAACTTTTGAGATTATGACTTTCACCCTCAATTCCCCTTTAGTGCATTAATACAAAGAAATAATCAGCTTTAGTTTCAGTAAAAATCCTTTTATTGAGAAATAACACCTTCAGAGAAAACCCATAATTTTCATTTTATCATTAAAAAATTAGTGTAGTAAATCATTTAGGAAACTCCCTAAATCTTTTGGTATGAATACTTACACCCTTATTTATTCTTCATTACATGAATACAAAGAAATAAACAGCAATAGTTGAAGGCAAAATCATTTTATTATGAAATAATAACTCCAAGAAAGAACCAATTTTTCTTTTTTTAGGCATTAACAAATGGGTATACTTAAACGCTTAAGAGACCCCATAATGTTTCAGAATTGTTACCTAAACCATCATTTATCCTTTATTACTATAGTACCAAGATTTAAACAGCATTAGTTAAATGAAAAATCATTTAATTAAGAAATTACATCCCCATGAAGGAACCCATATTCTTCATTTTAACATTAAGAAATGAATATAGTTAAACGCTTAGTAGACCCCCAAAAACTTTTGGGATTAAGACTTCCACCCTTATTTCTCCTTGACTACATAAATACAAAGAAATAATCAGCATTAGTTTCTGGAAAAATTCTTTCATTAAGAAATTATACCCCCGAGACAATCCATAATTTTCAATTTATTGTTGAAAATCGGTATAGTTAATCACTTAAGAAACTCCCTAAATCTTTTGGGATCAATATTTGTTCCCTAATTTATCCTATATCACATCAAAGAAATAAACACCTTTACCTTTAGGAAAAATCCCTTTATTTCGAAATCAAACCCCCATCAGAAAACCCATAATTTTCATTTTATCATTGAAAAATCAGTATCGTTAACCACTAAGTAAACCCCCTTAATCTTAATAAATCAGTATTTATATCCTAATTTATCCTAAGTTACATTGATACAAAGAAGTAATGACCATTAGTTTAGAGGATGATCGTATTATTTTGAACTTACACCCCCTGTAGGAAAGCCATTGTTATGAATTTATCATTTAAAAATCTATATTCTTAATCACTTTGCTTTGGTATTTTTATCTTTTAATCCTCACTTTTATCTTGATTTATATCTTGAGTACAGTTACCTGAAAGTAGAAACAGGATGAAATTTAATGCATTTAGTTATAAGTTCAGTATCCACCCCTTCATGTACACTACTGAGATGGTCTTCTCCATATGCTGAAGGATTATCAGCTAAATAACCTTTAAACCGTCTATTTTTTGTTTTTAAGTAATACAGTTCCATGACTATGCACGAGGGTTCGATTCCCTCCCTAGGCATTATGGAACAGAAAGCTGGTGCAAAGCGGGCAGATAGCCTAGTGGCCCCGCATAGTCAGAGCTGTAATTATAATCATGATAGAATAAATTGATTCAAAAACATTTAAAGTGCTTCTTAGAGAAAATGTCACAAATATAAGAAGTGTTGTGCTTGATAAAAGTTTAGATTGTACATGTATTCTTTTTTTCTGTTGATAGTAGGAATTAAACCCACTCCTTTTCCTGGTTGATAACATAAAATGTGCTCAAATACATCATATCAGCTTTATTGATGATTACAAAATCTAATTCAGAGAGAGAGAAAGAGAGAGAGCGATCTTTGTTTGTAAATGGTACAGTTCAATGACTATGTACGAGGGTTCGATTCCCTCCCTAGGCATATGGAACAAGCTGGTGCAAAGCGGGCAGATAGCCTAGTGGCCCCACATAGTCAGAACTGTATCCATAATGATAGGACAAATTGCTTCTAAAACATTCAAAGTGTTTCTTAGAGAAAATGTCACAAATAGCTATAAGAAGAAGTGTTGTGCTTGACAAAAGATACTTATAAGATTGTGCATGTATCACCATTTTTTGTTGACAGTGGGAATTGAACCCACTCCTTTTCCTGGTTGATAACAGGAAATGTGCTCGAATACACCATATCAGCTTTATTGATGATTACAAAATCTAATTCAGAGAGAGAGAAAGAGAGAGAGAGATCTTTGTTTGTAAATGGTACAGTTCAATGACTATGTACGAGGGTTCGATTCCCTCCCTAGGCATATGGAACAAGCTGGTGCAAAGCGGGCAGATAGCCTAGTGGCCCCACATAGTCAGAACTGTATCCATAATGATAGGACAAATTGCTTCTAAAACATTCAAAGTGTTTCTTAGAGAAAATGTCACAAATAGCTATAAGAAGAAGTGTTGTGCTTGACAAAAGATACTTATAAGATTGTGCATGTATCACCATTTTTTGTTGACAGTGGGAATTGAACCCACTCCTTTTCCTGGTTGATAACAGGAAATGTGCTCGAATACACCATATCAGCTGTATTGGTAATTATGTAATCTAATTCAGAGAGAGAAAGAGAGAGACAGAGATAAATCTTGTTTGTTTGTAGGTAGTATGCAGTTCTATGACTATGTACGAGGGTTCAATTCCCTCCCTAGGCA
The DNA here is from genome assembly GCA_020458035.1 of Magallana ariakensis. Classification (NCBI taxonomy): domain Eukaryota; kingdom Metazoa; phylum Mollusca; class Bivalvia; order Ostreida; family Ostreidae; genus Magallana; species Magallana ariakensis. The sequence goes on from CM035813.1 coordinate 37,362, forward strand.
TAATGGAAGAGAAAGCTGGTGCAAAGTGGGCAGATAGCCTAGAGGCCCCGCATAGTCAGAGCTGCATAGATAATACATAACAATCAGGTTCAAACATCTCCAAAAAAATAGAGAAAAACGACTATCTTGACATTAATTCAAGTATTTCCATGACAGGGCAATGCGACAATACTAATCGAGTAACAATTTAATCGAGTTTTTGTCGATTTCAACTCGTTCAAAAAATTCACCCTATCAAATAATAAAATACATCAAGTGACTAGTTCGGGTCAGAAAATCTCCAAAAATAGACTGCAACATGAATACGTTTATGTAAATTGAAGTATTTCGATGTCCAGACAATGCGATAAACCTCATTAGTTAACAATATAATGTTTATTTTAACGATTTATAAGCGTTCAACAATTTCACCCCCCGACTCTGGATATCTGATCAATGATGGTCCTTAAGTTACAAAAGTGTCGCTACCGGGGTTAGCTATCTCAGAGACTATCGAAGATATTGCGACGGGACCCAGAGGGTTAGAAACCATTTTTGATGATATTTATAGATTCGCTAACGTCCCAAAATGAAAAATGCCAAAATCGGCAAACCCCGAAACTCCAAGTTACAAAGCACATATCTGAAGTTACAAAGCACACTCTTAAGTTACAAAAGCACACATTCATAAGTTACAAAGCACACTTTTTTGGCTTAAGTTACAAAAAGTGTGCTTTTAAGTTACAAAAAGTGTGATTTTTGACCCACGCCCCTAACCCTAACCCTAACCCTAACCCTAACCCTAACCCTAACCCTAACCCTAACCCTAACCCTAACCCTAACCCTAACCCTAACCCTAACCCTAACCCTTGTAACCCCTACACCCTATACCCTATACCTTGTAACCCCTACACCCTAACCCTAACCCCTACACCCTACACCCTATACCTTATCCCTTGTAACCCCTACACCCTATACCCTAAACCTTCTAACCCCTGCACCCTATACCCTATACCTTGTAACCCCTACACCCTATACCCTGTAACCCCTACACCCTATACCTTGTAACCCCTACACCCTACACCTTAACCCTTGTAACCCCTTCACCCTATACCTTAACCCTTGTAACCCCTACACCCTATACCCTATACCTTGTAACCCCTACACCCTATACCCTATACCTTAACCCTTGTAACCCCTACACCCTACACCCTACACCATAAATCTTCAACGTTTTACCCTACCATACAGTTATTTACACTAAGGCTGACACTCACACCCTATACCTTGCACCTTACACCCTCACCCCTAATACCTCCAATATATCAACATTGAATGGAAGTGGGACTCCTTATGTAATAATAAAGACACCATGACAGAAGGATATTTGGTTCAAACAGTTCAAATTTTGTTATTGTTTACAAATGGGATAATTGGGATTTAAATGGCTTTTTTTGGGGTTAAAATGATCAATCATTTACATATCGTACGACGTTATTTTCTTGCACATATGTTCATTTTCTTAAATTATTGTTATCACTTTAGATTACACACTATGAAAAGAAACACAATGAACAAAGCAAAATATAAAATGATATATACATCCAAAACAGACAACAAGTTTCAAATCGTTAATTATATAAATTGTCAAACACAATACACTATACGAATGACATAAATCATAATTTAAGAAACTGGTCTTATCAACAATATATAATCACTTTTTTTTTCAAAAGAATATCAAAATTTGCATTCAAAAGTAACAAATATCAAAACGAGACTACACAAAACAAATATAGAATGACATCACATCCATTTCTATTTGGACTAGTACAGTAGAAATTCTATTTATAGACAACGGCGTTTTAAAGTTATATTTAGAAACTTGATCAGGATTCCTTGATCAAGCAGGCAGGTCAACTACTAACCCTAACCCTAACCCTAACCCTAACCCTAACCCTAACCCTAACCCCTAACCCCTAACCCTAACCCTAACCCTACACCCTATACCCTATACCTTGTAACCCCTACACCCTAACCCTAACCCCTACACCCTACACCCTATACCTTATCCCTTGTAACCCCTACACCCTATACCCTAAACCTTCTAACCCCTGCACCCTATACCCTATACCTTGTAACCCCTACACCCTATACCCTGTAACCCCTACACCCTATACCTTGTAACCCCTACACCCTACACCTTAACCCTTGTAACCCCTTCACCCTATACCTTAACCCTTGTAACCCCTACACCCTATACCCTATACCTTGTAACCCCTACACCCTATACCCTATACCTTAACCCTTGTAACCCCTACACCCTACACCCTACACCATAAATCTTCAACGTTTTACCCTACCATACAGTTATTTACACTAAGGCTGACACTCACACCCTATACCTTGCACCTTACACCCTCACCCCTAATACCTCCAATATATCAACATTGAATGGAAGTGGGACTCCTTATGTAATAATAAAGACACCATGACAGAAGGATATTTGGTTCAAACAGTTCAAATTTTGTTATTGTTTACAAATGGGATAATTGGGATTTAAATGGCTTTTTTTGGGGTTAAAATGATCAATCATTTACATATCGTACGACGTTATTTTCTTGCACATATGTTCATTTTCTTAAATTATTGTTATCACTTTAGATTACACACTATGAAAAGAAACACAATGAACAAAGCAAAATATAAAATGATATATACATCCAAAACAGACAACAAGTTTCAAATCGTTAATTATATAAATTGTCAAACACAATACACTATACGAATGACATAAATCATAATTTAAGAAACTGGTCTTATCAACAATATATAATCACTTTTTTTTTCAAAAGAATATCAAAATTTGCATTCAAAAGTAACAAATATCAAAACGAGACTACACAAAACAAATATAGAATGACATCACATCCATTTCTATTTGGACTAGTACAGTAGAAATTCTATTTATAGACAACGGCGTTTTAAAGTTATATTTAGAAACTTGATCAGGATTCCTTGATCAAGCAGGCAGGTCAACTACTAACCCTAACCCTAACCCTAACCCTAACCCTAACCCTAACCCCTAACCCCTAACCCTAACCCTAACCCTACACCCTATACCCTATACCTTGTAACCCCTACACCCTAACCCTAACCCCTACACCCTACACCCTATACCTTATCCCTTGTAACCCCTACACCCTATACCCTAAACCTTCTAACCCCTGCACCCTATACCCTATACCTTGTAACCCCTACACCCTATACCCTGTAACCCCTACACCCTATACCTTGTAACCCCTACACCCTACACCTTAACCCTTGTAACCCCTTCACCCTATACCTTAACCCTTGTAACCCCTACACCCTATACCCTATACCTTGTAACCCCTACACCCTATACCCTATACCTTAACCCTTGTAACCCCTACACCCTACACCCTACACCATAAATCTTCAACGTTTTACCCTACCATACAGTTATTTACACTAAGGCTGACACTCACACCCTATACCTTGCACCTTACACCCTCACCCCTAATACCTCCAATATATCAACATTGAATGGAAGTGGGACTCCTTATGTAATAATAAAGACACCATGACAGAAGGATATTTGGTTCAAACAGTTCAAATTTTGTTATTGTTTACAAATGGGATAATTGGGATTTAAATGGCTTTTTTTGGGGTTAAAATGATCAATCATTTACATATCGTACGACGTTATTTTCTTGCACATATGTTCATTTTCTTAAATTATTGTTATCACTTTAGATTACACACTATGAAAAGAAACACAATGAACAAAGCAAAATATAAAATGATATATACATCCAAAACAGACAACAAGTTTCAAATCGTTAATTATATAAATTGTCAAACACAATACACTATACGAATGACATAAATCATAATTTAAGAAACTGGTCTTATCAACAATATATAATCACTTTTTTTTTCAAAAGAATATCAAAATTTGCATTCAAAAGTAACAAATATCAAAACGAGACTACACAAAACAAATATAGAATGACATCACATCCATTTCTATTTGGACTAGTACAGTAGAAATTCTATTTATAGACAACGGCGTTTTAAAGTTATGTTTAGAAACTTGATCAGGATTCCTTGATCAAGCAGGCAGGTCAACTACTAACCCTAACCCTAACCCTAACCCTAACCCTAACCCTAACCCCTGCACCCTATACCCTATACCTTGTAACCCCTACACCCTATACCCTGTAACCCCTACACCCTATACCTTGTAACCCCTACACCCTACACCTTAACCCTTGTAACCCCTTCACCCTATACCTTAACCCTTGTAACCCCTACACCCTATACCCTATACCTTGTAACCCCTACACCCTATACCCTATACCTTAACCCTTGTAACCCCTACACCCTACACCCTACACCATAAATCTTCAACGTTTTACCCTACCATACAGTTATTTACACTAAGGCTGACACTCACACCCTATACCTTGCACCTTACACCCTCACCCCTAATACCTCCAATATATCAACATTGAATGGAAGTGGGACTCCTTATGTAATAATAAAGACACCATGACAGAAGGATATTTGGTTCAAACAGTTCAAATTTTGTTATTGTTTACAAATGGGATAATTGGGATTTAAATGGCTTTTTTGGGGTTAAAATGATCAATCATTTACATATCGTACGATGTTATTTTCTTGCACATATGTTCATTTTCTTAAATGATTGTTATCACTTTAGATTACACACTATGAAAAGAAACACAATAAACAAAGCAAAATATAAAATGATATATACATCCAAAACAGACAACAAGTTTCAAATCGTTAATTATATAAATTGTCAAACACAATACACTATACGAATGACATAAATCATAATTTAAGAAACTGGTCTTATCAACAATATATAATCACTTTTTTTTTCAAAAGAATATCAAAATTTGCATTCAAAAGTAACAAATATCAAAACGAGACTACACAAAACAAATATAGAATGACATCACATCCATTTCTATTTGGACTAGTACAGTAGAAATTCTATTTATAGACAACGGCGTTTTAAAGTTATATTTAGAAACTTGATCAGGATTCCTTGATCAAGCAGGCAGGTCAACTACTAACCCTAACCCTAACCCTAACCCCAACCCTAACCCCAACCCTAACCCCAACCCTAACCCCAACCCTAACCCCAACCCTAACCCTAACCCTAACCCTAACCCTAACCCTAACCCTAACCCCAACCCTAACCCTAACCCTAACCCTAACCCCAACCCTAACCCTAACCCTAACCCTAACCCTAACCCTAACCCAACCCAACCCAACCCCCAAACCCTAACCCTAACCCTAACCCTAACCCTAACCCCTAACCCTAACCCCTAACCCTAACCCTGCAATAATTGATATCTGTAAAATTTAATGCAAACCGGAACATTCAATGATTTTTTTTTTCGTCTTAAAAGAGCTTCTACTGAGGTATAAGTTCAAAACTTGACCCCCATACAGGGTTAGGGTTAGGGTTAGGGTTTACTAATACCTAGAAAACTCAATAAGACCTTTAAGGTTCATCTTTTAACCTTAACCTAACCTTTGACCTCAAACATTACAGCTTAACATCTATTGTGGGAGTTTAAAGAAGAGTTCATTTCGTCATTTGCAATAATTGATATCTGTAAATTTTAATGCAAACCGGAACATTCAATGATTTTTTTTTCGTCTTAAAAGAGCTTCTACTGAGGTATAAGTTCAAAACTTGACCCCCATACAGGGTTAGGGTTAGGGTTAGGGTTTACTAATACCTAGAAAACTCAATAAGACCTTTAAGGTTCATCTTTTAACCTTAACCTAACCTTTTACCTCAAACATTACAGCTTAACATCTATTGTGGGAGTTTAAAGAAAAATTCATTTCGTCATTTGCAATAATTGATATCTGTAAATTTTAATGCAAACCGGAACATTCAATGATTGTTTTTTTCGTCTTAAAAGAGCTTCTACTTAGGTATAAGTTCAAAACTTGACCCCCATACAGGGTTAGGGTTAGGGTTAGGGTTTACTAATACCTAGAAAACTCAATAAGACCTTTAAGGTTCATCTTTTAACCTTAACCTAACCTTTGACCTCAAACATTACAGCTTAACATCTATTGTGGGAGTTTAAAGAAGAGTTCATTTCGTCATTTGCAATAATTGATACCTGTAAAATTTAATGCAAACCGGAACATTCAATGATTTTTTTTTTCGTCTTAAAAGAGCTTCTACTGAGGTATAAGTTCAAAACTTGACCCCCATACAGGGTTAGGGTTAGGGTTAGGGTTTACTAATACCTAGAAAACTCAATAAGACCTTTAAGGTTCATCTTTTAACCTTAACCTAACCTTTTACCTCAAACATTACAGCTTAACATCTATTGTGGGAGTTTAAAGAAGAATTCATTTCGTTATTTGCAATAATTGATATCTGTAAATTTTAATGCAAACCGGAACATTCAATGATTTTTTTTCGTCTTAAAAGAGCTTCTACTTAGGTATAAGTTCAAAACTTGACCCCCATACAGGGTTAGGGTTAGGGTTAGGGTTTACTAATACCTAGAAAACTCAATAAGACCTTTAAGGTTCATCTTTTAACCTTAACCTAACCTTTGACCTCAAACATTACAGCTTAACATCTATTGTGGGAGTTTAAAGAAGAGTTCATTTCGTCATTTGCAATAATTGATATCTGTAAATTTTAATGCAAACCGGAACATTCAATGATTTTTTTTTTCGTCTTAAAAGAGCTTCTACTGAGGTATAAGTTCAAAACTTGACCCCCATACAGGGTTTAACAACAAGTTTATGGTTTCAGGTTTTAATGTAAGGTAAAATGACTGGTAAAGAAATTTAACCTAAACAACAATCACTATATATATCAATCCAGCTTTAGCTCCGCCCTTCAAAGACCACGTGACAATTCTGGTGACATTGACGAGTTGATACAGCAAATGATTTCGTAAATATGCCTTTACCCTAACCCTAACCCTAACCCTAACCCTAACCTTCTAACCCCTGCACCCTATACCCTATACCTTGTAACCCCTACACCCTATACCCTGTAACCCCTACACCCTATACCTTGTAACCCCTACACCCTACACCTTAACCCTTGTAACCCCTTCACCCTATACCTTAACCCTTGTAACCCCTACACCCTATACCCTATACCTTGTAACCCCTACACCCTATACCCTATACCTTAACCCTTGTAACCCCTACACCCTACACCCTACACCATAAATCTTCAACATTTTACCCTACCATAAAGTTATTTACACTAAGGCTGACACTCACACCCTATACCTTGCACCTTACACCCTCACCCCTAATACCTCCAATATATCAACATTGAATGGAAGTGGGACTCCTTATGTAATAATAAAGACACCATGACAGAAGGATATTTGGTTCAAACAGTTCAAATTTTGTTATTGTTTACAAATGGGATAATTGGGATTTAAATGGCTTTTTGGGGGTTAAAATGATCAATCATTTACATATCGTACGACGTTATTTTCTTGCACATAAGTTCATTTTCTTAAATTATTGTTATCACTTTAGATTACACACTATGAAAAGAAACACAATGAACAAAGCAAAATATAAAATGATATATACATCCAAAACAGACAACAAGTTTCAAATCGTTAATTATATAAATTGTCAAACACAATACACTATACGAATGACATAAATCATAATTTAAGAAACTGGTCTTATCAACAATATATAATCACTTTTTTTTTCAAAAGAATATCAAAATTTGCATTCAAAAGTAACAAATATCAAAACGAGACTACACAAAACAAATATAGAATGACATCACATCCATTTCTATTTGGACTAGTACAGTAGAAATTCTATTTATAGACAACGGCGTTTTAAAGTTATATTTAGAAACTTGATCAGGATTCCTTGATCAAGCAGGCAGGTCAACTACTAGCCCTAACCCTAATCCTAACCCTAACCCTACCCCTAACCCTACCCCTAACCCTAACCCTAACCCAAAATATAAAATGATATATACATCCAAAACAGACAACAAGTTTCAAATCGTTAATTATATAAATTGTCAAACACAATACACTATACGAATGACATAAATCATAATTTAAGAAACTGGTCTTATCAACAATATATAATCACTTTTTTTTTTTGAAAAGAATATCAAAATTTGCATTCAAAAGTAACAAATATTAAAACGAGACTACACAAAACAAATATAGAATGACATCACATCAATTTCTATTTGGACTAGTACAGTAGAAATTCTATTTATAGACAACGGCGTTTTAAAGTTATATTTAGAAACTTGATCAGGATTCCTTGATCAAGCAGGCAGGTCAACTACTAACCCTAACCCTAACCCTAACCCTAACCCTAACCCTAACCCTACACCCTAACCCTAACCCCTACACCCTAACCCTAACCCTTAACCCTTGTAACCCCTACACCCTATACCCTATACCTTGTAACCCCTACACCCTAACCCTAACCCCTACACCCTACACCCTATACCTTAACCCTTGTAACCCCTACACCCTATACCCTAAACCTTCTAACCCCTGCACCCTATACCCTATACCTTGTAACCCCTACACCCTATACCCTGTAACCCCTACACCCTATACCTTGTAACCCCTACACCCTACACCTTAACCCTTGTAACCCCTTCACCCTATACCTTAACCCTTGTAACCCCTACACCCTATACCCTATACCTTGTAACCCCTACACCCTATACCCTATACCTTAACCCTTGTAACCCCTACACCCTACACCCTACACCATAAATCTTCAACGTTTTACCCTACCATACAGTTATTTACACTAAGGCTGACACTCACACCCTATACCTTGCACCTTACACCCTCACCCCTAATACCTCCAATATATCAACATTGAATGGAAGTGGGACTCCTTATGTAATAATAAAGACACCATGACAGAAGGATATTTGGTTCAAACAGTTCAAATTTTGTTATTGTTTACAAATGGGATAATTGGGATTTAAATGGCTTTTTTTGGGGTTAAAATGATCAATCATTTACATATCGTACGACGTTATTTTCTTGCACATATGTTCATTTTCTTAAATTATTGTTATCACTTTAGATTACACACTATGAAAAGAAACACAATGAACAAAGCAAAATATAAAATGATATATACATCCAAAACAGACAACAAGTTTCAAATCGTTAATTATATAAATTGTCAAACACAATACACTATACGAATGACATAAATCATAATTTAAGAAACTGGTCTTATCAACAATATATAATCACTTTTTTTTTCAAAAGAATATCAAAATTTGCATTCAAAAGTAACAAATATCAAAACGAGACTACACAAAACAAATATAGAATGACATCACATCCATTTCTATTTGGACTAGTACAGTAGAAATTCTATTTATAGACAACGGCGTTTTAAAGTTATATTTAGAAACTTGATCAGGATTCCTTGATCAAGCAGGCAGGTCAACTACTAACCCTAACCCTAACCCTAACCCTAACCCTAACCCTAACCCCTAACCCCTAACCCTAACCCTAACCCTACACCCTATACCCTATACCTTGTAACCCCTACACCCTAACCCTAACCCCTACACCCTACACCCTATACCTTATCCCTTGTAACCCCTACACCCTATACCCTAAACCTTCTAACCCCTGCACCCTATACCCTATACCTTGTAACCCCTACACCCTATACCCTGTAACCCCTACACCCTATACCTTGTAACCCCTACACCCTACACCTTAACCCTTGTAACCCCTTCACCCTATACCTTAACCCTTGTAACCCCTACACCCTATACCCTATACCTTGTAACCCCTACACCCTATACCCTATACCTTAACCCTTGTAACCCCTACACCCTACACCCTACACCATAAATCTTCAACGTTTTACCCTACCATACAGTTATTTACACTAAGGCTGACACTCACACCCTATACCTTGCACCTTACACCCTCACCCCTAATACCTCCAATATATCAACATTGAATGGAAGTGGGACTCCTTATGTAATAATAAAGACACCATGACAGAAGGATATTTGGTTCAAACAGTTCAAATTTTGTTATTGTTTACAAATGGGATAATTGGGATTTAAATGGCTTTTTTTGGGGTTAAAATGATCAATCATTTACATATCGTACGACGTTATTTTCTTGCACATATGTTCATTTTCTTAAATTATTGTTATCACTTTAGATTACACACTATGAAAAGAAACACAATGAACAAAGCAAAATATAAAATGATATATACATCCAAAACAGACAACAAGTTTCAAATCGTTAATTATATAAATTGTCAAACACAATACACTATACGAATGACATAAATCATAATTTAAGAAACTGGTCTTATCAACAATATATAATCACTTTTTTTTTCAAAAGAATATCAAAATTTGCATTCAAAAGTAACAAATATCAAAACGAGACTACACAAAACAAATATAGAATGACATCACATCCATTTCTATTTGGACTAGTACAGTAGAAATTCTATTTATAGACAACGGCGTTTTAAAGTTATATTTAGAAACTTGATCAGGATTCCTTGATCAAGCAGGCAGGTCAACTACTAACCCTAACCCTAACCCTAACCCTAACCCTAACCCTAACCCTAACCCCTAACCCCTAACCCTAACCCTAACCCTACACCCTATACCCTATACCTTGTAACCCCTACACCCTAACCCTAACCCCTACACCCTACACCCTATACCTTATCCCTTGTAACCCCTACACCCTATACCCTAAACCTTCTAACCCCTGCACCCTATACCCTATACCTTGTAACCCCTACACCCTATACCCTGTAACCCCTACACCCTATACCTTGTAACCCCTACACCCTACACCTTAACCCTTGTAACCCCTTCACCCTATACCTTAACCCTTGTAACCCCTACACCCTATACCCTATACCTTGTAACCCCTACACCCTATACCCTATACCTTAACCCTTGTAACCCCTACACCCTACACCCTACACCATAAATCTTCAACGTTTTACCCTACCATACAGTTATTTACACTAAGGCTGACACTCACACCCTATACCTTGCACCTTACACCCTCACCCCTAATACCTCCAATATATCAACATTGAATGGAAGTGGGACTCCTTATGTAATAATAAAGACACCATGACAGAAGGATATTTGGTTCAAACAGTTCAAATTTTGTTATTGTTTACAAATGGGATAATTGGGATTTAAATGGCTTTTTTTGGGGTTAAAATGATCAATCATTTACATATCGTACGACGTTATTTTCTTGCACATATGTTCATTTTCTTAAATTATTGTTATCACTTTAGATTACACACTATGAAAAGAAACACAATGAACAAAGCAAAATATAAAATGATATATACATCCAAAACAGACAACAAGTTTCAAATCGTTAATTATATAAATTGTCAAACACAATACACTATACGAATGACATAAATCATAATTTAAGAAACTGGTCTTATCAACAATATATAATCACTTTTTTTTTCAAAAGAATATCAAAATTTGCATTCAAAAGTAACAAATATCAAAACGAGACTACACAAAACAAATATAGAATGACATCACATCCATTTCTATTTGGACTAGTACAGTAGAAATTCTATTTATAGACAACGGCGTTTTAAAGTTATATTTAGAAACTTGATCAGGATTCCTTGATCAAGCAGGCAGGTCAACTACTAACCCTAACCCTAACCCTAACCCTAACCCTAACCCTAACCCCTGCACCCTATACCCTATACCTTGTAACCCCTACACCCTATACCCTGTAACCCCTACACCCTATACCTTGTAACCCCTACACCCTACACCTTAACCCTTGTAACCCCTTCACCCTATACCTTAACCCTTGTAACCCCTACACCCTATACCCTATACCTTGTAACCCCTACACCCTATACCCTATACCTTAACCCTTGTAACCCCTACACCCTACACCCTACACCATAAATCTTCAACGTTTTACCCTACCATACAGTTATTTACACTAAGGCTGACACTCACACCCTATACCTTGCACCTTACACCCTCACCCCTAATACCTCCAATATATCAACATTGAATGGAAGTGGGACTCCTTATGTAATAATAAAGACACCATGACAGAAGGATATTTGGTTCAAACAGTTCAAATTTTGTTATTGTTTACAAATGGGATAATTGGGATTTAAATGGCTTTTTTGGGGTTAAAATGATCAATCATTTACATATCGTACGATGTTATTTTCTTGCACATATGTTCATTTTCTTAAATGATTGTTATCACTTTAGATTACACACTATGAAAAGAAACACAATAAACAAAGCAAAATATAAAATGATATATACATCCAAAACAGACAACAAGTTTCAAATCGTTAATTATATAAATTGTCAAACACAATACACTATACGAATGACATAAATCATAATTTAAGAAACTGGTCTTATCAACAATATATAATCACTTTTTTTTTCAAAAGAATATCAAAATTTGCATTCAAAAGTAACAAATATCAAAACGAGACTACACAAAACAAATATAGAATGACATCACATCCATTTCTATTTGGACTAGTACAGTAGAAATTCTATTTATAGACAACGGCGTTTTAAAGTTATATTTAGAAACTTGATCAGGATTCCTTGATCAAGCAGGCAGGTCAACTACTAACCCTAACCCTAACCCTAACCCCAACCCTAACCCCAACCCTAACCCCAACCCTAACCCCAACCCTAACCCCAACCCTAACCCTAACCCTAATTAGCGTCGCCGGTACACTTTTTGTAACTTAAACTTTCAAAGGCTAGGGTTAGTGCTTAAAACCCCGGGGTTAGAGGACCTGTTTGTTTTAGATTGTTATTTTAGGTCAAAACTACAATCTAAAACGAAAATGTCCTCTAACCCCCTATTGGAAGTCAAAAAAATTGGAACTCGAAAATTTTTTTAGTTACAAAGCACACTTTGCATTTTGGTCCTTTATTTACAGGGGGTTAGAAACGTTCTGGGTGGCCAATTGGGGTTAGCTCTCTGTTTTTTCAGATGGATTCTAACCCCCACCTAACCCCCTAAAAGTAAAAAAGCTGTCAAAATTCAGGAAAAAATTTAGGTCTGGTGGGGTATACAAATCTCCAGATCATCTTCACTATGGTGCAAAAAATTCAGTCTTCCTCAACACTTTTCTTATTTATCGTCGTAGAGCATTCAAACTTGGTGGAAAGATTGGAATTTAGATAAGGAACACTGTTATGCTTTTATTCCTGCTCAAAAATCGGTTTTTTGGGGAAAATATCGCATTTTTCAAAATTTTCGATTTTTGGGATTAAGTTACAAAAGCACACTTTTCAAACACCTGTGGTTAGCTCATTTTTTGCTTCTAAAAATTATTCTAAGGTATAATTAGCAAGATTTTAATGAATTGCATACTTTAGCTAGACTTGGTACAGATATCACCTGAAATAACGTCACAGGACCACTCCTAAAAAGTGTGCTTTGTAACTTAATTTTTTGTATCATGTTATATAGTAAATGGTCCAATGCTGGGGTTAGCATTTCTAATGCTGTAATTGGAAAGCAATTGGTTACTAATGATACTTTGGACAATACTCATTGACCTTAGTCACTTTTAACTCACCTGGGACCTCTAATTAATGACTTTTGGGACTTACAATCTGGCACATTTTTGGTAACTCAATGGTCAATTTGTCCTTTTTTGGCTCTAATTCTTTTATTTATGCAGGTTTAGCAGACTTTTTTGCATTAATCATTATGTTTTATCACATGTATCTTAAATATATGCAAACATTTAACCTATCTTATGTTAATGACCTTGAGACCCCCTAAAATCTCTATTTTTCCACTAAAAACATCCCTTTTCGGCTCTTATTTTTTTATTTATTCCTATATTCTGAACTCATGGGGAGAAATTATCATGTTTCGGTGGATATATCTCAGATATATGCAAAGAAGGATCCTATTTTGCACGGTTTACCCTGTGCTCTCTTGTAATTTGCATTTTCGGTCAAAATTTCTAAGTCCAAATGGAAATCCAAAAAGCGTCAAAATAGATCTAAAATATGATTGTATCGGTTACTTTTTTATGTAATCCACTTTATTTCATGTCGCGAGACCATATTCTGCATCAAAATATCCAAGATTCCCCATAGCGGCCCAGATCTCGACGACATGTCTAACCACGGGCTTGGTCCTGTGCCTCGTAACTTAATCTCTTGAAAAGTGGGGGAAAGTGAAAATTGTTGAGCGGATATAAATCATTCAAATGAAGATTATATCGTTAACTATTTAGGATTATCGCATTGATCTGATGTCCAAAAACTTGAAATAACGTAAAGATTTTCAAAATAATAGATAACTTCGAAGTACCGTGACCCTGTTTTTGTCACTTTTTTCCTCATCATCACTGATAGGGTAAATTTTTTGAGCGGATCAAAATCGTTAAAATAAAGTCAATACCGTTAACTTTTAAGGGTTATCGCATTGACAGGATGTCGAAATACTTGAATTAACTTAAGGATAATGATCATGATCGACAACTTCAAAGATGTCGCTACCATATCTTTAACGAATATTTTAACATTATGGTAACACTTAAGGGGCTCTGAATTCTCAAAAAAGGGGTGATACTTTAAACTTATGTGGTTATTTCTTTGCTTTTATGTATATAAGGATAAATTAGTGTTAAAATATTCATACTTAACGATTTAGAGGGTGTCAGAGGGGATTTAGTTTGCACTATATTTAACGTCAAATTGAAATTAATGGGTTCACTTAGGGGGGTATAAATTCATAATTAAGAGGTAATCCTTTGATCTAGTGGTTCTTATTCCTTTGTTATAATGTGTATTAGGATAAATTAGGGTTGAATTGTTCATACTTATAGATTAAGTGGGGGTCATAATGGATTTAGTATACCATATTTTTTTCGGTAAATTGAAAATTATAGGTTCTCTTAGGTGGGTATAAATTCATAGCAGAGGGGTAATTCCTTTAACTAAGGGTCCTAATTCCTTTGTTTTCATGTGTATTAGGGTAAATAAGGGCTGAAATATTGATATTCAGAGATTAGAGGGTTTCTGAAGGGATTTAGTATGCCAAATATTTAACTTCAAATTGAAATTTATGTGAATACTCAGATTGGTATAAATTAAAAACAGAGGGGTAATTCCTTTAAATAAGTGTTCTAATTACTTTGTTTTGATGTTTGTTAGGATAAAAAAGGGTTGAACTATTGATACTTTGAGATTTAGAGGGTTTCCAAAGGGTCTTAATATGCCCAATATTTAACGTCAAATTGAAATTTATTGGTATAATGAGGGGAGTATAAATTCATAATTAAGAGGAAATACTTTGATCTAGTGGTCCTTATTCCTTCATTTTAATGTGTATTAGGATAAATTAAGGTTGAATTGTTCATACTTAGAGATTTAGTGGGGGTGAGAATGGATTCAGTATACTATATTATTTCCAGTAAATTGAAATTTATAGGTTCACTTAGGTGGGTATAAATTCATAGCAAAGGGGTAATTCTATTAACTAAGGGTCTTAATTCCTTTGTTTTCATGTGTATTATGGTGAATAAGGGCTGAAATATTGATATTCAGAGATTAGAGGGTTTCTGAAGGGATTTAGTATGCCTTATATTTAATGTCAAATTGGAATTTCTTGGTATACTCAGGGGGGTATAAATTGATAATACAATGATTCTCCTGTTATCTGTGGGTCCTTACATCTTTGTTTTAATGTATATAAGGATAAATGAGGGTGGAAATATTGATGCATATAGATTAAGAGGTTGTCCAAAGGGATTTAGTATACCATATAAATAGCGGGAAATTCAAAATTATGGGTTTACTTTGGCAAGTATAAATTCAAAATACAGGGGTATTCCTTTTAACTAGTGGTGATATCTTCTTGTTTTTAGTATGTATAAAGATAATTAAGGGTAGAAATATTGACACTTACAGATATAGAGGGTTTCCAAAGGGATTTAGTATGTCATATATTTAATGTCAAATTGAAATTTTTGGGTATTCTAAGGGTGGTATAAATTCATAATGCAGGGCTTTTTCTTTGAACTAATGCTGCTAAATCCTTTGTTTTAATGTGTATTATGATAAAATAGGGTAGAAATATTAATACTTATAGGTTTAGTGGTGGTCAGGAGGGATTTAGTATTCATTATATTTAACGTCAAATGGAAATTTTTGGGTATTCTCACAGGGGTATAAATTCATAATACAGGGGTATTTCTTTAAGCTAATGGTATTTTATCCTTTGTTTTGATGTGTATTAGACTAAAATAGGGTAGAAATATTAATACTTAAAGGTTCAGTGGGGGTCAGGAGGGATTTAGTATTCCAAATATTTAACGTTCAATGGAAATTTTTGGGCATTCTCTGGGGGGTAAAAATTCATAATACATGGGTATTTCTTTATACTAATGGTGTTAAATCTCTTGTTTTAATGTGTACTAGGATAAAATAGGGCAGAAATTTTAATACAAAAAGATTTAGTGGGGGTCAGGAGGAATTTAGTATTCATTATATTTAACGTCAAAATGGAATTTTTGGGTATACTCAGGGGGCTATAAATTCATAATACAGGGTTATTTCTTTAAACTAATGGTACTTTATCCTTTGTTTTGATGTGTATTAGGATAAAATAAAGCAGAAATTTTAATACTAAAAGATTAAGTGGGGATCAGGAGGAATTTAGTATTCATTATATTTAACGTCAAAATGAAATTTTTGGGTATACTCAGGGGGCTATAAATTCATAATACAGGGGTATTTCTTTAAGCTAATGGTACTTTATCCTTTGTTTTGCTGTGTATTAGGATAAAATAGGGTAGAAATATTAATACTTAATGGTTTAGTGGGGGTCAGGAGGGATTTAGTATACCAAATATTTAACGTTCAATGGAAATATTTGGGCATTCTCTGGGGGGTATAAATTCATAATACAGAGGTATTTCTTTAAACTAATGGTGTTAAATCTTTTGTTTAAATGTGTACTAGAATAAAATAGGGCAGAAATTTTAATACTAAAAGATTTAGTGGGGGTCAGGAGGGATTTAGTATTCATTATATTTAACGTTAAAATGGAATTTTTGGGCATTTTCTGGGGGGTATAAATTTATAATACAGGGGTATTTCTTTAAGCTAATGGTATTTTATCCTTTGTTTTGCTGTGTATTAGACTAAAATAGGGTAGAAATATTAATACTTAAAGGTTCAGTGGGGGTCAGGAGGAATTTAGTATACCAAATATTTAACGTTCAATGGAAATTTTTGGGTATTCTCACAGGGTTATAAATTCATAATACAGGGGTATTTCTTTATACTAATGGTATTTTATCCTTTGTTTTGGTGTGTATTAGGATAAAATAGGGTAGAAATTTCAATACTTAAAGGTTTAGTGGGGGTCAGGAGGGACTTAGTATACCAAATATTTAACGTTCAATGGAAATTTTTGGGCATTCTCTGGGGGGTAAAAATTCATAATACAGGGGTTTTTCTTTATACTAATGGTGTTAAATCTTTTGTTTTGATGTGTACTAGGATAAAATTGGGCAGAAATTTTAATTCTAAAAGATTTAGTGGGGGTCAGGAGGGATTTAGTATTCATTATATTTAACGTCAAAATGAAATTTTTGGGTATTCTAAGGGTGGTAAAAATTCATAATGCAGGGCTTTTTCTTTGAACTAATGCTGCTAAATCCTTTGTTTTAATGTGTATTATGATAAAATAGAGTAGAAATATTAATACTTATAGGTTTAGTGGTGGTCAGGAGGGATTTAGTATTCATTATATTTAACGTCAAATGGAAATTTTTGGGTATTCTCACAGGGGTATAAATTCATAATACAGGGGTATTTCTTTAAGCTAATGGTATTTTATCCTTTGTTTTGATGTGTATTAGGATAAAATAGGGTAGAAATATTAATACTTAATGGTTTAGTGGGGGTCAGGAGGGATTTAGTATACCAAATATTTAACGTTCAATGGAAATATTTGGGCATTCTCTGGGGGGTATAAATTCATAATACAGAGGTATTTCTTTAAACTAATGGTGTTAAATCTTTTGTTTTAATGTGTACTAGGATAAAATAGGGCAGAAATTTTAATACTAAAAGATTTAGTGGGAGTCAGGAGGGATTTAGAATTCATTATATTTAACGTTAAAATGGAATTTTTGGGCATTTTCTGGGGGGTATAAATTCATAATACAGGGGTATTTCTTTAAGCTAATGGTATTTTATCCTTTGTTTTGCTGTGTATTAGACTAAAATAGGGTAGAAATATTAATACTTAAAGGTTCAGTGGGGGTCAGGAGGAATTTAGTATACCAAATATTTAACGTTCAATGGAAATTTTTGGGCATTCTCTGGGGGGTATAAATTCATAAAACAGGGGTATTTCTTTATACTAATGGTGTTAAATCTTTTGTTTTAATGTGTACTAGGATAAAATAGGGCAGACATTTTAATACTAAAAGGTTCAGTGGGGGTCAGGAGGAATTTAGTATTCATTATATTTAACGTCAAATGGAAATTTTTGGGTATTCTCACAGGGTTATAAATTTATAATACAGGGGTATTTCTTTATACTAATGGTATTTTATCCTTTGTTTTGATGTGTATTAGGATAAAATAGGGTAGAAATTTCAATACTTAAAGGTTTAGTGGGGGTCAGGAGGGACTTAGTATACCAAATATTTAACGTTCAATGGAAATTTTTGGGCATTCTCTGGGGGGTAAAAATTCATAATAAAGGGGTTTTTCTTTATACTAATGGTGTTAAATCTTTTGTTTTAATGTGTACTAGGATAAAATAGGGCAGAAAGTTTAATTCTAAAAGATTTAGTGGGGGTCAGGAGGGATTTAGTATTCATTATATTTAACGTCAAAATGAAATTTTTGGGTATTCTAAGGGTGGTAAAAATTCATAATGCAGGGCTTTTTCTTTGAACTAATGCTGCTAAATCCTTTGTTTTAATGTGTATTATGATAAAATAGGGTAGAAATATTAATACTTATAGGTTTAGTGGTGGTCAGGAGGGATTTAGTATTCATTATATTTAACGTCAAATGGAAATTTTTGGGTATTCTCACAGGGGTATAAATTCATAATACAGGGGTATTTCTTTAAGCTAATGGTATTTTATCCTTTGTTCTGATGTGTATTAGACTAAAATAGGGTAGAAATATTAATACTTAAAGGTTCAGTGGGGGTCAGGAGGAATTTAGTATACCAAATATTTAACGTTCAATGGAAATTTTTGGGCATTCTCTGGGGGGTAAAAATTCATAATACAGGGGTATTTCTTTATACTAATGGTGTTAAATCTCTTGTTTTAATGTGTACTAGGATAAAATAGGGCAGAAATTTTAATACTAAAAGATTTAGTGGGGGTCAGGAGGAATTTAGTATTCATTATATTTAACGTCAAAATGGAATTTTTGGGTATACTCAGGGGACTATAAATTCATAATACAGGGTTATTTCTTTAAGCTAATGGTACTTTATCCTTTGTTTTGATGTGTATTAGGATAAAATAGAGCAGAAATTTTAATACTAAAAGATTAAGTGGGGATCAGGAGGAATTTAGTATTCATTATATTTAACGTCAAAATGGAATTTTTGGGTATACTCAGGGGGCTATTAATTCATAATACAGGGGTATTTCTTTAAGCTAATGGTACTTTAACCTTTGTTTTGATGTGTATTAGGATAAAATAGGGTAGAAATATTAATACTTAATGGTTTAGTGGGGGTCAGGAGGGATTTAGTATACCAAATATTTAACGTTCAATGGAAATATTTGGGCATTCTCTGGGGGGTATAAATTCATAATACAGAGGTATTTCTTTAAACTAATGGTGTTAAGTCTTTTGTTTTAATGTGTACTAGGATAAAATAGGGCAGAAATTTTAATACTAAAAGATTTAGTGGGAGTCAGGAGGGATTTAGAATTCATTATATTTAACGTTAAAATGGAATTTTTGGGCATTTTCTGGGGGGTATAAATTCATAATACAGGGGTATTTCTTTAAGCTAATGGTATTTTATCCTTTGTTTTGCTGTGTATTAGACTAAAATAGGGTAGAAATATTAATACTTAAAGGTTCAGTGGGGGTCAGGAGGAATTTAGTATACCAAATATTTAACGTTCAATGGAAATTTTTGGGCATTCTCTGGGGGGTATAAATTCATAAAACAGGGGTATTTCTTTATACTAATGGTGTTAAATCTTTTGTTTTAATGTGTACTAGGATAAAATAGGGCAGACATTTTAATACTAAAAGGTTCAGTGGGGGTCAGGAGGAATTTAGTATTCATTATATTTAACGTCAAATGGAAATTTTTGGGTATTCTCACAGGGTTATAAATTTATAATACAGGGGTATTTCTTTATACTAATGGTATTTTATCCTTTGTTTTGATGTGTATTAGGATAAAATAGGGTAGAAATTTCAATACTTAAAGGTTTAGTGGGGGTCAGGAGGGACTTAGTATACCAAATATTTAACGTTCAATGGAAATTTTTGGGCATTCTCTGGGGGGTAAAAATTCATAATAAAGGGGTTTTTCTTTATACTAATGGTGTTAAATCTTTTGTTTTAATGTGTACTAGGATAAAATAGGGCAGAAAGTTTAATTCTAAAAGATTTAGTGGGGGTCAGGAGGGATTTAGTATTCATTATATTTAACGTCAAAATTAAATTTTTGGGTTTTCTTAGGGGGGTATAAATTCATAATGCAGGGCTTTTCCTTTGAACTGATGCTGCTAAATCCTTTGTATTAATGTTTATTAGGATAAAATATGGTAGAAATATTAATACTTACTCCATTTGATGCAGTATTTCATGAATTTCCTTTAAATAAATCTCTGGGGTTAGAGGACCAAAATATTGCATTAAGTTACAAGTAACACTTTTTTTGTAGGGACCATACATTCTTGTGATTATGGCAACAATAGTTACTGGAAATAAATCAAATATTTCTTATTCTATTACAGTGTTATTCTACACCAATTACAAAAGAGAAAAAGGCCCAAAACATATACCGGAAATAATCGGGTTCGAGATTTCGATCGGGCTCGGTATTGAAAAAAAACTTTTGTGACAACATTATTTCAAGGTGACATGGATTATACTTGTGTTTTTGGATTAAATCAGAGTAATGCAAGGTAAGTTTGCATGGAATAAGTGTAAATAATTGTTCTTTATACTGTATTTTATTGTTTTGTCAACTGTTGATACCGTAGTTGTTTATTTACAAGATATAATTGACGAAAGTTACAAGTACATTGTGTACAATACATGTTGGGTGTCAAGCGTTTAAACTAAATGTAGTTACACACCTTAAACTGTTATAATAGTTTCTTTTAAATGTTATCGATGAAATATACTATTCAGAGTAATGTTGTAAACTTCATTTAATGACGGACGAATATACAGAAAAGTGTGTGAGAGTTTTACAAATCAAAGTACTGATAGTACTGAAAAGGGGATTTAGTTAAATGCTCTGAAAGCCCCGTAAAACTTTTGGGATTAATAACAACACCCCTATTTCTCCTGTAATACATTAATACAAAGAAAAAATCAGCATTAGTTTCAGGAAAAATCCTTTTATTGAGAAATTACACCCCCTGAGAAAACTCATAATTTTCTGTTTATTGTTAAAAAATCAGTATAGTAAATCAGTTAGTAAACTCCCTAAATCTTTTGGTATTAATACTTACTCCCTTATATATCCTAAGTAACATGAATACAAAGAAATAAACAGCATCAGTTAAATGAAAAATCTTTTTATTAAGAAATTACATCCCCAGAAAGGAACCCATATTCTTCATTTTAACATTCAATAATGGATATAGTTAAACGCTTAGTGGACCCCTAAAACTTTTGGGATTATAACTTACACCTGTATTTCTCCTTAAATACATTAATACAAAGAAATAATCAACATTATTTTAAGGAAAAATTCTTTAATTAAGAAATTACACCCACCTGAGACAACCCATAACTTTCTGTTTATCGTTAAAAAATCAGTATAGTAAATCATTTAGAAAACTCCCTAAATCTTTTGGTATTAATACTTACACCCTTATTTCTCCTTTATTATATAAATACCAAGATTTAAACAGCATTAGTTTATGAAAAAATATCTTAACTCATAAATGACATCCCCATGAATGAACCCATATTCTTCATTATAACGTTAAAACATGGTATAATTAAACGCTTAGAAGACCCCCTAAAACTTTAAGGATTAATACTTACACCCTCATTTTTCCTTTATTACAATAATACAAAGACATAATCAGCATTATTTTAAGGAAAGTCATTTAATTAAGAAATTACACCCCCCTGAAACAACCCATAATTTTCTGTTTATCGTTAAAAAATCAGTATAGTAAATCATTTAGAAAACCCCCTAAATCTTTTGGTATTAATACTTACACCCTTACTCATCCTTTATTATATAAATACCAAGAATTGAACAGCATTAGTTTAAGGAAAAATCTTTTTATTCATAAAAGACACCCCCATGAACGAACCCATATTCTTCATTTTAACGTTAAAAATTGGGTATAGTTAAACGCTTAGTAGACCCCCTTAAACTTTTAGGATTAATATTTACATCCTCATTTCTCCTTTATTACAATAATACAAAGACATCATCAGCATTATTTTAAGGAAAAATCTTTTAATTGAGAAATTACACCCCCCTGAGACAACCCATAATTTTCTGTTTATCGTTAAAAAGAAATATAAATACTTAGAGGTTTAGTGGGGGTCAGAAGGGATTGAGTATACCATATATTTCGCTTCAAATTGAAATTTTTGTGTATTCTGCAGGGGGAATAAATTCATAATACAAGGGTATTTCTTTAAACTAATGCTGCTAAATTCTTTGTTTTAATGTGTATCAAGATAAAATAGGGTAGAAATATCAATACTTTGAGGTAAAGTGTGGGTCAGGAGGGATTTAGTATACCAAATATTTAACGTCAAATTGAAATTTATTGGAATATTCCCGAGGGGTATAAATTCATAACAAAGGGGTAATTCTTTTAACTAAGGGTCCTATATCCTTTGTATTCATGTGTATTAGGATAAATAAGGCTTGAAATATTGATACTTAGAGATTTAGAGGGTTTCTGAAGGGACTTTCTATGCCCAATATTTAATGTCAAATGGAAATTTATTGGTATAATGAGGGGGTATAAATTCAATATTAAGAGGTAATCCTTTGCTCTAATTGTCCTTATTCCTTTGTTATAATGTGTATTAGGATAAATTAGGGTTGAAATGTTCATACTTAGAGATTTATTGGGGATCAGATAGGATTTAGTATACCATATTATTTCTGGTAAATTAAAAATTATAGGTTCTCTTAAGTGGGTATAAATTCATAACAGAGGGGTAATTCTTCTAACAAAGGGTTCTAATTCTTTTGTATTGATGTGTATTAAGGTAAATAAGGGTTGAAATATTGGTATTTAAAGATTAGAGAGTTTCCGAAGGGATTTAGTATGCCCTATATTTAACGTCAAATTGAAATTTATTGGAATACTCCGAGGGATATAAATTCATAACAGATGGGTAATTCTTTTAACTAAGGGTCCTATATCCTTTGTATTCATGTGTATTAGGATAAGTAAGGCTTGAAATATTGATACCTAAGATTTAGAGGGTTTCCGAAGGGACTTACTATGCCCAATATTTAACGTCAAATTGAAATTTAATGGCTTCTTCAAGTGGGTCAAATTTTTTTCAGAGGGTTTAACTGTGGAGTTTTTCAGTTATAATCTCTTAAGGACTTTACAATAAACAATAAATCATGAAAAAAATGTTCATTTGCTGCAATATTTCATGAATTTCCTTAAAATAAATCTCTAGGGTTTAGAGGACCAAAATATTGGATTAAGTTACAAGTAACACTTTTTTTGTAGGGACCATAAATTCTTGTGATTATGGCAACAAGAGTTACTGGAAATAAATCAAATATTCTTATTCTATTACAGTGTTATCTTACACCAATTACAACAGAGAAAAAGGCCCAAAACACTAGCCGGAAATTATCGGGTTCGAGATTCGATCGGGCTCGGTGTTGAAAAAAAACATTTGTGACAAAATGATTTCAAGGTGACATGGATTATACTTGTGTTTTTGGATTAAATCAGACTAATGCAAGGTAGGTTTGCATAAAATAAGTGTAAATAATTGTTCTTTATACTGTACTTGATTGTTTTGTCAACTGTTGATCCCGTAGTTGTTTTATTTACAACATATAATTGACGAATGTTATAAGTACATTGTCTACAATACATGTTGGGTGTCAAGTGTTTAAACTAAATGTAGTTACACATCTTAAACTGTTATTATAGTTTCTTTTAAGTGTTATCGATGAAATATACTATTCAGAATAATGTTGTAAACTTCATACAATGACAAAGAATATACAGAAAAGTGTGTATGTGAGAGTTTTACAAAAAATGTTGTTAAGTCTTTTGTAATCAATGATTATACCCTTATTTATCTTTAATGATATTAATACACAGAAATAATCTCCATAAGTGCAAGTAAACTCCTTTTATTATGAAATTATACCCCCATCAAGGAGCTGAATGTTTTTGGTTTAACGTGAACAAATCAGTAAAGTAAAACACTTAGGAAATCCTCAAAATCTTTTCGGATCAATATTTGCACCCTTTTTTATCTGTTAATACATTCCTACAAAGAAATAATCGGTGTTAATTTAAGGACAAATATTTCTATTAAGAAATTACATCCCTAGGAAGAAGCCAATATTCTTCATTTTAATGTTAAAATAGGGATATAGTTAAATTCTCCGGAAGCCCCCTAAAACTTTTGGGATCAATAATAACACCCCTTTTTCTCCTTTAATACATTAATACAAAGAAATAATCAGCATTAGTTTCAGGAAAAATCCTTTTATAAAGAAATTACACCCCCTGAGAAAACTCATAATTTTCTGTTTATCGTTAAAAAATCAGTACAGTTAATTAGTTAGGAAACTCCCTAAATCATTTGGTATGAATACTTATGCCCTTATATATCCTTAATTACATGAATACAAAGAATAAAAACAGCATTAATTTAAGGCAAAATGTTTTTGTTTAGAAATTACACTCCCATGAAGGAGCCCATATTCTTCATTTTAATGTTACCAAATTGATATAATTAAACGCTTAAGAGACTCCCTAAATCTTTTGGTATGAATACTAACACCCTTTTATATCCTTAATTACATGAATACAGAGAAATGACGTCATAGCAATAGTTTTAGGCAAAATAATTTTATTAAGAAATAATACCCCCATGAAGGAACCCATATTATTCATTTTAACGTTAACAAATGGATATACTTAAATGCTTAATAGACTCCATAAATGTTTAAAAATGAATACTTACACCCTAATTTATCCTTGAATGCATTAATACAAAGAAATAATCAGCATTAGCTTTAGGCAAAATCCTTTAAGTTTTATAAAAAAAATTACACCCCCTGAGAAAACTCATAATTTTCTGTTTATCGTTTAAAATTCAGTATATTAAATCATTAAGGAAACTCCCTGAATCTTTTGGTATGAATGCTAACACCCTTATATATCCTTAATTACATGAATACAAAGAAATAAACTGCATTAATTTAAGGCAAAATCTTTTTATTTAGAAATTACACTCCCATGAAGGAGCCGATATTCTTCGTTTTAACGTTAACAAACTGATATAATTAAACGCTTAAGAGACTCCCTAAATCTTTTGGTATGAATACTTACGCCCTTATATAACCTTAATTACATGAATACAAAGAAATAAACAGCATTAGTCAAGTGGAAAATCTTTTTATAAAGAAATTACATCCCCATGAAGGAACCCATATTCTTCATTTTAAAGTTAAAAAATGGATATAGTTACACGCTTAGTAGACCTCTTAAAACTTTTGAGATTATGACTTTCACCCTCAATTCCCCTTTAGTGCATTAATACAAAGAAATAATCAGCTTTAGTTTCAGTAAAAATCCTTTTATTGAGAAATAACACCTTCAGAGAAAACCCATAATTTTCATTTTATCATTAAAAAATTAGTGTAGTAAATCATTTAGGAAACTCCCTAAATCTTTTGGTATGAATACTTACACCCTTATTTATTCTTCATTACATGAATACAAAGAAATAAACAGCAATAGTTGAAGGCAAAATCATTTTATTATGAAATAACAACTCCAAGAAAGAACCAATTTTTCTTTTTTTAGGCATTAACAAATGGGTATACTTAAACGCTTAAGAGACCCCATAATGTTTCAGAATTGTTACCTAAACCATCATTTATCCTTTATTACTATAGTACCAAGATTTAAACAGCATTAGTTAAATGAAAAATCATTTAATTAAGAAATTACATCCCCATGAAGGAACCCATATTCTTCATTTTAACATTAAGAAATGAATATAGTTAAACGCTTAGTAGACCCCCAAAAACTTTTGGGATTAAGACTTCCACCCTTATTTCTCCTTGACTACATAAATACAAAGAAATAATCAGCATTAGTTTCTGGAAAAATTCTTTCATTAAGAAATTATACCCCCGAGACAATCCATAATTTTCAATTTATTGTTGAAAATCGGTATAGTTAATCACTTAAGAAACTCCCTAAATCTTTTGGGATCAATATTTGTTCCCTAATTTATCCTATATCACATCAAAGAAATAAACACCTTTACCTTTAGGAAAAATCCCTTTATTTCGAAATCAAACCCCCATCAGAAAACCCATAATTTTCATTTTATCATTGAAAAATCAGTATCGTTAACCACTAAGTAAACCCCCTTAATCTTAATAAATCAGTATTTATATCCTAATTTATCCTAAGTTACATTGATACAAAGAAGTAATGACCATTAGTTTAGAGGATGATCGTATTATTTTGAACTTACACCCCCTGTAGGAAAGCCATTGTTATGAATTTATCATTTAAAAATCTATATTCTTAATCACTTTGCTTTGGTATTTTTATCTTTTAATCCTCACTTTTATCTTGATTTATATCTTGAGTACAGTTACCTGAAAGTAGAAACAGGATGAAATTTAATGCATTTAGTTATAAGTTCAGTATCCACCCCTTCATGTACACTACTGAGATGGTCTTCTCCATATGCTGAAGGATTATCAGCTAAATAACCTTTAAACCGTTTATTTTTTGTTTTTAAGTAATACAGTTCCATGACTATGCACGAGGGTTCGATTCCCTCCCTAGGCATTATGGAACAGAAAGCTGGTGCAAAGCGGGCAGATAGCCTAGTGGCCCCGCATAGTCAGAGCTGTAATTATAATCATGATAGAATAAATTGATTCAAAAACATTTAAAGTGCTTCTTAGAGAAAATGTCACAAATATAAGAAGTGTTGTGCTTGATAAAAGTTTAGATTGTACATGTATTCTTTTTTTCTGTTGATAGTAGGAATTAAACCCACTCCTTTTCCTGGTTGATAACATAAAATGTGCTCAAATACATCATATCAGCTTTATTGATGATTACAAAATCTAATTCAGAGAGAGAGAAAGAGAGAGAGAGATCTTTGTTTGTAAATGGTACAGTTCAATGACTATGTACGAGGGTTCGATTCCCTCCCTAGGCATATGGAACAAGCTGGTGCAAAGCGGGCAGATAGCCTAGTGGCCCCACATAGTCAGAACTGTATCCATAATGATAGGACAAATTGCTTCTAAAACATTCAAAGTGTTTCTTAGAGAAAATGTCACAAATAGCTATAAGAAGAAGTGTTGTGCTTGACAAAAGTTACTTATAAGATTGTGCATGTATCACCATTTTTTGTTGACAGTGGGAATTGAACCCACTCCTTTTCCTGGTTGATAACAGGAAATGTGCTCGAATACACCATATCAGCTTTATTGATGATTACAAAATCTAATTCAGAGAGAGAGAAAGAGAGAGAGAGATCTTTGTTTGTAAATGGTACAGTTCAATGACTATGTACGAGGGTTCGATTCCCTCCCTAGGCATATGGAACAAGCTGGTGCAAAGCGGGCAGATAGCCTAGTGGCCCCACATAGTCAGAACTGTATCCATAATGATAGGACAAATTGCTTCTAAAACATTCAAAGTGTTTCTTAGAGAAAATGTCACAAATAGCTATAAGAAGAAGTGTTGTGCTTGACAAAAGATACTTATAAGATTGTGCATGTATCACCATTTTTTGTTGACAGTGGGAATTGAACCCACTCCTTTTCCTGGTTGATAACAGGAAATGTGCTCGAATACACCATATCAGCTGTATTGGTGATTATGTAATCTAATTCAGAGAGAGAAAGAGAGAGACAGAGATAAATCTTGTTTGTTTGTAGGTAGTATGCAGTTCTATGACTATGTACGAGGGTTCAATTCCCTCCCTAGGCATAATGGAAGAGAAAGCTGGTGCAAAGTGGGCAGATAGCCTAGAGGCCCCGCATAGTCAGAGCTGCATAGATAATACATAACAATCAGGTTCAAACATCTCCAAAAAAATAGAGAAAAACGACTATCTTGACATTAATTCAAGTATTTCCATGACAGGGCAATGCGACAATACTAATCGAGTAACAATTTAATCGAGTTTTTGTCGATTTCGACTCGTTCAAAAAATTCACCCTATCAAATAATAAAATACATCAAGTGACTAGTTCGGGTCAGAAAATCTCCAAAAATAGACTGCAACATGAATACGTTTATGTAAATTGAAGTATTTCGATGTCCAGACAATGCGATAAACCTCATTAGTTAACAATATAATGTTTATTTTAACGATTTATAAGCGTTCAACAATTTCACCCCCCGACTCTCGATATCTGATCAGTGATGGTCCTTAAGTTACAAAAGTGTCGCTACCGGGGTTAGCTATCTCAGAGACTATCGAAGATATTGCGACTGGACCCAGAGGGTTAGAAACCATTTTTGATGATATTTATAGATTCGCTAACGTCCCAAAATGAAAAATGCCAAAATCGGCAAACCCCGAAACTCCAAGTTACAAAGCACATATCTGAAGTTACAAAGCACACTCTTAAGTTACAAAAGCACACATTCATAAGTTACAAAGCACACTTTTTTGGCTTAAGTTACAAAAAGTGTGCTTTTAAGTTACAAAAAGTGTGATTTTTGACCCACGCCCCTAACCCTAACCCTAACCCTAACCCAACCCTAACCCCAACCCTAACCCTAACCCTAACCCTAACCCCAACCCTAACCCTAACCCTAACCCTAACCCTAACCCTAACCCAACCCAACCCAACCCCCAAACCCTAACCCTAACCCTAACCCTAACCCTAACCCCTAACCCTAACCCCTAACCCTAACCCTGCAATAATTGATATCTGTAAAATTTAATGCAAACCGGAACATTCAATGATTTTTTTTTTCGTCTTAAAAGAGCTTCTACTGAGGTATAAGTTCAAAACTTGACCCCCATACAGGGTTAGGGTTAGGGTTAGGGTTTACTAATACCTAGAAAACTCAATAAGACCTTTAAGGTTCATCTTTTAACCTTAACCTAACCTTTGACCTCAAACATTACAGCTTAACATCTATTGTGGGAGTTTAAAGAAGAGTTCATTTCGTCATTTGCAATAATTGATATCTGTAAATTTTAATGCAAACCGGAACATTCAATGATTTTTTTTTCGTCTTAAAAGAGCTTCTACTGAGGTATAAGTTCAAAACTTGACCCCCATACAGGGTTAGGGTTAGGGTTAGGGTTTACTAATACCTAGAAAACTCAATAAGACCTTTAAGGTTCATCTTTTAACCTTAACCTAACCTTTTACCTCAAACATTACAGCTTAACATCTATTGTGGGAGTTTAAAGAAAAATTCATTTCGTCATTTGCAATAATTGATATCTGTAAATTTTAATGCAAACCGGAACATTCAATGATTGTTTTTTTCGTCTTAAAAGAGCTTCTACTTAGGTATAAGTTCAAAACTTGACCCCCATACAGGGTTAGGGTTAGGGTTAGGGTTTACTAATACCTAGAAAACTCAATAAGACCTTTAAGGTTCATCTTTTAACCTTAACCTAACCTTTGACCTCAAACATTACAGCTTAACATCTATTGTGGGAGTTTAAAGAAGAGTTCATTTCGTCATTTGCAATAATTGATACCTGTAAAATTTAATGCAAACCGGAACATTCAATGATTTTTTTTTTCGTCTTAAAAGAGCTTCTACTGAGGTATAAGTTCAAAACTTGACCCCCATACAGGGTTAGGGTTAGGGTTAGGGTTTACTAATACCTAGAAAACTCAATAAGACCTTTAAGGTTCATCTTTTAACCTTAACCTAACCTTTTACCTCAAACATTACAGCTTAACATCTATTGTGGGAGTTTAAAGAAGAATTCATTTCGTTATTTGCAATAATTGATATCTGTAAATTTTAATGCAAACCGGAACATTCAATGATTTTTTTTCGTCTTAAAAGAGCTTCTACTTAGGTATAAGTTCAAAACTTGACCCCCATACAGGGTTAGGGTTAGGGTTAGGGTTTACTAATACCTAGAAAACTCAATAAGACCTTTAAGGTTCATCTTTTAACCTTAACCTAACCTTTGACCTCAAACATTACAGCTTAACATCTATTGTGGGAGTTTAAAGAAGAGTTCATTTCGTCATTTGCAATAATTGATATCTGTAAATTTTAATGCAAACCGGAACATTCAATGATTTTTTTTTTCGTCTTAAAAGAGCTTCTACTGAGGTATAAGTTCAAAACTTGACCCCCATACAGGGTTTAACAACAAGTTTATGGTTTCAGGTTTTAATGTAAGGTAAAATGACTGGTAAAGAAATTTAACCTAAACAACAATCACTATATATATCAATCCAGCTTTAGCTCCGCCCTTCAAAGACCACGTGACAATTCTGGTGACATTGACGAGTTGATACAGCAAATGATTTTGTAAATATGCCTTTACCCTAACCCTAACCCTAACCCTAACCCTAACCTTCTAACCCCTGCACCCTATACCCTATACCTTGTAACCCCTACACCCTATACCCTGTAACCCCTACACCCTATACCTTGTAACCCCTACACCCTACACGTTAACCCTTGTAACCCCTTCACCCTATACCTTAACCCTTGTAACCCCTACACCCTATACCCTATACCTTGTAACCCCTACACCCTATACCCTATACCTTAACCCTTGTAACCCCTACACCCTACACCCTACACCATAAATCTTCAACATTTTACCCTACCATAAAGTTATTTACACTAAGGCTGACACTCACACCCTATACCTTGCACCTTACACCCTCACCCCTAATACCTCCAATATATCAACATTGAATGGAAGTGGGACTCCTTATGTAATAATAAAGACACCATGACAGAAGGATATTTGGTTCAAACAGTTCAAATTTTGTTATTGTTTACAAATGGGATAATTGGGATTTAAATGGCTTTTTGGGGGTTAAAATGATCAATCATTTACATATCGTACGACGTTATTTTCTTGCACATAAGTTCATTTTCTTAAATTATTGTTATCACTTTAGATTACACACTATGAAAAGAAACACAATGAACAAAGCAAAATATAAAATGATATATACATCCAAAACAGACAACAAGTTTCAAATCGTTAATTATATAAATTGTCAAACACAATACACTATACGAATGACATAAATCATAATTTAAGAAACTGGTCTTATCAACAATATATAATCACTTTTTTTTTCAAAAGAATATCAAAATTGGCATTCAAAAGTAACAAATATCAAAACGAGACTACACAAAACAAATATAGAATGACATCACATCCATTTCTATTTGGACTAGTACAGTAGAAATTCTATTTATAGACAACGGCGTTTTAAAGTTATATTTAGAAACTTGATCAGGATTCCTTGATCAAGCAGGCAGGTCAACTACTAGCCCTAACCCTAATCCTAACCCTAACCCTACCCCTAACCCTACCCCTAACCCTAACCCTAACCCAAAATATAAAATGATATATACATCCAAAACAGACAACAAGTTTCAAATCGTTAATTATATAAATTGTCAAACACAATACACTATACGAATGACATAAATCATAATTTAAGAAACTGGTCTTATCAACAATATATAATCACTTTTTTTTTTTGAAAAGAATATCAAAATTTGCATTCAAAAGTAACAAATATTAAAACGAGACTACACAAAACAAATATAGAATGACATCACATCAATTTCTATTTGGACTAGTACAGTAGAAATTCTATTTATAGACAACGGCGTTTTAAAGTTATATTTAGAAACTTGATCAGGATTCCTTGATCAAGCAGGCAGGTCAACTACTAACCCTAACCCTAACCCTAACCCTGATTCATTGATCAAGCAGGCAGGTCAACTACTAACCATACATTCTTTACCTTAACCCTTGTAGCCCCTACACCCTATACCCTATACCTTCTAGCCCCAACACCCTAACCCTAACGCCTACACCCTAACCCTAACCCTCCACCCTAACCCTAACCGCTACACCCTATACCTTAACCCTTGTAACCCCTACACCCTATACCCTAAACCTTCTAACCCCTGCACCCTATACCCTATACCTTGTAACCCCTACACCATATACCCTGTAACCCCTACACCCTATACCTTGTAACCCCTACACCCTACACCTTAACCCTTGTAACCCCTACACCCTATACCTTAACCCTTGTAACCCCTACACCCTATACCCTATACCTTGTAACCCCTACACCCTACACCCTACATCATAAATCTTCAACGTTTTACCCTACCATACAGTTATTTACACTAAGGCTGACACTCACACCCTATACCTTGCACCTTATACCCTCACCCCTAATACCTCCAATATATCAACATTGAATGGAAGTGGGACTCCGATTTAATTTGAATTACCGGTAAATAGTCTGTAGAACACAAGGAATATGTATGTGGGTACAGGTGACACGTTAACCTTAATAGCTGAAACCACAAGAATCAACAGATGCCTTGTGACCGCCATGTTGTAACAAGAGTCCGCTTTGAGCTGAAATAAAAAAAAAGTCAATTAGCTGTGATAACATACATGTACTAATAATAGCTGTGTTTACATTAACATTTGCATGCCATAGTATATCTGGAAAAAATACACTGACCATGCAGTGTAATAAGTATGAGATATCCCAATACATGACATTTACATTTAGGCAGTACAAAAACAAAATTTGCATATCAAGTCATAATATAACATTAAATTTTTTTATCACTTTTTTCAGGTATAGACACATATCAAATTAAGAGAGAGAGAGAGAGAGAGAGAGAGAGAGAGAGAGAGAGAGAGAGAGAGAGAGAGAGAGAGAGAGAGAGAGAGAGAGAGAGAGAGAGAGAGAGAGTTTTACTCATTGTGCGACAGTCAATATTTCAATTTGTAAACTACAAAGGAATATTATACCCATCCAAACAGCGTCAAAGTATAAGCTTCTGCTATACCATGTTTTATCAATTCTACTGGGGTTTTTTTGCGAAGAAATTGTGTGAGGTTTTTTTTTCTTATTAATTGCATGTTTTAAAAACAATACTATGCATAATGCACATAAAAATCCATGAACAATTTTACAAAGCTTTGGATTTTGGTTGCACACTCAAAAAATAAGGTATTCATACTGTGGTTTCATCAATATTCGTTGAATACCAATTTTCGTGGATTTCGTTGTTAAGTTGATCCACGAAATTAAATGTTCATCGAAGAACAATATCAACTAACATTTTGTATTGATAGGGTCATTAGCTACGAATTTACGTATCCTTGAAACTGTGGTTTTCAGAAAATCCACGAAAATTGATACCCACGAATATTGATTAAACCACAGTAACATGCTCATTTTAAAATTCAATGCACTGTTGATTTCTTTTACTAGACAGAGATATTTTTCTTAAAAAATTTAGTTGCTCTCTGACGCTTTGCCAAGATTAAAAGCACGAGAGAGAGAGAGAGAGAGAGAGAGAGAGAGAGAGAGAGAGATCTGAGTCACATGCAGTAAAAATTATTACATTTATCTTACTTTAAATATTGTTTACATACAATGTAGATGTGATATGCATTGTATGTAAACAATTTTTAAAGTAAATAATTATAAATCTTGAGATGAATGTTTTATAGATATCAGGGAACATAAATTTACATTAACCTAAAATCTGAGCTTGATATAATATGAAGTTCTTTTCATCTTGCACTCTGTTTTACATGCTTTTTCCCCAGCTATAACAATATATAACAGAGAGCCAGACAAAAGGTCAAATTTTAATTAGATTAAATATTTACCATGTCAAATATCTTTAATTAAGCACAAGCCTGTCCATCTTCGCTAGCCAAGAGCTTTTGGTCCACTTCGCTCTCCGTTTATGGGGAACGGAGTAGACCAAAAACCCTTGGCTAGCGAAGATGAAGCCTGTCTGAGTTTTTAAATTTATCCCCACCCCTTTTAATTGCACTGTTTTACAGTGTATTGTGTTTTGTTCAATACACAATAAGACATACATAAACATAGGAAAATGATAAATAGAAATTCGAAAGAGTGATGTACAAAACATACACGTGAAAATACACGGGACAGAAAATATTCCGAGATTCCTCTGACTCTAACATCCGCTTTAATACTGCGACGCACGTCAAAAGAGGAGGATAGGGTCAGAGGAATCTCGGGTTAGATGGAAAAGTACAGATACTCTGAAAAGAAAAAGTCAACACGACATATCTTGTATTGAAACATACCTTTATAATCTCTCATACGATAGTTGAGCTGAATGTCCCACTATCGACGTCTTGCAGGCCATGCTTCTTTTAAAAATGTTGACACACCGCTATCAGCTGTTGTTCGCAGTCAAAACATGGCGAGTTGACATGGTGAATCGTACGATAATTATTTTGATTAAAACTAATAAGTTTGTGTTTAATATGCAGAACAAAGATTGACATGCATTACATTAATGCATTTATTTTTCAAGTAAATAATTACAATAAATATATATTCATTTTTGAAATCTTTACAAACTCTATATTCAGTGATCCAATCTACCTTAGATATTGTAGTGTTGTTCTATTATTCAACAACTGAAAGATCTGCGACGATTAGGCTAGGCTTAATATTGCGATTTAAATAAAACTTTTACCAAATTTTAGAAATGACTTTCGATCGCTTTTCACCGTTAGAATCGGGATCCCAGCTGCATGCGTTGCTTATGTTGACAAAATTTTCTCTTTTTCCAAACGAAGTTTATACATTCAACGTAATTTTCAAACGAAATCGTTTCAATAAACACTAAGATTAACTATTTTAAAAAAAGAGTTCGGTTTTATGACCTGTACGAATTGTTTTCAGCAGGAGTTACTTTTAGTGTGAATTTTGCACTATTTTCTGAATCTTGACTGCGGAATCAAAATTTCCGGAAAAATCAATATTTAAACCCCGATATCTCTGCAATGCATCATCCGATTTTTAAAACGAATTTTAGTTTTGTATTAAGCTTTGCAAACTCTACAATATGCATATAACTTTATGGTTTTATATATAGTTTTATGACCAGTACGAATTGTTTTCAGTAAAAGTTACCTTCAGTGTGAATTTTGCACTATTTACATAATCTTGACTGTGGAATCAAAATTTCCGGAAAAATCTATTTTTGAACCCAAATATCTCTGATATGCGTGGTTCGATTTTAAAACGGATTTGAGTGTTTGATTCAGCCTAATGAGCTCTACAAAAACTTATACATTTTTAATCTGATCAAAAAATTCAAATTTTCGAAAAATTTGATTCACTTCCGGTTTCGACCGGAAGTTACGGATTTTTAATTCCAGCCTTATTGCACAGGTAAATTGACAAATTCATAACCACAGAAAATTTCAAGCCTCTTTCTTAAAGGGTTATTGAAAAATGCCCCGGACAAAATGACTTTTTTAAAATTTAAAAAACGACGTAACGTAAAAACGGAAGTGACGTTCTCATGGAAACTTTATTATCTTTGAGGCATAGTAGTTGCACATAATCTCTGAAAGTTTCATTAAAATCGGTAGAAAACTTTTTGAGTTATGAAGCCGAAAAGGAGTCAGAAAAAAAAGAAAAAGTATAATAATAACTAGAGCAAAGCTCGTTGCAAAGCAACGAGTGGGTCTTCCGTTAATGTCAAAGTAAAGTTCGAAGTTCCTTTAAGAAGCAGAGTTATTAAACTAATAACAAAAGTAACTTAAACAAAAAGATAAAAAAAAAATCAAAATTCTTGGTACGACTTAACAAAATCGGAATGATTTTAAGTACGAATTAACAAAACCCTTAAAGATTTCAAGAACGACTTAACAAAAAAATCCGAATGTGTTCAAGTACAACTTAACATTTTTCGAATTATTTTAGGTACGAGTTAATTTAACTTTGAACTTAAGACTATTTTTTTAACCCAGAATGCGGAAGCAAAATTTCCGGAAAAATCAATTTTTGAACCCGAATATCTCTGTAATGCAACGTCCGATTTTAAAACGGTTTTCAGTGTTTGATTCAGCTTAATGAGCTCTACAAAACATGTATACGTTTTTGATTTGATAAAAAAATTCAATTTTTCGAAAAATTTGATTCACTTCCGGTTTCGACCGGAAGTTACGGATTTCCTTTTCCAGCCTTATTGCACAGGTAAATTGACAAATTCATAACCACAGAAAATTTGAAGACTCTATCTTAAAGCGTTTTTGAGAAATCCCCTGGACAAAATGACTTTTTTAAAATTTTAAAAACGACGTAACGTAAAAACGGAAGAGACGTTGTCATCGAAACTTTAATACCTTTTAGGCATAGTAGTTGCACATAATCTCTAAAAGTTTCATTTAAATCGGTTGAAGCCTTTTTGAGTTATAAAGCCGAAAATGAGTCAGAAAAAAAGAAAAAGAAAAAAAACTAGAGCAAAGCTCGTTGCAAAGCAACGAGTGGGTTTTCCGTTGATGTCGAAAGTAACGCTAGTAATACCTATAAGAAGCAGAGTTCTTAAACTATTAACAAAAGTAACTTAAGTACAAAAGATAAAAAAATAGAATGATTTTTGGTACGACTTAACAAAATCCGAATTGTTTTAAGTACGAATTAACGAAAAAACCTTAACAATTTCAAGAACGACTTAACAAAAAAAATCGAATGTGTTTAAGTACGACTTAACAAATTTGACTTCATTTTAGGTACAAGTTAACTTTAACTTGAACTAACATCTATTTTCTTAACCCAGAATGCAAAATTAAAATTTCCTTAAAAATCTATTTTTTAACGCTTATATCCCGCATTCAATCTTCCGAAATTTATATGGATTTCAGTTTTTATTGAGCTTGATGAACTCTTTTAGCGTTTATTATTAATGTCAAACTATTGCTCCAGAAAGTTATGAAAAGTTTTTGAGCCTTCCTGGCCCCTAATTTTAGGGGCTAGTCGTATTTTTGATATCAAATAAAAGGTCTCGTTAATTTAAACATATTTTGTTAACAAGTGTTCAAGAATTGTTGACCGTTCAAGTTATATCTGAAACACTGTGTTTTAGGGGCTGAACCCTTAAACTCCTTAACAGGGCCACCAACAAAATTTGTTTAAAACATTTTGAGCAACTTTTCCTCTACACTGCTTTTCAAAGGATTGACCTTTCGCACTGTGTGCTTGTTGCATCATCAATTGTCAGAAACATATCGATGTATAGTTTACTTTTTTATACCTCTGTGAATATTTTCTATGTAAAATTACTATGAACCAGACAACACTGAGATTGTGAACATTTCAAAGGGCCCCGCTTATATTATTTCAGAGAATTTTGCTTTGACCTTGACCTATAAATTAGAAATATTTCCAGCTGGCATATAATTTCTAATTCAATCTCATTCCCCCTAACATACAGGCATTTTGTTCAATCTGACCAAGATTAAGCATATCTGGGAAATAATCTATGGTCTAAAACTAATTTTAAAGATATCTGCTATGACCTTCACATTGACTTGGTTCAAGGTCACTGCACACCATTAACCAATAAGCTCTGTTTAGGTAAAGTATTAGCCACATAGGGGCTAAAAGTAGAGTATATATATGCTCTTAAAATATGGATTTTTGTGGAATCCGATATGACCTTGACACTTGATCTACAAATATAATTCGAGGTCATTGCATATCCTTTGATCAAAGGTAGCATGTGGGTGAAGTATGAGCCTGATTGGAGCAAAGGGAGAGAAGGTATACTCTGGACAAGGATTTTTAAAATATAATTCTGCTATGACCTTCACAATTTACCTTGAAAATAGGTTCAAGGTCACTACACACCCTTAACTCAAAAGCTCTGCTTATGTGAAGTCTGAGCCAAATTGGGCTAAGTGGAAAGTATAAATGCTTTGAAAAAAGTATTTTTTCATGATCAGATATGATCTTCACCCTTTACCATTAAATTTCATTCAAGGTCACTGCACATTGTTTAACCATAGAGACACTCTGTGAGTATTAGCCAGAATGGACCAAAGGGAGAGAAGATATGCTCCAGTCAAGTATTTTATATATAATTCTGCTATGACCTTAACCTTATACCTAAAAACATGGTTCAAGGTCACTGCATATCCTTTACCCAAAGGAACCCTGTGGATGAGGTATGAGCCAGATTTGGCGAAGGGGAGAGAAGCTATGCTCCGGTCAAGCAATCTCAGATGGACAAACGGACAAACTGATCACTAGAAGGCGCCCCCATAAACATGCTTATTTTTATCTAATTTGAAATACCCGGTAGTATCCATGCTTTCTGCCCATGGTGAATAGCCATCAAAACCATTCATCGGCAGAATTCGATATGCCTCCTTTTTAAACTCAGAACACCTCTGACCTAATCAGATCGCCGCATTAAATACAAAGTTCGATAACTTTAATTTGTTTATCATCAAGAAATTCTGCATCGCTGACATATAAAGTTTACTGACTATTCGGACAATAGCAGGTTTATTGTCCCCTCCACAGCAACTTTTTCCCTTGGCTTTGCCTCGTAAAATAGTTGCTGTCTTGGGGGACAATAAATTTGCTATTGTCCTCATACCCAGTAAATAGGTTGTAATGTCCCATCCACCTACATTTCGTGTTATATAACCTTCCGTTTGTAACCTTCAATTTCACTGTGTTGTCAACACAACAGTTATAGCCGCAAGTTTCACAATTTATTACTTCTTCTCATGTACTTAATATTAGGGGCCTTAATATTGCTTACCAATTTTAACAAGCGACATCTCTCTCAACTAATGATAATCATTAAAGTTCATTTCATGAATCTACACAACACTCATAAGCCTTCAAGTACAGCAACTCTCAATTTTACAAAAATATTGACGGGTACTTTATCCGAAACTGTCCCTTGCTACCTTTAACTTAGTACACTAACATTTTATGAAAAGACGGTTTGTCTTAGAATAAGAAAGCTAATGCAATTCTGAGAAAAACTATACCACATATTGCCAATTCCATTGAGGTTTAATAAAAATATGGCCATTTAAATGAACCCATCATTTCAAATTTCCTTTAGTAAACACAGATTTATAGAGTTCTCCATAGTAAAACATCTTTACCTGACTTTTTAGAGGTCAATTGTTGTTCAACCACCTTTAATAAGAAACCTTATTCAATACAACATACATCTACATGATATTATCATGATAAAAGCTTCACATCACTTAGAAATGCCCTTACATGTATAACCCCCCCCCCATCTTTTGATTTTCATAAAAAGTCATGGTTTGAAATGTTTTACCTAATTTTATGAAACTTGTGGCAATTTCCTTGAGTCATTGCTCACACATATTTGAAAACAATCATCAATGATTTTTAAAATTGATTTTTTTGTTTGTTTATTGTATGATTTGTACCATTTTAATTAACAAATAGACATACTGTCCTGCATGTGATTTCTTGTTTTCATGAAAAAAAGTAAGCTAACAATCATATTTAGTGAATATCTAATCTACTCTGATTTCTATTCTCCTTCTAACCATGCTAAAACAGTAAAACCTACAAGTTAGACATCTGCCTTAAATTAAAATTAAATTCAGACACACCAAGGTAGCTGGAGACGAAGTTGATTTCCATGAAAAATGTTCAAATTTGACATGTTTTTCTACTTTTTTATGCATATA
The DNA here is from genome assembly GCA_020458035.1 of Magallana ariakensis. Taxonomy (NCBI): domain Eukaryota; kingdom Metazoa; phylum Mollusca; class Bivalvia; order Ostreida; family Ostreidae; genus Magallana; species Magallana ariakensis. The sequence goes on from CM035813.1 coordinate 77,644, forward strand.
TACCTTAGAAGGGTAGAAATAGGTTGTTTCTTGTTCATTTCAAAAGTAATTATCATAGCAGATGTTATTTCAAAGTTAAATGTACATTTACATATCCTACATGTAATCTTAATGGAGACAATTGGATAGAGGGGTGGGGGGTGGGGTGGGGTGATTTTTCAATTATGTAAACACATCTAAATATCTTTATAAAATAAAAAATAAAGGAAACATAACTGCATACTTTTATTGAAAAACAAATTTTCACAACAATTATGAGTTTCTTTAAACAGCCTTAATTTTGTTTTTCATAATTTCTTATCAAACACAAACCACAACAAGGCATGATGCTTTCTTAAAGTTCCATTATTGTTTATGCATTATCCGATTTAATTTGAATTACCGGTAAATAGTCTGTAGAACACAAGGAATATGCATGTGGGTACAGGTGACAGGTTAACCTCATGAGCTGAAACCACAAGAATCAACAGGTAAAAGCCATGGGGTGCCATGTGGTAACAAGAGTCTATTTTGAGCTGAAATAAAAAAAAATGATTAGCTGTGTTAACATACATGTACTAGTAATAGCTGTGTTTACATTAACATAATGCATAGTATTTCTGGAAAAAATACACTGACCATGCAGTGTAATAAGTATGACATATCCCAATACATGAAAATAACATTTAGGCAGTACAAGATCAAAAATTTGCATATCAAGTTATAAGGCCACACCAATTTGATTTCTTGGTCGCCGGATCCGCGCGCACATGCCTAAGGGCTTTCCAAAAAATAATTTTAAAAAATAAATCCTGCATCCGAAAATTTTCGTTCCGTTTCCCGCTCCAGTTTTGGTTCTATTATTTTTTTTACTAGTCATGATTGTGCTTTTTCTTTACATTGATCATACAAAAAAATTTCCCAATAGATTGTCAGCACGGTTTACAAGTAAATAATTCTAGTATGTGTGGATAGAATCAGTGATCAAGAGGGGTCTGATACAATGGCGTATACAGTCACCAAAATTTTACTGCTTTTTACATGTATTTTAAACGAAAAAAATCACATTTTAAAATAAAATGTAATCGCTCGCCTCTATTTTTTCATGTCGCCCCAAAATTTTCAACTTTCAGTTTTTTAATTTTTAAATTAACAAATCGCTCGCTCGCCCCAATATTTTTTTGCCTAGAATCCGAAGACCAAGGTATAGACACATATCAAATTGAGAGAGAGAGAGAGAGAGAGAGAGAGAGAGAGAGAGAGAGAGAGTGAGAGCGAGCGAGTTTATTACTTGTAGTACAACAGTCTATATTTCAATTCGTAAACTACAAAGGAATATTACCAATCCGAACAGCGTTATTGTTTTTTGGCAAATTCATTTAGTGAGGTTTTTTTTTCTTTTCTTAAAAATTACATTTTAAAAACAATACTATGTGTAATAAAAATAAAACATGTATAAGTAAACTTAATGAAGAATTTTTAATAGATTATTTTTACAGAATGTGGTATGATACATGTATGTCAATCTGTTTAAAACTAGCATATATTTCGTGCGCCATAAATTGCAAGTTTTTCGTAAATATCGTTTACTTGCTTGGTGACTATATATGGTCTAACACAAATTTTCTTCGTAAAGCTACGTACAGCTTCATGTACCACATATATGTTTTGTCACAAGTATACATTTAAAAAAAAAACCCAAAACTCCAACCGACCCAACTCCAACATTTGAAAATACATGTAACTCGATATGAATTTTTCATTCTTTGATAAGTTCAGTGTTGTTTTTTTTTTGTGCATATATTATTTGTCTGCTGCAACAGCAGCCAATCAGCGGTAAGCTGAATCCACTAATAAGAAAGTTTGTGGTTTAGGAGCGGGTAAATTGTTTATGCATAACGTAGCTTGATTGCGAGGCTGTCAAGAAAACCACACCAAATAATTTCATGAAACATAAATTGTCATTTAAATGTATTGTGTTGTAAAATAAAGGTTTTAATACACTTATTGCATCTTGCAAAACATGTGATGACTCTTAATCATCTGTTATATATCTGAATATATATATGTACAAGATGGGAGAAATAATGACGGAGCAGACTGGGATTCGAACCTGGCCCCCTGAATCTCTAGTCAAGTGCTCTACCAACTGAGCTACATTTATATGTCGCCGGTATTCAAACCAGTCTGACCGTCACATTCTCCCCTCTTCACCCTCGAAGATCACCCCTGGCTCTTCACCTGGCAGGAGTTAACATGTCAGTTCCAGGGGTTGGTACAGCACCAATATTGTATGTGATGGGAGAAATAATGAAAGACCAAATCAGGATTTGAACCTTGGCCCCCTGAATCTCTAGTCAGGTGCTCTACCAACTAAGCTATCTGGTGCCAGTATTCAAACCGGTTAGACCGTCACATATATAAAGAATTTTTTTAAACAATGGTGTTCAATAAAAAATAACACTCGCTACCTTCAGTTTTTGTCTGTAATTAATCGTGCGACCAGTTCTCACCAAGTACCATTTCTTACGTCACTTTATCAACACTTAAAATTATATACGAAAAATGATGAAACAATGCACTGGCAAGAAATGGTCCTCAGCGAGAACTGCTCGCACGCCAGTAGGCCTACTGCCAGTTGTCAGATTGAAAAAAAATTATATAAAATTTACATTTAAAACATTAACAAGGACAATGAAAGTATACATCATAACTGCTAAACAAGAAAAATTATGTTAACTGGTAAGGTGGAAAGCATAGTTCTAACTTGTAACATACATGTACATGTAAAAGTACATGTACCGGATACCCGTTGGTCTGCTAAACCTCTCTAATGATACAATGATCGGCATCATCAAAATATTAAAGTCATGTTTTAACTCTGAAGTATACAATTTTATTTACTTGATATCATGTTTACATTTGGACTTAAAAAGTCTTCCTCACAAGAATATATGTTTCTAATTAGACCCTGCTTTGAATTTTAAGTTGAAAATTTTTCAAGGTAAAACATTTGGGAGTCAATTCTGTTAAAAAGATTTATAGATATTGTCTAGATTAAAAAAATAACATATATATCAGTGACAGTGTGCACGTACTTACATCCAGGCTAAATGTTAACCAGTTAACATGCCGACATTTTAACCACTAAAGACAAAGAACTTAAAAATGAGTAAAAAGACTTACCTTTTTCAGTAACATCCACATTAATAACACTTTTAAATGTCCAACTTTTCTCCTTTATTACTCGTAACTCTTCATCAGCTTATCAACAGTTGATCAGTGGAAACGTAAACATCTGCCGACAGTACTGTGACTGTTAGAATTTCCTCGTAAACGATTCATACAGGTGTAAAGAATATATCCCTCCTTGTACAAATACGAAGTAGTGATCCCTGTGCATGTTAATGTGCTTCACTGTGGATTGAAAGTGCATGTGAACGTACAACATGTACGGCGAAAAAATACACAACTTCTCTTCTGCGTTTCGGCCTCCATGGCTCTGTCTTTCCCACAATGCCGTTCGTTACTGTTTATGTTTGGGGTTACAGACAGGGAGGCCCCGACAGAAACACATACACTGTAGCATGTTTAAATAAGTAGTTATATATGTCCATTGCATTTATAAATGATATAGATAAACAGAATAAAACCGTGAAATTTAATCACAACAATAACAATAAATGCTACACCCAAAAACGGCATTATTCGCTTGTGTGTCTATGTAAACAATTAACTCGTTCATGTACGATTCTCGCATATTTGTTTTATGAAATTACAAATAAATATAGCACATAGCTTGCCTAATTTCATACCAAATGACGAAATTTAATTTATTAAAAGAAATCTAATTCTTTTTTTTCAGAAAATGATAAACATTTTTAGCCATCAGAAAAAGACGTGTATGAACTGCTGACCCCTAATTATAGGGGCCAGCCCTTTTTTGTTTATTTCATCTGAAAGCTCTCGTTATTCTTAACAACTTTTCTTCTATATGTTTTAACAAAATATTTTTAGTTTAAAAGTTATAATACAAAAAGCAACAAAATTTCAGCCCCGAAAAAACCTTAAACTTTGGCGATATATAGCTCAAAAACTAAAAAAGAAATTTGCATAACTTCCAAGCTAGCAAAATTTCAACACGTTGGCTACAATTTCGCCAAATTTCATGCAACTATCATGTGTAGTTCCCGAGATCAACTCTGGACAAAAGACACCCCAATTTTCAATTAAAGGGCAATAACTCATAACCGGAAGTAAATTTTAAAAATTTGAAAAAACCGTTTTTAGACCTTAACATTATCTACAAACCCTGAAAATTTCATAGCAATCAGTCAAAAAATCTTCGAGAAATGGGTTGCACAAAATTTGCGGGAAAAAAAAAAATAATAATAAGAAACAGTAGAATAACAGTAGGGTTTTCCGTTGAAAACGGAAAACCCTAATAATAATAGAAAGAAACCGAAGAATAACAAGAGGGTCTTCCGTTGGAAACGGAAGACCCTAAAAAGAAACCGAAGAATAACAAGAGGGTCTTCCGTTGGAAACGGAAGACCCTAACTAGAGCAAAGCTCGTTGCAAAGCAACGAGTGGGTCTTCCGTTAATGTCGAAAGAAAAGCTAGATATTACTGTAAGAAGCAGAGCTCTAAAACCAATACCAGGAGTAATTAAAACAAAACGATATTAAAAATTGAATAATTCTTGGTACGACTTAACAAAATGCGAATGACTTTGAGTACGAATTAACAAAAACCTTAACGATTTCAAGAACGACTTGACAAAAAAAATCCGAATGTGTCTAAGAACGACTTAACAAGAATCGAATCATTCTAGGTACGAGTTAATTTAACTTTGAACATAACAGTATTTTTATTAACCAAGAATGTGGAATCAAAATTTGCGGAAAAATCAATTTTTAAACCCCAATATCTCTGTAATGCATCGTCAGATTTGAATTAAGCTAAATAAGTTGAACATTTTTGCTTCAATAATATATAACAAATTATTTTTCAGTAAATAGTTATAAATAAAAGACTTAGTAGCCCTCCTGGCCCCTAATTTGAGGGGTCAGCCCCTTTTTCTTGATATCAAATGAAAGGTCTCGCAAATATAAACATATTTTGCTCAACAACTGTTCACGAATTGTTAACCGTTCTAGAGATATCCGAACAACTGTGTTTTAGGGGCCGACCGTTAAACTCCTTAATGGGGCCACCAACAAAATTGTTTTAGGTATCATATTGTTAAAAACATTATTTTGAGCAACTTTCCTTCTACAATGCTTTTCAAAATATTTCTCCTTTTATAGATATTAATGATCAGAGTTTTGAACTTCTGGCCCCTTTAAACCCCTAATTACGTAACATATGACTTAGGTATGGCACTGTTTAGATAAACAGCTGTACAAAGAATATTTTTGCTTAATATATAACAAATTATTTTTCAGTAAAAAGTTATTATCAATAGAGTTAAGAGCCCTCTTGGCCCCTAATTTAAGGGGCCATCCCTTTTTTCATGATATCAAATGAAATATCTCGCAAATATAAACATATTTTGTAAGTGTTCAGGAATTGTTTACCGTTCTAGAGATATCTGAACTAATGTGTTTTAGGGGCCGACCCTTAAAGTCCTTACTGGGGCCACCAACAAATTTTTCTAAGTAGCATATTGTTGAGAACATTATATTTTATTAAACAATTGTTCAATATTTGTTTACCGTTCTAGAGATATATGAACAACTGTGTTTTAGGAGCCGACCCTTAAACCCCTAATCGGGGCCACCAACTAAAAATTCTTTGGTAGGATATCGTTTAGAACATTTTTCTGAGCAACTTATGTTCTACACTGGTTTTCAAAATATTTCTCCTTTTCTAGATATTACTGATCAAAGTTTCGGATTTATGGCCCCTTGAAACTCCTAATTACGTAACATATGATTTAAGTATGGTACTGTATAGATAAACAGCTGTACAATGAACATTTTTGATTCTATAATTGATAACAAATTATTGTTCAATAAAAAGTCCCTTTTTCTTGATATCAAATGAAAGGTCTTGTAAATATAAACATATTAACATATTCAAAAAGTGCTCAATAGTTGTTGATTGTTCTTGAGATATCTGAACAACTGTGTTTTAGGGGCCAACCCTCAAACTCCTTACTGGGGCCAAAAACCAATAATTTAAAGGTAGCGTGTTGTTGACAACATTATTCTGAGCAACTTTTCTTCTACACTGCTTTCAAAATATTTCTCCTTTTTCAGATATAAATGATCAAAGTTTTGAAATTCTGAACCCTTAAAACCTCTAATTACATAACATGTGATTTCAGTATGGTACTGTTTAGGACTAAACAGCTTTACAATGAACATTTTTGCTTCTATAATTACCTGGTAATAATAAATTATTGCTCAGTAAAGAGTTATTATTAAAGACTTTAGAGCCCTCTTAGCCTCATATTTGAGGGGCCACACCCTTTTTGCTGCTATCAAATGAAAGAGCATGTTTTAAAAAAAATTTACACATTCAAAACTATTTCAGAAAATGGGCAAAAATTTCGTAAAATAATTTGCTGTAAATTTTTGAGCTCGAGCAAGCTTCGGCGCATTGCGCATTTTTCAAATTATCAAATAAAAAGGATAATCTACAGACATTTATCTACTATCCCTGAAAGTTTCACGTTTTTATCTTAATTAGTTTTGGAGGAGTAAAGATAAAATGGACAAAATAGTCCTTAAAAATTCACTAAATCCTCAAGATCTCAAACCCGAAGTGACGTCATCAGCCCAAAAATTTTTAACATCATGATCTTTTAATGTTCTCTCAGTCCTGGAAATTTCATGCAAATTGGTCTAGTAGTTCACAAATAATAGCGATGCACGACGCATGACGATGGATGAAGACCAATTGCACTAGGTCACCTGAGTGACTCAGGTGACCTAAAACCTTTTATTTAGCATTTTGTTGAAAACATTTTTCTGAGTAACTTTTCCTCTACACTGCTTTTCAAAGGGTTTACCTTCCTACTGTGTGCTTGTTGCCCCATCACATATCAGAAACTTACTGATGTATAAATTACTTTATTACACCTCTGTGAATATTTTCTATGTAAAATTACAATGATTAAACATGCTATTCTATCTAACCGTGAAATTGTTTCCGTGCTATCTGCCCATGGTAAATAGTCATCAAAACTATTCACCGGCAACATTTGATTTCCCTCCTTTTTAAACTCGGAACACCTCTGACGTAATCCAATCGCTGCATTAAATTCAAAGTCCGATAACTCTTATTTGTTTATCATCAAGAAATTCTGCATCGCCGACAAATAAAGTTTTCTTTGGTATAATAAAATACCTATTTACTCAAAGCCAGTAAATAGGTATATAATGTCCCATCCACCTACAATGTGTGTTTGTAACCTGTAATTTCACAGTGTACAGTCAACACAACAGTCATAGTCGCAAGTTTCACAATTTACTTCTGCTTCTCATGTACTTAACATTAGGGGCCTTCATATTGCATACCAATTCCAACAAGAGACATCCCTCTAACTAATGATAATCATCAAAATTCATTTCATGAATCTTTAGCAACACTCAAAAGCCTTCAAGTACAGTAACTCTCAATTTTACAAAAATATTAACGGGTACTTTATCCGAAACTGTCCCTTGCTACCTTTAACTTAGTACACTAAAATTTTATGAAAAGATGTTTTGTCTTAGAATTTGAAAGCTAATACAATTCTGAGAAAAAGTATACCACATACTGCCAATTCCATTGAGGTTTTATAAAAATATGGCCATTTAAGTGAACCCACCATTTCCACTTTCCTCTATTTAACACAGATTCATAGGCTTCATAGTAAAACATCTTTACCCGACCTTTTAGAGGTCAATTTTTGTTCAACCTCCTTTAATAAGAAACCTTATTCAACATAACATACATCTACATGATATTATCATTATATAAGCATCATATTACTTAGAAACGCCCTTACATGTATACGTGATTTTCATAAACAGTCATGGTTTGAAATCTTTTACCTGAGGTTTTTTACCTAGTTTTATGAAACTTGTGGCTATTTCTTTGAGTCATTTCTCACACATATTTGAAAACAATCATCATTCACTGTATCAATGATAATAAAATTTGATCTTTTTTTGTTTATTGAATGATTTGTAGCATTTTAATTAATGAATAGACATGCCGTCCTGCATGTGATTTCTTGTTTCCATGAAAAAGAGTAAGCTAACAATCATATTTAGTGAATATCATATCTATTTTGGTTTCTTGTCTCCTTTGAACCATGCTAAAACAGTAAGACCTACAAGTTAGACATCTGTCTTAAATTAAATTTTAATTCAAACATACCCAGGTAGCTGGAGACGGAGGAGAATTCCATGAAAAATGTTCAAATTTGGCATGTTTTCTTACATTTTTTTATGCATATACAAAAAGGTAAAAATATTTTGTTTCTTGTTCATTTCAAAAGTAATTATCATAGCAGATATTATTTTAAGGTCAAATGTACATTTACATATCCTACATGTAATCTTAATGGTCACAATTGAAAAAGGGGGAGGGGTTTTCAATTATGTAAACACATCTAAATATTATCATAAAATACAAAATAAAGGAAACATAATTGCATACTTTTATTGCAAAACAAATTTTCACAACTAACAACTGTAAATTTCTTTAAACAGCCTTAATTTTCTTTGTCATAATTTCTTATCAAACACAAAACACAACAAGGCATGATGCTTTCTTAAAGTTCCATTATTGTTCATGCATTATCCGATTTAATTTGAATTACCGGTAAATAGTCAGTAGAACACAAGGAATATGCATGTGGGTACAGGTGACAGGTTAACCTTAATAGCTGAAACCACAAGAATCAACAGGTGCCTTGTGACCGCCATGTTGTAACAAGAGTCCGCTTTGAGCAAAGAAAAAAGTCAATTAGCTGTGATAACATACATGTACTAATAATAGCTGTGTTTACATTAACATATGCATAGTATTTCTGGAAAAAATTCACTGACCATGCAGTGTAATAAGTATGAGATATCCCAATACATGACATTAACATTTAGGCAGTACAAAAACAAAATTTGCATATCAAGTCATAAAATAACATTAAAATTGTTTATCCCTTTTTCAGGTATAGAAACATATCAAATTAAAAGAGAGAGAGAGAGAGAGAGAGAGAGAGAGAGAGAGAGAGAGAGAGAGAGAGAGAGAGAGAGAGAGAGAGAGAGAGAGAAAGAGTTTTACTTGTTGTGCGACAGTCAATATTTCAATTCGTAAACAAAGGAATATTATACCCATCCAAACAGCGTCATAGTATAACCTTCTGCTATACCATGTTTTATCAATTCTACTGGGGTTTTTTTGGCGAATAAATTTAGTGAGTTTTTTTTTCTTATTAATTTCATGTTTTAAAAACAATACTATGCATAATGCGCATAAAAATCCATGAACAATTTTACAAAACTTTGGACTTTGGTTGCACACTCAAAAAATAAGGGATTGATAACATGCTCATTTTAAAATTCAATGCACTGTTGATTTCTTTTACTAGACAGAGATATTTTTGTTACAAAATTCAGTTGCTCTCTGACGCTTTGCCAAGATTAAAAGCACGAGAGAGAGAGAGAGAGAGAGAGAGAGAGAGAGAGAGAGAGAGAGAGAGAGAGAGAGAGAGAGAGAGAGAGAGAGAGAGAAGAAAGAGAGAGAGAGAGAGAGATCTGAGTCACATGCAGTAAAAATTATTACATTTATCTTACTTTAAATATTGTTTACATACAATGTAGATGTGATATGCATTGTATGTAAACAATTTTTAATGTAAAATAATTATAAATCTTGAGATGAATGTTTTATAGATATTAGGGAACATAAATTTACATTAACATAAAATCTGAGCTTGATATAATATGAAGTTCTTTTCATCTTGCACTCTGTTTTACATGCTCTTTCCCCAGCTATAACAATATATAACAGAGAGCCAGACGAAAGGTCTAATTTTAATTAGATTGAATATTTACCATGTCAAATCTCTTTAATTAAGCACAAGCCTGTCCATCTTCACTAGCCAAGAGCTTTTGGTCCACTTCGCTACCCGTTTATGGGGAACGGAGTAGACCAAAAACCCTTGGCTAGCGAAGATGAAGCCTGTCTGAGTTTTTAAATTTATAAATTAAGTGAAAGGCGAAATGGTAAAGATCTGCTATATTCAAATATTTAAGGTAAAATTATCATCATGCAAACATGCATTACAGCATTCTACTCTTGTGTACCTTGGGACCCCCACCCCTTTTATATATAATTGCACTGTTTTACAGTGTATGGTGTGTTGGTCAATACACAATAAGACATACATAAACATACAGGAAAATAATACATAGAAGTTCGAAAGAGTGATGTACAAAACATACACGTGAAAATACACGGGACAGAAAATATTCCGAGATTCCTCTGACTCCAACATCCGCTTTAATACTGTGACGCACGTCAAAAGCGGAGGTTAGGGTCAGAGGAAGCTCGGATTAGATGGAAAAGTACAAATACTTTGAAAAGAAAAAGTCAACACGACATATCTTGTATTGAAACATACCTTTATAATCTCTCATACGATAGTTGAGCTGAATTTCCCTCTATCGACGTCTTGCAGGCCATACTTCTTTTAAAAATGTTGACACAACGCTATCAGCTGTTGTTCGCAGTCAAGATATGGCGAGTTGACATGGTGAATCGTACGATAATTATTTCGATTAAAACTAATAAGTTTGTGTTTAATGTGCAGAGCACAGATTAACATGCATTACATTAATGCATTTATTTTTCAAGTAAATAATTACAATAAATATATATTCATTTTTGAAATCTTTATAAACTCTATATTCAGTGATCCAATCTACATTGTACGTGTTGTTCTATTATTCGACAACTGAAAGATCTGCGACGATTAGGCTAGGCTTAATATTGCGATTTAAATAACACTTTTACCAAGTTTTAGAAAAGACTTTCGATCGCTTTTCACTGTTAGAATCGGGATCTGTGTCTTCAATTCCAGCTGCTTTGTTTTTGTTGATAAAATTTTCTCTTTTATACATTCAACGTAATTTTCAAACGAAATCGTTTCAATAAACACTCAGATTAACTATTTAAAAAACAGAGTTCGGTTTTATGACCTGTATGACCTGAATTGTTTTCAGCAGGAGTTACTTTCACTGTGAATTTTGCACTATTTTCTAAATCTTGACTGCGGAATCAAAATTTCCGGAAAAATCAATATTTAAACCCCGATATCTCTGCAATGCATCATCCGATTTTAAAACGAATTTTAGTTTTATATTAACCTTTGCAAACTCTACAATATGCATATAACTTTATGGTTTTATATATAGTTTTATGACCAGTACGAATTATTTTCAGTAAAATATACTTTCAGTGTGAATTTTGCACTATTTTCTTAATCTTGACTGTGGAAACAAAATTTCCGGAAAAATCAATTTTTTAACCCAAATATTTCTGAAATGCGTGGTTCGATTTTAAAACGGATTTCAGTGATAGATTCAGCCTAATGAGCTCTACTAAACACGTATACATTTTTAATTTGATCAAAAAATTCAAATTTTCGAAAAATTTGATTCACTTCCGGTTTCGACCGGAAATTACGGATTTCCATTTTCAGCCTTATTGTACAGGTAAAACGACAAATTCATAACCACGGAAAATTTCAAGCCTCTATCTTAAAGCGTTTTTGAGAAAGGCCCCGGACAAAATGACTTTTATAAAATTTAAAAAACGACGTAACGTAAAAACGAAAGTGACGTTCTAATCGAAACTTTAATATCTTCGAGGCATAGTAGTTGCACATAACCTCTGAAAGTTTTATTAAAATCGGTTGAAAACTTTTTGAGTTATGAAGCAGAAAAGGAGTCAGAAAAAAAAGAAAAAGTATAATAATAATAACTAGACACGATCTCGTTGCGAGCAACGAAGAGGTCTTCCGTTGAGATAGGGTGAGTTAACTATGCATCGGACACATACCTTGGATCGGACAACTTTGGCTAAAAATATACAAATAAATGTGCATGCGTTCATGTGTTGTGTCGTATATTCCTGAATTAGAACTAATGCACTTTATCATTACCAAGAATTTGACGGTCACATTGTCAAAGAAATAGCAACAAACGCATCGTAAAATGACGTCAAATATGCCATCATTGAAAATTTAGTTACAAAGATTTTACACAAAAGCAATTTTTGAATGCTGTGCATTTGATTGTGAATTAGTGAAAATGCACCCGCTACCTAAAATAATTAAAAAGAAGTAAGTTTTGAAACAAAATTTGATTAAAATAAGGCTAAGAAATTTGAACAATAATGTCAAGGTCATTTTTGCTCCATATATTTATTTCACCATGGATCGGACACAAATTAACCATGCATCGGACAGTTTTCAATGCATGATTTTTTCTAATAATTAACATGCTATTTCCCTATTTCTTGTGACAAACTTTATATGTAAAGTAAAATAAAAAATTTAAAAAAAATTGATACAAACATTTTCCTCAGACCCCTTAAATTCGAGTTTTATGGATACTGCCTTTTTAATCCAAAGTTCTTGTAGGTGCTGGCACGATAAAGAACCCCTAATGATAACTATTCCTTTAAACATAAGCACTATACTCTGTCCCAAGATATCCTGGATTCACATTTTGCTTAATTACGCAATATTTATAAATACCTCAGGGTTTAAACGATGTTCATTCAAAAGTATAGAAAATTTCCAAGATTTCTCAGTTGAAACGCCCCCGTTAGCTTATAAGGTTTCAATACATGGCTAAAAAATGTGATGTCTACGGGGATTTTGTATTGCCGTAAACCCGAATGATAAAGTTGAAAAATTGCGCGAGGTATTCCGAGTGATTCCGAATGGAGAAAAGATATAAACATTCCCCATTATAAATCTCCGTAAGAAATCTATTTTCGATCCTCTGATTGTTTTCGAGTGAAAATTTTTAATGTGTCAATGAAGATATCTTGGAAAATTTCCCTTTCATCGAATTTAATTGAACTGCTTTCACAGGTATGTATATTTTTATTAAAAATCGATCAAATGTGCTGCATAAATATCTTGGGACAGACTATAGTCTAAATTCCTGACTGTAGATTCAAGGATTTACATTAAAAGAAATCTGAATAACAATTGAATAATTTTATTTTTCCGCACCTCTGTATTTTCGCATTAAAACAAGAAAAGTTTGTTATTTTTTATCTCTACTGTATAGCTGTCTGATGCTTGGTAAATACTGTCCGATCCATGGTGAAAAAGTTCAAGACTTCATTAATTTGCTTTATTTTCTACATTTTTAAGAATTTCAATATTTTTTCTCCAATAATTAAGCAAGGGGAAAACCTGTAGCTTTTAAAACAAGTTTTATCTATATTTGGACTATAATTGATGTGTGATCAAAGAGAAAAATCCAAGGGTGTCCGATGCATGGTGAAATCACCCTACATGAATGATCTAGCGTTTGCTATTTATAAGCTAAACATGATAAAGAAATAGAAAAAAGTGATATTTCATTGAAAAGTCCAGAAGCTTATTTCTTTCAGATTCATATTTAAGAACTTGCGTTGGAAACATTTAGATATCTCTTGGCCCCTAATTTAAAGGGTCATCCCTTTTTTCTTGATATCAAAAGAAATTAAGGTATTTCAATATCAATAACATTTTGTTTAACAAGTGCTTAGAAATTCGTTACCGTTTTTGAGATATTTTGGAAGAATTGTTTTAGGGGCCAACCCCATATCTCTTTATAGGTGCTTTTTAACAAAATTTTGTTGGGGAAATATTGTTGAGTACATCATCCTTAGTATCGTCTCTTCTATAATGCTTTTCAAAATGTTTGCCCTTTTAAAGATATAAAGATCTAAGAATTATACTTCAAGCCCTTTAAAATCTCTAATTATGTAATACATCCATTTTTTTTATCACGTATGATTGAAGAACTGAAAGATGAACATTTTTGCTTCTATAATACTTTACAAAATATTTTTTTACGAAAGAGATATCAATAAAAGACTGAAAAAAACCCTTTGGCCCCTAATTTGAGGGGTCAGCGCCTTTTTCTTGATATGAAATGAAAGGTATTTTTAATATAAACACATTTTGTTCATTAAGTGTTTAGAAATTCCTTATATTTCTTAAGTTATTTGGAAAAGATTGTTTTAGGGGCCGACCCCTTATCTCCTTATAGGGGCCATTTTACGAAACTTTGGTTGATACATATCATTACGAACATTACTCTGAGCATCTTTTCTTCTATAATGCTTTTCAAAATATTTCTCCTTTTTAAGATATAAATGATCAAAATATTGGACTTCTAGCCCCTTAAAACCCATAATTATGTAACATATCAGAATTTATTAATCATGTATACATAAATAACGAGAAGATAAACAATTTTGCTTCTATAACACATTACAAAATATTTCTTATTAAAGAGATACAGATAATTAAGTGTTAAGAAAATTGTTAACGTTCTTGAGATATTTGGAAAAGTTTATTTTAGGGGCCGACCCCTTATCACCTTATAGGGGCCATTTTATGAAACTTTGGTTAATACATATCATTAAACCTTATTCTGAGCATCTTTTCTTCTATAATGCTTTTCAAAATATTTCTCTTTTTTAAGATATGAATGATCAAACTATTAGACTTCTAGCCCCTTAAAACCCCTAATTATGTAACATATCAGAAATTTTTTATCATGTATAGATAAATAACGAAAAGATAAACAATTTTTCTTCTATAAAACATTACAAAATATTTCTTATTAAAGAGATACAGATAATTGACTTAAGACCCTTCTGGGCCCTTAATTTGAGGGGCCAGCCCCTTTTTCTTGGTGTCAGTTGAAAGGTATTTTTAATCTTAACACATTTTGTTCATTAAGTGTTAAGAAATTTGCTAACGTTCTTGATATATTTGGAAAAGATTGTTTTAGGGGCCGACCCCTTATCTCCTTATAGGGGCCATTTTCCGAAACTTTGTTTGATACATATCATTACAAACATTATTCTGAGCATCTTTTCTTCTATAATGCTTTTTAAAATATTTTTTTCTTTTTAAGATATAAATGATCACAATATTGGACTTCTAGCCCCTTAAAACCCCTAATTATGTAACATATCAGCAATTTTTAATCATGTATAGATAATTAACGAGAAGATAATCAATTTTGCTTCTATAAAACATTACAAAATATTTCTTATTAAAGAGATACAGATAATTGACTTTAGACCCTTCTTGGCCCCTAATATGAGGGGCCAGCCCCTTTTTCTGGGTGTCAGCTGATAGCTCTTGTATAAATAAACTTTTATTGTTCTATATATGATAACAAAATATTTATGACAAAAAAGATATTCGTGATCAAGTCTCAAATTTCCCCAAAATTGTCAAAAAAGTTAACATCAACATTTTCAGGTCCAGGCGAGCTTCAAGCATAATGACTTCTGGTAAAATCTAAAACAAGCATGCAAATCTACCATAACCACTCTATCTTGCATAAAAATTTCAAGTCTCTAACTATAACGGTTTTTGAGGAAATGCGTGGACAAAATCATGATCCAAAAAACACGAAAAAGGGAGATAATTCAAAGGCGGAAGTAAATTTTCAGACAGAAAATGGGATGCAAAGAGACATTCACCTAAGACATTTCCCCTGTAAAAATAATTAAAATTGATAAAGAAATGGCTGAGAAATTAAGGGTGTCTACCAAGAAGAATAATAATAACTAGCGCAAAGCTCGTTGCAAAGCAACGAGTGGGTCTTCCGTTTATGTCGAAAGTAAAGCTAAAAGTTTCTCTAAGAAGCAGAGTTCTTAAACCAATAAAGATAACTAAATAAAACAAAAAGAAAAAAATCGAATTATTTTTGGTACGAGTTCACAAAATCCGAATGATTCTAAGTACGAATTAACAAAAACATTATCAATTTCAAGAACGACTATGCAAATACAAATCCGAATGTGTTTAAGTACGATTTTAGGTACGAGTTAATTTAACTTTGAACATAACACTATTTTCTTTACCAAGAATGGGGAATCAAAATTTTCGGAAAAGTCAATTTTTAAACACCTATATCTCTGTAATGCATCGGCCGATTTTAAAACGGATTTCAGTTTTAAATTAAGCTTAATAAGTTCTTATTTTTGCTTTTATGATTAATAACAAATTACCGCTCTGAACAAGGTTACTATAAAAATACTTTGTAGCCCTCCCGGCCCCTAATTTGAGGGATCAGCCCCTTTTTCTTGATATCAAATGAAAGGTCTCGCAAATATAAACATATTTTGATCAACAAGTGTTCACGAATTGTTATCCGTTATAGAGATATCGGAACAACTGTGTATTAGGGGCCGATCCTTCAACTCCTTACTGGGGCCACCAACGAAAATTTTTAGGTATCACATTATTAAGAACATTATTTTGAGCAACTTTTCTTCTACAATGATTTTCAAAATATTTCTCCTTTTCAAGATAATAATGATTAGATTAGACTTCTGACCCCTTGAAACCCCTAATTACGTATCATATGACTTTGGTATGGTTCTGTATAGATGAACAGCTGTACAATGAACATTTTTGCTTCTATAATTAATAACAAATTATTTTTCAGTAAAGAGTTATAATAAAAAGACTTTAGAGCGCTCTTGGCCCCTAATTTGAGAGGTCAATCCCTTTTTCTTGATATTAAATAAAAGATCTCATTAATATAAACATATTTTGTTTAATAAGGGGTCAGAAATTGTTGACCGATTTGGAGATATCTGAACAACAGTGTTTTAGGGGCCGACCCTTAAACTCCTTACTGGGGCCATAAACCATAAATTTTAAGGTACCATGTTCTTAAGAACATTATTTTAAGCAACTTTTATTCAACATTGCCTTTCAAAATATTTCTCCTTTTCAAGATATTAATGATCAAAGTTTTGGTCTTCTGGCCCCTTGAAACCCCTAAATACGTAACCAATGTTTAAAATTAGGTACTGTGTAGATAAACAATTGTACAAAGAACATTTTTGCTTCTATAATTAATGACAAATTATTGCTCAGTAAAGAGTTAAAATTAAAAGATTTTAGAGCCCTCCTGGTCCCTAATTAAAGGGGCCAGCCCCTTTTTATTAAAACAAAACAAAAGCTCGTGTAAATCTTAACAACTTTTGCATTACATGTTTTAACAAATTATCTACAGGTTAAAAGATATTTTGCAAAACGTGTTAAAATTTTGCAAATAATTTTGGTGCCAATTTTCGACCTCGGGCGAGCTTCGGCGCCGTACGCATTTTCCACAATGTCAAATACAGAGGATCATCTACAGACATCCATCTACATATTCCTGAAAGTTTCACGTTTCTATACCCCTTAGTTTCGGAGGAGTTACGTGGACAAAATGATCCTTAAAAATGCACAAAATCTTCAAAATCTCAAACCGGAAGTGACGTCATCAGCTCAAAATTTTATAACTGCAAGCACGTTTTAGGTTCTAACAGTCCTGTAAATTTGGTGAAAATCGACAAAATTGTTTTTGAGTTAAAGCCTTCGAAAAATGTCAGAGGAAAAATAATATAAAACTAGAGCAAAGCTCGTTGCAAAGCAACGAGTGGGTCTTCCGTTAATGTCGGGAGTAAAGCTAGAAGTTCCTGTAAGAAGCAGCGTTCTTAAACCAATAACTGGAGTAACTAAATCAAAAAGACAAAAAAAATTGAATACTTATCGGTACGACTTAACAAAATCCGAATGATTCTGAGTACGAATTAACAAAAACCTTAACGATTTCTAGAACGACCTAGCCCCAAAAAATCCGAATGTGTTCAAATACGACTTAGAAATTACCAAATCAGTTGAGGTACGAGTTACTTTATCCGCGCTTAACACTATTTTTTAAACCAAGAATGCGGAATCAAAATATCCTGAAAAATCAATTTTTTTACCCAATATCTATGTAATGCATCGTCCGATTTTAAAAGGGATTTCAGTGTTAGGTTCAGCTAAACAAGCTCATTTTTTGCTTCTATGATTAATAAAAAATTATCGCTCAGTAAAGAGATATTATAAAAAAGACTTTGAAGCCTTCCTGGCCCCTAATTTGAGATTGCAGCCCCTTTTATTATATCAAATAGAAGGACTCTTAAATATAAACATATTTTGTTAAACAATTGTTCAAAATTTGTTTACCGTTCTAGAGATATCTGAACAACTGTGTTTTAGGAGCCGACCCTTAAACCCCTAACCGGGGCTACCAACTAAAAATTCTTTGGTAGGATATCGTTTAGAACATTTTTCTGAGCAACTTTTGTTCTACACTGGTTTTCAAAATATTTCTCCTTTTCTAGATATTACTGATCAAAGTTTCGGATTTATGGCCCCTTGAAACTCCTAATTACGTAACATATGATTTTAGTATGGTACTGTATAGATAAACAGCTGTACAATGAACATTTTTGCTTCTATAATGAATAACAAATTATTGTTCAATAAAAAGTCCCTTTTTCTTGATATCAAATGAAAGGTCTTGTAAATATAAACATATTAACATATTCAACAAGTGCTCGAGAATTATTGATTGTTCTTGAGATATCTGAACAACTGTGTTTTAGGGGCCAACCCTTAAACTCCTTACTGGGGCCAAAAACCAATAGTTTAAAGGTAGCGTGTTGTTGACAACATTATTCTGAGCAACTTTTCTTCTACACTGCTTTTCAAAATATTTCTCCTTTTTCAGATATAAATGATCAAAGTTTTGAACTTCTGGCCCCTTAAAACCCCTAATTACATAACATGTGATTTCAGTATGGTACTGTTTAGGCCTAAACAGCTGTACAATGAACATTTTTGCTTTTATAATTACCTGGTAATAACAAATTATTGCTCAGTAAAGAGTTATAAAAAGACTTTAGAGCCCTCTTAGCCTCATATTTGAGGGACCACACCCTTTTGGCTGCTATCAAATGAAAGAGCATGAAAATCTTAAGAACTTTTGCGTTACAAGTTTTAAATAAAATTTACACATTCTAAACTATTTCAGAAAATGGGCAAAAATTTCGTAAAAAAATTTGCTGCAAATTTTCGAGCTCGAGCAAGCTTCGGCGCTTTGCGCATTTTTCAAATTATCAAATAAAAAGGATCATCTACAGACATTTATCTACTATCCCTGAAAGTTTCACGTTTTTATCTTAATTAGTTTTGGAGGAGTAAAGATAAAGTGGACAAAATAGTCCTTAAAAATTCACTAAATCCTCAAGATCTCAAACCGGAAGTGACATCATCAGCCGAAAATTTCTTAACATCAAGATCTTTTAATGTTCTCTCAGTCCTGGAAATTTCATGAAAATTGGTCTAGTAGTTCACAAGTAATAGCGATGCACGACGCATGACGATGGATGAAGACCAATTGCAATAGGTCACCTGAGTGTGTGCTTGTTGCACCATCACATGTCAGAAACTTACTGATGTATAAATTACTTTATTACACCTCTGTGAATATTTTCTATGTAAAATTACAATGAATAAACATGCTATTCTATCTAACCGTGAAATTGTTTCCGTGCTATCTGCCCATGGTGAATAGTCATCAAAACTATTCACCAGCGACATTTGATTTCCCTCCTTTTTAAACTCGGAACACCTCTGACGTAATCCAACCGCTGCATTAAATTCAAAGTCCGATAACTCTTATTTGTTTATCATCAAGAAATTCTGCATCGCCGACAAATAAAGTTTTCTTTGGTATAATAAAATACCTATTTACTCAAAGCCAGTAAATAGGTATATAATGTCCCATCCACCTACATTTCGAGTTATATAATGTCCCGTTTGTAACCTGTAATTTCACAGTGTACAGTCAACACAACAGTCATAGTCGCAAGTTTCACAATTTACTTCTGCTTCTCATGTACTTAACATTAGGGGCCTTCATATTGCATACCAATTCCAACAAGAGACATCCCTCTAACTAATGAGAATCATCAAAATTCATTTCATGAATTTTAGCAACACTCATAAGCCTTCAAGTACAGCAACTCTCAATTTTACAAAAATATTAACGGGTACTTTATCCAAAACTGTCCCTTGCTACCTTTAACTTAGTACACTAACATTTTATGAAAAGATGTTTTGTCTTAGAATTAGAAAGCTAATACAATTCTGAGAAAAAGTATACCACATATTGCCAATTCCATTGAGGTTTAATAAAAATATGGCCATTTAAGTGAACCCACCATTTCCACTTTCCTCTATTTAACACAGATTCATAGAGTTCTTCATAGTAAAACATCTTTACCCGACCTTTTAGAGGTCAATTGGTGTTCAACCTCCTTTAATAAGAAACCTTATTCAATATAACATACATCTACATGATATTATCATTATAAAATCATCATATTACTTAGAAATGCCCTTACATGTATACCCTCCCACTATCTTTTGATTTTCAAACCAGGCATGGTTTGAAATCTTTTACCTGAGGTTTTTTTTACCTAATTTTATGAAACTTGTGGCTATTTCTTTGAGTCATTTCTCACACATATTTGAAAACAATCATCAATCACTGTATCAATGATAATAAAATTTGATCTTTTTTTGTTTATTGAATGATTTGTAGCATTTTAATTAATGAATAGACATGCCGTACGTCCTGCATGTGATTTCTTGTTTCCATGAAAAAGAGTAAGCTAACAATCATATTTAGTGAATATCTTATCTATTCTGGTTTCTCGTCTCCTTTGAACCATGCTAAAACAGTAAGACCTACAAGTTAGACATCTGTCTTAAATTAAATTTTAATTCAAACACACCCAGGTAGCTGGAGACGGAGGAGAATTCCATGAAAAATGTTCAAATTTGACACGTTTTAATTCCTACAATTTTTTATGCATATACAAAAAGGTAAAAATATGTTGTTTCTTGTTCATTTCAAAAGTTATTATCATAGCAGATATTATTTTAAGGTCAAATGTACATTTACATATCCTACATGTAATCTTAATGGTAACAATTGAAAAGGGGGGATTTTTCAATTATGTAAACACATCTAAATATTATCATAAAATACAAAATAAAGGAACATAATTGCACACTTTTATTGAAAAACAAATTTTCACAACTAACAACTGTAAATTTCTTTAAACAGCCTTAATTTTGTTTGTCATAATTTCTTATCAAACATAAAACACAACAAGGCATGATGCTTTCTTAAAGTTCCATTATTGTTCATGCATTATCCGATTTAATTTGAATTACCGGTAAATAGTATGTAGAACACAAGGAATATGCATGTGGGTACAGGTGACAGGTTAACCTTAATAGCTGAAACCACAAGAATCAACAGGTGCCTTGTGACCGCCATGTTGTAACAAGAGTCCGCTTTGAGCTGAAATAAAAAAAAAGTCAATTAGCTGTGATAACATACATGTACTAATAATAGCTGTGTTTACATTAACATATGCATAGTATTTCTGGAAAAAATACACTGACCATGCAGTGTAATAAGTATGAGATATCCCAATACATGACATTTAGGCAGTACAAAAACAAAATTTGCATATCAAGTCATAATATAACATTAAATTTTTTTATCCCTTTTTTCAGGTATAGACACATATCAAATTAAGAGAGAGAGAGAGAGAGAGAGTTTTACTCGTTGTGCGACAGTCAATATTTCAATTTGTAAACTACAAAGGAATATTATGCCCATCCAAACAGCGTCAAAGTATAAGCTTCTGCTATACCATGTTTTATCAATTCTACTGAGTTTTTTTTTTGCGAATAAATTTAGTGAGGTTTTTTTTCTTATTAATTGCATGTTTTAAAAACAATACTATGCAAAATGCGCATAAAAATCCATGAACAATTTTACAAAGCTTTGGATTTTGGTTGCACACTCAAAAAATAAGGGATTGATACTGTGGTTTCATCAATATTTGTTGAATACCAATTTTCGTGGATTTCGTTGTTAAGTTGATCCACGAAATTAAATGCTCATCGAAGAACAATATCAATTAACATTTTGTATTGATAGGGTCATTGGCCACGAATTTACGTATCCTTGAAACTGTGGTTTTCAGACACTACTGGCTTTGAAAACCCCTGTCCGTATGAAAATCCCCTGTCTTTCCCTGTCATCCCCTGTGTTTACCCTGTCATCCCCTGTGCACAGCCCCTGTACACCCTGTAATCCCCTGTCGGCCACTGTACACATCCCCTGTGTGCCACTGTAAGCCCCTGTCACCCCCTGTACGCCCTTGCCACCCACTGTAAGCCACTGTATGTCCCTGTGCGTGCCCCTGACATCCCCTGTACGGTCTTTAACTGCTTGCTAAAGTAAAACATTGTTTTTAATTATGTTTTCGGGTTTTCCTAAATACCGGTATATATTTAGCAGTTTCTGATTCGTATGGAAATGGAAAGCAAGAAAAGCATTCATGGTTTAGACAGTGTTTGTTTTTCTTTGTATTTCATATAGGTCAATATTGTTACAAACGTGAATAATTCTGACTCAACATTGACACATATCAAGTTAAATATATACCGATAAACCGCTTATTTTATTCCATGATCGTGTTTTATAATTTGTAAAAAAATATATATATATAAGTGGAAGATGAGTGCGGGAAATCTGCAACACTCTGTGCCATGTAGCCTGCCTGCCTGAGTTAAAGCGCTTAATAACACACCATGATTAGCACGTGCATATAATCACATACCGATCGAAATCCTCACCTATATTTTGACTGTTTTGCCTGGTGTAATGATGCTTAGAATAACATGGTCCCAATGAAATGCATGTTGATTCTATTTAGCAGGAAGTTAATTAGTTTTAATATCTAAGTCATGTAAATCGCAATCGTAATATTTGTTGTCAACCATTGTTTTTTACCCTGATAAATTATGAGAGAGAGAGAGAGAGAGAGAGAGAGAGAGAGAGAGAGAGAGAGAGAGGGAGAGAGAGAGAGAGAGAGAGAGAGAGAGAGAGAGAGAGAGAGAGAGAGAGATGATTTTTAGGAGGAGGAATTAGTCCGGTCCTTTGACACTTTTAACTTTTATGAGGGTGCATTGTCCAGTTTAGTAATTCATATGCATTATTGTATAGAATTGTCTTCATAAATATAAAACAATGATACAGTTCATGAATAATTTAATACATGTATACAAATACCGGTAACGGGTAACGTAAAGACATGCATGCATGATCTAAAAACAATGTTCCGTGTTTTCGATTAGAAAAAAATATCTTACATTTATTTAAATTCTGAATTTGAAAAATGAAAAATATGAGAGCAATACGGTTTAATTCGTATGACTGTGTCAAATGATGTTCCGAATTTAAGCTCTTTCCTGTTATGTTTGGTATTCTTGGAACTGATAAATCAAAGTTTTAAATTTCTGTTTTCTTTACATGATACACTGGGAAAGAAAGTCATAAGCGGCTTTTAAACAACATATTGCATAATTGTTTAGCATTCTCAGAACTAAAAATCGAAATTTTCAATTTCTTTACTTGACAGACTGGGAAAAAAACAACAAATTGCTTTATTGTGTAGCATTACCGAGCATCCAGACCTGAGGACGTTTGTTTATATATACAAGTACACGTGTGTCTGTCACCTCATTGTTCCCAACCTCGCCACCGTGCACTGCAAATTGTCAAGAAGGGCTGTGTACAGTAGCCAAAATTATATAATCAGTGACCGACTATTCAGATCTTAGGAAGTGTGTGTATATACCTGTACACACGTTTCTGTGATCTCATTTTCCCTACCTCGCTACCGTGATCTGCAAATTGTCAAGAAGGGCTGTGTACCGTAGCTATTATATAACCACTGACCGAGTGAAAAAATAATATCAACATCCTCTCCATTGAAAACTGTAACTTCAATAAATTCTTTGATCAATTGATATGGTGTAAAATAAAACATTGGTGGATAAAATTAATGTGATCGCTTTAAGTTAATCTAAATCATTATAATGATTTGGGAATAAAATTAGGATTGCATGTTAACTTATTAGGAAATTAATTCCCGTGTAAACTTTTAGTAACTTAATTCTAAATCAATGCACCTCTCTCTCTCTCTCTCTCTCTCTCTCTCTCTCTCTCTCCAGGGCCGCGGATTTCTGTTCACTGTCAATGAATAGCATTATATTTGATATCTTCCACTTTGCAGTAAAAGGGAATTGAAAAATAGATTTTAGAAATTATTAAATTGTTTATGAGAGTTAAACATCAGTTAACATTCAATTCAAGAGTCCAATCAGCGGCTCAGAAACATGCATGTATTAAAATAAATACTAAAATTATTTCTTAGGCAAACGTATAAGCTATTGAAGCTTTATTTTGCTATTCACGGGAAATAATTAAGGTACAATCAGAAACTTGGTTATGAAAAAAAGATTGACGTGCTCTATCGTATCATGGCTGCTTATACTTGTACATTCCACATTCTGACTGATTTACTGGTTTCAGTGTGCAAATATTTATTCAGATACACAAAAGCAAATGCTAAACACCATCTGCTGCGCTTGATCTTTGTAAATATAAATCACAATATTTCTTATATGTATTATTCAAATATTACGGAGTAGTGATGTTCCAGACCGCTAAAGGACTAAATGCCCTAAAGGCTTTCACACCTACCGAAAATAGTCCCCGCTCTCACCTGAGATTTACCCCCCGGTGAATCTTGAGCCTTTAATTGTTAGCATAATTATTTAAGTATCAATAAATTATGATAAAATTAAGATAACAGTGTGTCTTGTGAGTCGGCGCTCTGTTGAGTGCAAAAATTGATTTATAGCTCAAACTATAACAAATGCGAGTTAAATAATTGAACTAAGAAAAAAATGTTGAAATTGAATAACAGAAAAGGCTGTTATAAACAGTCAAAAACCGTACAGGGGGTGTCAGTGGCATGTACAGGGAAATACAGTGGCTTACAGGGGATGACAGGGGCCTACAGGGGGTGACAGGTGCTTACAGTGGCACACAGGGGATGTGTACAGTGGCTGACAGGGGATTACAGGGTGTACAGGGGCTGTGTACAGGGGATCACAGGGGGTGCACAGGGGATGACAGGGAAAACACAGGGGATGACAGGGAAAGACAGGGGATTTTCATACGGACAGGGGTTTTTAGAGCCAGTAGTGAGAAAATCCACGAAAATTGATACCCACGAATATTGATGAAACCACAGTAACATGCTCATTTTAAAATTCAATGCACCGTTGATTTCTTTTATTAGACAGAGATATTTTTGTTACAAAATTTAGTTGCTCTCTGACGCTTTGCCAAGATTAAAAGCATGAGAGAGAGAGAGAGAGAGAGAGAGAGAGAGAGAGAGAGAGAGAGAGAGAGAGAGAGAGAGAGAGAGAGAGAGAGAGAGAAAGAGAGAGAGAGAGATCTGAGTCACATGCAGTAAAAATTATTACATTTATCTTACTTTAAATATTGTTTACATACAATGTAGATGTGATATGCATTGTATGTAAACAATTTTTAAAGTAAAATAATTATAAATCTTGAGATGAATGTTTTATAGATATCAGGGAACATAAATTTACATTAACCTAAAATCTGAGCTTGATATAATATGAAGTTCTTTTCATCTTGCACTCTGCTGTTTTACATGCTCTTTCCCCAGCTATAACAATATATAACAGAGAGCCAGACGAAAAGTCTAATTTTAATTAGATTGAATATTTACCATGTCAAATATCTTTAATTAAGCACAAGCCTGTCCATCTTCACTAGCCAAGAGCTTTTGGTCCACTTCGCTCCCCGTTTATGGGGAACGGAGTAGACCAAAAACACCTTGGCTAGCGAAGATGAAGCCTGTCTGAGTTTTTAAATTTATAAATCAAGTGAAAGGCGATATGGTAAAGATCTGCTATATTCAAATATTTAAGGTAAAGTTATCATCATGCAAACATGCATTACAGCATTCTACTCTTGTGGACCTTGGGACCCCCACCCCTTTTAATTGCACTGTTTTACAGTGTATGGTGTTTTGTTCAATACACAATAAGACATACATAAACATAGGAAAATAATAAATAGAAATTCGAAAGAGTGATGCACAAAACATACACGTGAAAATACACGGGACAGAAAATATTCCGAGATTCCTCTGACTCTAACATCCGCTTTAATACTGTGACGCACGTCAAAAGCGGAGGATAGGGTCAGAGGAATCTCGGGTTAGGTGGAAAAGTACAAATACTTTGAAAAGAAAAAGTCAACACGACATATCTTGTATTGAAACATACCTTTATAATCTCTCATACGATAGTTGAGCTGAATGTCCCACTATCGACGTCTTGCAGGCCATGCTTCTTTTAAAAATGTTGACACACCGCTATCAGCTGTTGTTCGCAGTCAAAACATGGCGAGTTGACATGGTGAATCGTACGATAATTATTTCGATTAAAACTAATAAGTTTGTGTTTAATATGCAGAACAGATTGACATGCATTACATTAATGCATTTATTTTTCAAGTAAATAATTGCAATGAATATATATTCATTCTTGAAATCTTTACAAACTCGATCTATATTCAGTGATCCAATCTACGCGTTACATATTGTAGTGTTGTTCTATTATTCAATAACTGAAAGATCTGCGACGATTAGGTTAGGCTTAATATTGCGATTTAAATAACACTTTTACCAAATTTTAGAAAAGACTTTCGATCGCTTTTCGCTGTTAGAATCGGGATCTGTGTCTTCAATTCCAGCTGCTTTGTTTTTGTTGACAAAATTTTCTCTTTTTCCAAACGAAGTTTATACATTCAACGTAATTATCAAACGAAATCGTTTCAATAAACACTAAGATTAACTATTTAAAAAAAGAGTTCGGTTTTATAACCTGTACGAATTGTTTTCAGCAGGAGTTAGTGTGAATTTTGCACTATTTTCTAAATCTTGACTGCGGAATCAAAATTTCCGGAAAAATCAATATTTAAACCCTGATATCTCTGCAATGCATCATCCGATTTTAAAACGAATTTCAGTTTTGTATTAAGCTTTGCAAACTCTACAATATGCATACAACTTTATGGTTTTATACATATTTTTATAACCAGTACGAACTGTTTTCAGTAAAAGTTACTTTCAGTGTGAATTTTGCACTATTTTCTTAATTTTGACCGTGGAATCAAAATTTCCGGAAAAATCAATTTTTGAACCCAAATATCTTTGATATGCGTGGTTCAATTTTAAAACGATAGATTCAGCCTAATGAGCTCTATAAAACACGTATACATTTTTAATTTGATAAAAAAATTCAAATTTTCGAAAAATTTGAATTACTTCCGGTTTCGACCGGAAGTGACGGATTTCCATTTCCAGCCTTATTGCACAGTTAAAACGACAAATTCATAACCTCGGAAAATTTCAAGCCTCTATCTTAAAGCGTTTTTGAGAAATGCCCCGGACAAAATGACTTTTTAAAAATTTTAAAAACGACGTAACGTAAAAACGGAAGTGACGTTCTAATCGAAACTTTAATATCTTTGAGGTATAGTAGTTGCACATAACCTCTGAAAGTTTCATTTAAATCGGTTGAAAACATTTTGAGTTATGAAGCCGAAAAGGAGTCAGAAAAAAAAGAAAAAGTATAATAATAACTAGAGCAAAGCTCGTTGCAAAGCAACGAGTGGGTCTTCCGTTAATGTCTAGAGTAAAGCTAGATATTCCTGTAAAGAGCAACGTTCTTAAACCAATAACAACAGTAACTAAAACACAAAGATAAAAAATCGAATAATTCTTGGTACGACTTAACAAAATCCGAATGATTTTTAGTACGAATTAACAGAAACCTTTAAAATTTCAAGAACGACTTAACAAAAAAAAACCGAATGTGTCAAAGTACGAATTAACAAAAATCGAATTATTTTTGGTACGAGTTAATTTCAATTTGAACTTTACGCTATTTTTTAAACCAAGAACGCGGAATCAAAATTTCCGTAAAAGTCAATTTTTGAACCCAAATATCTCTGCAATGCATCGTCCGATTTAAGAACGGATTTCAGTTTCGTATTCAGCATTATAAATTTTACAAATAACATCAACTTTTTAAACTAACACAAAAAATTGAAAATTTCGAAAATTTTAAAAGACTTCCGGTTTGGACCGGAAGTGACGGAATGTGAATTCCAGCCTTATGTCCCAATAAAAATGATAAATGTATAAACACAAAAAATTTCAAATCTCTATCTTTAAGCGTTTTTGAAAAACGCCCTGGACAAAATCACTTTTTGAAAATTTTAAAATTGACGTAACGTAAAAACGGAGGTGACGTTGTAATTGAAACTTTAATATCTTTGAGGGACGACAATGCCAAGTAATCTCTGAAAGTTTCATGGAAATCGGTTGAAAACTTTTAAAGATATGAAGCTTCAAAAAAGTCAGAAAAATAAAGAAAAAGAATAATAACTAGAGCAAAGCTCGTTGCAAAGCAACGAGTGGGTCTTCCGTTAATGTCTAGAGTAAAGCTAGATATTCCTGTAAGGAGCAACGTTCTTAAACCAATAACAACAGTAACTAAAACAAAAAGATAAAAAATCGAATAATTCTTGGTACGACTTAACAAAATCCGAATGATTTTTAGTACGAATTAACAAAAACCTTTACAATTTCAAGAACGACTTCACAAAAAAAAATCCGAATGTGTCAAAGTACGACTTAACAAAAATCGAATTATTTTTGGTACGAGTTAATTTCACTTTGAACTTTACGCTATTTTTTAAACCAAGAACGCGGAATCAAAATTTCCGGAAAAGTCAATTTTTGAACCCAAATATCTCTGCAATGCATCGTTCAATTTAAAAAACGGATTTCAGTTTCGTATTCAGCATTATAAATTCTACATATAACATCAACTTTTAAAATTAACGCAAAAAATTAAAAATTTCGAAAATTTTAAAAATCTTCCGGTTTAGACCGGAAGTGACGGAATGTGAATTCCAGCCTTATGTCCCAATAAAAATGATAAATGTATAAACACAGAAAATTTCAAATCACTATCTTAAAGAGTTTTTAAAAAACGCCCTGGACAAAATCACTTTTTGAAAATTTTAAAATTGACGTAACGTAAAAACGGAGATGACGTTGTAATGGAAACTTTAACATCTTTGAGGGACGATAATGCCACGTAACCTCTGAAAGTTTCATTGAAATCGGTTGAAAACTTTTAAAGATATGAAGCTTCAAAAAAGTCAGAAAAATAAAGAAAAAGAATAATAATAATAACTAGAGCAAAGCTCGTTGCAAAGCAACGAGTGGGTTTTCCGTTGATGTCGAAAGTAACGCTAGAAATACCTGTAAGAAGCAGAGTTTTTAAACTAATAACAAAAGTAACTTAAGTACAAAAGATAAAAAAATCGAATGATTCTTGGTACGACTTAACAAAATCCGAATTGTTTAAAGGACGAATTAACGAAAAAACCTTAACCATTTCAAGAACGACTTAACAAAAAAATCCGAATGTGTTTAAGTACGACTTAACAAATTTGACTTCATTTTAGGTACAAGTTAACTTTAACTTGAACTAACATCTATTTTCTTAACCCAGAATGCAAAATTAAAATTTCCTTAAAAATCAATTTTTTAACGCTTATATCCCGCATTCAATCGTCCGAAATTTATATGGATTTCAGTTTTTATTGAGCTTGATGAACTGTTTTAGCGTTTATGATTAATGACAAACTATTGCTCCAGAAATAGTTATGAAAAGCTTTTGAGCCTTCCTGGCCCCTAATTTTAGGGGCCAGTCGTATTTTTGATATCAAATAAAAGGTCTCGTTAATTTAAACATATTTTGTTAACAAGTGTTCAAGAATTGTTGACCGTTCAAGTTATATCTGAAACACTGTGTTTTAGGGGCTGAACCCTTAAACTCCTTAACAAGGCCACCAACAAAAAAATTTGTTTAAAACATTTTGAGCAACTTTTCCTCTACACTGCTTTTCAAAGGGTTGACCTTTCGCACTGTGTGCTTGTTGCATCATCAATTGTCAGAAACATATCGATGTATAGTTTACTTTTTTATACCTCTGTGAATATTTTCTATGTAAAATTACTATGAACCAGACAACACTGAGATTGTGAACATTTCAAAGGGCCCCGCTTATATTACTTCAGAGAATTTTGCTTTGACCTTGACCTATAAATTAGAAATATTTCCAGCTGGCATAGAATTTCTAATTCAATCTCATTCCCCCTAACATACAGGCATTTTTGTTCAATCTGACCAAGATTAAGCATATCTGGGAAATAATCTACGGTCTAAAACTAGGCCACCAACAAAAAAATTTGTTTAAAACATTTTGAGCAACTTTTCCTCTACACTGCTTTTCAAAGGGTTGACCTTTCGCACTGTGTGCTTGTTGCATCATCAATTGTCAGAAACATATCGATGTATAGTTTACTTTTTTATACCTCTGTGAATATTTTCTATGTAAAATTACTATGAACCAGACAACACTGAGATTGTGAACATTTCAAAGGGCCCCGCTTATATTACTTCAGAGAATTTTGCTTTGACCTTGACCTATAAATTAGAAATATTTCCAGCTGGCATAGAATTTCTAATTCAATCTCATTCCCCCTAACATACAGGCATTTTTGTTCAATCTGACCAAGATTAAGCATATCTGGGAAATAATCTACGGTCTAAAACTAATTTTAAAGAGATCTGCTATGACCTTCACATTGACATGGTTCAAGGTCACTGCACACCATTATCCAATAAGCTCTGTTTAGGTAAAGTATTAGCCAAATAGGGGCTAAAAGTAGAGTATATATATGCTCTTAAAATATGGATTTTTGTGGAATCTGATATGACCTTGACACTTGATCTACAAATATCATTCGAGGTCATTGCATATCCTTTGATCAAAGGTAGCATGTGGGTGAAGTATGAGCCTGATTGGAGCAAAGGGAGAGAAGGTATACTCCGGACAAGGATTTTTAAAATATAATTCTGCTATGACCTTCACAGTTTACCTTGAAAATAGGTTCAAGGTCACTACACACCCTTAACTCAAAAGCTCTGCTTATGTGAAGTCTGAGCCAAATTGGACTAAGTGGAAAGTATAAATGCTTTGAAAAAAGTATCTTTTCATGATCAGATATGATCTTCACCCTTTACCAACAAATTTCATTCAAGGTCACTGCACATTGTTTAACCATAGAGACACTCTGTGAGTATTAGCCAGATTGGACCAAAGGGAGAGAAGATATGCTCCAGTCAAGTATTTTATATATAATTCTGCTATGACCTTAACCTTATACCTAAAAACATGATTCAAGGTCACTGCATATCCTTTACCCAAAGGAACCCTGTGGATGAGGTATGAGTCAGATTGGGCGAAGGGGAGAGAAGCTATGCTCCGGTCAAGCAATCTCAGATGGACAAACGGACAAACTGATCACTAGAAGGCGCCCCCATAAACATGCTTATTTTTATCTAATTTGAAATACCCGGTAGTATCCATGCTTTCTGCCCATGGTGAATAGCCATCAAAACCATTCATCGGCAGAATTCGATTTCCCTCCTTTTTAAACTCGGAACACGTACCTCTGACCTAATCAGATCGCCGCATTTACAAAGTTCGATAACTTTAATTTGTTTATCATCAAGAAATTCTGCATCGCTGACATATAAAGTTTACTGACTATTCGGACAATAGCAGGTTTATTGTCCCCTCCACAGCAACTTTTTCCACTTTTTCCCTTGGCTTTGCCTCGTAAAATAGTTGCTGTCTTGGGGGACAATAAACTTGCTATTGTCCTCATACCCAGTAAATAGGTATATAATGTCCCATCCACCTACATTTCGTGTTATATAACCTCCCGTTTGTAACCTTCAATTTCACTGTGTAGTCAACACAACAGTTATAGCCGCAAGTTTCACAATTTATTACTTCTTCTCATGTACTTAATATTAGGGGCCTTAATATTGCTTACCAATTTTAACAAGAGACATCTCTCTAACTAATGATTATCATCAAGATTCATTTCATGAATCTTAGCAACACTCATAAGCCTTTAAGTACAGCAACTCGAAATTTCACAAAAATATTGACGGTACTTTATCCGAAACTGTCCCTTGTACCTTTAACTTAGTACACTAACATTTTATATAAAGACGGTTTGTCTTAGAATAAGAAAGCTAATGCAATTCTGAGAAAAAGTATACCACATATTGCCAATTCCATTGAGGTTTAATAAAAATATGGCCATTTAAATGAACCCATCATTTCAAATTTCCTTTAGTAAACACAGATTTATAGAGTTCTCCATAGTAAAACATCTTTACCTGACTTTTTAGAGGTTAATTGTTGTTCAACCACCTTTAATAAGAAACCTTATTCAATACAACATACATCTACATGATATTATCATGATAAAAGCTTCACATCACTTAGAAATGCCCTTACATGTATACCCCCCCCCCATCTTTGATTTTCATAAAAAGTCATGGTTTGAAATGTTTTACCTAATTTTATGAAACTTGTGGCAATTTCCTTGAGTCATTTCTCACACATATTTGAAAACAATCATCAATGATTTTTAAAATTGATTTTTTTGTTTGTTTATTGTATGATTTGTACCATTTTAATTAACAAATAGACATGCTGTCCTGCATGTGATTTCTTGTTTTCATGAAAAAAAGTAAGCTAACAATCATATTTAGTGAATATCTAATCTACTCTGATTTCTAGTCTCCTTCTAACAATGCTAAAACAGTAAAACCTACAAGTTAGACATCTGCCTTAAATTAAAATTAAATTCAAACACACCCAGGTAGCTGGAGACGGAGTTGATTACCATGAAAAATGTTCAAATTTGACATGTTTTTCTAATTTTTTATGCATATATACCTTAGAAGGGGAGAAATAGGTTGTTTCTTGTTCATTTCAAAAGTAATTATCATAGCAGATGTTATTTCAAAGTCAAATGTACATTTACATATCCTACATGTAATCTTAATGGAGACAATTTGATAGAGGGGTGGGGGGTGGGGTGGGGTGATTTTTCAATTATGTAAACACATCTAAATATCTTTATAAAATAAAAAATAAAGGAAACATAACTGCATACTTTTATTGAAAAACAAATTTTCACAACAATTATGAATTTCTTTAAACAGCCTTAATTTTGTTTTTCATAATTTCTTATCAAACACAAACCACAACAAGGCATGATGCTTTCTTAAAGTTCCATTATTGTTCATGCATTATCCAATTTAATTTGAATTACCGGTAAATAGTCTGTAGAACACAAGGAATATGCATGTGGGTACAGGTAACAGGTTAAAGGGGCATGGTCACGATTTTAGTCAAAAATTATTTTTCCGATTTTAATGTTTACAATGCTTCAGTAAGGCATTTTTAGTATGCAATCAAAATTTGAGTGTCATTCGTTGAATTATAAGCGAGTTACAGAGCTTACAATTCTTTGCAATGTAAACAAAGCGTTTGTTTACATTTTGAACGTTGAAGTGAAAACTCTAGTTTTAAACCTAAAATGAATGTGGTAAATGTTAAGATCTGTTTATTTATGCTTAAAATGAATAAGAAGATGGAAAAATCAGCTTGAAAAAGAACTTTTACCGGTAAATTGAACTTATGTAAACAAAAACGGGGCACGAGCCTTGTTTACATGGTAAAGAATTGTGAGCCCTCTATCTTGCTTATAACTTTAATACTGACTCTCAAATTTCATTTGGTCATTGGAAATGCATTCTTAAAGCATTGAAAATAATAAAAACAGAAAATTAGAATTTGACCAAAATCGTGACCATGCCCCTTTAACCTCAAGAGCTGAAACCACAAGAATCAACAGGTAAAAGCCATGGGGTGCCATGTGGTAACAAGAGTCTATTTTGAGCTGAAATAAATAAAAAAAGATTAGCTGTGTTAACATACATACTAGTAATAGCTTTTTTTACATTAACATAATGCATAGCATTTCTGGAAAAAATACACTGACCATGCAGTGTAATAAGTATGACATATCCTAATACATGACAATAACATTTAGGCAGTACAAGATCAAAAATTTGCATATCAAGTTATAAGGCCACACCAATTTGATTTCTTGGTCGCCGGATCCGCGTGCACGTGCCTAAGGGCTTTCCAAAAAATAATATTAAAAAATAAATCCCGCATCCGAAAATTTTCGTTCCGTTTCCCGCTCCATTTTTGGTTCTATTATTTTTTTTACTAGTCATGACTGTGCTTTTTCTTTACATTGATCATACAAAAAAAATTCCCGATAGATTGTCAGCACGGTTTACAAGTAAATAATTCCAGTATGTGTGGATAGAATCAGTGATCAAGAGGGGTCTGATACAATGGCGTATACAGTCACCAAAATTCTACTGCTTTTCACATGTATTTTAAACGAAAAAAATCACATTTTAAAATAAAATGTAATCGCTAGCCTCTATTTTTTCATGTCGCCCCAAAATTTTCAACTTTCAGTTTTTTAATTTTTAAATTAACAAATCACTCGCTCACCCCAATATTTTTTTGCCTAGAATCCGAAGACCAAGGTATAGACACATATCAAATTGAGAGAGAGAGAGAGAGAGAGAGAGAGAGAGAGAGAGAGAGAGAGAGAGAGAGAGAGAGAGAGAGAGAGAGAGCGAGTTTATTACTTGTAATACAACAGTCTATATTTCAATTCGTAAACTACAAAGGAATATTACCCATCCGAACAGCGTTATTGTTTTTTGGCAAATACATTTAGTGAGGTTTTTTTTTTCTTTTCTTAAAAATTACATTTTAAAACAATACTATGTGTAATAAGGATAAAACATGTATAAGTAAACTTAATGAAGAATCTTTAATAGATTATTTTTACAGAATGTTGTATGATACATGTATGTCAATCTGTTTAAAACTAGCATATATTTCGTGCGCCATAAATTGCAAGTTTTTCGTAAATATCGTTTACTTGCGTGGTGACTATAGATGGTCTAACCCAAATTTTCTTCGTAAAGCTACGTACAGCTTCATGTACCACATATATGTTTTGTCACAAGTATACCTTTTAAAAAAAAACCAAAACTCCAACCGACCCAACTCCAACATTTGAAAATACATGTAACTCGATATGAATTTTTCATTCTTTGATAAGTTCAGTGTTGTTTTTTTTGTGCATATATTATTTGTCTGCTGCAACAGCAGCCAATCAGCGGTAAGCTGAATCCACTAATAAGAAAGTTTGTGGTTTAGGTGCGGGTAAATTGTTTATGCATAACGTAGCTTGATTGCGAGGCTGTCAAGAAAACCACACCAAATAATTTCATGAAACATAAATTGTCATTTTAATGTATTGTGTTGTAAAATAAAGGTTTTAATACACTTATTGCATCTTGCAAAACATGTGATGACTCTTAATCATCTGTTATATATCTGAATATATATATGTACAAGATGGGAGAAATAATGACGGAGCAGACTGGGATTCGAACCTGGCCCCCTGAATCTCTAGTCAAGTGCTCTACCAACTGAGCTACATTTATTTGTCGCCGGTATTCAAACCAGTCTGACCGTCACATTCTCCCCTCTTCACCCTCGAAGATCACACCTGGCTCTTCCCCTGGCAGGAGTTAACATGTCAGTTCCAGGGGTTGGTCACAGCACTAATATTGTATGTGATGGGAGAAATAATGAAAGACCGAATCAGGATTTGAACCTTGGCCCCCTGAATCTCTAGTCAGGTGCTCTACCAACTAAGCTATCTGGTGCCAGTATTCAAACCGGTTAGACCGTCACATATATAAAGAATTTTTTTAAACAATGGTGTTCAATAAAAAATAACACTCGCTACCTTCAGTTTTAATCGTGCGACCAGTTCTCACCAAGAACCATTTCTTACCAGTGCATTGTTACGTCACTTTATCAACACTTAAAATTATATACGAAAAATGATGAAACAATGCACTGGCAAGAAATGGTCCTCAGCGAGAACTGCTCGCACGCCAGTAGGCCTACTGCCAGTTGTCAGATTGAAAAAAGATTATATAAAATTTACATTTAAAACATTAACAAGGACAATGAAAGTATACATCATAACTGCTAAACAAGAAATATTATGTTAACTGGTAAGGTGGAACGCATAGTTCTAACTTGTAACATACATGTACATGTACAAGTACATGTACCGGATACCCGTTGGTCTGCTAAATCTCTCCAATGATACAATGATCGGCATCATCAAAATATTAAAGTCATGTTTTAACTCTGAAGTATACAATTTTATTTACTTGATATCATGTTTACATTTGGACTTAAAAAGTCTTCCTCACAAGAATATATGTTTCTAATTAGACCCTGCTTTGCATTTTAAGTTGAAAATTTTTCAAGGTAAAACATTTGGGAGTCAATTCTGTTCAAAAGATTTATAGATATTGTCTGGACTAAAAAATAACTTATATCAGTGACAGTGTGCACGTACTTACATCCAGGCTAAATGTTAACCAGTTAACATGCCGACATTTTAACCACTAAAGACAAAGAACTTAAAAATGAGTAAAAAGACTTACCTTTATCAGTAATATCCACATTAATAACACTTTTAAATGTCCAACTTTTCTCCTTTATTACTCGTAACTCTTCATCAGTTTATCAACAGTTGATCAGTGGAAACGTAAACATTAAACATCTGCCGACAGTACTGTGACTGTTAGAATTTCCTCGTAAACGATTCATACAAGTCTGAAGAATATATCCCTCCTTATACAAATACGAAGTAGTGTTCCCTGTGCATGTTAATGTGCTTCACTGTGGATTGAAAGTGCATGTGAACGTACAAGAACGTACAACATGTACGGCGAAAAAATACACAACTTCTCTTCTGCGTTTCGGCCTCCATGGCTCTGTCTTTCCCACAATGCCGTTCGTTACTGTTTATGTTTGGGGTTACAGACAGTGAGGCCCCGACAGAAATTTGCTCTGCGCGGACACATACACTGTAGCATGTTTAAATAAGTAGTTATATATGTTCACTGCATTTATAAATGATATAGATAAACAGAATAAAACCGTGAAATTTAATCACAACAATAACAATAAATGCTACACCCTAAAACGGCATTGTTCGCTTGTGTGTCTATGTAAACAATTAACTCGTTCATGTACGATTCTCGCATATTTGTTTTATGAAATTACAAATAAATATAGCACATAGCTTGCCTAATTTCATACCAAATGACGAAATTTAATTTATTAAAAGTAATCTAATTCTTTTTTTTCATAAAATGATAAACATTTTTAGCCATCAGAAAAAGACGTGTATGAACTGCTGACCCCTAATTATAGGGGCCAGCCCTTTTTTCTTTATTTCATCTGAAAGCCCTCATTATTCGTAACAACTTTCCTTCTATATGTTTTAACAAAATATATTTAGTTTAAAAGTTATAATACAAAAAGCAACAAAATTTCAGCCCCGAAAAAACCTTAAACTTTGGCGATATATAGCTCAAAAACTAAAAAAGAAATTTGCATAACTTCCATGCTAGCACAATTTCAACACGTTGGCTACAATTTCGCCAAATTTCATGCAACTATCATTTGTAGTTCCCGAGATCAACTCTGGACAAAAGACCCCCCAATTTTCAATTAAAGGGCAATAACTCATAACCGGAAGTAAATTTTAAAAATTTGAAAAAACCGTTTTTAGACCTTAACATTATCTACAAACCCTGAAAGTTTCATAGCAATCAGTCAAAAAATCTTCGAGAAATGGGCTGCACAAAATTTGCGGGAAAAAAAAAATAATAATAAGAAACAGTAGAATAACAGTAGGGTTTTCCGTTGAAAACGGAAAACCCTAATAACTAGAGCAAAGCTCGTTGCAAAGCAACGAGTGGGTCTTCCGTTAATGTCGAAAAAAAGCTAGATGTTCCTGTAAGAAGCAGAGCTCTTAAACCAATACCAGGAGTTTTAAAACAAAAAGATGAAGAATTCTTAGTACGACTTAACAAAATCCGAATGACTTTAAGTACGAATTAACAAAAACTTTACCGATTTCAAGAACGACTTGACCAAAAAAATCCGAATGTGTTTAAGAACGACTTAACAAATATCGAATCATTCTAGGTACGAGTTAATATAACTTTGAACATAACACTATTTTCTGAACCAAGAATGTGGAATCAAAATTTCCGGAAAAATCAATTTTTAAACCCCTATATCTCTGTAATGCATCGTCCGATTTTAAAACGGATTTCAGATTTAAATTAAGCTTAATAAGTTGAACATTTTTGCTTCAATAATATATAACAAATTATTTTTCAGTAAATAGTTATTATTAAAAGACTTTGTAGCCCTCCTGGCCCCTAATTTGAGGGGCCAGCCCCTTTTTCTTGATATCAAATGAAAGGTCTTGCAAATATAAACATATTTTTTCAACAACTGTTCACGAATTGTTAACCGTTCTAGAGATATCTGAACAACTGTGTTTTAGGGGCCGATCCTTAAACTCCTTACTGGGGCCACCAACAAAAAAGGTTTAGGTATTATATTATTAAAAACATTATTTTGAGCAACTTTTCTTCTACAATGCTTTTCAAATTATTTCTCCTTTTCTAGACATTAACGATCAAAGTTTTGGACTTCTGGCCCCTTCAAACCCCTAATTACGTAACATATGATTAAGGTGTGGTACTGTATAGATAAATACCTGTACAAAGAATATTTTTGCTTCTATAATATATAACAAATTATTTTTCAGTAAAAAGTTATTATTAATAGACTTTAGAGCCCTCTTGGCCCCTAATTTAAGGGGCCAGCCCTTTTTTTCTTGATATCAAATGAAAGATCTCGCAAATATAAACATATTTTGTTCAACAAGTGTTCAGGAATTGTTGACCGTTCTAGAGATATCTGAGCTAATGTGTTTTAGGGGCCGACCCTTAAACTCCTTACTGGGGCCACCAACAATTTTTTTTTAGGTAGCATATTGTTGAGAACATTATTTTAAGCAATTTTTCTTCTACAATGCTTTTCAAATTATTTCTCCTTTTCTAGACATTAATGATCAAAGTTTTGGACTTCTGGCCCCTTCAAACCCCTAATTACGTAACATATGATTAAGGTGTGGTACTGTATAGATAAAGAGCTGTACAATAAACATTTTTGTTTCTATAATTGATAACAAATTATTGTTCAGTAAAGAGTTATTGCAAAAAGACTTTAGAGCCCTCTTGGCCCCTAACGTGAGGGGCCAGCCCTTTTTTCTTGATATCAAATGAAAGCCCGTAAAAATTGAAACAACTTTTGCATTACATGTTTTTTAACAAAATATTTATACATAAAAAAATATTAGAGAAAATGTTCGAAAATTTCGTGAAAAAATTTGGTGCTAGTTTTCAGGTTCAGGCGAGCTTCGAGGCCTTGCGCAATTTTAATAATTGGAAGCAAGGGGGTACAACTTCAGACCTTAATCTACAATCCTGGAAAAATTTCAAGCTTCTATCTTGATTAGTTTCGGAGGAGATGCGTGGACAAAATGACCCTTAAAAATTTACAAAATCGTCAATATCTGAAACCGGAAGTGACGTCATCATTTGAAAATTTCGTGATATGTAGCGCCGATGATGCTTAATCAGTCCTGAAAATTTCGTGCAAATCAGTTGAATAGTTTTTGAGAAATAACGCTCCAAAAAAGTCAGAAAAAGAAAAAAAAGAATAATAACTAGAGCAAAGCTCGTTGCAAAGCAACGAGTGGGTCTTCCGTTAATGTCAAAAGAAAAGCTAGATATTCCTGTAAGAAGCAGAGCTCTAAAACCAATACCAGGAGTAATTAAAACAAAAAGATATATATGAAATCAAATAATTCTTGGTACGACTTAACAAAATCCAATTGACTTTAAGTACGAATAAACAAAAACCTTAACGATTTCAAGAACTATTTGACAAAAAAAATCCGAATGTGTTTAAGAACGACTTAACAAATATCGAATCATTCTTAGTACGAGTTAATTTAACTTTGAACATAACACTATTTTCTTTTCACTAATTTCCGGAAAAATCAATTTTTAAACCCCTATATCTCTGTAATGCATCGTCCGATTTTAAAACGGATTTCAGATTTGAATTAACCTTAATAAGTTGAACATTTTTGCCGCAATAATATATAACAAATTATTTTTCAGTAAATAGTTATTATTAAAAGACTTTGTAGCCCTCCTGGCTCCTAATTTGAGGGGCCAGCCCCTTTTTCTTGATATCAAATGAAAGGTTTCGCAAATATAAACATATTTTGTTCAACAACTGTTCACGAATTGTTAACCGTTCTAGAGATATCTGAACAACTGTGTTTTAGGGGCCGACTGTTAAACTCCTTAATGGGGCCACCAACAAAATTTTTTAAGGTATCACATTGTTAAAAACATTATTTTGAGCAACTTTACTTCTACAATGCTTTTCAAAATATTTCTCCTTTTCTAGATATTAATGATCAGAATTTTGGAATTCTGGCCCCTTGAAACCCCTAATTACGTAACATATGACTTAGGTATAGTACTGTTTAGATAAACAGCTGTACAAAGAATATTTTTGCTTCTATAATATATAACAAATTATTTTTCCGTAAAAAGTTATTATCAATAGACTTAAGAGCCCTCTTGGCCCCTAATTTAAGGGGCCAGCCCTTTTTTCTTGATATCAAATAAAAGGGCTCGTAAATATAAACACATTTTGTTCAACAAGTGTTCACGAATTGTTGACCGTTCTAAAGATATCTGAACTAATGTGTTTTAGGGGCCGACCCTTAAACTCCTTACTGGGGCCCCCAACAAATTTTTTTAGGTAGCATATTGTTGAGAACATTATTCTAAGCATTTTTAGGGTCTTCCGTCTTCAGCGGAAGACCCTTCTATTATTCTATTGTTTCTTTTTCACTTTTCTTATTATTAGGGTCTTCCGTTTCCAACGGAAGACCCTCTTGTTATTCTACGGTTTCTTTTTAAGGTCTTCCGTTTCCAACGGAAGACCTTACTGTTTTTCTACTGTTTCTCATTCTTCTATATTATTATTAAGGTCTTCCGTTTCCAACGGAAGACCTTATTGTTATTGCTTTGTTTCTTTTTCCCTTTTATTATTTTTTTTTTTCTTACGCTTTTTTGTACAAGCGTTTTCTTGAAAACCACTCAACCGATTTTCGTGAAATTTTCAGATCTTGTATATATTGATCAAAGCTTGATATATATTTTTTTATTTTAATGACGTCATTTCCGTTCGTGAGATATTGACGTTTTAGCGATTTTCAGAGGGTCTGATTGTCCTGTTATCTCCTCCTAAACGAACAGAGATATTGAATTCAAATTTTCAGGGATGGTAGACCAAAGATTGTAGATGTGTCTAAAGGCATTTATAGTTGTCTGGTTTAAAAGGCGTCGAAGCTCGCCTGGACCCGAAAATTGAGATTAAAAAAACGTCGTAATTTTTTCTGGTTTTCTTTGTTTATCTCTTTTCTGAAAAATATTTTGTTAAAACATGTAATGTAAAAAAAGTTTTTATTTACAAGACCTTTCATTTGATATCAAGAAAAAGGGGCTGGCCCCTTAAATTAGGGGACCAACGGGCTCTAAAGTCTTTAATCTGTATTTCTTTACTGAGAGATATTTTGTGAAAGGTTATAGAAGCAAATATGTTTATCTCACAGTTATGAATACAAGCAATGTAATGATTTTATCATGTGTTACGTAATTAGGGGTTTTTAGGGGCCAAAAGTCCAAAATTTCGATCACCCATATCTCAGAAAGCAAAAATATTTTGAAATGCAGTATAGAAGAAAAGTTGTTCAAAATGATGTTCTTAACAATATGCAACCTTCAAAATTTCGTTAAACGGCCCCTAAAAGGAGATAAGGGATCGGCCCCTAAAACCTTCTTTCTCATATATCTCCAGAACGGTAACAAATTTCTAAACACTTGTTGAACAAAATGTGTTTAGAATTAAGTGACCTTTTATTTGATATCAAGAAAAAGGGGCTGGCCCCTTAAATTAGGGAACCAAAGGGCTCTAAATTCTTTTATATATAGCGCTTTACTGAGGGATATTTTGTGAAATGTTATAGAAGCAAATATGTTTATCTCACAGTTATGTATCCAAGCAATGTAATAATTTTATCATGTGTTATGTAATTAGGGGTTTTTAGGGGCCAAAAGTCCAAAATTTGGATCACCCATATCTCTGAAAGCAAAAATATTTTGAAATGCAGTACAGAAGAAAAGTTGTTCAAATTGATGTTCTTAACAATATACTACCTTCAAAATTTCGTTTAACGGCCCCTATAAGGAGATTAGGGATCGGTCCCTAAAACCTTCTTTCCCATATATCTCAAAAACGGTAACGAATTTCTAAACATTTGTTGACAAAATGTTTTCAGAATTAAATGTCCTTTCATTTGATATCAAGAAAAAGGGGCTGGCCCCTTAAATTAGGGGATCAAAGGGCTCTAAAGTCTTTTATCTGAAGCCGTTTACTGAGAGATATTTTGTGAAATGTTATAGAAGCAAATATGTTTATCTCACAGTTATGTATCCAAGCAATGTAATAATTTTATCATGTGTTATGTAATTAGGGGTTTTTAGGGGCCAAAAGTCCAAAATTTGGATCACCCATATCTTAGAAAGGAAACATATTTTGAAATGCAGTACAGAAGAAAAGTTGTTCAAAATGATGTTCTTAACAATATGCAACCATCAAAATTTCGTTTAACGGCCCCTATAAGGAGATTAGGGATCGGCCCCTAAAACCTTCTTTCCTATATATCTCAAAAACGTTAACGAATTTCTAAACATTTGTTGACAAAATGTTTTCAGAATTAAATGTCCTTTCATTTGATATCAAGAAAAAGGGGCTGGCCCCTTAAATTAGGGGATCAAATGGCTCTAAAGTATTTTATCTATAGCGTTTTACTAATAACTATTTTGTGAAAGGTTATTTAAGCTGAATTAGGTATAATACGTGTATATATCCTTACAATATAATGATTTTCTCTTGCATTACCTAATTAGGGTTTTTAGGAGCCAGGGGTAAACAAGTTTAATCTTTTCTATCTTAATTGGAAGAAATGCAAGTATTTGAAAAAGCAATATAAGAGAACTTATAAAATGCGATACAAAAAAGCATTAGTTCTCAACTCTTTTTTCAATGTTTTTTTTGTCGAAAATCAAAGTCGATGATGTCATATTTTCTTCTAAAAATCGGACGGAAGACCTCCTCGTTGCTCGCAACGAGATCGTGTCTAGTTATTATTCTTCTTGGTAGACACCCTTAATTTCTCGGCCATTTCTTTATCGATTTTAATGATTTTTACAGGGATGATGTCTTAGGTGAATGTCTCTTTGCATCCCACTTTCTGTCTGAAAATTCACTTCCGCTTTTGAATTATCTCCCTTTTTCGTGTTTTTTGGATCATGATTTTGTCCACGCGTGTTCTCAAAAACCGTTATAGTTAGAGACTTGAAATTTTTATGCAAGATAGAGTGGTTATGGTAGATTTGCATGCTTGTTTTAGATTTCACCAGAAGGCATTGTGCTTGAAGCTCGCCTGGACCTGAAAATGTTGATGTTAACTTTTTTTGACAATTTTGGGGAAATTTGAGACTTGATCACGAATATCTTTTTTGTAATAAATATTTTGTTATCATATATAGAACAATAAAAGTTTATATATACAAGAGCTTTCATCTGACACCAAGAAAAAGGGGCTGGCCCCTCATATTAGGGGCCCAGAAGGGTCTAAAGTCAATTATCTGTATCTCTTTAATAAGAAATATTTTATAATGTGTTATAGAAGCAAAATTGTTTATCTTCTCGTTAGTTATCTATAGATGATTAAAAATTGCTGATATGTTACATAATTAGGGGTTTTAAGGGGCTAGAAGTCCAATATTTTGATCATTTATATCTTAAAAAGGAGAAATATTTTGAAAAGCATCATAGAAGAAAAAATGCTCAGAATAATGTTTGTAATGATATGTAACAACCAAAAATTCGTAAAATGGCCCCTATAAGGAGATAAGGGGTCGGCCCCTAAAACAATCTTTTTCAAATATCTCAAGAACGGTAACGAATTTCTTATCACTTAATGAACAAAATGTGTTTAGATTAAAAATACCTTTTAACTGACACCAAGAAAAAGGGGCTGGCCCCTCAAATTAGGGGCCCAGAAGGGTCTAAAGCCAATAATCTGTATCTCTTTTATAAGAAATATTTTGTAATGTTTTATAGAAGCAAAATTGTTTATCTTCTCGTTAGTTATATATACATGATTAAAAATTGCTGATATGTTACATAATTAGGGGTTTTAAGGGGCTAGAAGTCCAATATTTTGATCATTTATATCTTAAAAAGGAGAAATTTTTTCAAGTTATAGGCATACTACGTTACCTCCACGGATTAGGAATTTCATGATTTTGGGAAATAAGTTTTTTTTTTTTTTTTTTGCTTGTCAACATTTCTGATGAATAGTGTAGCCCCCCCCCCCCCCCCTACGTTCAATTCGGATCCCCCCCTGGAAAAATTTTCTGGATCCGCGCATGTGTTGTAAATGTTAAAGTTAGAGAAATCGTATTTTCTGGAGGTTGACATTATGTAGAACTCTTTTGTTTAAAAAACAAATTGCTTTGACGTCACACCATCTCTTTTGGTTTGGTTTAAATATACAATGTACACAGTGCTCTGAACAAAACGCTGGTTT
This sequence comes from Magallana ariakensis, assembly GCA_020458035.1. Lineage (NCBI taxonomy): Eukaryota > Metazoa > Mollusca > Bivalvia > Ostreida > Ostreidae > Magallana > Magallana ariakensis. The sequence goes on from CM035813.1 coordinate 122,425, forward strand.
ATGCCTTTCTGTTACTCAAGTAAAAAACTGAACAAAATTGATTACTTTTAGGTTTCCACGTCACATGTTAATACATGTATGCATAAATATATGATTTTTATCAAATAAATGACATTGTATCTTTAAAAAATTCCAAAATATTATAACTAAAACATGTATATGTGAGTTGATAGAAATAATTGTAAACCAGAGGTCACTCTTCCTGTCACACAAAAGTGACAAAAAGGATTTTTAATTCAGTTGGAGTTCTGCCCCCACCCCTGCCAACATTTTCTGAAAGTTACATTTAGAAAATTACATTTTGGGGTATTGACACCCCCACCCCCACACACTTTCTAGATGAGCGCTCAAGGCAAAAAAAAAATATTGGGATATTTAAAACAAAATCCTATTTGAAAAAAAATGAAGTTAGAGATGCCTCACAACCCCTACCACTGCCGCGGATTATGATTTTGAAGATTTGTGAATTTCTTTTACTTGCTTGTGAAGATTTCAGATAAATATACTCATCCTTTAAAAAACAAAACTGAGGCCTGTATGGCCAAACATTATACGGATAGTTATCCCTACCACTGAGCACCTCAGTCTCGTATACTAACAGCGCACCCTCAGATGGGAGAAGGCATTATTGTTTATTTACAATTGGTGTTCTTTTAACACTGCACTTTACATAAACTATTCCATGTTTTAGCGGTAGAGGTTTAAGTATGAATATAGGGAATCAAAATGTTTATGAAACATTTCACTTTTTTCCATGTACATGCATCAGCGCAGTGGATTTTGTGTTTTTACACTATGATATAGGCATACCAGTAGTTTGAATCCTGTTATCAGTTGTACATACATGTAAACGTATTTATCGATTTTCTGGTTGGAATAATTAAATACATGTACATATAAGTGATGTGTTTTAAGTTATCATAAATTGATATAACCGTGAAATGAGTGAAAAGGAGAGTTTGTCTGGTAGGAAAATAATACTTTGAAAGTGAGCCTCGTTTTCTGAACTTACTATTATCATATTGACAATCCAGTTTAATGACAGCCCACCCTTTTCTCCTTACACTCAACGGGGTCGGATAGGTATCAATAAGAGGTCACCTTTCTATGACCTTTAAATTTGCATACAATCTAAATATATACCCCTAGCTTATTACAGACATGCCTTTATCTGTTTTATGAGAAGTGTAACTCTTCAATACTATGCAGTCTGGAGGTTGCAGTAATATATAGAAAATAGGCATGAATTAATTTTTCTGTCTCCTTTTGAAGAGTTCAAATTGATTTTCTAAAGCCCTGATTGGTCAGAAGTTAAGGTAGTGTGAAGATGACTTCATATCAATAACTGTCAGACCCTGACAAGTGTAAGAAGAAGAGGGGTGGTTTTATTAAGACTGAATGACAATCCTTTCTTGACTTGCAATCTGATTAAAATTTCTATAGTCGCTATACGATGATTTGAAGAAACCCCACTTGAGGTCACCTCCTGGATAACTTTGCTTTGACCAATGGAATCGTTGGTTCCATTCCTCAGTTACCTGATTTGGAAGTTATGCCAATACTTTCTTTAGATTCCCTAAGGGCGTCTAATACCAACTTATGCTCCATCTCTTACTTGCTGATACCGAAAGATTCACGAACATGTGACATCATTTCGTCGTACAACTCCATTTTTGTTTGTAACCCAAAATTACCGTTTCTAACACTTGCTCTGATTGCTAGAATAACTCATGTATATTTATAAACAAACGTTCAACAGGGGGTGATCTCAAGAGGGGTTTCTTCAGATCCTCTTGTAGCGAAAATAGAAAAACAAGGAGGCCGGGGATCAAGGATATGATTTTAATCAGATTGTCTCGACTTGAAGCTGTAACGGAAGACCTTCTCGTTGCTTGCAACGAGCTCGGCTCTAGTTCTTTATTATTAGGGTCTTCCGTTTCGAACGGAAGACCCTCTTGTTATTCTATTGATTATTTTTATTAGGGTCTTCCGTCTCAGCGGAAGACCCTTCTATTATTCTATTGTTTCTTTTTCAGGTTTATTTTTTTTCTTTTCTTTTTCTTTACAATTTTTGTGCAGAAGATTTCTCGGAGATGGGTCGTCCGATTTTCGTCAAATTTTCAGCATCGATCTATCATCATTTGAAGTTTATATCTTTTTTTTTATTTTGTAAAAATCACTTCCGGTTCCGACTTATCCGCCATTTTGCCAATTTTTCGTGACTTTTTGTCCACGCATCTCCTCAGAAGGGAATGAAGATAGAAAGCTGAAATCTTCAGGAATGATAGAGGACATGCTAGTCTAGTCGCTCCAGGAAAAATTTTTGTCCGGACTTTCCGAGAACGGAAGCTAGCTCGGATCAAAATATAGGTCAAAAATTTGCAATGGATTTTCTTTAATCCACGGGTCTCCTTAAAAACGATTAAAAATATAATACTGAAAATTTGAGGAATAATAGATTCTGCGTCTGATTACATCTTACTTGAATCGATTTGATGAAATTTAATTTTTTCAAACAATTTAAACTCATTTAAATCGTGTTAAAATGACCTTGGACTAATTTTAAACCATGATATCTAAGTTGCGCTTGCAATTCTGCGTCTGTTGACATCTTTCTCGAATTGATTAGATGAAATTTAATTTTTTTTCAATTTTTAAATGTATTTAAATCGTGTTAAAATGACCTTGGACTAATTTTAAACCATGATATCTAAGTAGCGCTTGCAATTCTGCGTCTGATGACATCTTTCTCGAATTGATTGGATGAAATTTAAATTTTTCAAATTTTTTAAACTCATTTAAATTGTGTTTAAATGACCTCAGACTAATTTTAAAACATGATATCTAAGTTGCGCTTGTGATTCTGCGTCTGATGACATCTTTCTCAAATTGATTGGAAGAAATTCAAATTTTTCAAATTTTTAAAACTCATTTAAATCGTGTTTAAATGACCTCAGACTAATTTTAAAACATGATATCTAAGTTGCGCTTGTGATTCTGCGTCTGATGACATCTTTCTTGAATTGATTGAATGAAATTTAAATTTTTCAAAAAGTTTAACTTCATTTAAATCGTGTTAAAATGACCTCAAACTAATTTAAAAATATCATGTCTTAGTTGCACTTGCGATTCTGCGTCTGATGACATCTTTTTCGAGTTGATTGGATGAAATTTATTTTTTTTAAAGTTTAAACTCATTTAAATCGTGTTAAAATGACATCAAACTAATTTTAAAACATAATATCTAAATTGCGCTTGCGATTCTGCGTCTGATGACATCTTTTTCGAATTTCTAGGATGAAATTTATTTTTTTTTTCAATTTTTTAATTTATTTAAATCATGTTAAAATAACCTCAGACTAATTTTAAAATATGGTATCTAAATTGCGCTTGCGATTCTGCGTCTGATGACATCTTTTTCGAATTTCTAGGATGAAATTTATTTTTTTTTCAATTTTTAAATTTATTTAATTCATGTTAAAATAACCTCAGACTAATTTTAAAATATGGTATCTAAGTTGCGCTTGCGATTCTGCGTCTGATGACATCTTTCTCTAGTTGATTGAATGAAATTTAAATTTTTTCAAAATTTTTAAACTCATTTAAATCGTGATAAAATGACCTTAAACAAATTTTAAAACATGATATCTAAGTTGCGCTTGCGATTCTGCGTCTGATGACATCTTGATCGTATTGATTGGATGAAATTTAAATTTCTCAAAATTTTTAAACTCTTTTAAATCGTGTTAAAATGACATCAAACTAATTTTAAAAAACTTAATATCTAAGTTGCGCTTGCAATTCTGCGTCTGATGACATCTTTTTCGAGTTTCTAGGATGAAATTTAAATTTTTCAAAAACTTTAAACTCATTTAAATTGTGTTAAAATGACTTCAGACTAATTTCAAAACATGATATCTAAGTTGCGCTTGCGATTCTGCGTCTGATGACATCTTTCTCGAATTGATTAGATGAAATTTTAATTTTTTTCAAAATTTTTAAACTTATTCAAATCGTGTTAAAATGACCTCAGACTAATTTTTAACATGATATCTAAGTTGCGCTTGCAATTCTGCGTTTGATTGGATGACATCTTGTTTAAAGTCTTTGGATGAATTATAGGATTTTCGAAATTTCAAACGCATTTAAATTGAGTTAACATGACATCAAACAGATTTAAATCTCAGTCAAAAATTTCATTTTATTGCCTCTGCTGAAAAATTGGACGGAAGACCCACTCGTTGCTCGCAACGAGATCGCATCTAGTTATTATTATTTTTTTTCTGACTTTTTTCGGACGCTATTACTCGTGAACTACTGGACCGATTTGCATAAAATTTGCAGGACAGATAGAACATCAAAAGTACTTGAGGTTGTTAAATTTTGGGCTGATGACGTCACTTCCGGTTTGAGATTTTGAGGGTTTAGGGAATTTTTAAGGACCATTTTGTCCACCTAACTCCTCCAAAACTAATAAAGATAAAAACATGAAACTTTCAGGGATAGTAGATGAATGTCTGTAGATGATTCTCTGGGTTTGATATTGAGGAAAATGCGCAAGGCGCCGAAGCTCGCCCGAGCTCGAAAATTGGCACCAAATTTTTTCACGAAAAATTTGCACATTTTCTAAATTATTCCCGAATGTGTAAATATTTTGTTAAGACATGTAATGCAAAAGTTGTTTAGATTTACACGCTCTTTCATTTGATATCATAAAAAAGGGGCTGGCTCCTTACATAAGGGGCCAAGAGGGCTCTAAAGAATTTTATTAATAACTCTTTACTGAAAAATAATTTGTTATCAATTATAGAAGCAAAAATGTTTATTGTGCAGCTGTTTATCTACATAGTACCATACTGAAATCATATGTTACGTAATTAGGGGTTTTAAGGGGCCAGAAGTCCAAAACTTTGATCATTATATCTGAAAAAGGAGAAATATTTTATAAAGCATTGTAGAAGAAAAGTTGCTCAAAATAATGTTGTGAACCTTATGCTGCCTTTAAATTTTTGGTCTTTGGCCCCATTAAGGAGTTTAAGGGTCGGCCCTTAAAACACAGTTGTTCAGATATCTCTAGAACGGTAAACAATTTGTGAACAGTTGTTGAACAAAATATGTTTATTTTTGAGAGACCTTTCATTTGGTATCAAGAAAAAGGGGCTGGCCCCTCAAATTAGGGGCCAGGAGGGCTACAAAGTCTTTTAATAATAACTATTTACTGAAAAATAATTTGTTATATATTATTGAAGCAAAAATGTTCAACTTATTAAGCTTAATTTAAATCTGAAATCCGTTTAAAAATCGGACGATGCATTACAGAGATATAGGGGTTTAAAAATTGATTTTTCCGGAAATTTTGATTCCACATTCGTGTTTAAGAAAATAGTCTTTTGTTCAAAGTTAAATTAACTCGTACCTAGAATGATTCGATATTTGTTAAGGCGTTCTTAAACACATTCGGATTTTTTTGTTAAGTCGTTCTTGAAATCGTTAAGGTTTTTGTTAATTCGTACTTAAAGTCATTCGGATTTTGTTAAGTCGTACCAAGAATTATTCGATTTTCTATATCTTTTTGTTTAAATTACTCCTGGTATTGGTTTTAGAGCTCTGCTTCTTACAGGAACTTTTAGCTTTTCTTTCGACATTAACGGAAGACCCACTCGTTGCTTTGCAACGAGCTTTGCTCTAGTTATTATTCTTTTTTTTCTTTTTCTGACTTTTTTGGAGCGTTATTTCTCAAAAACTATTCAACCGATTTGCACGAAATTTTCAGGACTGATTAAGCATCATCGGCGCTACATATCACGAAATTTTCAAATGATGACGTCACTTCCGGTTTCAGATATTGACGATTTTGTAAAATTTTAAGGGTCATTTTGTCCACGCATCTCCTCCGAAACTAATCAAGATAGAAGCTTGAAATTTTTCCAGGATTGTAGATTAAAGTCTGAAGTTGTACCCCCCTGCTTCCTAATATTAAAATTGCGCAAGGCCTCGAAGCTCGCCTGAACCTGAAAATTAGGACCAAATTTTTTCACGAAATTTTCGAACATTTTCTCTAATTTCTTTTGATGTATAAATATTTTGTTAAAACATGTAATGCAAAAGTTGTTTCAATTTCCACGGGCTTTCATTTGATATCAAGAAAAAAGGGCTGGCCCCTCAAATTAGGGGCCAAGAGGGCTCGAAAGTCTTTTTGCAATAACTCTTTACTGAATAATAATTTGTTATCAATTATAGAAGCAAAAATGTTTATTGTACAGCTGTTTATCTATACAGTACCACACCTTAATCATATGTTACGTAATTAAGGGTTTCAAGGGGCCAGCAGTCCAAAACTTTGATCGTTAATATCTAGAAAAGGAGAAATAATTTGAAAAGCATTGTAGAACAAAAAATGCTTAAAATAATGTTCTCAACAATATGCTACCTAAAAAAAATTTGTTGGTGGGCCCAGTAAGGAGTTTAAGGGTCGGCCCCTAAAACACATTAGTTCAGATATCTCTAGAACGGTCAAAAATTCCTGAACACTTGTTGAACAAAATATGTTTATATTTGGGAGATCTTTCATTTGATATCAAGAAAAAAGGGCTGGCCCCTTAAATTAGGGGCCAAGAGGGCTCTTAGGTCTATTAATAATAACTTTTTACTGAAAAATAATTTGTTATATATTATAGAAGCAAAAATATTCTTTGTACAGTTATTTATCTATACAGTACTATACCTAAGTCATATGTTACGTAATTAGGGGTTTCAAGGGGCCAGAATTCCAAAACTCTGATCAGTAATAGCTAGAAAAGGAGAAATATTTTGAAAAGCATTGTAGAAGAAAAGTTGCTCAAAATAATGTTTTTAATAATATAATACCTAAACCTTTTTTGTTGATGGCCCCATTAAGGAGTTTAAGGGTCGGCCCCTAAATCACAGTTGTTAAGATATCTCTAGAACGGTTAACAATTCCTGAACAGTTGTTGAACAAAATATGTTTATATTTGCAAGACCTTTCATTTGATATCAAGAAAAGTGGGCTGGCCCCTCAAATTAGGAGCCAGGAGGGCTACAAAGTCTTTTAATAATAACTATTTACTGAAAAATAATTTGTTATATATTATTGAAGCAAAAATGGTCAACTTATTAAGCTTAATTTAAATCTGAAATTCGTTTTAAAATCGGACGATGCATTACAGAGATATAGGGGTTTAAAAATTGATTTTTCCGGAAATTTTGATTCCACATTCTTGGTTAAGAAAATAGTGTTATGTTCAAAGTTAAATTAACTCGTACCTAGAATGATTCGATATTTGTTAAGTCGTTCTTAAACACATTCGGATTTTTTTTGTCAAGTCGTTCTTGAAATCGGTAAGGTTTTCGTTAATTCGTACTTAAAGTCATTCGGATTTTGTTAAGTCGTACCAAGAATTATTCGATTTTTTATATCTTTTTGTTTTAAAACTCCTGGTATTGGTTTTAGAGCTCTGCTTCTTACAGGAACATCTAGCTTTTCTTTCGACATTAACGGAAGACCCACTCGTTGCTTTGCAACGAGCTTTGCTCTGGTTCTTATTCTTTTTTTTTTTTTTTTACCGATTTTGTGCAGGCGATTTCTCAGAGATGGCTGGACCGATTTTAGTCAAATTTTCAGGGATGATGCCCCGTCATATGAAGTTTGTACCGCCGTAACAGTTTTTCAAAATTCACTTCCGGTCGGAAGTGATCGTCGTTAAACGATTTTTTAAAACTCAATTTTGTCTGTCAGGTTTCTCAAAAACGAGTAAAGATATAGGGCTGAAATTTTCAGAGATGATAGATCTATCTTTTTTCTGGTGCACCTCGGTCAAGAGAATGTCCGCCGTCACTTCCTGTCGTCACCGGAAGGAAATTTAAAAAAATGAATTTTTCGACTTTTTTATTTTTTGTTATTTTTCTTTAACTTTTTTACAGTTGATAGTGACCCTTTTTCTGATTTAGAATATGTAATTTGTTTTAAAATCGATCAACGCAATCTCGAGATATAAAGCGTCAAAGTCCTGAAGCGAGAGCTCGAGTAGCTCAGTCGTTATGGTCGTGGACAGTGCCCAGGCGACCCGGGTTCAAGCCCCGGGTGCCGAGAAATTTTTTTTTTTATTTTTTGCGTAGACTTACAATTTTATCTTTAAAACGATGAGTTTTATCTTATTTATTCAAAAATCGGACGGAAGACCCACTCGTTGCTCGCAACGAGAACGATCTAGTTTGTTCTACAATGCCTTTCAAAATATTTCTCCTTTTCTAGATATTAATGATCAAAGTTTTGGACTTCTGGCCCATTTAAATCCCTAATTACGTTACATATGACTTAGGTATGATACTGTATAGATAAACAGCTGTACAATAAACACCTTTGCTTCTATAATTGATAACAAATAATTGTTCAGTAAAGAGTTATTGCAAAAAGACTTCAGAGCCCTCTTGACCCCTAATTTGAGGGGCCAGCCCCTTTTTCTTGATATCAAATGAAAGCCCGTGGAAATTGAAACAACTTTTGTATTACATGTTTTAACAAAATATTTACAGGTTTAAAAATATTTCAGAAAATGTGCAAAATTTTTGTGAAAAAAATTGGTGCCAATTTTCGACCTCAGGCGAGCTTCAACGCCTTGCGTATTATCCATATTTTAAAACAATGCGGTACATCTACAGACTTTCATCTACAATCCCTGAAAATTTCAACTTTCTATCGTGAATAGTTTCAGAGGAGTTGCGTGGACAAAATGACCCTTAAATTTTCATTAAATCGTCAATATCTTAAACCGGAAGTGACGTCATCAAAAAATTTAACTGAAAAAATTTATCCCCTCTGATGCTCTATAAGTCCTGAAAATTTGGTGCAAATCGAGTGAATAGTTTTCGAGAAATAAAGCTTTAAAGAAGACAGAAAAAGAATATTAAGAACTAGAGCAAAGCTCGTTGCAAAGCAACAAGTGGGTCTTCCGTTAATGTCGAAAGACAAGCTAGATGTTCCTGTAAGAAGCAGAGCTCTAAAACCAATACCAGGAGTAATTAAAACAAAAAGATATAAAAAATCGAATAATACTTAGTACGACTTAACAAAATCCGAATGACTTTAAGTACGAATTAACAAAAACCTTAACGATTTCAAGAACGACTTGACAAAAAAATCCGAATGTGTTTAAGAACGACTTAACAAATATCGAATCATTCTAGGTACGAGTTAATTTAACTTTGAACGTAACACTATTTTCTTAACCAAGAATGTGGAATCAAAATTTCCGGAAAAATCAATTTTTAAACCCCTATATCTCTGTAATGCATCGTCCGATTTTAAAACGGATTTCAGATTTGAATTAAGCTTAATAAGTTCAACATTTTTGCTTCAATAATGTATAACAAATTATTTTTGAGTAAATTGTTATTATTAAAAGACTTTGAAGCCCTCCTGGCCCCTAATTTGAGGGGCCAGCCCCTTTTTCTTGATATCAAATGAAAGGTCTCGCAAATATAAACATATTTTGTTCAACAACTGTTCACGAATTATTGACCGTTCTAGAGATATCTGAACAACTGTGTTTTAGGGGCCGGCCGTTTAACTCCTTAATGGGGCCACCAACAAAAACTGTTTAGGTATCATAATGTTAAAAACATTATTTTGAGCAACTTTCCTTCTACAATGCTTTTCAAAATATTTTTCCTTTAATAGATATTAATGATCAGGGTTTTGGATTTCTGGCCCCTTGAAACCCCTAATTACGTAACATATGACTTAGGTATGGTACTGTATAGATAAATAACTGTACAAAGAATATTTTTGCTTCTATAATATATAACAAATTATTTTTCAGTAAAAAGTTATTATTAATAGACTTAAGAGCCCCCTTGGCCCCTAATTTAAGGGGCCAGCCCTTTTTTCTTGATATCAAATGAAGGATCTTGCAAATATAAACATATTTTGTTCAACAAGTGTTCAGGAATTGTTGACTGTTCTAGAGATATCTGAACTAATGTGTTTTAGGGGCCGACCCTTAAACTCCTTACTGGGGCCACCAACAAATTTTTTTTAGGTAGCATATTGTTGAGAACATTATTTTAAGCATTTTTTGTTCTACAATGCTTTTCAAAATATTTCTCCTTTTCTAGATATTAATGATCAAAGTTTTGGACTTTTGGCCCTTTGAAACCCCTAATTACGTAACATATGACTTAGGTATGGTACTGTATAGATAAAAAGCTGTACAATGAACATATTTGCTTCTATACTTGATAACAAATTATTGTTCAGTAAAGAGTTATTGCAAAAATACTTTAGAGCCCTCTTGGCCCCTAATTTGAGGGGCCAGCCCTTTTTTCTTGATATCAAATGAAAGCCCGTGGAAATAGAAACAACTTTTACATTACATGTTTTAACAAAATATTTACAGGTTTAAAAATATTTCAGAAAATGTGCAAAATTTTTGTAAAAAAAATTGGTGTCAATTTTCGACCTCAGGCGAGCTTCAACGCCTTGCGTATTATCCATATAATAAAACAATGCGGTACATCTACAGACTTTCATCTACAATCCCTGAAAATTACAACTTTCTATCATGAATAGTTTCAGAGGAGTTGCGTGGACAAAATGACCCTTATAATTTCATTAAATCGTCAATATCTTAAACCGGAAGTGACGTCATCAAAAAATGTAACTAAAAACATTTGTCCCCTCCGATGCTGTATAAGTCCTGAAAATTTGGTGCAAATCGGATGAATAGTTTTCGAGAAATAAAGCTTTAAAGAAGGCAGAAAAAGAATATTAAGAATAATAATAATAATAGAAAGAAACAGTAGAATAACAAGAGGGTCTTCCGTTGGAAACGGAAGACCCTAATAATAATAATAATAGAAAGAAACAGTAGAAAAACAAGAGGGTCTTCCGTCGGAAACGGAAGACCCTAATAATAAAGAAAAAGAAACCGTAGAATAACAAGAGGGTCTTCCGTTGGAAACGGAAGACCCTAATAATAAAAAGAAACAATAGAATAACAAGAGGGTCTTCCGTTGGAAACGGAAGACCCTAATAATAATAATAATAAAAAGAAACAATAGAATAACAAGAGGGTCTTCCGTTGGAAACGGAAGACCCTAATAAAAAGAAACCGAAGAATAACAAAAGGGTCTTCCGTTGGAAACGGAAGACCCCAATAACTAGAGCAAAGCTCGTTGCAAAGCAAAGAGTGGGTCTTCCGTTAATGTCGAAAGTAAAGCTAGTAGTTCCTGTAAGAAGCAGAATTCTTAAACCAATATACATGAAAAACTTTTTAAAAAATCGAATTATTCTTGGTACGAGTTAACAAAATCCGAATGATTCTAAGTACGAATTAACAAAAACCTTATCAATATCAAGAACGACTTTGCAAATAAAAATCCGAATGTGTTTAAGTACATTTAACAATCATCGAATTATTTTAGGTACGAGTTAATTTAACTTTGAACATAACACTCTTTTCTTAACCAAGAATGTGGAATCAAAATTTCCGGAAAAATCAATTTTTTAAACCCCTTTATCTCTGTAATGCATCGTCCGATTTTAAAACGGATTTCAGATTTAAATTAAGCCTTATGAGTTGAACATTTGTGCTTCTATAGTTATTTACAAATTATTTTTCAGTAAAAAGTTATTATTTAAAGACTTTGTAGCCCTCCTGGCCCCTAATTTGAGAGGTCAGCCCCTTTTTCTTAATATCAAATGAAAGGTCTTGCAAATATAAACATATTTTGTTCAACAACTGTTCACGAATTTTTAACCGTTCTAGAGATATCTGAACAACTGTGTTTTAGGGGCCGACCCTTAAACTCCTTACTGGGGCCACCAACAAATTTTTTTTAGGTATTATATTATTAAAAACATTATTTTGAGCAACTTTTCTTCTACAATGCTTTTCAAAATATTTCTCCTTTTCTAGCTATTACTGATTAGAGTTTTGGACTTCTGGCCCCTTGAAACCCCTAATTACGTAACATATGACTTAGGTATGGTACTGTATAGATAAATAACTGTACAAAGAATATTTTTGCTTCTATAATATATAACGAATTATTTTTCAGTAAAAAGTTATTATTAATAGACTTAGGAGCCCTCTTGGCCCCTAATTTAAGGGGCCAGCCCTTTTTTCTTGATATCAAATGAAAGATCTCGCAAATATAAACATATTTTGTTCAACAAGTGTTCAGGAATTGTTGACAATTCTAGAGATATCTGAGCTAATGTGTTTTAGGGGCCGACCCTTAAACTCCTTACTGGGGCCACCAACAATTTTTTTTAGGTAGCATATTGTTGAGAACATTATTTTAAGCATTTTTTGTTCTAGAATGCTTTTCAAAATATTTTTCCTTTTCTAGATATTAATGATCAAAGTTTTGGACTTCTGGCCCCTTGAAACCCCTAATTACGTAACATATGATTAAGATGTGGTACTGTATAGATAAAGAGCTGTACAATAAACATTTTTGCTTCTATAATTGATAACAAATTATTGTTCAGTAAAGAGTTATTGCAAAAAGACTTTAGAGCCCTCTAGGCCCCTAATTTGAGGGGCCAGCCCTTTTTTCTTGATATCAAACGAAAGCCCGTGGAAATTGAAACAACTTTTGCTTTACATGTTTTAACAATATATTTATACATCAAAAGATATTAGAGAAAATGTTCGAAAATTTCGTGAAAAAATTTGGTCCTAATTTTCAGGTTCAGGCGAGCTTCGAGGCCTTGCGCAATTTTAATAATTGGAAGCAAGGGGGTACAACTTCAGACTTTAATCTACAATCCTGGAAAAGTTTCAAGCTTCTATCTTGATTAGTTTCGGAGGAGATGCGTGGACAAAATGACCCTTAAAAATTTACAAAATCGTCAATATCTGAAACCGGAAGTGACGTCATAATTCGAAAAATTATTAATGTGTAGCGCCGATGATGCTCTATCAGTCCTAAAATTTTCGTGCAAATCGGTTGGATAGTTTTTGAGAAATAACGCTCCAAAAAAGTCAGAAAAAGAAAAAAAAGAACTAGAGCAAAGCTCGTTGCAAAGCAACGAGTGGGTCTTCCGTTAATGTCGAAAGTAAAGCTAGAAGTACCTCTAAGAAGCAGAGATCTTAAACTAGTGACAAAAGTAACTTAAGAACAAAAAAAAAAAACCCAAATGATTCTTGGTACGACTTAACAAAATCCGAACTATTTTTAGTGCGAATTAACAAAAACTTTAACTATTTCAAGAACGACATAACAAAAAAATCCGGATGTTTTTATGTACGACTAAACAATTTTCGAATTATTTTAGGTACAAGTTAACTTAACTTTGAACTAACATCTATTTTTTAAACCTAGAATGCAGAATTAAAATTTCCGTAAAAAAATCAATTTTTTAAAGCTTATATCCCGTAATCAATCGTCAGATTTTTAAACGGATTTCAGTTTTAAATTTAGCTTGATGAGCTCTTTTTGCGTTTATGATTAATGATTTATAACAAACTATTTCTCCGGAAATAATAATTAAGAAAATATTTTTTTAACCCTCCTGGCCCCTAATTTGAGGGGCCAGCCCCCTTTTTTGATATCAAATAAAAGGTCTTGTAAATATAAACATATTTTGTTCAACAAGTGTTAAGAATTGTTGTCCGTTCAAGTTATACTTGAACAACTGTTTTAGGGGCAGACACTTAACCTCCTTAACGGGGCCACCAAAAAAACCATTTAGGTAGCATTTTGTTTAAAACATTATTCTGAGCAATTTTTCCTCTACACCGCTTTTAAAAGGGTTGACCTTCGAATTCCGTACTGTGTGCTTGTTGCAACTCAATTGTCAGAAACTTACTGATGTATAGTTTACTTTTTTATACTTCTTTGAATATTTTCTATATAAATTTACTATGAACTAAACAACATTGAGATAGTGACTATTTCAAAGGGTCTCGCTTAAATTATTTCAGAGGATTGCTTTGACCATGACCTACAACATAGAATTTTTTCCAGCTGGCATAAAACTTCTAATTCAATCTAACATACAGACATTTTTGTTCAGTCTGAACAAGATTAAGCCATTGGGAAAAAATCTACGGTCTAAAACTGATTTAAAAGAGATCTGCTATGACCTTCACATTGACTTTGTTCAAGGTCACTGCATGCCATTAACCAAAAAGTGCTGTTTAAGTAAAGTATTAGCCAAATAGGGGCTAAAAGGAGAGTATATATATGCTCTTGAAATAAGGATTTTTGTGTGATCTGATATGACTTTGACACTTGATCTACACCATTCCATATCCTTTGATCAAAGGCATCATGTAGGTGAAGTAAGAGCAAGATTGGAGCATTGGGAAAGAAGATATACTCTGGACAAGGATTTATTTAATAAAATTCTGTTCTGACCTTCACAGTTGACCTTGAAAATTGGTTCAAGGTCACTACACACCCTTTATTCAAAAGCTCTGTTTATGTGAAGTCTGAGCCAAATTGGGCTAAGTGGAAAGTATAAAGGTTCTGAAAAAAGAATTTTTGCGTGATCCCATATGACCCTGACCCTTTACCTACAAAATTCATTCAAAGTCAGTGCACATCGTTTGACCATAGACACTCTGTGAGTGAAGTATTAGCCAGATTGGACCAAAGGGAGAGAAGATATGCCCCAGACAAGGATTGTATATGTAATTCTGCTATGACCTTAGCCTTTTACCTAGAAACATGGTTCCAGGACACTGCACACCCTTTACCCAAAGGCACTCTGTGGATAAGGTATGAGCCAGATTGGGCCAAGGGGAGAGAAGCAATGCTCCGGACAAGCGATCTCAGATGGACGGACAGACGGACAGACGAACAAACTGATCACTAAAGGGCGCCCGCATAAACATGCTTTTCTATCTAATCGTGAATGGTTTCTGTGCTTTCTGCCCATGGTGAATAGTCATCAAAACCATTCATCGGCAGCATTCGATTTTCCTCCTTTTTAAACTCAGAACACCTCTGAAATAATTCGATTGCTGCATTCAATTCAAAGTCCGATAACTCCAATTTGTTTATCATCAAAAAATTCTGCATCGCCGACAAATGAAGGTTTCTTCGGTATAATAAAATACCTATTTACTGACTATTCGGACAATTGCAAGTTTATTGTCCCCCCCCCCCCACCCCCTTCCCTCGACAGCAACTATTTCACTCGGCTTCGCCTCGTGAAATAGTTGCTGTCTTGAGGGACAATAAACTTTCTATCATCCTCATAGCCAGTAAATAGGTATATAATGTTCCATCCACCTACATTTCGAGTTATATAACCTCCCTTTGTAACCTGCAATTTCACTGTGTAAAGTCAACACAAATGGCATAGCCCCAAGTTTCACAATTTACTTTTGCTTCTCATGTACTTAACATTAGGAGCCTTCATATTGCATACCAATGCCAACAAGAGACATCCCTCTAACTAATGATAATCATAAAAATTCATTTCATGAATCTTAACAACACTCATAAGCCTTCAAGTACAGCAACTCTCAATTTTACAAATAGATTAACGGGTACTTTATCCGAAACTGTCCCTTGCTACCTTAACTTAGTACACTAACACTTTATGAAAAGACATTTTGTCTTAGACTTAGAAAGCTAATGCAATTCTGAGAAAAAGTATACCACATATTGCCAATTCCATTTAGGTTTAATAAAAATATGGCCATTTAAGTGAACCCACCATTTTTACTTTCCTCTATTCAACACAGATTCATAGGGTTCTCCATAGTAAAACATCTTTATCTGACCTTTTAGAGGTCAATTGTTGTTCAACCTGCCTTAATAAGAAACTTTTTTCAATTCAACATACATCTACATGATATTATCATGATAAAAGCATCACATTGCTTAGAAATGCCCTTACATGAATACCCACCCCCTATCTTTTGATTTTCATAAAAATTCATGGTTTGAAATCTTTTACCTAATTTTATGCAACTTGTGGCAGTTTCTTTGAGTCATTTCTCACACATACATTGTATTTGAAATCAATCATCAATGATACTAAAATTTGATCTTTTTTTGTTTATTAAATGATTTGTAGCATTTGAATGAACAAATAGACATGCCTTCCTGCATGTGATTTCTTGTTTTCATGAAAAAAAGTATGCTTACAATCGTATTTAGTGAATATCTAATATATTCTGGTTTCTAGTCTCCTTTTAACCATGCTAAAACATTAAGTCCTACAAGTTAGACATCTGCCTCAAATTAAAATTAAATTCAAACACACCTGGGTAGCTGGAGACGGAGGAGAATTCCATGAAAAATGTTCAAATTTTACATGTTTTCCTACATTTTTATGCATATATACATTAAAAAGGTAAAAATATGTTGTATCTTGTTAATTTCAAAAGTAATTATCATAGCAGATGTTATTTCAAGGTCAAATGTACATTTACATATCCTACATGTAATCTTAATGGTAACACTTGAAAAGAGGGGGGTGATTTTTCAATTATGTAAACACATCTAAATATTATATTATTATAAAATACAAAATAAAGGAAACATAATTGCATACTTTTATTGAAAAACAAATTTTCACAACTAACAATTGTAAATTTGTTTAAACACCCTTAATTTTGTTTTTCATAATTTCTTATCAAACACAAACCACAACAAGGCATGATGCTTTCTTAAAGTTCCATTATTTTTTCATGAATTATCCGATTTAATTTGAATTACAGGTAAATAGTCTGTAGAACACAAGGATTATGCATGTGGGTAGAGGTGACAGGTTAACCTTAAGAGCTGAAACCACAAGAATCAACAGGTAAAAGCCTTGTGGTCGCCATGTGGTAACAACAGTCCGTTTTGAGCTGAAATTGAAAAAAAAATCAATTAGCTGTGTTAACATACATGTACTAATACATGTAACATGTTTACATTAACATATCTGGAAAAAATACACTAGCCATGCAGTGTAATAAGTATGACATATCCCAATACATAACATTAACATTTAGGCACTACAAAAACAAAACTTTGCATATCAAGTCATAATATAACATTATTATATTACAGGTATAGACACATATCAAATTAAGAGAGAGAGAGAGAGAGAGAGAGAGTCAGACAGAGAGAATATTAGAGTTTTACTTGTTGTGCGACACTCAATATTTCAATTCGTAAACTACTGTAATAAGGGAATATTACCCATCCAAACAGCGTCAAAGTATAAGCTTTTGCTATACCATGTTTTATCAATTCTACTGAGGTTTTTTTTTGCGAATAAATAAAGTGAAAATCTTTTTTCTTCTTTTCATGTTTTAAAAACAATATATTATGTAAAATGTGCATAAAATTTCATGAACAATTTTACAAAGCTTTGGATTTTGGTTGCACATTCAAAAAATAAGGGATTGATAACATGTTCATTTTAAAATTCAAAGCACTGTTGGTTTCTTTTACTAGACAGAGATATTTTTGTTACAAAATTTAGTTGCTCTCTGATGCTTTGCCAAGATTAAAAGCATGAGAGAGAGAGAGAGAGAGAGAGAGAGAGAGAGAGAGAGAGAGAGAGAGAGAGAGAGAGAGAGAGAGAGAGAGATCTGAGGCACATGCAGTAAAAATTATTACATAAATTTGTCTTACTTTAAAAATTGTTACATACAATGTAGATGTAATATGCATGTAAAGTTTATCTAAAACGAATAAATATGTATAAAAGATAAACTAATCTCAAACAAATTACTATGCTTCTGTGAAATAATTAAATCTTGAGAAGAATATTTTACAGATATCAGGGAACATGAACCTAAAATCTGAGCTTGATATAATATGAAGTTCTTTTCATCTTGCACTCTGTTTTACATGCTCTTTCACGAGCGACAATCATATATAACACTTAACAGAGAGCGAGACGAAAGGTCTAATTTTAATTAGATTGAACATTTACCATGTCAATTATATTTTTTTAATTAAGCACAAGCCTGTCTGAGTTTTTTAATTTATAAATTAAGTGAAAGGCGATATGATAAAGATCTGTTATATTCAAATATTAAGGTAAAGTTATCATCATGCAAACATGAACTCTAATTACAACATTCTACTCTTGTGTACCTTGGGACCACCACCCCTTTTAATTGCACTGTTTTACAGTGTATGTGTTGTTCAATACACAATAAGACATACATATGCATCGCAAAACAATAAATAGAAATTCAAAAGAGTGATGTGCACAACATACACGTGAAAATACACTGGAAAGAACTTCTAACTCTAACACCTGCTTTTATATTGTGACGTACGTCAAAAGCGGAGGTTGGAGTCAGAGGAATCTCGGATTAGATTGAAAAGTACAAATACTTTAAAAAGAAGAAGTCAACAGGACATATCATGAATTGAATCATACCTTTATAATCACTCATACGTTAGTTGAGCTGAATTTCCCACTATCGACGTATTGCAAGCCATGCCTCTTTTAAAAATGTTCACACACCGCTATCAGCTGTTCTTCGCAGTCAAAACATGGCGAGTTGACATGGTGGATCGTACGATAATTATTTCGATTAAAACTAATAAGTTTGTGTTTAATATGCAAAGCACAGATTAACATACATTACATTAATGCATTTATTTTTGAAGTAAATAATTACAATAGATATATATTCATATTTGAAATGTTAACAAACTCGAGCATATTTACTGTAGTGATCCAATTTAATCTACATTGCACGTGTTGTTCTATTATTCAACAACTGAAAGATCTGCGACGATTAGGCCATACATAGGCTTAATATTGCGATTTAAATAACACTCTTACCAAATTTCAGAAAAGACTTTCGATAGCTTTTCGCTGTTAAATATAGAATCGGGATCTGTGTCTTCAATTTCAGCTGCTTTGTTTTGTTATGATTCCCTTTGACAAAATTTTCTCTTTTTCCAAAGGAATTTTACACATTCAACGCAATTATCAATCGAATTAACGAAATCGTTTCAACAAACACTCAGATAAATAGTTAAAAATTTATGACATGTACGAATTGTTTTCAGCAGGAGTTACTTTCAGGGTGAATTTTGCACTATTTTCTAAATCTTGACTGCGTAATCAAAATTTCCGGAAAAATAAATATTTAAACCCCGTTATCTCTACAATTCATCATCCGATTTTATAACGAATTACAGTTTTGTGTTAAGCTTTGCGAACTCCACAATATGCATATAATTGTATGTTCTTTAAAAAGTTTTATGACCAGTACGAATTGTTTTCAGTAGAAGTTACTTTCAGTGTGAATTTTGCACTATTTTCTAAATCTTGACTGCGGAATCAAAATTTCCGAAAAAATCAATTTTTGAACCCAAATATCTCTAATATGCGTGGTCCGATTTTAAAACGGATTTCAGTGTTAGATTCAACTGAATGTGCTCTACAAAACATATCTACATTTTTGATTTGATCAAAAAATTAAATTTTTCGAAAAATTTGATTCACTTCCGGTTTCGACCGGAAGTGACGGATTTTCATTTCCAGCCTTATTACAGAGGTAAAATGACAAAATCATAACCACGGAAAATTTCAAGCCTCTATCTCAAAGCTTTTTTGAGAAAAGCCCCGGACATTTTGACTTTTTTTAATTTTTAAAAATGACGTTACGTCAAAACGGAAGTGACGTTGTCATTGAAACTTTAATATCTTTAAGGGACGCTAACTCTTAACAATCCCTGAAAGTTTCATTGAAATAGGTTGAAAACTTTTTGAGTTATGAACCCGAAAAGGAGTCAGAAAAAAAGAAAAAGTATAATAATAATATGTCAAAAGAAACCGAAGAATAACAAGAGGGTCTTCCGTTGGAAACGGAAGACCCTAATGATAAAGAAAAAGAAACCGTAGAATAACAATAGGGTCTTCCGTTGGAAACGGAAGACCCTAATAATAAAAAGAAACCGTAGAATAACAAGAGGGTCTTCCGTTGGAAACGGAAGACCCTAATAATATAGAAGAATGAGAAACAGTAGAAAAACAGTAAGGTCTTCCGTTGGAAACGGAAGACCTTAAAAAGAAACCGAAGAATAACAAGAGGGTCTTCCGTTGGAAACGGAAGACCCTAATAAAAAGAAACCGAAGAATAACAAAAGGGTCTTCCGTTGGAAACGGAAGACCCTAATAAGAACTAGAGCCGAGCTCGTTGCAAAGCAACGAATAGGTCTTCTGTTGCAGCTTCCTGTCGGAAAAGGATTGTCAATCAGTCTGATTAAAAGCACCCTTCTTCTCCTTACAGGGTCTGACAGGTATTGATAGGGGGTCATCTTCACATGACCTAAACTTCTAACCAATCAGGGCTTTAGAAAATTTATTGGAACTTTTTAAATGGAGACGGGCAAATTAATTCATGCCTGCTTTCTATGTAACCCCCAGACTGAGTACTGAAGAGTTGCACCTCTCATTAACAGATAAAGGCATGTATTTGGTAACTGAGAGTATACTTAGGTTGTGTGCAAATATGGAAGTCATGTGAAGATGACCTGTTATCGATACCTATCAGACCCTGATGAGTGTAAGCAGAAGGGTGGTGATTTTAATCAGACTGGAATGTCAATATGATAAAAGTAAGTTCAGAAAATCAAAAATAAACGATGACGCCTTCTCCAACCTGATCGTGCGCTGTACGAGAGGTGCTCAGCGGGAGGGACAACTCTCCGTATAATGTTTGGCCATGCAAGCACTCAGCACCGTTTTTTGCTTCGGGGAACAAATTTATCCAAAATGTATTAACAAGAAAATAAAAGAAAAAAATTACTAAATCTTCAAAATCTAATCCGTGGTAGTGGTAGGGGAGGGGGGGGGGAGTTGTGAGGCAGCTATAACTTATTTTGTTTAATATAATTTGTTTTCAATTTGCTATAAAAATTTATATTGCCTTCTACTAAAATGTGTGTTGGGAAAGGGGGGAACAATGCCCCAAAATTCAATTTCCTTTATGTCAAGGGAAATTTTGGTTGTGAGAAAGGGGGAGAGTGCTCTCTGTGGACCAACTGGCGGTTCTGTGAGCAACCTCACAAATAATTCCTCCCCTCCCCACTAAGAAAAAAAAAATCATAACCAAAGTATTTCTGTATTAGAAAATAATGGATGCTTCTTTTTCTTATAGTGACACTGAACTTGCAAAAATGATCAAAGTTCAAGTCAGGACATATTTAAGTACATGCCACAAGCAATCTTTGTGTCAAATTTTAGCTTCTAATCATTTCCATGTATTTTTTTTTCAAATGACCTTGAACTTGCACAACTGATCCTGGGTCAAGTTCATGACACATCCTCAGGTCATCAGCAATCTTTAAATGAAAAAGCAACTTCCAATGTTTCTCCTTAAAAACAGTATAAAGCAGACACAAATTATGAACTTGACAAAATAACCTTGGAACAAAATCATTACACACACTTAGGTCATAAGTAATCTTTGTGTGAGAAAGAACTTCCAATGTTTTTTTTCATAAAATGATATAGATCGGACACGATTTTTGCACTTTTCCTGCCAGTGACCTTGATCTTGCCCAAATAATTTTTGGTCAAGGTCATGAAACATCCTCAGGTCAAAAGCAATTTTTGTTTTAGTTAATATTTTGTACTTTTTGAATATGCATGTATTGACCAATGTTTTGTATGCACATTTGCACTCTCCTCTCATCGTCGGAACCCACGTGTTTTCTATCCATTACACTGCATTGAAAGCAATGTAACAGATAAGAGACCCGTGGGTTCCGACGATGTCTCCTCAATGACATGTGTCAATTTGAATCTAAATGATTTCTAATTGGTATGGTTTTCAAAGCTTTTGAAAAGTTTTGAAACTGAATTCCTACAGTTCTAATTTTGAGGTTAAAAATACAAATAAATAGGAAGATATAGCGAAAGCCATAAAGGCATTATTGCTTCTGTTTTATACTATTTCAGAGTTAAAAAATAAAATTTTGCTGAGTTTTCAGTCAGCCCCTGGGCTGACTGGTTAAATTGAATAAAACTTCAATTGCGCTTTCGAAAATTGGAATTCTGAGGAAGAATTAGACAGTCCGTGTTAGAGAAATTCGAAGAAGTTATGAAAGTGGTCAGTTTCTAGTTCATAGATGTATTGAAAGACTGTCAATGGGTATCGTCTGTAGCCACGGTCCGGAATCCGTATATGCAGACATACATTTTAGGTACATCGCTACACGTTTACCTCCTCACCTACAGCCATACAAATGAGGGTGCACCCTTCATGTACACATGCATATTATTATAGTTCTGGACACTATTTATCTTGTATTTTAATAGATTGGGTATTCATTTATTGTTGACCTAAAATTAGTATTCCACTGGCTAATCTTGTAAGTATATTAAGTTGCATTACAACTTCATACTACACAACTTCAATAAAAAGGCTTTTTCTTTTATCAATTTTCATATAATTAGCAATAAATAATTTAAAATCCCCAAGAACACATATCTATCTCACTTAGGTGTAACTTTGAGAAGCGCATACATTTTTGGGAGGCAGATCTGTCGCTATATTATAGTCTGTAAGTCAAGTGAACTAACATGGTATTCCAAAGAAAGAAGAAATCTGTCGACACTTGCAGTACTTTGATGATTTCTATGGCGACCGACTGCATAGCATAATGTAGTCGTATTTCATAACTTCTAAATCCCAGAAACAAATTTCCTTTGACTTAAAACTTTCAATTATAATATATATTACTCTGCTCATAACTATAGAAGTTAAGCGTGTTCAACAGGTTAATTTATTAGCATTCTCAGATTACGATCTCTCATCTTTAATGTGAAGATGATTGATTTCGAATAATAGCCTTATTGTTTTACAATTGACCACTATAGTGAAAGCACCCTTCGATACCCATTAACCTTCGATAACCTTCGATACATTGTTACTCAATTACATAACAATTGATGATCTGCAGCCATAAATAACCTGGGGCAATATATGTTCTCAGCTGTGTGCGCTGAAGCGACACAAGATTTTCGGGTGCACGTGGCGATTGAATTAACACAGACTGACCGAATAAACAAACGATGGGAAAGTGGAAATGTTACACATTAGGAGAAGTCGCCAAAAAATGATTTTCGACAGATCTGGATATCTTTTCGCCAATTTAAAGAAAATCCAGCGGGAGCATTTGGCAGAGGGGCGGGGGGAGGGGGCAACACAGCAGTGAGTTCGTTTTTACAGTTTTACAATGAAACGAACGACCTTGTAGAAACACTACAGAAGTGATTAATATGTGACCGATAGAATCTAAACAAAACTTGTGAATATTCTTTATAATAATCACCAAATGCCTCAATTCAGGACATTCTTTTATCGTGCCAGCACCAACCGCAAAGATGTAACATGGAACTTTGTTTATAATTTAATTTGATTTTTAAACTACTTTGTACGCAATCGTATTAATCAATACTAAATCAACTGTACATGTAATAAATTTATCTTTTCATCTTAAACCAATATAATATTTGAAAACATAATTTAAAAAAAAATGTGTTCGTACAAAATATGAAACATGCACGCGTGATAAGGTACATGTAGAGGAACACGAACCTACCGCGGATCACTTATCCACTCGCGCGGGGGATCTCCTCGGCCATGTGCACGGGATGATCATCATTTTCCTTGTTGATTTAAAACATTTTTTGTACATTTTTAAAAACATTTTAGGCTTACAAACCAACCATTAATTCATGTCTGACGATGTTTCCGATTTGAAGTAATATCGCTTTTATTAATTTTCAGAACGACTTCTTAATTTACACTCCAATGTTTAATTAAATAAATACAAGATGGACAAACTTTTATAACATAATATAAACCCAAACACGTTCATATACGTGTAAGTGTTTGTGTATTAGATAACCGCTTACCGCTAGGTAGTGCAGCAGTGGCTGATCTCCTCGGTCGTGGGCGAAGGATAGATTACGAAAAGGTACAACGCACAGCTTAGAACACAGGAAGATTTGAAAAGTTTGCAGTATAATGACTAAAATCTATCAAATAGAAGTTCTTTTTTTTTACTTTAAACCCACAATTGATCTATGTCTTATATTGCTTTAGATTGAGAACGACATTATTTTATTAATTAACTGTACGATTTCTTCATTGTCACCCTATCGTTTAATCCAATTGAAGAAGAATAAACTTTTATGTGTAATCAAAACTAAAACAATTCTTGTGTTTGCGGCTATATAAAATTGCATATGAGAGTCGCGACTCTTGTGTATTAGATAACCGCTGACCGCTAGGTAGCCCAGCCGCGACCATGGTGACCGATTTTCTCGGCCGCGGGCGAGGGATAACTTACGTAATGGTACACACACACACACACACACACACACACACAATTCTGATTCAAGGTAGATTTTAGATGCACGCAGTATGAAAACTTAAATGTAATACATATATTTTTTTTAATCCGTATTTTGTGTTTTACCAGAAAAGAAAAAAAAAGCTGTTTCGTTTTCCGATTCTCGTTTTTAAGGATTGTGCACTATAAGAACTTAAACTCCTAAAAAAAATCATGTATTGTAAAAAAAAAAAAATATGTCTTATGAATTTAGGCCACTGTATAACCAGCATACTTTCTGTGGTAACTTTATGCCAGTTGTACGCACAAAGACTTTCGTTAATTTGCCAAATGAAACGAGGTACATGTTAACATGTAAAGCTTTTTACACTCGTACAACACAAATCACCAACAAAATAACATTGTAACGACCTGTATGAGATCCCAACAAACAAAGTTTCCAGCAACAGCCCTTTTTTATTGGTGTCAAATGAAAGCCCTTAACATTCTGCACAACTTTTATTCTACATGTTTTAACAAAATATTATTCGTTTAAAAGATACAAAGAAAAATATGTCTACATTTTTGCACTTTTTGGAATCCTATTTTTTGACCCCCTACCTTTTTCTATATAAAAAACGTAATCCAAAAACAAAAATCGATGTGCACAACTTCAATGTCTCTGTTATTCAAATTCGTTGGATTCCCATTCCCTGCTATCATAGTCTCGGAGCCTTTGTCTGGAAACCAAAGGCCCTAAAAAATTTCAAAAGGGGAATAACTCGTTAACGGAAGAGGAATTCTAAAATTTATGAATTGATTAAGATAGTGTTTTGTAAAGTCTATGAGCCCTGAAAATTTGAGCAAAAACCGTTCAGAAATGAGTACGATATGAAGCATCAAAGTTCGCGTCTAGGAAGAAAAAAAAGAAATTTTTTTCCCCGCACAATAATAGTAAGGTCTTCCGTTGGAAACGGAAGACCTTAATTAGACTGAGTAACTATGAGACGATCAACGATTTATTCTCCTTGTTTTCAGATAACAAAAATCTTCAGTAAGAAGAAGTCGGGTATAACATACTTCTACAAACAATCGTTTCCTCTCAGCAGCATGCAGGTCTTCCTGTTTGAAACATCAGGTAAGTCAACGAACAAAAAAAATCTTTATTGTCACGTATTGCTGTAGTGTACGAAAAACCCTGTGGTTTATTTCGGTACTGTGTATGAGGTATATTACAGTTATCGGTAGTTGTAGGTCATTTGTCTATACCAGAAACTTAAGTCAATGCTTTCTTTTTTAATTTTCTGTTTATCTGAACATCATTTTCTTGAAGGAAAAGTTACTTACAGAATCAGCATAATGCTAGTGTTTTTACTGCAGACTGAAATTTGAAAGAAAGAAAATAATTACTCGTTTTGCATATGAGGTTGAATACGTAACAATTCTTAAAACATTGACTAACAAAAAAAGGCAATTTAGTTTTACTAGGCCCTTTGATGCTTTAATATACAACTCTTAAACATTTTAATTTAAAAAGTTACAGATTATCAATATGGCGTGCGATTAGTGAGTGGAGTCAAAAACAAAGTTCTGATAACTGTGAATGCAAGGAACGACCACGATCGGCAAAAGTTTGTAGAGGACCTTCGAGAAGCTATACTAGAGGTAACTCCCATGCTAAATTGCAGCTCTATGTGTAAATAATCATTTAGATGCATTGTAGAATGTTGTGGTAAAAATGAGGCAAAACAGACCCAAAACGACTTAGATTATTCAGTCTTAGAAAAACAAACTCCTTTCCTCAAAGCAATGCTTTGTAAACTTAAAGAAAATTTTGTTTAATATTTTATGGTGAGATATGAATATCGAGTAGTGCAATGTTTTATTTCTAGACCAATGGAATGGAGACACTACGAATCGAAGAAGAACTCCAGAAACACAGCACCAAACACAACACGCTCGACAGACACTACGCCAACGACGACTCCCGCATATTAATGTACGAACTGATGAAGCCATCAGACCCGTCTATAAATAGACTGTCCGCCCCCGACTGCCCCGCTCTGCAGAAGGAATGAGAGTACCAAACCAGGGACAATTCTCATTTTGTAGTAAAAATATTAGTTTTTAAAAGAAATGATGGACTTGGGGAATATTTTAAAGAATATAGCAACACTAGGAAAAATTATAGGGGTTGGGGTTGATTTTTTTATGTAGAGTGACATATACTGCCGATCGCTGTAAGTTGTAAACAACTGCAAATTTGACCTATAAACGCCACGGGACTCTATAATTTTTGGTCATTTCCTGAAAGGTCTTGAATTGAAGTTTCAAATGATACCAAAAATTTGACTGTCACTATTATATTAAAGTACTGAGAGGTCATGACGTTTGTATAGAGTTCTATGGGAAAATAATTGGTAGGCTTTTCCCAGAAACTTCCTCTGTCCAACTCTCTCATTGATCTCTGCCAAGGTACGCATGCGCATGACCTACTTTTGATGCATTTTTGAGTTTGCAAACTCCACAGCATGGGATGGTTTTGACAAAGC
This sequence comes from Magallana ariakensis, assembly GCA_020458035.1. Lineage (NCBI taxonomy): Eukaryota > Metazoa > Mollusca > Bivalvia > Ostreida > Ostreidae > Magallana > Magallana ariakensis. The sequence continues at coordinate 149,271 of CM035813.1, forward strand.
AACTAGTCAAAGTGGGATAGCATCATTTGGATAAAAAAATAGGGCAGCATTGTTTTTTATCATCTTAAGTATGAATTTCTCTATATACTTGTGTGTGGAGAGGAAGGGGGAATTCTGTTATCATATATATTTTAACAAGTATTAATTGATTTTTTTAAGGGAATGACAAAGAACACTAGTTGAACAATTTTGAAAAGCAAACGATGAAAATATTGATAGATTAATAGAGTTAGCTTATTTAAAAAAAAAACCTGATTGCCCATTCTTTCTCTTCCTCTGGTAAATAGTATCGTGTCTAATACGTAAAGTTAAGCCTTAGTCACAACTGGTCGTACGTGCTTTAACGGGTGGTCTAAGGGCGGATTCTTAGGAAAATCGTGCGAGACACGCAAGTGCATCTTACGATTTTTGAATGACGTACGCTTCCCGTAAGCACGCACGGTGGCTGTTGGACATGCACAACAATCACCACGGTTTCCTTGCGAGATCTGAGAACGTACGCTGCACTTGCGCTTCGTTCAAAATAATCGTACAATTTGACTTGCACGGATGACGTAAGGAGATCGCACTTGTCCCTTGCATTACGCGTACGTTGACTGCAAATCGCTTGTGCTCACCATCAACATATAAATTGAACGCACAGTATACGTACGTCACATTTACGTCATGCGTACACCAATTGCTCGTGGTGCGTGCGAATCGCCCATAAACAAAATTTTATAAAATGATTATGTAATAAATCACCATAAGCATAAGAGAATCGACAGTTTTACCATTCATCAAAATCAAATCAAAGACTCTAATAACAACCTTCTAAAAACTAAAATCAAACAAACAAATACGTTCTTTTTGACGAAAAAAAATGGAAGGCAAAAAAAGAAAAACAGGACAAGAATGAACTGAATATTGAAGTAGATTGTAGAAAAAAGGCAAAAGATTTCCCCATCACTTTGACTTGCAAGCGTGCTAGGATAGAATCATTCACATTTTCGGAGTAAGAAGAAGAAAATGATATTTACGCGCAGAAACTAACACCAACTACACAAAACACTTCCACACATTCTACTGAAGAAAGTAATTATTTTTATGAGTATGATAATTTTACTTTGTAAACAGAGTATTTTCTCATTTTGAGAACTTTCTAGTGAAAGTTTTGTCAAAGCTTTTTCGAAAATCATCACCTGATAATTCGCTGAAATTATCTTTCTGCGCAGACTTTCTTCCTGATTTCAGAGAAGTTTTCAATATTTTATGGTATTAGATTCGAAAAATTAATTATGTTTTAAAAACATTCTTCATTTTTGTCGTCCAGTATTACGCTAGTTTAATCACCAAAGCAGCAATTACATAATAATAGTCTTCTTTTTCTACGAGTTCTTTTGATGTTTGAATATTTACTTGCTTATAGTAGATATATTTCAGTACATGCCCAAAGAGAAAATGTTCTTTATTTATGTGAAAACAATGATACATGTAACTGTCCGTGCAGCTGTCTTGAGGCAAAAAAAAAAACGTCGGTACGATTGACTTGCAAGTAACACACGACGCAAATGTTATTACTCCCGTTCGCAAGGTAGGTGCACAATAATTTTAAGACGGAAGTACGGTGCCTATGGGCATCGCACGTTGCGAGTGCCAACTCGTCTTTAAACGTGACACCTACGACCCGCACGTCAATGTCCGTTGGTCTTACGTTGCACTCTCAATCACTTCAATACTCTTTTCTCGCCCTACGATCAGCCACGGGAGCCACCACTGGCAAAACCCGTAGCACACGCACGATCACCAAACACGTACGACCAGTTGTGACTGAGGCTTTAACAATGATTATTTTATTTTGTCGATAATGATATGTTTCTTATTAAAGTCAGACAGGTAACAAAAGCAATTTAATCTATTTTAAGTCATATAAATAATGCTGCTCTGTAGCATGTGTTTGGGGATTTACTGATTAGCAATAGCATGTTGAATGGAAGTATCAGTTTCAAATTCTGATGCATGTAAACAATTATCTGGTGAATGCCATTTCTTTCCTTGGCAAAGGGACATGGAGTTTGCCTTTTTCCTGTTTATAATGGGTTTGTTTTGACATTATTTGCAAGCATTTATTACAACTGGTAGCAGAAGTAAGTATGTATGTGCTTCAATGGCTTGTTTCTATAATTTTGAATTTTGACAATGTATTTTTGCACCGAGTTGAATATGACCTTAGGAACAAGCAGGATTAATGAAAATGGCAATTTCTTTGACAGCATGTAGTGACATTTGCGAATTATCAAAACCATTTGCATTTTTTTTTCATTTGTAGATTGGAGATAAAATTCAAACCTAAGGGAAATAACTACTGATGTTTACAACTTTTTATAAAGCTTTTGCATAACAACCAACGTGTTCTAAACCTTAACATTGTTTTTTTAAATCAACAATTGAAACAATGAAATAACTACTCAAACAATTTTCAGCATTTTTATAGGTATAACTGTGAATTGTACAGTTGTTGATATATTAGTATAAAAAGGTCATGACCTTGTGGTTGCTCATGGCTACTGTTTGATTGACAGGTCAAGGGATGAGGAGAGGTAGCAGTGGTGGATCATTAGACAGTGGCGTGGTGAGTGGGATCTATAAATATTAATCACCTATAAATAGTAACCATCTATAAATAGCTACAATTTATCACCCATAGATGTTCAACCATTAGATAGTAATTACCTAAAAATAGTGACCATATATACACAGTGTGTGAATTTTTGGCCCCATATAGCACTATGTGTTTTTTTTATAAGCATGGTTTTTAAGATTATGTAACAATACAGTACCGTAGATTATATTTATAGAGCAGTCTAATAATGCACAGTTATATAAATCAATCTTGTATGATCCATGCTGCTCAAAATCAATCTATTAATAACCTTGTAGTATTGAAAATCTTGTTTGTTTCAACAAAGTTTGAAATAGGAGAGACAGTCCGCTAAATAAGCTGTGATGTGTACAAAAAGTGTAAAATTTCCAGTAAACCAGTGGACTGTTCATAAAAGCATGAAATAATTTTCTCTTGACATCCATTATTACGTGTAACTGCCAAAAATTGAATGATTTTTCTCCATTAATGGCCATATGCATAAATTATTGTAATATTTATATGTTGTGTGAATGTTTTCGATAGCCAATGAAATAGTGCTTTACATCAAGATTGACATCTGTATTTAAGGGACCTCTGTTTTATTTACAGGCCTCGGGTGGTTCAGGGGGAGTGATGATCGGTGGGGATGTCTTGTCACGAAATAGTCAGAGCAGTCTTCATTCCCGGGGATCTTCCGCCACCCCCAAAACCAGCCAATCAAATCTACAGTCCCTGGGGTCACCAGCTATGCAACCCGGGGTCAGAGGTCAAAGGAAGCAGGCCATATCTCTCAAAAAGGGGCTACCAGTGGGCACCGACGTCTGACAAGTAAATCAATTCATTGAAGGTCAAGGTCGTTACCGGGCCACTTCTGACGACTCCTGTTACAGAGGCCGTTCCTGTTGATCTTGCCGGGGGAGAAATCCATGTTCTCTGAGGTCGTGTTTTATAGATGCTGGCATCATTAAATCAAGAAATGCAGTCACTAGGCTCCATGTTCAGAGGTCAAGAGAGAATGATATGCGATAATCTGGGGTCAAGTGCCAAGGTGAAATAGACTTGATGGGCCATTGTGATAAACAGTGCAATGAAACATGTAGAACAATGGCAGGAAGTGGTTACATTGTTAGGATTAAGAATCATACAAATGTAAATGCCAGATCAATGGGTCTTTATGTTATTTTTATCAAACTACGCCATACTGTGTATGCATTAACAATGGGGAAAAGAATTATAAATTATACTCAACGTCCCTGTTTCTAAGATGTTCTCTAATTGGCTTTCATTAGGCCAAGTGACTTTGTGATAGAAAGAAGAAATCTCACAACATAATGATGACACACTTATTTAGACTTTATTTATTGAATTAATTTGATGTACAGATTTATATCTCAGCTGTGTTATGTCAGTGTAAAAAAATGTAAAAATAAATAGAATGTGTGATAGTATTACTTTGTAGTGCATGAGTTATAAATTCAATATTTCATGGACTAATTTATTTGAATGAAGAGAGGAGAGAAAGAGAGAGAGAGGTTAATTATAAGTATCAAGGAGATAGCAAAGTATTGCAATCTGAATTACCTTCATACAATAAATAATGTCCCATTGTAATATTCTCAAATCAAATGAATTTTGTAAAATTTAGCCATCGGATAATCCATAACTGCAAATCCTATAAAGATTAACTTGTCTGTCTTACAATTTTTTTTATATCAGAATCTGGAAGCATACGTATACGTTTAAAACACGGACGTTACTTACCACACTACATTTAATATATGCAATCATTAATAAAATTGGAATTGTCATTATTGTCGTAGATTAAAAGACATTTTTAGTTCAATGTTTATTTTGTAAGAGGGTATAACATTAATTTTGACAACATTTGTTTAAAAAGGGAATAGAAGTATTAATTAAAATCAACATATTATAAAAATAAGCATAATTATATATGAGCATTGACTATTTGTTGACCATCCCCATACTGCGGTACATGTATATATTTATACTATTGTTGTCATGGTCCAGTGCAAGTAGAGTTATCTTCCTTAATGCTGATGAAAACTAGAACAAATTCCAATCCTATATCATTATATAGGCCCCTATATGACATTTTGTGATAATGTAAGTGTTCTTAACATTGTATTAGACCAACAGAAGGTAAATGAATAAGTACTGTAACTGAGTGTATACGTATCCTGCCATTGTCAATATTGAATAGCTATAGATGAGATTTCTGTGTTGTCTTTGAATATTATACCAGAAACAATTCCATGAACAAGGATTCCTCATTACAATGGTTACAGTACAGAATCCTTCATAGGATTCTCCCTGTATGTTACTACCTTATAAAAATCAGAACAAGAGGCCCAGGGGCCACATCGCTTACCTGAACAACAATAGCCTTAACTCTGATCAAATTATCATAACAGTAACTAAATCAAAATATCTTGACAACTAAGTACGGTATATACGTAGATCTTGCTAAAAAAAATTTAAAATATCTGCCGATTTTTATCCACATATTTTTATGGTAAATACCAAGCCCCTTTTGTTGTATCTGTAAGAAAATTTTTCTCTATTCCTATATACCCCCCCCCTTTGTGGCCCCCCATTGTGGCCCCACCCTATCCCAGGGGACCATGATTTAAACAAACCTGAATCTGCACTATCTGAGGATGCTTCCACTCAAATTGGAGCATTTTTGAGAAGATTTTTTTAAAAAGATTAACTCTATATATTCCTATGTAAAAATTCATCCCCCCCCCATTGTGGCCCCACCCTACTTCCGGGGACCATGATTTGAACAAACTTGAATCTTCACTATCTGAGAATGCTTCCACTCCAATTTGAGCTTTTCTGGCCTAATAGTTTTTTAGAAGAAGATTTTTTAAGATTTTCTCTATTTATGCCTTTGTAAAAATTCATCCCCCCATTGTGGCCCCACCCTACCCCTGGGGACCATGATTTGAACAAACTTGAATCTACACTACCTGAGGATGATTCCATACAAGTTACAGCTTTCCTGGCCTAATAGTTTTTGAGAAGAAAATTTTTTAAGATTTTCTCTATATATTCCTATGTAAAAATTCATCCCCCCCCCCATTGGGGCCCCATCCTTACCCCGGGGAGCATGATTGAAACAAACTTGAATCTTCACTATCTGAGATTGCTTCCACTCCAATTTGAGCTTTTCTGGCCTAATAGTTTTTGAGAAGAAGATTTTTTAAGATTTTCTCTATATATTCCTATGTAAAAATTCATCCCCCAATTGTGGCCCCACCCTACCCCAGGGGACCATGATTTGAACAAACTTGAATCTACACTACCTGAGGATGCTTCCATACACATTACAGCTTTTCTGGCCTAATAGTTTTTGAGAAGAAGATTTTTGAAAAATACCTACAATTTTTTAATAATTCTAAATTATCTCCCCTTTAAAGAGGGCGTGACCCCTCATTTGAACAAACTTGAATACCCTTCACCCAGTTATGCTTTGTGCCAAGTTTGGTTGAAATCTGCCCAGTGGTTCTGGAGAAGAAGATGACAATGTGAAAAGTTTACAACGCCAACGCCGACGCCGACAACACCAACGACAACAGACAACGGACACATTTTGATCAGAAAAGCTCACTTGAGCTTTCAGCTCAGGTGAGCTAATAAAAACTAATGACTGTTGTAGATTTTGTGGCACTGAAATAGAAACTATACAGCATGTGTTTATTATGTGTGAAAAAGTATTACCTCTGTGGAGAGATTTTAGCTTGCATATATACACAACAACCTCTAATAGAGTCGGTTTTAATGTTATCAATATTATTTTAGGTGATACACCATTAAATGGTAACAACAAGATAATAAATTCTATTATATTATGTTGCAAACAGTATATTTTTTCATGCTTGTTGCAAAGTAGAATTCCAAATTTGTGTGGACTGTTATGTCATTTAAGAATGAAATATTACAGATGTGTAGCAATACATAATTCAAAATTGACAATTTTTGATAACCAGTGGTCGCTCTGGAAAAATATTTTTGAACAAAACTAGTAGTGTAATACTTTATATTTTGTTTAGTATCAAGAGCAGTAATCGGTTCACTTTTTATTATTCTATTTTATTTCTTCCATTTACCTGTGTAAATTTAGAGCATAATACTTATACTGATGTGAATATGTGTAGATGTATGAATGGGTGGTGAAAGGGAAAAAAAGAGAAGAAAAAAATCATTGTAAAACCGTATTAACCTTAAAACTGTTTATAAAGATAGAATGAATAAATGTGAATAAAATAAAAAAAAAAAAATTCCATGATCTGGGTTTATATGTAGAATGTGATAAAAAGGAATAGCTCTACAATTTTTATCTGGTATTTGAAAACCTGGTTATGGAGTGATTGCAGTTTTAAGGGTTTTTTTAACATCTTTAATGATAGTTTATTTATTTCCGAGAACATAAATGAACTCGCCTTCTCTATCAAACAGAAACAAATGAAAAAATAAAAATAGCATGCAACCTTCTGTGTTTTATTTACATGTGCATGTTGATGTTACATGAGTGGGTTCATTCTGAGTAAATGTTTGAACATTTTCAATTCTAAATACTACAAATTTTGACTAACTTTGGTATTGTGTATCTGTAAGGGAAAATGAGGTCATCCATTGTAAGTTTCACATCAAGATAGAAAGATGTGTCCATTTAAAAGTAGGTCAAAGTGACCCAATTTCGGACTGTTATTGTAATTCAGAGTTGAATTATTGTCTTTGATGGTATAAGGCATTAACTCATAAAACCTTGTTGGTTGATGCGTTTTATAATCTCTAAATATGTTACCCTAAACCAGGTCACAGTGACCCACTTTTTGCCATAGATCTTCAATCATTATCATTTATCTCTTTGATGTAGAAGTCAAGGAAAATCAAATCTGTTTCAGAACTTGGACAAAGTTAGTCACTAAAGTTGTTCACTTCGAAACAATTTTTCACTTATTTTATATGCATGGTCAAATCTTGGATTTTGTTTTTTTAAATTTTTAGTTCTATAGTTTTAAATTATCAGACTAGCGTTACTAAGCCCCTGGACCTCTTGTACTTTTAAAATGGTTGAGAACCTCATCTTAAAACCATATCTACTATTGCTGCTTCTTTTAAGATGCTTCAAGTGTCATGTTGTAAATTTTGTATTTATACTGCCATCCGCTAAATTCAAGATTTACAACATGACACAAGGTTGAACAGAATACCCATGCTGTTTGTCTGGATTTTTGTTCCAAGCAGAAAAACATTAACCAAAGTAGTCATACAGGAAACTTGCTCATAAGGAAGTTAGGGCGACTTAATGTTAAGTTCCATATTTTGTCATGACAAAAAGAGTTAAATTGAAATATGATTGACAGGGAAATGTGTTATATCTTCACTAAAACCCCTATTTCTGTATATCCAAGTACCTTATAGGCAAGTTTTACTGTACAAAGAGAGATTAGGTGAATCTGCATAAAATTCTAAGGCTACATTTAATTAATCAGGACATACATGTAATAACAACATCAATACAAGCCATTCTTTATTTCTGAGAAAAAAACACTAGAGTAAAACATCAAAAACACAAACACTTTTAACAACTGAATCAAAAACACAGACAAAAATAATGATGTACAGAGGAGATAACATCATTAGTCGGTAATGGGTTTTATGTACCTTATCATTATAAAAACTACACAGTACACTTACATATCTTTTTCATCTGTGGATACAGAACAAAAAGCTATTTACAAAAAAACTGTGAAATGATGTAATAATCTAAATATCCTTGTTTAATTATAATTAGATCGATCTGGTTATATAAGAACCAGTTTTCGACTGACTTGTAATGGATTATCAAGCATAAGCTACCACTACTTCAATATGTTTAGAAGTATAATATAAACTCAGCATGGTTAAGTTGAAATACACATGAAAAAATACATTTTATTGATGGTTAATTGACCTACAAGTTTATTACCTGTATACCTACATATACTTAATACATGGAAATATTTGCCCCCAATATATATACATGTATATATATTTTTGCTTTTTTCGCCCTCATTGTCATAAAGCAAATTTAGGTCTGGGTGAATTCAAAAACTTTTTTTTTAAATAATTGTGTTGATTCAATATAGTCTCTATTTTCTATTTCAAACTGTATTAGGGAAATTTCAAGACAGGACAAGACCATTTACAAGTGTAGAAAGGCGAACAAAATTTGAGATAAAAAAAACACATTGAGCGAAAATCACCTTGTGTACAGTGCACTTATATTGTTAGCTATTGACAATTTACTTCTATATGTACATGTTTCTATATTAACCATAAAATAATACAATAATTCAATCGTGAAGTGAATACACTTTTCATGATGAAACTTGCATCTATAATATCAACATTTATTCTCTGATAACAATAGCAACTTTCATATAATTTCAGATTTTCACAGTGCATGCTCATAATTTGTCACTTCATTCTTTAACTGTGATTTATTGGAATTTCATGATAGATTCATAACATTTCGGCTCAAGTGTGTTCAATTGTGGTCCACAAGTTATTACCAGATCACGTTAACCTCCAACAGGTTTATCACACAATTTTGGAGTAGATTCCGAACAGTGGCCAATCCTCTTTACGGATTACCACACAATTCTGGAGTAGATTCCGAACGGTAACCAGTCCTCTTTACGGATTATCACACAATTCTGGAGTAGATTCCGTACGGTGACCAGTCCTCTTTATGGATTATCACACAATTTTGGAGTAAATTCCGAATGGTAACCAGTCCTCTTTATGACCTTATATCAATGAATTCAAGTGATGTACAGTATGTGGCGCATATCAAGTTTCAATGGCGATAGTAAATGACTTCCTTATTTTCGGATGTTTGAATAATTGTTATTCACTTCACTGTTTGTATTCTTTATCAAATGTACTTGATGCACAAGAGAGATATGTCCATGTACCCACGTAACGTAAATTCCACAATAAAGAAAGTCCACAGCTAATATGTCCATTCCCATCAAGGGTCGATAGACGATCCAACCTGTTGGAGAGAGGCTTATGGTGAGTTCATCATGTTGACACCAATGGCTACCAGTCCAGGGTCTATAGGGAACCAGTCAACTATAAAGAAAAGAGTTAGCTTTGGTACACGTTCTGATTTTATAATTGTTATATATTAAAGTCATTCATTAATATCATTTGTATATTCTTACTTTACTAATATTTTTATATGTATCTTTAACAACCTTAACAGGCTCAAAAATTAAAAATCTTCAAAAAGGCATAGTCCTCATAATCTATCAATTTTTAAAGTTTAGTGCTCTTTCTCTCTCTCTCTCTCTCTCTCTCTCTCTCTCTCTCTCTCTCTCTCCATCAATTAAACATTACAATAAATCTACCCCAGTGTCTGTCTCAAAATGAGCTAAAGTAAATCAATAATCAAGTTTAGTTCCCATGCAAGCTCACACACCCAACGCTCCCCCATACAGAAAATAATTTGGCAAAGACCATAACTTGCAAAACCTGATTAGCTCAAAACTTCCTGCAAATGTTCACATCTATTCCTTTGTCTTTAACATTTAAAAAAAATTTAGTCTAAAAGAACCGAATTTTCAAGAAAAAAATACTGGAAACAGAATTTCTGGTTATATGCACTTTTACACATCGTGTCCCAAATGCCCACAGAGTTTCTTTGAATTCCATGGAGCAGTTTTAGAGGAGTTTACAAACTGTTTATTACTATATTCAATATAAGATAAAAATTCTAAGTTTAAAACGGCCAAAGTTCCCATACAAATAATGAAAATGGATTTTCCTTGTAATATGCACATCTACACATTGTGTCTTAAATATCTACAATGTTTCATGAAATTCTTTGCAACGATTAAAGAGAAGTTGCGCTTCCAAAAAAACCCCAAAAAAACAGGACTGACGGACAGACTGACTGACATATACTGGTCAAAAACATTATACCCCTTGCAACTTCATTGAGTGGGGTGTAATTACCTTTAAAGAACCTATCTAGTAAACAAGAGGCCCATGGGCCACATCGCTCAACTGAGGAACAATAGGTATGATAAAATCAGCTTAATGGAGTCATAATACAAACTATCTGAACAATGTAGTATAATACATGTAGATCCTGTAAAAAATAAAAATCCATTTTCCCCCTGGATATTCTTATGTTTATTATCATTAGTCCCTTTTCTAACAGGATGATTTTATAGTTATATCAAATGTTGAGAATTGCAGTTCTCAAAAAAATCCTAAACAATTGTTTATATATGGGGTATAAACCTTCATCAAACCCTGAACCCCTTGTGAGGCTCAAGAATCATCCAGGGGCCAAAGTCTAAACAATTTTTAAAAAATCAGCAATATGTCAAAATGATTGCATATAAGTAAAAATATATATTACAACATTTCAGCTTTTGTGAATATTTAAAATGTTTTCTTTTGTAAAATTGGATCCCCAATGTGGCCCCACCCTACTCCTCAAGATTTTGATTTGAACACATTTGAATCTACACTATCTGAGGATGCTTTCACAAAAGTTTAAGCTTTTCTAGGCAAATGGTTTTTTAGAAAAAGATTTTTAAATATTTTTCCGTATAAATTTTTGTCCCCCGCCCCCACCCCCCCACGTTGTGACCCCGTCCTACCCCCGGGGGTCATGATTTGAACAAACTTGAATCTACCCTACCTGAGGATACTTGGACACAAGTTTCAGCTTTTCTAGCCAATTGGTTTCTGAGAAGAAGACTTTTAAAGATTTACTCTATATATATTCCTATGTAAAAATTCCACTCCCCCCCCCCCACCATTGCGGCCCCACCCTACCCCAAAGGATCATGATTTTCACAACTTTGAATCTACACTACCTGAGAATGCTTACACACAAGTTTCAGCTTTCCTGGCTGATTAGTTTCTGAGAAGAAGATTTTTAAAGATTTATTCTATATATTCCTATGTAAAAATTCGACCTCCATTGTGGCCCCACCCTTTCCCCGGGGATCATGATTTTCACAACTTTGTATCTACACTACCTGAGAATGCTTCCACGCAAGTTTCAGCTTTCCTGGCTGATTAGTTTCTAAGGAGAAGATTTTTAAAGATTTACTCTATATATTTCTATGTAAAAATTCGACCTCCATTGTGGCCCCACCCTACCCCAGGGGATCATGATTTTCACAATTTTGAATCTACACTACCTGACAATGCTTCCACACAAGTTTCAGCTTATCTGGCCAATTGGTTTTTGAGATGAAGATTTTGAAAGATTTATTCTATATATTCCTATGTAAAAATTTGACCCCCCATTGTGGCCTCACCCTTCCCCCGGGGATCATGATTTTCACAACTATGAATCTACACTACCTGAGGATGCTTCCACATAAGTTTCAGCTTTCCTGGCTGATTAGTTTCTGAGAAGAAGATTTTTAAAGATTTACTCTATATATTCCTAAGTAAAAAATGACCCCCCATTGTAGCCCTACCTTACCCCCGGGGATCATGATTTTCACAACTTTGCATCTACACTACCTGAGGATGCTTCCACACAAGTTTTAGCTTTCCTGGTCAAATGGTTCTTGAGAAGAAGATTTTTAAAAAGTTCTCAAAAATTTTAAATAATTTCTAATTATCTCCCCTTGAAAAGGGCGTGGTCCTTAATTTTCACAGCTTTGAATCCCCTTTGCCTATGGATGCTTTGGCCCAGTGGTTCTGGAGAAGATGTTGAAAATTTGAAAAGTTTACAGACGGACAGACAGACGACAGACAAAATGTGATCAGAATAGCTCACTTGAGCTTTCAGCTCAGGTGAGCTAAAAACCCAGACAGACAATAATATCAAAACATTGAGCAATCCACTGATGTATGATTGCTAGTGCTACTGTTAACATTCCCCTCTTAATAATGTAAATTACCTGCAGCTTAAACAGAGAAAAGTTACTTACATGAACTAGGTTGTTTCTCGCTGCTGATACTTGATACAGTTTTCTGGTATCTAAAATTAATTAGAATTTTTACACATGTTTATTACAAGTTACATCATAGTATATCATTAGGTGCAAATATTTAAATGAGAGAGAGAGAGAGAGAGAGACTCTCTCTCTTTCATTTAAACTCAGAGAGAGAGAGAATATTAAATTTTACCATTCACGAACATATACCTTACTGAGCCAATATGTTTTTACTTAACCGCACGGCAACCAATGACCTAAAAATAAATTTTTCAAATGTTCATAAAATACCACCACACCTCTCGCAAGTTTAAACAAGAAAACAATTAAGATTGCAATTCAGAGAGGTCGATCCGTACATAAACAAGATGTAATTATAATCGGGGCGATTATAAAGTCTCCAAAACGAACGAGACCATCATTGGGGGTAGGTATGACCAACATGGGTCAAAGTTTACAGACAAAAAGAATTAATCCTTGAATATTTCTATTTGTGAAATTTAATGAGGTTGCCGAGGGGTCATTTACATATCAGGTGAACCGACTTAACGTAAGGAACAAGAATAAACATGGTTTAGGGGTGGTGATCTCAACCGTTTTCAAGATATTTGGGCACTTCCTGTTCGAGGGGGGGGGGTCAGGACTACCCTCGGGGCCCATTACCTACATACCGTTTGATGCCCCTTAACACAAGGATCAAGAATATATATGGTTTAGGGGTGGGGATTTCAATCGTTTTCAAAATATTTGGGCACTTCCTGTTCGAGGGGGTCAGGACTACCCCCGGGGCCCATGACCTACACACCGTTTGATGCCCTTTAACACAAGGAACAAGAATATATATGGTTTAGGGGTGGGGATCTCAACCATTTTCAAGATATTTGGGCACTTCCTGTTCGAGGGGGTCAGGACTACCCCCGGGGCCCATGACCTACACACCGTTTGATGCCCCTTAACACAAGGAACAAGAATATATATGGTTTAGGGGCGGGGATCTCAACCATTCTCAAGATATTTTGGCACTTCCTGTTCGAGGGGGATCAGGACTACCCCTGGGGCCCATGACTTACATACCGTTTGATGCCCCTTAACACAAGGATCATGAATATTTATGGTTTAGGGGTGGGGATCTCAATCATTTTCAAGATATTTGGGCACTTCCTGTTCGAGGGGGGTCAGGACTACCCCAGGGGTAAGATCTAATAAACCCTATATATTGCCTATAATAGTCAATATATGATTCTGAAAACCCTATTTAATTATCTCTGTCCGTTTTGAAGTTATAACCATTTACAATAGAGTCTACGATTTTTCCCATAGGGTTCTATGTTAGACCCCACACCCTTTTGACCCCCCAGAAAAGTGGTTGACCAACCCAAATGAGAAAAATCAAACCAGCGTGCACATCTAGATATGCAGGCCTATCGTATCCTAATGCTAATGCTTTCTGTATCGCTTTTTATAAGTTCTCTTACGTTGCTTTTTTAAATACTTGCATTTCTCCTAACTGAGATAGAAATGATGAAACTTTTTACCTCTGACCCCTAAAACCCCTAATTAGATAACGCATAAGTAAACCATTACATTGTTAGAATATATAAGCGTTTTATACCTAATTTTGCTTTTATAACCTTTCACAAAATATCTCTCAGTGAACGGCTACAGATAAAAGACTTTAAAGCCCTCTGGTCCCTTAATTTGAGGGGCCAGCCCCTTTTTCATGATATCAAATAAAAGGTTATTTATTTCGAAACACAGTTTGTTTAACAAGTGTTTATAGCCTTTCACAAAATCTCCTTCAGTAAAGGGCTATAGATAAAAGACTTTAGAGCCCTTTGATCTCCTAATTTTAGGGGTCATTCCCTTTTTTTTGATATCAAATGAAAGATCGTTTGATTCTTAACACGTTTTGTTCAAAAAGTGTTTAGAAATGTGTTACCGTTCTTGTGACTATGGGAAAGAACCTTTTAGGGGCCGATCCCTTATCTCCTTTTAGGGGCCGTTTAACGAATTTTTGAAGATTGCATATTGTTAAGTACATCATTTTGTATATTACTGCTAATAAATTATGCAATGACATCTATAGCCAAAAAATCATCCATTTTCACAAAATATACTTCTTATGGTACAAAATCCACTCAAAATTACACTTAAATGAGAAATCTGAAAATACCATGTAGTCTTGAAGGTGGACAGTTTTTTGATACAATTCATTGTAGCCAGGGGATGCGTGTCTTCAGAACTCTGTAACTAGAATTTCCTCAGTTACCATTCAGCACAAATACCTTTAATTCACTCTTTATAAGGCCAATCACCACTTTCTGAAGAAAATTACTAGTCAAAACCTGTAACATTTTCTTCATACTGGTTTTTATGAGATTTTGACCCTTTCACATTTTGCTAATTTTTCATGATTTTTCAGCTTTTTAGACCTCCCCCAGCTAATTCCCTGCAAAGGGTTGACCTTCCGTACCGTGTGCATGTTACACCATCACATGTCAGAAACTTACCGGTGTAAAGGTTACAATGTCCCATCCAGCTTCTTTTCGTGTTATTTAACCTCCCGTCTGTAACTTGCGATTTCACTGTGTAAAGTCAACACAACAGTCATAGCCGCAGGTTTCGCATTTTACTTCTTATTCTCATGTACCTAACATATGGGGCCTACATATCGCATATCAATTTCAACAATTGACATCCCTCTAACTAATGATAATCATTAAAGATCATTTCATGAATTTTAGCAACACTCATAAGCCTTCAAGTACAGCAATTCTTATTTTTACAAAAATCCGAAACTGTCCCTTGCTACCTTAGATCATGACATCATCTTTATTAAATAACCCGTACGTAAAATGTAATCATATTGAATTAACCTGTACAATAGCATTTCGTTTGGTATAACCAACACCGTTTTTATACAGTTGTTTATATAATATATACTAATATAGAGTATTATTAAATCACAATATGCTAAAAAAGAGTTTAAGTAAAAGGGCTGTTCAACATGCACGTGTGTAATGCCGATTTAAAAATAGAGTAGCCATATGGCCATATTTGAACGGTGGATATAGGGAAGGGGGGGGGGGTCATCGCAACAAGTTGTTACATATTGTCTATTACGGAACTGTAAGTAATAATTATTATTGAATTATCATCATTACCAAAGAATCATCAGTTTGGATTTAAATACACACATGCATATATTCATATAGCTGGAATATTTACTGGAGGAATTAAATTGCCGTCAAGTCTGTGTGTTCATTCGATAACTATTTTTTAAACACCGATCCAAAATATAATATAATTATGTAGTTGTTACAAAACATATGTCATAAATGTCATTTGACCCCCTCCCCATAGATCTATGTCAATGGATGAGTTCATTGAATGATTCAAACCTCAGTCGTTGCGTGAATGGTAAAGCAGGACTTCGCGCCATAATATGTCCCATTCATAGTTTTTGCGCGCCGATTAGTGGACGAGTCCAAATTGGGATCATGAGAATACTCCAGAGCACACCGTGTGTACGTAGCATCGGCGGGGGGGGGCCGCTACCCCCACTTTTTTTGCAGCAGAAACTTTTCTTAACTTTACATAAAAATAGAGATATCGTGAATTTGCCCGCCCCCTCCACTTTTGTCGGAGCATGTAAAAAAAGAAATTCTAATTGAATTGAATTGGAATTACAATTAGGGATTTCTAACGTGATTTTGAGAATTCACCTTTTTTTCAATTGCTTGTCTGGATGTTTCGGATGAAGCTGCCTCTACACACTTTCAAACACAATGTTGTATGTGCTTGAATATCCTTTCCTATTTCTTATGGGAAATAAAAACAAATGCCTTTCAGTTGATTTTGCATCTTAATATAACAAATAAAATTTAAAAATTTGACTGCTTTATCTTCCGCTTTCAAGCTTACATGAAATTATTTGATTCCTCGATTAATTAAAATTTATGAAATCATGCGCGGATCTAGAGAGGGGGTCGGGGGGGGGCCCCGACCCCCCCCCCCCCCCCTGGAAAATGAAAATTCATTAAATTTACATAGTAAAATTATCGAAAATATGCCTCGGACCCCCCCCCCCGGCAAACACAATTATCCTTCGGACCACCCCCCCCCCCTGGAAAAGTTTTCTGGATCCGCGCATGGAAATAATTTAATTTCAAGTGATATACATGTACATGCACTAGATGGAAAAAAAGACTGAAATTTCTTCTTAAATGCACGTTCCGTTTATGAATTTATGATCAGCAAAGAAAATTAAAATTCATTCCTTATAAGATAGCCAAATTGATACATGCATATGCTTTCATTGAATAATTTTGTTTAGTCAGGCAAGCTTTTTGGAAAGCTATCACTTGTGGTATATAACGGGATGTTTTGCACGTAAACATGTAATGTCCTCCTGATCTGATTCGCTCTCAGATGGTTCGCCCAGTGATGTTCCACATTATGTATATGAAACATATACATGTAAATGTAAAGTAAATAGACCACGATATTTATGAAATTAATATCCTTAAGAGTTTTTGTTCGATATAAAACATTATTTGAAGTACATGTCATAACACATTAATTTTACTAATATTATCATTAATGAAACAGTAATACAATAGATAATTGAAGTACCTATTAATTATTATCTGATATAACACCATAATTTATTCATATAATTGATCAAAAACCACTTATCTCATTATGAATTAACAATGACTATTACATGTAGCTTGTACATGTACAAGTCAACACCGTCTAAATTAGCGGGAGACTTGAGCATGCAGATAATGGCGAGACAAGTGATAATTATGAGACCAAGGGTAATATTTATATCATTTGGCCGTTAAATCTAATACAAATTAGTGAGTAAGTGTAACAAAGTTCATAGAAATGGTTTCTTTGTTTTAAAATGTTAAATTCAGTTGTTGATATATAAAGAAAAATTGAGTGACATTATGTGTCCTCTACTCGCTAGCTCCCCTTCTGCCCGAATCTAGTGCTAACAAAACTTATACACCGAATATATTAAACAATTATTCTAACAGAATAATAATGAATGAAATCATAAATGAGTTTTCTTTTTAATGAATCGATCGCGCGACCATTCAGAAAAGGTTAAACCAATAGTGCATGTGACCGCTATTATTTTACGGCCTGAATCTAAACAAATCTTGTTTAGAAAATCATGTGTATATTACACCACTGGTTTCTTAAATTCTTCGGTGTTATTGGACATCGATTAGTTTTATCGTGTTAGCACCTACCGCACACATGTATTATTGTAACATTTAAACTGCCTTATCTTGAACGCTTTTAAATTTTATTTTCAAAAATCGCTTTTCTCCCTACACATTGCATTACTCTCTCTCTCTCTCTCTCTCTCTCTCTCTCTCTCTCTCTCTCTCTCTCTCTCTCTCTCTCTCTCTCTCTCTCATAACTCAAACAGAAAAGACCTCTAATATTTTGTTATGCAAATTAATCTTCACAGATTACAGACAAAAAAGAGAAGTTGGATCAGGCATGGTGTGAATATATTTTACATTTGTTGAAGTGTGTAGTGTGAATGAACTAAATTCTGCAGCAAAATGTCAGAAATAGACACGGATAAATGTATTTATTTTTCAACTCGTACGATTGTTTGTAAAAAGTAGTATTATGTTGGTGACTTTTTTTACACACTATCATTTGATTCAGTGTTAAATCAAAAATTAGATGCATGATCTTTAACCAATATGATTAAAAACAATTATTTTACACAAAGAATCAATGGACATTACATGTGTCATCACACAGAAACACAAGAAGCCTGTGTCTTAGACTACCGTAGATAGCTTGGGCTAATCTTTCATGTAAGATGTCACGAAAGATGAAGCAAAATATCTTGTTTATTCCCAATAATACATGTAAATAACACTCTAACTCTTAAGAATGCAACAAAGACAACAAATCTTCTGTACGTACTAGGCACCAAATCTCCTGTACTTAACTTTATTTCTAAACTCAGTGATAAAATGTGCCAGATCTCCTGTACTTCTTAAAACATGAATTCGGCAACAAAAAGTGCCGGATATCTTGACCACAACACTACCCCTGAAGTCAGCGACAAATGGCGCCAAATCTCCTGACCACAACACTACCCATGAAGTCGGCGACAAAAGGCGCCAAATCTCCTGTACATAACTCTTCCCCTGAAGTCAGCGACAAAAGGCGCCAAATCTCTTGACCACAACACTACTCCTAAAGTCAGCGAAATCTCTTGACCTCAACACTACTCCTGAAGTCAGCGACAAAAAGCGCCATATCTCCTGACCACAACACTACCCCTGAAGTCAGTGACAAAAGGTGCAAAATCTCTTGACCACAACACTACCCCTGAAGTCAGCGACAAAAGGCGCCAAATCTCTTTTACATAACTCTTCCCCTGAAGTCAGCAACAAAAGGCGCCAAATCTCCTGACCACAACACTACCCCTGAAGTCAGCGACAAATGGCGCCAAATCTCCTGACCACAACAACACTACCCATGAAGTCGGCGACAAAAGGCGCCAAATCTCCTGTACATAACTCTTCCCCTGAAGTCAGCGACAAAAAGCGCCAAATCTCTTGACCACAACACTACTCCTAAAGTCAGCGAAATCTCTTGACCTCAACACTACTCCTAAAGTCAGCGACAAAAAGCGCCATATCTCCTGACCACAACACAACCCTTGAAGTCAAAGACAAAAGTTGCCAAATCTCTTGACCATAACACTACCCCTGAAGTCAGCGACAAAAAGCACCAAATCTCATGACCACAAGACTACCCCTAAAGTCAGCGACAAAAGACACCAAATCTCTTGACCACAACACTACCCCTGAAGTCATCGACAAAAGACACCAAATCTCCTGAACACAACACTAACATAACTTTTCCCCTGAAATCAGCGACAAAAGGCGCCAAATCTCCTGAGTCCTGACCACAACACTACCACTGAAGTCGACGACAAAAGGAACCAAATCTCCTGTACATAACACTTCCCCTGAAGTCAGCGACAAATGGCGCCAAATCACCTGACCACAACACTATCCCTGAAGTCAGCGACAAAAGGCGCCAAATCTCCTGTACATAACTCTTCCCCTGAAGTCAGCGACAAAAGGCGCCAAATCTCTCGACCACAACACTACTTCTGAAGTCAGCTACAAAAAGCGCCAAATCTGCTGACCACAACACAACCCCTGAAGTCAGCGACAAAAGGCGCCAAATCTCCTGACCACAACACTACCCCTGAAGTCAGCGACAAAAGGCGCCAAATCTCTTTTACATAACTCTTCCCCTGAAGTCAGCGACAAAAGGCGCCAAATCTCTTTTACATAACTCTTCCCCTGAAGTCAGCGACAAAAGGCGCCAAATCTCATGTACATAACTCTTCCCCTGAAATCAGCGACAAATGGCGCCAAATCTCCTGACCACAACACTACCACTGAAGTCAGCGACAAAAGGCGCCAATTCTCTCGACCACAACACTACTTCTGAAGTCGGCGACAAAAAGCGCCAAATCTCCTGACCACAACACAACCCCTGAAGTCAGCGACAAAAGGCGCCAAATCTCCTGACCACAACACTACCCCTGAAGTCAGCGACAAAAGGCGCCCAATCTCTTTTACATAACTCTTCAGCGACAAAAGGCACCAAATCTCTTTTACATAACTCTTCCCCTGAAGTCAGCGACAAAAGGCGCCAAATCTCCTGTACATAACTCTTACCTATGTCATATTTATTGATTGCTTCCTTTGATCATGTTGATCACAGTTAAATAATTCTGAATTTCAAGTAATGGAATTTAGTTTATAATGTCTCAAAAAAAAAGAAAGAAATGTTTTAAAATCTACTGAAATTACTTTACACCTCACCACCAACACCATCTATGTGGTTCCTTAAACTAGGGGCGTTTGGGGAACTAATTCAATATCCTATAATCTTCTGCAG
This sequence comes from Magallana ariakensis, assembly GCA_020458035.1. NCBI lineage: Eukaryota > Metazoa > Mollusca > Bivalvia > Ostreida > Ostreidae > Magallana > Magallana ariakensis. The sequence goes on from CM035813.1 coordinate 169,851, forward strand.
TTTTTTTTAAATGATTTATTTGAAATAAAATAAAATAAAAAACGGCTTGATAACTATAAACATCTGTGAATGTATTTGAATATTGAAATGTAAGAGTATTTTTCCAGACATGCAATTTTTACAATGTTTGTGACTTGCTATCAAACTTCATTTTTGTTTGAGGGTTTCTTTTTAATTAATAGAAAATAAAAAAGGTATTTGACATTGTAATTCCTGAGGATGGATAAATAACCCAATCTCCTTTATTTCTCTGAAAATTGTAACAGTTACCATTCACGCCATCAACTACCGCCATTTTGTTTTTCTTATTTATAGATCGGGTTTGACATGCAGAAAATAAAATCTGAACCAAAAACTGACTAAAATCCGGATTTTTTTTTTTGTTAGCGATGTCGGCGACTTTTATTTTGAAATCGATTAGTAGCATCAGGGGTATCAGAACGATAGATAATCGACAATCGTTTCATCACTAGCGACAAAAAGCGCCAAATCTCCTTTACATAACTCTTCCCCTGAAGTCAGCAACAAAAGGCGCCAAATCTCCTGACCACAACACTACCACTGAAGTCAGCAACAAAAGGCGCCAAATCTCTTGACCACAGCACTTCCCCTGAAGTCAACGACAAAAGGTGCCAAATCTCTTGACCACAACACTACCCCTGAAGTCAGCGACAAAAAGCACCAAATCTCATGACCACAACACTACCCCTAAAGTAAGTGACAAAAGACACCAAATCTCTTGATCACAACACTACCCATGAAGTCAGCGACAAAAGACACCAAATCTCCTGACCACAACACTAACATAACTTTTCCCCTGAAGTCAGCGACAAAAGGCGCCAAATCTCATGTACATAACTCTTCCCCTGAAATCAGCGACAAAAGGCACCAAATCTCTTGACCACAACACTAATCCTAAAGTCAGCGACAAAAGGCGCCAAATCTCCTGACCACAACACTACCCCTGATGTCAGCGACAAAAGGCACCAAATCTCTTTTACATAACTCTTCCCCTGAAGTCAGCGACAAAAGGCGCCAAATCTCTTTAACATAACTCTTCCCCTGAAGACAGCGACAAAAGGCGCCAAATCTCCTGTACATAACTCTTCCCCTGAAGTCAGCGACAAATGTCGCCAAATCTCCTAACCACACCACTTCCCCAGAAGTTAGCATCAAAAGGCACCAAATCTCCTGACAACAACACTACCCCTGAAGTCAGCGACAAAAGGCGCCAAATCTCTTGACCACAACACTACTCCTGAAGTCAGCGACAAAAAGCGCCAAATCTCCTTTACATACCTCTTCCCCTGAAGTCAGTAACAAAAGTCGCCAAATCTCCTGACCACAACACTACCCCTGAAGTCAGCGACAAAAGGCGCCAATTCTCTCGACCACAACACTACTTCTGAAGTCAGCGACAAAAAGCGCCAAATCTCCTGACCACAACACTACCCCTGAAGTCAGCGACAAAAGGCGCCAAATCTCTTGACCACAACACTACTCCTGAAGTCAGCGACAAAAAGCGCCAAATCTCCTTTACATAACTCTTCCCCTGAAGTCAGCAACAAAAGTCGCCAAATCTCCTGACCACAACACTACCCCTGAAGTCAGCGACAAAAGGCGCCAATTCTCTCGACCACAACACTACTTCTGAAGTCAGCGACAAAAAGCGCCAAATCTCCTGACCACAACACTACCCCTGAAGTCAGCGACAAATGGCGCCAAATCTCCTGACCACAACACTTCCCCTGAAGTCAGCATCAAAAGGCACCAAATCTCCTGACTTCAATACTACCCCTGAAGTCAGCGACAAAAGGCGCCAAATCTCTTGACCACAACACTACTCCTGAAGTCAGCGACAAAAAGCGCCAAATCTTCTTTACTTAACTCTTCCCCTGAATCAGCGACAAAAGGCGCCAAATCTCCTGACCACAACACTACCACTAAAGTCAGCAACAGAAGGCGCCAAATCTCTTGACCACAGCACTACCCCTGAAGTCAGCGACAAAAGGTGCCAAATCTCTTGACCACAACACTACCCCTGAAGTCAGCAACAAAAGGCGCCAAATCTCCTGACCACAACACTACCCCTGAAGTCAGCGACAAAAGGCGCCAAATCTCTTTTACATAACTCTTCCCCTGAAGTCAGCGACAAAAGGCGCCAAATCTCCTGACCACAACAATACTCCTGAAGTCAGCGACAAAAAGCACCAAATCTCCTGAACACAACACTACCCCTGAAGTCAGCGACAAAAGGCGCCAAATCTCCTGACCACAACACTCCCCCTGAAGTCAGCAACAAAAGGCGCCAAATTTCTTGACCACAACAATACCCCTGAAGGCGCTAAATCTCCTGCACTTAATAGTACCATATTTCTAAGCGATAAAAGTTGCCATTAATTTCCTGTTACAGTACATAACTATTCCCTTATAGTCAGTGACAATAAGCGCCAAATCTCCTGACAACCTGTTGTTTCATTGAAAGAGACAAATTATTTGATATTTTACACATATGACTTGTTCATTGTTGAAATTTAGCAAAATATAATACATTGTCACTGAGTTGCACAGATGGATTTCTCAAAATTTGATAAATAGCTTTATTTGGATACTGTCTGTCTCTTTCTCTCTCTTTCTCTCTCTCTCTCTCTCTCTCTCTCTCTCTCTCTCTCTCTCTCTCTCTCTCTCAAATACTGTATATCAAACATTTTGTCCCTACCATCTTCCATTACTTTATAATTGTTTTAAGTTTTGTTAACCTCTACGCTATGCTTTTCTTTTTATGGAATAAGCCAAATGATAGAGCAGGAAAGATGCATTAATTCATATGTCTTGTTTTTAGTTTCATAATGTGGGGAATTCTTGGTCTCTCTCTCTCTCTCTCTCTCTCTCTCTCTCTCTCTCTCTCTCTCTCTCTCTCTGTAAGACATAAAATATTTTTCCGTTCCATTATTTAATGTTTTTGGTTTTGTCAACCTCTATGCATTTCTTTTTTACGGAATAAGCCAAATAAAACAACAAAATTTCAAGTCGCTAATGAATTTTGTCAACCTCTATGCTATTTTTTTATTTACAGAATAAGCCAAATGATAAAACAGGAACATTTTAAATGCGTTTATTTATTTATTATTTTTAGTTCCATAAGAAGGAGAATTCTTTATTATAGACTTTTCTGTATTCATGTCTATCATGTTTGAATTCCATACTTTATTTTGAATTGATTCAATTACTAGATCATTTCTTGCAATAATAATTCCAAATATACATTCTGTTTTATTTTGATCAGGTCTGTCCTTCCCTTATTACAAGCTAGTACTGGTACTTCTTACAATGTATTGCAATATTATTATAAATTCATTTGCAAGGCATTATTGCAAGGAATTCTGTAATCCCTAAAATAGCTAACATTAGATGCTAATCATTTTTTTTTTGTAAATTAAACTGAATTGTATGCCCTATTTGTTGCTGACTTTTCCAGAGAGTTAAGGTGTGAGAGATTTGGCGCTATTTGTCGCTGTCTTTTCAAAAGAGTCTGGGTGTGGGAGATTTGGCGCTATTTGTCGATGACTTTTCAAAAGAGTCTGTGTGTGGGAGATTTGGCGCTATTTGTCGATGACTTTTCAAAAGAGTCTGGGTGTGGGAGATTTGGAACTATTTGTCGCTGACTTTTCAAAAGAGTCTGGGTGTGTGGGATTTAGTGCTATTTGTTGCTGACTTTTTAGAAAAGTCTGTGTGTGAGAGATTTGGCGCTATTTGCCGCTGACTTTTCAGAAGAGTCTGTGTGTGGGAGATTTGGCGCTATTTGCCGCTGACTTTTCAGAAGAGTTTAGGTGTGAGAGATTTGGTGTTATTTGTTGCTGACTTTTCAAAAGAGTCTGTGTGTGGGAGATTTGGCGCTATTTGTCGCGACTTTTCAAAAGAGTCTGTGTGTGGGAGATTTGGCGCTATTTGTCGATGACTTTTCAAAAGAGTCTGGGTGTGTGGGATTTGGTGCTATTTGTCGCTGACTCTTTAATAGAGTTTAGGTGTGCGAGATTTGGCGCTATTTGTCGCCGACTTTTCAGAAGAGTCTGTGTGTTGGAGATTTGGCGCTATTTGTTGCTGACTTTTCAAAAGAGTCTGTATGTGAGAGATTTGGCGCTATTTGTCGCTGACTCTTTAATAGAGTTTAGGTGTGGGAGATTTGGCGCTATTTGTCGCTGACTTTTTAGAAGAGTCTGTGTGTGGGAGATTTGGCACTATTTGTCGCTGACTTTTCAGAAGAGTCTGGGTGTGGGAGATTTTGTGCTATTTGTCGCTTACTTTTCAAAAGAGTCTGGGTGTGGGAGATTTGGCGCTATTTGTTGCTGACTTTTCAAAAGAGTCTGGGTGTGGGAGATTTGGCGCTATTTGTCGCTGACATTTCAAGAGAGTTAAGGGTGTGGGACTTTTCTAAAAAGTTTAGGATTGAGAGATTTGGTGCTATTGGTTGCTGACTTTTCAAAAGAGAAGTGTGTTAGAGATTTGGCGCTATTTGTCGCTGACTTTTTAAAAGAGTTTAGGTGTGGGAGATTTGGCGCTATTTGTCGCTGACTTTTCAAAAGAGTCTGGGTGTGAGAGATTTGGCGCTATTTGTCGCTGACTTTTTAAAAGAGTTTAGGTGTGGGAGATTTGGCGCTATTTGTCGCTGACTTTTCAAAAGAGTCTGGGTGTGAGAGATTTGCCGCTATTTGTCGCTGACTTTTTAAAAGAGTTTAGGTGTGGGAGATTTGGTGCTATTTGTCGCCGACTTTTCAAAAGAGTCTGGGTGTGGGAGATTTGGCGCTATTTGTTGCTGACTTTTCAAAAGAGTCTGGGTGTTGGAGATTTGGAACTATTTGTCGCTGACTTTTCCAGAGAGTTAAGGGTGTGGGACTTTTCTAGAAAGTTCAGGTGTGAGAGATTTGGTGCTATTTGTCTCTGACTTTTCAAGAGAGTTTGAGTGTGATAGATTTGGTGCTATTTGTCGCTGACATTTCAAGAGACTTTAGGTGTGGGAGATTTGGCGCTATTTGTCGCCGATTTTTCCAGAGAGGTTAGGAGTGGGAGATTTGGTGCTATTTGTTGCTGACTTTTCATGGGTTTATTTGGGTTTTGCATTACTGGTGCTGTTTCATTGGCGCATTGACTTTTGTAAACAATATGGAGGCTACTTATTACCCCCCCCCTTTTGGTTTCGTGACTTCTTACACGAAAGATGAACCATAGCTTGTCCGCTAGCGCGGCATCTCCTCGGCCACATGTGCGAGGGATGTTTTATGTAAGTGTATACACAACGTGGTTGGTTTAAAACGTTTGCAATTTAACAAATTAATTTTATTTTCCAACAATAAAACTATTTTATAACATATAGACAAGATCACAAAGAACACCTTTTCCAATGACAGTTATACTACCTACCATTTTTAATAAGTAAGCTAAACAGCATAACTTCGTAAGTTAAGGTTAAATTTTTTCTACACTTTATTATATCGTTAAAATCGGAATTCTTTGTGTTTGCATCTAAATAAATAAACCCATGCAACACAGCAAGGCGCAAATCTTGTGTATTAGATAACAGCAGACCGCTAGCTAGTCCAGTCGCGACCTATTTTCTCGGCCGCGGGCGAGTTATCGGATGCGTAATTGTTCACATACATGTACACAGCTCGGAATCCAGCTAGATTTTAATGTTGTGCAGTATACGAATGCATTGCATAGACGTATTTTCTTTATCCGTAATGTATTTCACTAGAATTTAAACATATATTATCTCTTTCCGTATGTAAGCTGGTAACTGTCTATGGTAGCCTTATGTCAGTTATACGCATAAAGACCTCGTTTACTATGCTAACGAGAACAGATACATGGTAACAAGTCTAGCTTTTTACACTCATATTACGCAATACCCGAACAAAATATTATTGACACGACATTGATAAGATCATAATGAGAAACTTTTCCAGCGACAGCCATATCGAAATCTGAACCGCTTTTGAGTTATAGAGCGAAAACTTTTAAGGGCTCTAGGCTCCTAATTTGAAGGTCCAGCTCAATTTGCTTGATGTCAAATGAGAGATCTTGATTTTATAAAAAAAATTTTGTTCTATATGTTTTAACAAAATACTATCGAGAAAATAGATATTCAACGAAAACCAGGAAAATTTATGACGCTTTTTTAACCTTAATTTTCGAGCTAGGGCGAGCTTCGGCGCTATTGGTCAGAGAACAACATAAATACCACATGTCAGATCTACAACCTTTCGTCTACAATTCCTGAAATTTTGAACTCAATATCTTAAATCGTTTAGGAGTTTACCCCTGGACAAACCGACCCTCTGAAAATCGTTAAATTGTATATATCTCAAATCCGGAAGTGACGTCATCATTAAAAAAAATTTGCAATAAGGTTCAGATCATTGTCTATCAGATCTGAAAGTTTCATGTAAATCGGCCGTGTAGTTTGGAGAAATCGCGTGCACAAAAAAAATAATAGGGAAAAATAAACCGAACGAAAACAATAAGGTCTTCCGTTGGAAAACGGAAGACCTTAATAATAATAATAAGAACCGTACAAAAACAATAAGTCTCCAAACTTCGTTTGGGAGACTTAATTAATTCTTAAATAAAAGAGCTGTTGGTAGAAAATAAATTAAGTTCTTGTGAATATATTGCAGAATAAACTTGGTGTTGAACTATTAGTGGATATATTAAAAAATTAGCATTAATTGACATCAATTTTATCCCACAACATCCACAAAACTGTATTGCTTAAATAAGTTGCTCTTATGTAAGGGAGACAATCCTTGACTGATAGATACTTTGATTTTGCATTGTTAAATTTCTTACATATAAACTTCATTAACACCGATATCTAAAAAAGCAATATATTAGCTGTCATTTGGGTGCAAAAATAGGCTCGGGCTTAAATTAAAATATCAAATTGATTAGATTATCATTTCAATTAAATAGTTATACACATTGAACTTTAGTCTACTTTCATCAAAAGGCAACCATGTTTTTAATGAACATCACAAAGAGTGAAATAAACAGGAGTCAGTATTACAGTCCATGTGAATTATACACAGGTCATTTTCAGCTGCAGATGTTGAACAAAAAAACAAACAACAGACAAGATTTGTACAGAAACATTTACAACCTGTCAATATCCAAGCCGGCTGGTGTTGAGTTTAACATGACCTCCCCATCACTGGAGCTGAACATGGCCTCCACACCAGAGGAGTGTGTATCCTTATCTACAACAAGGCATTAATTAGCTATTAATTAATAGATATCATAATTACAATGTAGTTGTACTTAATTTATAGAATAATTAATGACAAAAATCTCCATATTCAGCATAATATCTGTCTGTACATGTATTCTTTTCCTTGGTATTTAAAACCAAATCTATTTTTTTCTAATTAAAATTAAACCAAGTTTAACACTAACAAAACATGATATAAATATACAAAAAAATCCAGATTTCTCTTATTAACAAACAATTAACACTGCCTGTTAAGACACAGACTTACCTGTCAGAGCGTCCTGTGTGTCTATATAACTGTAGACACACACCTTGTTGTACCGTGATCCGACCCAGAGACGGTGAGTGTTGACTTCATAACTCAGGCTGCATGGATCACGCATCTCTTGTGATTCTGTCAGTAGATGTGACAGGAACTGACCGTCCTTGTCTAACATCTGTACTGTTTTGGTTTTATCATCACACACCAGGATGTGTGACAGCGCGTCAGTACAGATTCCACGTGGCCTTAGTACTGATCCTGATGGATGTCCTGTGTAGGAGAAACGATGTCTTCCTCCATGCTCTGTCACCACTACAGCACCAGACCAACCAATACAGTCAGACACCACGACATCCCCATTGTTGTTCTCTGTTATATAGCTAGGTGATCTATACAGTCCCAGTCCTGTGTTGTCGTTCTGTATGGTTTGTGTGAGTTGTCCTCTCTGGTTGTACCGGGTTACCTTGCCTGTCCCTCTATACTTTGTATTCTTTCTATACATCGCGACCAGTAGATCCCCAGTGGACGGGGACCAGTGCACACACCATGGTCTCCATTTAGTGAATATTTTTTTTCATTTTCAATGTTTTGGTTGTTTTCATATCCTTTGATCGTTTCTTAATGTTATATTTCCTATCTATATAAATCAGTTCACTCTCACTGTTCACTGTGTGTGATCCTCTTTAATAACCACTACATGAATCCTCCACACGATGTAGAGGGACACCTGTTGTGTCTGTCAACATGAGATTGTTTCTATGACTGACCCAGACCCGGTCTGATGTCACACAGGAAATGTGATCACAACAATCAACACCTGTCACTGTGAGAGATTGATGGAGCTCAGCACCAGACGTCAGTTTCAGCAGACACTGGTTTCCTACGCGTCGGTTTCCTCTCTCTGTGATTTGGATTGCACTCAGTGACTCCATCACATCCTCCTTGTTGAGTGACTCAGTCATGGAGAGCTGGCTGGTGTGGAGTGTAACAGCAGTGTCTGCAATAAAACACACATCAGACATGTAATGCTATATATTAATTAATGAATAAAAGTAATCCATTTTATTAAAACAGTTGTCTGTTTTTGTATACTAACACACATTCTAGATGTATTAATACAGTTTATCAATAACATTGTAATTACAGTGGCATGTGATTGTGATTAATTCATTAATCAATTGAAATCATACATAGATGTATCTATATAATTAATTTTATTTAATAGCATACTCCTGTGTGTTTTTAAATCTAACAAGCTATCAACAGTTAAATACTTGTACATAGATTTATTGATCAGATAAATAAGCTGCTACTGACAACGTGTTAAGTGTGTACTTGTATGTCTCAAACAAAATATATTATACTTCTACATAATTGTCAATGATACAGACTCAGACTTACCTGTCAGAGCGTCCTGTCTGGTGATATACCTGTATATAACCACCGTGTTGTTGACCTCTGATCCGACCCAGAGACGGTGAGTGTTGACATCATAACTCAGGCTCCATGGTCTGAATATCCCTGATGGTCTTATCAGTAGATGTGACAGGAACTGACCGTCCTTGTCTAACATCTGTACTGTGCTGGTCCATACATCACACACCAGGATGTGTGACAGCGCGTCAGTACAGATTCCATGTGGCTCTAGTACTGATCCTGATGGATGTCCTGTGTAGGAGAAACGATGTCTTCCTCCACGCTCTGTCACCACTACAGCACCAGGCCAATAGACAGAGTCAGACACCACGACATCCCCATTGTTGTTCTCTGTTATATAGTAAGGTCTACTATACAGTCCCCGTCCTGTGTTGTCGTGCTGTATGGTTTGTGTGAGTTGTCCACTCTGGTTGTACCGGGTTACCTTGACTGTCCCTGTATCATAGTTATACATCACGACCAGTAGATCCCCAGTGGACGGGGACCAGTACACACACAGTGGTTCCCATGTAGAGTCTGTTCTCTCTATAAATGTGGTGGTTGTTTTCATATCCTTTGACAGTTTGTTGATGTTATAATTCCTATCTGTATAAATCAGTTCACTCTCACTGTTCACTGTGTGGAATCCTAAACCAATACATGAATCCTTCACACGATGTAGAGGGACACCTGTTGTGTCTGTCAACATGAGATTGTTATAATCACTGACCCAGACCCGGTCTGATGTCACACAGGAAATGTGATAACAACGACGGACACCTGTCAGTGTAAGAGATTGATGGAACTCAGCACCAGACGTCAGTTTCAGCAGACACTGGTTTCCTACGCGTCGGTTTCCTCTCTCTGTGATTTGGATTGCACTCAGTGACTCCATCACATCCTCCTTGTTGAGTGACTCAGTCATGGAGAGCTGGCTGGTGTGGAGTGTAACATGTATCTGGGGGAGGGCTGTCTTTATGGAGGAGAGGAATTGTAGTGCACTGAATGTTGACTGTTCATACATGTGTACATATCTCTGTAGGCTGACAATATGTCTGTTTGTTTCTATCTTCTGTTTTAAATATCTGTGTTTGAAATCAAAGTCACATAAAACATTGTTCAATAGATCGTATAGCACATAGTCAATGAGATCCCTCAGTGTCTGGGCCTTTGTTAACATCTCTGATTGATAGCGGGAGAATTCTGTACGACAGGTTTTGATATCATCTGTGATTCGTGGCAGGAGAACAGGTCTGTAAAAGAGAGCCTCACTTCTGATTGTGTGAATGGTTCCTCTGTGTGTCGCTTTGTATTATATGCTCCTCGTAAGCTTAGAATCTGGTGGTTACTTTGTCGAAAGAGAGAAACAGGGAATCTGTGAGATTTATGTCCAAAACAAGAACCACACACAGGAACTTGACAAGGTTCACAGTACTTTATATAAACATTGCTAGGATGTCTCACACAGATCTCTTGTTTTGGGCTGTTTTTGATTTTCTGATGATGTGACACAACATTATGGTCTATTGTTTTGAGATTTTTCACATGGTTTTCTTTACACTTTTGACACAGATCACATGGACACGATACACAACAGTACTCTGTGTCCCCCGGACACTTAGAACACTGATGTACTCTATATGTTGTACTTGCTGGTTCCATGGTCTGGAGGGTCTAGGTCTTTATATCATAACCTGCATGAAAAAAAGTACAATGTCCATCATGGTCAATTACATACATTACTTTTAATTAAAAAGTTTCACAGATATAATATAAAATTTTAACAAATCTTTAATTTAAAGGGGCATGGTCACGATTTTAGTCAAATTTTATTTTCTGTTTTTATTATTTACAATGCTTTAGCAATGCATTTCTAATGATCAAATGAAATTTGAGGGTCAGTAGTTAAGTTATAAGCAAGATAGAGCTTACAATTCTCTGTCATGTAAACAAGGCTCGTGCCCTGTTTTTGTTTACATAGGTTCAATATACCAGAAAAAATCTTTTTTCAAGCTGATTTGTCTATCTTCTTATTAATTTCAAGCATAAATAAACAGTTTCTAACGTTTAACACATTCATTTTAGGTCTAAAATTGAAATTTTCACTTCAACGCTCAAATGTAAACAAATGCTTTGTTTACATAGCAAAGAATTGTAAGCTCTGTAACTCGCTTATAACTCAACGAATGACACTCAAATTTTTTGTTGCCTATTAAAAATGCCTTACTGAAGCATTGTAAACATTAAAATCGGAAAAATAATTTTTGACCAAAATCGTGACCATGCCCCTTTAAACATGTTACTTTAAAGTAATAATATATTTTCTCTTTATAAATAAATGATAGTTCATCATTATGGTACTGATTATAGAATGCTCAAACAGTAGAAAAAAAATATCCCCCCAAAATGATTGATAAGTGTATGGGAGGGAAGGAGAGAGAGAGAGGAAAGAGAGAGAGAAAGAGAGAGAGATAGAGAGATGTATTTGTATAATCTCTGAGTGAGTTTAAACATCATCAGGAGTTCACAAACTTCATAATAACCGATATCTAAAAAAAATCAATACTTTAGATGTCATTTGGATGCAAAAATAGGCATCGGGCTAAAATTAAAATATCAAATTGATTAGATTATCATTTAAATTAAATAGTTATACACATTGAACTTTAGTCTTCATTCATCAAAAGACAGACATGTTTTTGACATCACAAAGAGTGAAATAAACAGGAGTCAGTATTACAGTCCATGTGAATTAAACACAGGTCAATTTCAGCTGCAGATGTTGAACAAAGTGACAAACAACATGTGTGGTTTTGAGAGCAGACTAGATTTGTACAGAAACATTTACAACCTGTCAATATCCAAGCTATCTCCATTCTACGGCTGGTGTTGAGCTAAACATGGCCTCCCCATCAGTGGAGCTGAACATGGCCTCCACACCAGTAGAGTGTGTATCCTTATCTACAACAAGGCATTAATTAGCTATTAATTAATATATATCATAATTCTATCATTTAATGCTGACACATTCATTCATTCATTTTATATGTTATTCTATAAAGTAGATTTTAACTCAATAATTTACTGAATTCAGTATTTTATATGACTTCCGAGACATTACTATATTTATAAACTTAACTAATTGATTAATTACAATGTAGTGGTACTTAATTTATTGAATAATCAATGACATGAATCTCCATATTCAGCATAATATCTATCTGTATTATTTCCTTGGTATTTAAAATCAAATCTATTTTTTTGCTAATTAAAATTAAGAACTGTTACAAATTAATACAGAGAGTTTACAAATTTCATACACACAGATTTAACACTAAATTAAACACTGACAAACAATGACAAAAATATACAAAAAAATCCAGATTTCTCTTGTTAACAAACAATTAACACTGCCTGTTAATTGGACTTACCTGTCAGAGCGTCCTGTGTGTCTATATAACTGTAGACACACACCTTGTTGTTGGACCGTGATCCGACCCAGAGACGGTGAGTGTTGACATCATAACTCAGGCTGAATGGATGACGCATCTCTTGTGATTTTGTCAGTAGATGTGACAGGAACTGACCATCCTTATCTATCATCTGTACTGTGTCGGTTCTACCATCACACACCAGGATGTGTGACAGCGCGTCAGTACAGATTCCACCTGGCTGTAGTCCTGATCCTGATGGATGTCCTGTGTAGGAGAAACGATGTCTTCCTCCACGCTCTGTCACCACTACAGCACCATAGTCAGACACCACGACATCCCCATTGTTGTTCTCTGTTATATAGTAAGGTTTACTATACAGTCCCAGTCCTGTGTTGTCGTTCTGTATGGTTTGTGTGAGTTGTCCACTCTGGTTGTACCGGGTTACCTTGCCTGTCCTATATCTATACATCCCGACCAATAGATCCCCAGTGGACGGGGACCAGTACACACACAGTGGTCTCCATGTAGAGAATATTTTTTTCTTTATCAATGCTTTAGTTGTTTTCATATCCTTTGATCGTTTCTTAATGTTATAATTCCTATCTATATAAATCAGTTCACTCTCACTGTTCACTGTGTGTAATCCTCCATCATCACCACTCCATGAATCCTCCACACGATGTAGAGGGACACCTGTTGTGTCTGTCAACATGAGATTGTCATCATCACTGACCCAGACCCGGTCTGATGTCACACAGGAAATGTGATAACAACAACCAACACCTGTCAGTGTGAGAGATTGATGGAGCTCAGCACCAGACGTCAGTTTCAGCAGACACTGGTTTCCTACGCGTCGGTTTCCTCTCTCTGTGATTTGGATTGCACTCAGTGACTCCATCACATCCTCCTTGTTGAGTGACTCAGTCATGGAGAGCTGGCTGGTGTGGAGTGTTACAGCAGTGTCTGCAATAAAACAAATAGCACATGACATATATAGTTAATGTATAAAAGTAATCCATTTTATTAAAACAGTTGTCTGCTTTTGCATGTAAAAACACACATTCTAGATGTATTAATGCAGCTTATCAATTACATTGTAATTACAATGGCATGTGATTTTATTTAATTTATTAATGCATTAAAACATACACAGATGTATCTAACTCATTAATTTTAAAAGCATACTCCTGTGTGTTTTTCAATCTTTCAGGCTATCAACAGTTAAATCTTGTACATAAACTTATTGAATAAATATCAATCAGCTGCTCCTGACAACATGTTAAGTGTGTACTAGTATGTCTCAAACAAAATATATTATACATCTACATAATTGTCAATGATACAGACTCAGACTTACCTGTCAGAGCGTCCTGTCTGGTGATATACCTGTATATAACCACCGTGTTGTTCCACCGTGATCCGACCCAGAGACGGTGAGTGTTGACATCATACCTCAGGCTCCGTGGTGTGATTATCCCTGATGGTCTTATCAGTAGATGTGACAGGAACTGACCGTCCTTATCTATCATCTGTACTGTGCTGATCCATACATCACACACCAGGATGTGTGACAGCGCGTCAGTACAGATTCCACATGGCCGTAGTTCTGATCCTGATGGATGTCCTGTGTAGGAGAAACGATGTCTTCCTCCACGCTCTGTCACCACTACAGCACCAGACACATAGTCTATATAGTCAGACACCACGACATCCCCATTGTTGTTCTCTGTTATATAGAGAGGTTCTCTATACAGTCCAAGTCCTGTGTTGTCATTCTGTATGGTTTGTGTGAGTTGTCCACTCTGGTTGTACCGGGTTACCTTGCCTTTCCTTGGTTCCTTTCTATACATCCCGACCAGTAGATCCCCAGTGGACGGGGACCAGTACACACACCGTGGTTCCCATGTAGAGTCTGTTCTCTCTATAAATGTGGTGGTTGTTTTCATATCCTTTGACAGTTTCTTGATGTTATAATTCCTATCTATATAAATCACTACACTCTCACTGTTCACTGTGTGTAATCCTACATATAAACCACTACATGAATCCTCCACACGATGTAGAAGGACACCTGTTGTGTCTGTCAACATGAGATTGTCATCATCACTGACCCAGACCCGGTCTGATGTCACACAGGAAATATGATAACAACAACCAACACCTGTCAGTGTGAGAGATTGATGGAGCTCAGCACCAGACGTCAGTTTCAGCAGACACTGGTTTCCTACGCGTCGGTTTCCTCTCTCTGTGATTTGGATACTCAGTGACTCCATCACATCCTCCTTGTTGAGTGACTCAGTCATGGAGAGCTGGCTGGTGTGGAGTGTAACATGTATCTGGGGGAGGGCTGTCTTTATGGAGGAGAGGAATTGTAGCGCACTGAATGTTGACTGTTCATAAATGTGTACATATCTCTGTAGGCTGACAATATGTCTGTTTGTTTCTATCTTCTGTTTTAAACATCTGTGTTTGAAATCAAAGTCACAAAACACATTGTTCAATAGATCATATAGCACTTTGTTAATGAGATGCTTCAGTGTCTGGGCCTTTGTTAACATCTCTGATTGATAGCGGGAGAATTCTGTGTGACAGGTTTTGATATCATCTGTGATTCGTGGCAGGAGAACAGGTCTGTAAAAGAGAGCCTCACTTCTGATGGTGTGAATGGTTCCTCCGTGTTGATGTCCCTTTGTTTTATAAGCTCCTCGTAAGCTTAGAATCTTGTGCTTACTTTGTCGAAAGAGAGAAACAGGGAATCTGTGAGATTTATGTCCAAAACAAGAACCGCACACAGGAACTTGACAAGGTTCACAGTACTTTATATAAACATTGCTAGGATGTCTCACACAGATCTCTTGTTTTGGGATGTTGATTTTCTGATGATGTGACACAACATTATGGTCTATTGTTTTGAGATTTTTCACATGGTTTTCTTTACACTTTTGACACAGATCACATGGACACGATACACAACAGTACTCTGTGTCCCCTGGACACTTAGAACATTGATGTACTCTATATGTTGTACTTGCTGGGTCCATGGTCTGGAGGGTCTAGGTCTTTATATCATAACCTGCATGAAAAAAAGTATATTATTATACTTTCATGTTAAATACTGAAATCTGATTGGTTTAGACGCAGTTGACAATCCGTTCTCATACCCTCAGCGTTAGCAACACACTCAGCAACGGGCCGATAGAACGAATTGTTACATGCGCATAAATCATGCGCGTACGGTTCGCAGTAGAACTCATGTCTATTCTTTATAAAAGCAGTAAAATTTGCTATAAAATTGAGACATTCAGTATAATAAAACAAATAGTGCCTGTTTGGGAGGGTACCAGTTGAAATTGACACCCCTCGAAAACCATCGTCAACCTCCACTTCGCGTCGGTTGACAATGGTTTTCTCAGGGTGTCAATTTCAACTGGTACCCTCCTAAACAGGCACTATTTATATAATGTCAATCATGGTCAATTACATACACTACTTTCAATTAAAAAGTTTTATAGATATAATATCAAATTTTAACAAAATTTCAATTAAAACAGATCTAGATGTTACTTTAAAGTAATAATACATGTATATTTTCTCTTTATAGATAGATGATGGTTAATTAAGGTCTTCCGTTTTCAATGGAAGACCTTGTACTGATTCTGTTGGTAATTCTTTTTTTTCTTTTTTTTCTTCTAGACGTTTTTTAAACTCAAATATCTCGCTTGTTTGTTGTCCTATTACGTTCAAATTTTCAGGGTACATTGCAAATTACAAATTCTCAACATCAACTGAAAATCATTGAAATCATCACTTCCGGTGCCGAGTTATTCCCCTTTTTCAAAAAAATATAGGCATTCCTGTGCACGCAAAGGCTCTGAAACCATCCATAGCATGTGTTTCAAAGTCATAAATCTTGAAAATAGATACTTTGAACGTTGTGCTCCGAGTTTTGTTTTTACGATTTTTTCCATTTAAAGTTTCAAAAAATTAATTTAAATTTTATGTTTTAAAAAATGCTGATTTTTGGTCGTGTTTTTGTCTCGTAACTTTTTAGTTTAAAGTTTTTTCTGAACACATACAGAACAAAAAATGTGCAAATTATCAAGGGCTTTCACTAAACACCATTGAAAAAGGGCTGGCCCCTTAAATTAGGGGCCTAGAGACCTTGAAGGTCTTCGCTTTATAACTCAAAAATGGTTAATATTTTGATATAGCTGTCGCTGGAAAAGTTGTTTATTATAATGTTAATAATATCGTTACAAAGCTATTTTGTACCAATATTGCGTAATATGAGTGTAAAAAGCTTGTTTTGTTAACACGTACCTGTTTTCATTTTGCAAGTAAACGAATAGTCTTTGTGCGCACAAATGACATAAATTAACAACTGAAAGTGTACCAGCTTATACGGGATGCTTTAATTCATTAGAGAAAGTTTTTTTTTTTTTAAAGTATTCATGTTTTTCTTACAGCTTTATTTTTAGTCATTTCTTTTCAGGTCTTCTAGTGGAGAATCCTTAAGAAAAACGAGAACAAGAAAATATAAACAATCTTTTTCTTTTCTATAAAATACATGCACTGGATTTAAAAAAAAATAACTTCTATGAAATATATTTTAGTCATTTCAAATCAACCTGTATTCTTAGTTGTGTGTGTCATTACGTAACGCATTCGTCGCCCGCGGCCGAGGAGATCGGTCGCTGCCGGACTACCTAGCCGTCAGCGGTTATCTAATACACAAGATCTGCATCTTACTTGTATGGGTTTTTTTAGCCGTAAACACAAAGAATTGTTTGAATTTTGATTTCATATAAAAGTTTATTCATCTTAAATTAATTAAGTGTAATTGATAGAGTGTTTAAGAAATATAAAAGCAATATTATTCTCAATCTGACATATATCAATTGTGGGTATCTAAGTCTAAAAAAAATAATACCTATGTAATGCATTTTAATCATTATCAAATCTACATGTACCTGGGTTCTGAGCTGTGTGTGTCATTACGTAACTCACCCCTTGCCCGCGGCCGAGGAGATCGGTCACGGCTGGACTACCTAGCAGCCGTGATGTACATACACAAGGCTCGCGTCTTGCATACAAGGTTTTATTTAACGAATTGTTTGAATGTCGATTACACATAAACGTTTTTTCATCCTTAAATTGATTTAACTCTATTCCCCCTGAAGCATTTTTACCCTTTACCCCCTAATGCCACGATATGACGCGTTGGTCATTTCCCTAATGACGACTTATGACGCATCTATATAAAGCCTCAATATTCTGTGTTTATTTTACTTGTCTGAATCAAAATTTAGTGGCAAATAACACCTAATAGTGTCCACCTTACACAGACGATTATACACAGTCAGGTTATGCAATGGTTTGACAGATATCACGTGATACACACACCTGTGAAGTTTAAAAAAATGGCGGCGTCGGACGAGTATGAGAGAGATTGGTTAAAGATATTCTAGATGATTCCGTGTGTTTGAAATTATCCCCAAGTGGTCATAAACATGACCAATCCACTTCCTTTGAAGTTTATGACAGGAATTAGGTTAATTAGCAGTGAATTGAGGCTAATTCACGACACCTGTGCATGACAACAACAATGGCGGCCTCCGAACATCGGCACATGTGCATTGCATCAGTTTGGGCCTATTCTAACTTATAAAATCATCTCATTCATTGTTGAAATCTCCAGTATTATAGTTATACTGTTCCATAAAATAATTTAAGAAATAAAACCCAAAGGAAACTAATACACTATGCCTTACATGCTATGCGACGAGGGGGGGGGGGGGGTGCCCAGTAAACGAAACCTTGGCGAAGATTATTAGCACATACCTTGGTTATTAAACAAATGTTTTCAAATCTCTACTTGAAAATTATTATGTTTATCCTGAATTATAATAACAATTTAAACAAATTTTGCTGTATAACTGTGCAGACAATAGATAAGATAGTGTACAGGTATTTTCTACCTGAATTACCTTCAATACAGGTACCTAATGTAATTGATATTAAAAATTATTAAAAATGGCATAAATACAAAACTTTTAAAAATTCTGATTCCAGTCTTAAAATTAAATAAGATCATTTGATAACATATTACTTTAGGGATGAATTTCAATGTTTTTAATTAAATCTTGATTGTTGTGTATTGCTCTCAATTCGCAAGATAAAACAAGAAATACATTATCCAAAACAAGGAAAAATATTTTTGAACAATAGTTGATCATATGCTAAATTTCATGCATAAATTTTCATGTTTATCACGATTTTTTATAATGTAAAGGTAAAATTACCTAAATTAACTCACCTGATTAATTTCGATTAATATATTTGTGTACTCTAAAGTTATAATGTTTAAGTTCAATCTTTTCCGATCACAGTGGTATATCATATGACATGGTTTGACAATAATTCTTGTCAATAACTATGGTGAAACAGTACCACTCATATTCATTTAAACAGTCAAAAAGGTTTCAGGGGGAGGCTAAGACAAGAGGCCCATGGGCCACATCGCTCACCTGAGGAAGAATAGGTATGATGAAATCAGCTTAAAGGAGTCATAATACAAACTATCTGGACAATGTAGTATAATACATGTAGATCCTGTATAAATGAAAATCCATTTTCCCCCCTGGATATTCTTATTTTTATTATCATTAGTCCCTTTTCTAACAGGATGATTTTATAGTCATAACACATGTTGAGCATTGCAATTGTTTATATATGGGATATGAACCTACATCAAACTCTGAACCCCTTGTGAGGCCCAAGAATCATCAAGGGGCCAAAGTCTAAACAATTTTAAAGAATCACCTGGCTAATTAGTTTCTGAGAAGAAGATTTTTAAAGATTTACTCTATATATTCCTATGTAGAAATTCAATCCCCAATTGTGGCCCCACCCTACCCCTAGGGGTCATGATTTTCACAACTTTGAATCTACACTACCAGAGGATGCTTCCACACAAGTTTCAGCTTTCCATACTAATTAGTTTCTGAGAAGAAGATTTTTAAAGATTTACTCTATATATTCCTATGTAAAATTTCGACCCCCCCCCCATTGTGGCCCCATCCTACCCACGGGAGTCATGATTTTCACTACTTTGAATATACACTACCTGGGGACGATCAACACAAGTTTCAGCTTTCCTGGCCAAATGGTTCTTGAGAAGAAGATTTTTAAAGATTTACTCTATATATTCCTATGTAAAATTTCGACCCCCCCCCCCCCCCATTGTGGCCTCACCCTACCCCCAGGGATCACGATTTCTACAACTTTAAATCAACACTACCTGAGGATGATTCCACACAAGTTTCAGCTTTCCATACTAATTAGTTTCTGAGAAGATTTTTAAAGATATACTCTATATATTCCTATGTAAAAATTTGACCACCCCATTATGGCCCCACCTAACCCCGGGGGGTCATGATTTTCACAACTTTGAATCTACACTACCTGAGAATGCTTCCATACAAGTTTCAGCTTTCCTGGCTGATTAGTTTCTGAAAAGAAGATTTTTAAAGATATACTCTATATATTCCTATGTAAAAATTTGACCCCCCTATTATGGCCCCACCCTACCCCGGGAGGTCATGATTTTCACAACTTTGAATCTACACTAGCAGAGGATGCTTCCACACAAGTTTCAGCTTTCCATACTAATTAGTTTCTAAGAAGAAGATTTATAAAGATTTACTCTATATATTCCTATGTAAAAATTCGACCCCCCATTGTGGCCCCATCCTACCCCCGGGGGTCATGATTTTCACAACTTTGAATCTACACTACCGGAAGGTGGTTCCATACAAGTTTCAGCTTTCCTGGCTATTTAGTTTCTGAGAAGAAGATTTTTAAAGATTTCCTCTATATATTCATACGTAAAAATTCAACCCCCCATTGTGGCCCCACACTACCCCCCTGGGTCATGATTTTCATAACTTTGAATCTACACTACCTGAGGATGCTTCCACACAAGTTTCAGCTTTCCTGGCTATTTAGTTTCTGAGAAGAAGATTTATAAAGATTTACTCTATATATTCCTATGTAAAAATTCAACCCCCCATTGTGGCCCCACACTACCCCCCGGGGTCATGATTTTCACAACTTTGAATCTACACTACTTGAGGATGCTTCCACATAAGTTTCAGCTTTCCTGGCTATTTAGTTTCTGAGAAGAAGATTTTTAAAGATTTACTCTATATATTCATACGTAAAAATTCAACCCCCCATTGTGGCCCCACCCTACCCCCGGGGGTCATGATTTTCACAACTTTGAATCTACACTACCTGAGGATGCTTCCACACAAGTTTCAGCTTTCCTGGCCAAATGGTTCTTGAGAAGATTTTTGAAAATTTCTAAATGTTTTTAAATAAATTCTAATTATCTCCCCTGTGAAAAGGGCGTGATCCTTAATTTTCACAACTTTGAATCCCCTTTGCCTAAGGGTGCTTTGTGCCAAGTTTGGTTAAAATTGGCCCAGTAGTTTTTGAGGAGATGTCAAAAATGTGAAAAGTTTACGGACATACGGACAGACAGACGGACAGACAGACAGACGGACGACAGACAAAATGTGATCAGAAAAGCTCACTTGAGCTTTCAGTTCAGGTGAGCTAAAAACCTTATAGGGAAATGACAAATGCGTCAAATGGTGGCATCGGGGGGAAAAGAGTTAAACAATAGAGCGTAAATTAAGATTTAGTAAAAGCATTATTATTCCCATCTGAAGCATAGTCAGACATAGATCAGTGGTGGGTTTGTAAGTCTAAAAATGTTTTAAAAACTAAAGAAATAATGTTTGAGATCAACAACAAAAAAGATTAACCTGTTAATGATAAAATCTGTTTTAGCTTTATAATTCAAAAATAATTGATATGTTGGTTATGTTCTCTTTATAAAAGGTGTTCTTTGATATCTTGTCGATGTCATCAAAATAGTTACATTGTTTAAAATAAAACATTTATTAAACTGCAAACATTTTAAACCAAACACGGTCACTGGGATTTGTGTATACATTTACATGTACATAATCAATCCCTTGCAAATTCCGCGCGAGTGGACAAGAGATCTGCGGTAGTCTAGCTAGTACACACGTCAAGCTTCGTGTGCTTCTACCCTATCACACGTGTGCATGTTTATTGATGAAATTCAATACAACGCCGAAATTTTGACCGGTTCATGTGAAATTGACTAGCGTTTCAACTTAAAGATTAAAATATTTACTCATGATTATCTCCGTTAATTACTGCTGAGACTGTGAAACATTCACAGGACAGACTTCAACACTTTTTAGACGATATTCAGACCCTGCCAGATCAACCTGTCTTATGAATTAATATTTGGTGAACACAAATTAGTATATAAGTGTATAAAGTATTATAAGTATTCTCACTTATAAGTTGTACAGAGAGAGAGAGAGAGAGAGAGAGAGAGAGAGAGAGAGAGAGCAAAATAGAATTTGAATGGAACCAAAATGGAGATTAAAAAAAAAATACTCTCCAAGCGTTTATTTTAAGGCAGTTTAAAACCAAAGTTCCGTGTCGCAATGTTACATGTATGTGAGAGTGGCTCGCACGATAAAAAAATCCTCGCTGATCGATGTCCGGAATTGAAGGATTCAGTAATTATTTTAGGTACATATTCACGTGAATTTAAAAAAAAAATTATGTTTAATTCACCCTGTATTGTTATAGATAGTTTTGAATTCTTTGAATTACAAAACTTTAATGTAACATTTAGATTCAGGCCCTAAAATAGAAACGGTAAGATGATCGCTTTTGTAGTTTTTCTGTATGGTCGTTTGTTTCTTTGTAGAAGCAAACTCATTGCAATTACTGTTTTTATATCGTTCATTTTCGTGGGAACATGTGTGAATTTTATATAAGTTTTGTTGATGTTTGAAGAGTAATAGATATGTTAAAAAACAATTGTTTAGATTCGGTCAGTTGTAGAAGATCGAGTAGCAGTCATACGGTTAAAAATGCTACAAATCCGTAGATTGCGGAGATTTTTATTCGTGCGAACTTTACAAGTCGAACTTATGCGCATGCGGTGCACGCGCACTCGAATTGTTGATATATTTTTTTTTACTAAATCGTTTTGGTGTCTGATCAGCGCTTTTACTTCTACCGCAAAATGAGCGCACGGAGGTCGCGTAATAAATGTACAACACGTGATCAACTACAAGTTTACAATTTTTAAAAATTTTAACTAAACAAAATCACATAGTCATGGAGTCCCGTGATCCTTAAGGATATGGCATGATAAATACGATGTCATTCGCGGTTCTAGGATTTTCCCCTGGACGCTTAAGGAGTGGGGGGGGGGGGAGTCCGTGGGATAATGTTGTTTGCCGGTGGATGTCCAATGCATACATGTATATATGATTAGTAATTTTACTAGGTCCATTTTATAAGCTTGTTTGAATTTTCCAGTTACCCACCCACCCGCCCCCTCTAGATCCGCGCATTGTCGTCAACCAATACTAAACATCGCAGAAAATTTGAATAGTTATTCAAATATGTTCAGGATCAGTGTACAAGCTACATTTACGTAGATAAATTGTGACCAAATATTTTCTAAACAGATTATTACTGGCAATGGATACTTTCCTAATATACAAATGCAGCATTATACAGTATGTATGAAATAACAATTCAAAAATACGTTTATCCAAGTCATTTGTAACTCGGGTACTTGTGGACAGAACACTTGGTTAATCCCCCTTCTTACAAGACAATAGGTACTAATCATAATTTATAGTCATAATATCTATTCATATACATGTATAACTAGGGTCGACGTCCCATTCTGATGGCGCCGAATAATAATGAGTATGTTTACTTTTACACAAGTATAATTTCTCTGTAATAGGGTCTGTGTACATTTAACTTACTTACATGTACTTCTAATACTTTATCCATAAAGTGCCTTTGAATAAAGAGTGTGTAGTGACCTCAAACCAAGTTTCTAGGTAAAAGGGTGGAGGTCATATATTCATACGTCAAGGATGTACAGTGAACTTGAATCAAGATATCGATAATTTTTAAATGTCATGGTTATATCACAGACCACTGTGTAAAGTTTCAATAAATTCTTAGTCAAAATTTAAGATTTACAAAGTTGCATGCAAAGCTTTCTATTCTTATGCCAATAATTTAAGTGACTGGGTTTTTTCAGAGGGACACCATTTAAATGATATAAGGTACATTACAGTATTTTTTGTTTTAAGGGCATCAGTTAACTAAAGTGTCTATGTAGAGAGTCAATATCATAGCACTGTATACGCTGTAGTCTGGACGTGTGTTCTCTCTCCTGGCAAAAATATAGATCATTGCAAATAGTACTTGTGGTTTTTAAGTGTTTAGTGACCATAAACTTAGTTTATAATTCAAAGGTCAAAATCATAACAGACATCAGTGAAACAGATGTCTATTCTATGCTGTCTCTTTCTTTTGTCAAATCCAGTTTTAGTTTCACCAGAAAAAGTAAGGGTTGTGCTGTGACCCTGAACTATTTTTTTCAGTGAATAGTTACGCAACGTGATTTTCAATGTCTCATCCTTTAATAAAGCAGGGCTATCTGAGAAGTTCAAGATCCCAATGATGTACATGTATAGTAACTGTTCTGAAATGCAATGAACAGAAAATCAAAAGTACGATCTAAAATCTTTTGATCGGTCAATCTCTTTGCGGAGAAAAATTTATTATTACAAATATGGCATTTGCTGTTAAGCAGTTGCTGATAAATTCTTCTTACATGTATTTCGCACACATTTTAATAATTAATACGCTGTCAAATATATTAAGAAGAGAAACCATGTGTTTTTACTTGACTGAATTATTGCTGGATTGGAATTGCTGTCCTCATCAATAAGGGGCTGATACATGCCATCCATTTACTCATTTATAAGCACTAGTATATAACATGATGATAAGAAAGAAATTAAGTAGGGGATATCTGGTGAGAGAAATTGTCTTGTGAACAAGCATCATGTGTTTGTGTCTGTCTGGCAGTGTCTCAATCAATCATTTCAGGTACATGCATTTATTCAAATAATTGTATACTAGTAATGGATCAATTTCTTGAGGATATTCTGCATTTTACTTATATTCTGACTAGATAATGGATAAAGTTGATAACTCTGTACATTGCTATCTATATTACACATGAATTTAATTATTTAAGAATAGGTGAAAAGGGGAATAACTCTTTTTATATTAAACTGGGGACAAAAGAGATCGAGTTGTTCCCCTTTTCACTGTTTGACCAGTCAGACTGTTTGATGTAACGACACTTAGCTGAATCAACCTCCACATTTGTATGTAAACATAAAATCAATTCATCAATTGATTCTATCATTGAAAGAATACATAAATACATAGAGATTAGCACCATAAAATGTGATTAAAAAGATCAACATTACCACCTTTACACTGATTAGGTAGTGTCCGAGAAGGTTCACTTTAATTTACTTCCAGTTTTGTACTTAATGTAAACATATATTAATCAATTCACCAGATTTATACCAGTGTTGAAAAAATAATGAGAGATTAGCTGTACAAATTACTGATGTTTCATCATAAAATAAATGTACATACTATACCACGACTATTTGTGGGTTTTCCATAACTGCATGGACCAATTGTTACTACCTTCAATGAGGATGAAACCTAACAAGAGGCCCATGGGGCCACATCGCTCACCTGAGCAAAAATGACTTTATATGGGCATTCAAAGAATATTGTGCCATATGGCCCTTCGGTAGAATAACCAAAAAAACCTAATAAAGTATCCAAATTTTACCGAAAATAAGATCCTATGCAAGATATTTAACTAAATTTTTGGTAGGGTTCACGATTAACTTCCCTTTATTTTAGCCCCCACCCCCCACTTTCCTATACGTGAAAGAAGAAAATTGTACCTCAATGCGCTCATTCTCGAATCAAAAACATTAAAAAATTGAATTGGTCTTCTCCATTATAAATGATTGTCATTTACCTAGCGTGAATTCATCTCGTATGACGTTTCATAACCTTACTTGACTGATGAATAAACTATAAAACTGAATTATGTTGTAACATGATAATTCTAACCAATGTATTGACAGGCATATCGCTCTATTGTACTAAGGCCCATCCATTATTTTAATCTTCATTAAAAAAGAACAAATGGCTACAAACAAAGATGCTTTTCCACTGCAATATTTTTTTAAGAACAACAATGCTTTTATCCTCATAATAATGTGTCAGAAGTATGGCAACTGTTTAAAAGACTTCATATTTATTTACTTGTGTTTAAAAAACTAACAAAATTAGTGAAGATTATATATATATATATATATATATATATATATATATATATATATATAATTCATCCTATAAGAAGGGGCACCAGAAAGTAGTTACTGCATATCATGCTTTTAGCAAGACATTTCTAATGATTAACCAAAATTTCAGCGTGATTCATAGAATTATTAGGAAGATACAGAAGATACAGACCTTGTTTTGAGTCATGTTTTTGTTTACATGCATGAATGTATTACATTCAACTTAAGACTTTTAAACTTGGTATTTCCTATTCAGCAATTAAAATATAAAGAAATTAAAGCATCACCTCAGCTCTTTGTACAAACATAGCATTGTGCACAAAGCTCTGTATCTTGCTTATAACTTAGATAAGTCAGTAAATATTTTACTTGATCGTACCGAAATACGAATAAAATGAATAGTACAAATGAATTTTATTTTACGATATGTTGTTAATGCATCAGATTTTGCTCATTTTGCGCAGGTAAACAATCAGCTGTCTGATTTAATGAAATCTATGTTTGATTTGATACGTAAATATTCCAAAATACAGGCGATAGTTCCCCTCAAGTTAAAAGGCATAATTAACGAAAATGAAACTAATATCAAAACCACCTAAAACCATCGTGACAAGTGAACATGTCAACGCATTGAAACATTAAACCTCAATTTACTTCAAAATATCGGCACAAATATATTTTGCAAGTTTCAAATATTCCCTTCGCACGTAAACTGTTGCACAACAAGCAAATTCATCTTTGTGAAACATGGCTGCTCTAAACAAAACCTCGTTTTCTATATACGAAATACCGAACCCGAAGTTATAAACTGATCGACCCCCAATTTCTTTGTTATTATTTTCGTAAATTACTCAAATTTGAAACAGAATTAGCCCATGAGTTTTGCAATTTATATTTTCCTTTCCATAAGGATTATGTAGGCTACATTACGTTGAATTTGACTCAGTAGTTCTTGAGAAGAAGATTTTTAAAAATGCACCCCCCTTTTTTACAGTTTCGAGGTTTTCTCCGCTTTGAATAAAGATCGGTCTTTCATTTCTGCAATTTATATTCGTCTTACCATAAGGATGCTTTGTGCCAAATTTGGTTGAAATTGGCCAGGTGGTTTTAGAGAAGAAGTTCAAAATGTAAAAGTTTACAGGCGGACGGACGGACAGACAGACGACGGACAAAATGTGATCAGAAAAGCTTACTTGAGCTTTCAGCTCAGGTGAGCTAAAAAGTTAACAGAATATCAACTGATATATATTTGATAAACATTAAGGCATCACTTGATTAGTGTTCAAATTAATGTTCATCACATGTAAACTTTAAGAAATATATTAGCCTTTTTTCTATGGAAATCAAATGCTATTATTATTTTTTATTAATAATTCAGAAAAATTACAATTGATCTGTTTACTAATATATTCCAGATTATCACATTAAAACACATGTAAAACATGAATGGCAACTTTGACCAAAACAAGTATTCATACATTTGCTGAATATTCCTGGACTATGTTCTTTTTTCTATTCCTAAGCTAGAGCTACAAAAAAAAAATTTAAATAAAAAAAACTATTTTTAATGCTTGTTTGTTAAAGATTTATTTTCACCTAGGAAAAGTATTTCAAATGAAAATCAATATACACATGTATATGGTACATGTAAATAAATGCTCTTATAAATAATTTATATGAGCAAGTTTTACAACTTTTGGTTTTATAATGTAATTAGTCATTGTATTGATTTACCGGTGTCATATAATATTTTGATACCGCGAAATATTGAACCCGGGTTCAATATATTATGCGATATTATGAACCCGGGTTCAATATATCGCTGCGAAATATTGAACCCCCCTATAAAATATTGAACCCCGGGTTCAATATATTATGGCTGCGATATTTTGAACCCCCCCCTCTAAATTTTATTGCTATTGGAGAGGGGGTTCAAAATATTATGGCTGCGATATTTTGAACCCCCCTCTAATTTTCAATGCTATTGAAGAGGGGGTTCATTATATTATGGCTGCGATATTTTGAACCCCCCTTTCCTATTTGCAATTCCCATTGGAGAGGGGGTTCAAAATATTATGGCCGCGATATTTTGAACCCCCCTTTAATTTACATTGCTTTTGGAGAGGGGGTTCAAAATATTATGGCCGCGATATTTTGAACCCCCCTCTAATTTACATTGCTTTTGGAGAGGGGGTTCAAAATATTATGGCCGCGATATTTTGAACCCCCCTCCAATTTTCAAATTCCCATTGGAGAGGGGGTTCAAAATATTATGGCTGCGATATTTTGACCCCCCCTCCTATTTCCAATTCCCATTGGAAAGGGGGTTCAAAATATTATGGCTGCGATATTTTGACCCCCCCTTAATTTTCAATGCTTTTGGAGAGGGGGTTCAAAATATTATGGCCGCGATATTTTGAACCCCCCTCCAATTTTCACATTCCCATTGGAGAGGGGGTTCAATATATTATGGCCGCGATATTTTGACCCCCCCTCCTATTTCCAATTCCCATTGGAGAGGGGGGTTCAAAATATTATGGTCACGATATTTTGAACCCTCCTCTAATTTTCATTCCCATTGGAGAGGGGCTCAAATATATTATGGCTGCGATATTTCGAACCCCCCTCCTATTTCCAATTCCCATTGGAGAGGGGGGTTCAAAATATTATGGTCACGATATTTTGAACCCTCCTCTAATTTTCATTCCCATTGGAGAGGGGCTTCAATAAATTATGGCTGCGATATTTTGAACCCCCCTCCTATTTCCAATTCCCATTAGAGAGGGGGGTTCAAAATATTATGGCCGCGATATTTTGAACCCCCCTCCATTTTTCAATTCCCAT
Organism: Magallana ariakensis; assembly: GCA_020458035.1. Classification (NCBI taxonomy): domain Eukaryota; kingdom Metazoa; phylum Mollusca; class Bivalvia; order Ostreida; family Ostreidae; genus Magallana; species Magallana ariakensis. The sequence continues at coordinate 198,405 of CM035813.1, forward strand.
TGGAGAGGGGGTTCAATATATTATGGCTGCGATATTTTGAAGCCCCCTTCTATTTCCAATTTCCATTAGAGAGGGGGATTCAAAATATTATGGCCGCGATATTTTGAACCCCCCTCTAATTGTCATTCCCATTAAAGAGGGGGTTCAAAATATTATGGCTGCGATATTTTGACACCCCCCCCCTCCTATTTCCAATTCCTATTGGAAAGGGGGTTCAAAATATTATGGCTGCGATATTTTGAACCCCCCTTAATTTTCAATGCTTTTGGAGAGGGGGTTCAAAATATTATGGCAGCGATATTTTGAACCCCCCTCCAGTTTTCAAATTCCCATTGGAGAGGTGGTTCAAAATATTATGGCCGCGATTTTTTGACCCCCCCCCCCTCCTATTTCCAATTCCCATTGGAAAGGGGGGGTTCAAAATATTATGGCTGCGATATTTTGAACCCCCCTTAATTTTCAATGCTATTGGAGAGGGGGTTCAAAATATTATGGCTGTGATATTTTGAACCCCCCTCTAATTTTCAATGCTATTGGAGAGGGGGTTCAGTATATTATGGCTGCGATATTTTGATCCCCCCCTCCAATTTTCAATTCCCATTGGAGAGGGGCTTCAATATATTATGGCTGCGATATTTTGAACCCCCCTCCTATTTCCAATTCCCATTAGAGAGGGGGGTTCAAAATATTATGGCCGCGATATTTTGAACCCCCCTCCAATTTTCAATTCCCATTGGAGAGGGGGTTCAATATATGATGGCTGCGATATTTTGAACCCCCTCCAATTTCTAATTCCCATTGGAGAGGGGGTTCAAAATATTATGGCTGCGATATTTTGAACCCCCCTCTAATTTTCAATGCTATTGGAGAGGGGGTTCAAAATATTATGCCTGTGATATATTGAATTGTTGAAATTTGTAATAACGCATTCTGTTTATAGTGTACATTCATCTTTGTTGAAATTTGGATGGAGCACATTGCTTTGTATAAAATAGGAAAAAATATGGTTCCTTTAAACTGTATCTTTATTCTAATAAATTGTCGATATTATTCCTCTCCAAAGAGAATTGGAAATAGGTTGGGGGTTCAATATATCGCGGCCATAATATTTTGAACCCCCTCTCCAATGGCAAAGAAAATTAGAGGGGGGTTCAAAAAATCGCGGCCATAATATTTTGAACCCCCTCTCCAAAGGGAATTGGAAATAGGTTGGGGGTTCAATATATCGCGGCCATAATATTTTGAACCCCCTCTCCAAAGGGAATTGGAAATAGCTTGGGGGTTCAATATATCGCGGCCATAATATTTTGAACCCCCTCTCCAAAGGGAATTGGAAATATGTTGGAGGTTCAATATATCGCGGCCATAATATTTTGAACCCCCTCTCCAAAGGGAATTGGAAATATGTTGGGGGTTCAATATATCGCAGTCATAATATTTTGAACCCCCTCTCCAATGGGAATTGGAAATTAGAGGGGGGTTTAAAATATTGCGGCCATGATATTTTGAACCCCCTCTCCAATAGCAATGAAAATTATAGGGGGGTTCAAAATATCGCGGCCAAAATATTTTGAAACCCCTCTTCAAAGGGAATTGGAAATAGGTTGGGGGTTCAATATATCGCGGCCATAATATTTTGAACCCCCTCTCCAAAGGGAATTGGAAATAGGTTGGGGGTTCAATATATCGTGGCCATAATATTTTGAACCCCCTCTCCAAAGGGAATTGGAAATAGGTTGGGGGTTCAATATATCGCGGCCATAATATTTTGAACCCCCTCTCCAAAGGGAATTGGAAATTAGAGGGGGGTTCAAAATATCGCAGCCATAATATTTTGAACCCCCTCTCCAAAGGGAATTGAAAATAGGTTGGGGGTTCAATATATCGCGGCCATAATATTTTGAACCCCCTCTCCAAAGGGAATTCGAAATATGCTGGGGGTTTAATATATCGCGGCCATAATATTTTGAACCCCCTCTCCAATGGGAATTGGAAATAGGTTGGGGGTTCAATATATCGCAGCCATAATATTTTGAACCCCCTCTCCAAAGGGAATTGGAAATAGGTTGGGGGTTTAATATATCGCAGCCATAATATTTTGAACCCCCTCTCCAATGGGAATTGGAAATAGGTTGGGGGTTCAAAATATCGCAGCCATAATATTTTGAACCCCCTCTCCAAAGGGAATTGGAAATATGTTGGGGGTTCAATATATCGCGGCCATAATATTTTGAACCCGGGGTTCAATATTTTATGGGGGGGTTCAATATATCGCAGCGATATTTTGAACCCGGGTTCAATATATCGCGGGGTTCAAGATATTATATGACACCGGTAACAAATGTTGATATGTAAAAATCATAAATATGATGACATTAGAACTGTGACCAAACACAGATTTTTTCAATAACTAAAACTCAAAATGACACAGTCTCAATATAATCAGTTAGTACTGTCACTGACAAGAATTGATGACTGAAAGATATGTCACCAGTTTCCTCTCTTATACAGTACCAATACAACATTTAACACCAGCCTCTCTCTCTCTCTCTCTCTCTCTCTCTCTCTCTCTCTCTCTCTCTCTCTCTCTCTCTCTCTCTCTCTAACACTATTAATTTACATTTAACAAAATAGCATCACTTAGAGAAATACATTGTGTTTTTTTTCTAAATTCATTTACTTACCTTACTTTTTCACTAATTGTTGATGGCTGTCAAGCGTTCACTTCTGTGCCTGAATAAAAAAAAACCAATTTTAAGGTATGGTGATTTGTTGACCATTTCTTTTATGCATTCACATTTAAGGGATACTTAGCACAGTATGTTAATTAATAATATCAATATACATGTACATGTGTGTACTCTTGCATGTGTGATAGTGTGTATATAAGGGCTCAGTACTGCCACGCTCCTACCAGCAGTACAGTCCCTGAAATGTTCTACTTTCCCATTTCTTTGTGCGTCACCGTGCGCTCACCGTGCGTTCACCTGCGCTCTCCGCTCCATTCGCGCTCACCATTCACAAAGCGCTCACCGTGTGTTCACAAAGCGTTAACCTTGTGCTCACTGTTCATTCAGCATTCACTTATCGTTCAGTCTGTTTTCCTTCATTTTCATTCAAAACTCCATAGTAAAAGGATCGGCATTTGCTAGTCGCAAGAAAATGAGGATTGATCACGTGCGAAAAGGTAGAAAGAAACTTATATTTTACATCATTTTTTTAAATTAGAATTTAATCCGTAGAATTTAAAGTTCCCATTCTTGAGCAATCGACGAACGATTCAACACATATATAAATAGACAACATTATAAATAAGAAACAGGCGTTTCACGATTCACATAATTCCTTCCATGTCCGATCACAAAATCCATGCCTGACAATAAACTGAACAGATTAAATTAAGAAATGAAAGACAAATAAAAAATGTGTGTGAATTTATTGATTATCAATTAATCAAAATCCAAATGATTTATCAATAAATGCGATGTTTTTACTAAGTGATTTTAATTTGCCGAATCATGTTTACATTTCTAGCCAAACGAATCGGCTGATTACCAGTAAACTCACTTGATTATTATTTGATAAGGAAAAAATGATGTTAATGTTTGTTTAGACAATAAATAAAAGTTTTTTATCTGGTGTATTCATAATACTTATAAATATGAAAACAAAAATGTAACCGCTTACCTATTTGTTTACTTAACTGTGTACACTCCGCGTTCGATTTAATATTTCCGATGCACAGGTAATTAAGTTACCTCGTTTCATAGCTTTTCAGTTTTAAGCATGAATTAGTCTTTTTTTTCAATTTTACACTCTTTGATTTTCATTGATATAAGTTTTAATGTCTTAAATTTCGTTTTAATTAACTCTTTTTCCAATACAATGTAAATATAACTGGTATGTTATAGGATAGGGTAGAGATTATTTGCAGGATAGGATGCAGTTTACACGATATTGGTCTGGATAATTTTGTCAACTTTCACGATAGCAGCACTGTACATGTAGTTTTATTTGTTATTTTATCCTGATTACCAACGAAATACAATGTAAGGATTTAACTCCCAAGACACTCCGAATAAACCGTTCATCTTGCGTTCATAAAGCGTTCACATATCGTTCACCGTGCGTTCACCGTTCACTTTGCGCTCCGTTTGCGTTCTGAGTTCACACATCATTCACCGTTCATTAGCGTTCACCAAATTCCGTTCAGCGTGCGCTCACCGTTCGCTCAGAGTGCGCTCACCGTACGCTCAGAGTGCGCCCACCATTCATGTGGGGAAGTAAAATGTTTCAGGGACTGTAGCTAGTGGGGTAACCCTTTAGCTCAGTCGGTAGAACGTTGGTTTTTAAACTGAAGGGTCACGTGTTAGAGCCTGGTGTAGCTCACTCCTCCTCTTCTATAACACATGAATGTTCAATTACTCTGACACACCATTGCTATTTATCCATTCACCCTTTCCAGAAATCAAATTTTCACCAGAAATCCTCATTCCTGACTAAATAGATTGACCATCCTCCTCCTAGAAACATTACAAAACACAGTTTATCTATAAACAAATTATTAATAGCACTTGCTTGTTCTGTCATTCTCTATGTATATCTAACATTACATGTATCTTTATGTATCTCTCTCTATGTCTTTGTTTTTCTCTCTGTCTCTCTGTCTAAAAAAGATTGACTACCCTCCCCATAGAAACATTACAAAAGGTTTATCTAATATGTTTACGGTGCGACCGTTGGGGCGAGCGCAGCATGTGATCAAATAATGATTTATGATAAATCATTCAGCAGATTTACAGTTACAGTAATTTCCCCTAATTGTGACTTTAAAGTTCACGTCGGTCAAGTGTCGTCCGTCTCTTTAACTACCCTGAAAAAACTACGCGAAATATATACTGTTTTATTTACTTAAAAAGCATGATGTTCTTGAAATTACACATTTTATCTGTTTCTCAAAAGTTTTATTTTGATTCTCGCGAGAAGATGAGAACGCCAAGTATTTTTGGAATTGCATTGATGGTCGACTGACGCCGAAAAATTCTGTCGGATCAATGTGTAAGAAATCCATTGTGACGTCACTCGAAAGGACAATAACTCCGTTAGTCTTATGTAATGGAATATTACGTTGTGTTATCAGTAGGGTTGGATACCGGTACCCTGTACCAATAATGTACCGAGTAGTTGCTTTAAAAATACCGGTAAAATACTGTTTCATTTAATACTGGTACTAATAACGCTTTTTTGAAACCTTTTTATACATTTAAAATAATTTAAATAAACGATTTCAGACTCGCTAAAATCGAATTTTCCGCGTAATAAAAGGATAGGCTAATTAACGAAATATGTCCTTTATCATTCTTAGTACGATACTTCATTCGACTACCAATACTTTAAGTAATAAATCAATACATAAATTATAAAAAATACATTTACAATAATAGTGTTTAAATTTTATTCTGACAATAAATGTAAATTAAAAAGACAACATAGCGCAAAAGTGTTTTTTATTTAATACGTTCTATTTCCGATGTTTCGTCAATTAGTGCGACGAAACAATGGCTGGCAACCGGGTAAAGCGCTCGGCTGTCTAGTCTCAGTAGGAAATCAGATGGTGGTGTTTGCAAGCATTGCAAGTTATTTTGCCAGGGAAAAGGGGAAAACACAGGTTACTTTATTAAACATATGAGAATCAGATTCAATTTGTTTGTTTATTAATCTTTATTCTTAATTTTCTTAGTTTGTAAACTCAAATGTTATTGTATATATATGATACTATCTTTATAAATTATAACACCAAAAGGTCAAAACCACATTTATTGAAAAAACAAATCATCATTCTCATTTATTAAGGTCTAGTACCGTATCGTTAAAAAAACCTAATCGTTTCAAAAATACCGGTATGGTATTGTACCGTTTTATCCTTAATGGTATCCAACCCCAGTTAAAGTCTGTCCCAAGTTATTGCTTCCATCTCTTTTTGATGATTTTTAATTAAAATACACATACCTGTGAAAGAAATGCTGTTGAAATCGATAAAAGGGAAAATATCCAAGATATCTTCATTGACAAATTATCATTTTTCACTCATAAAAGTTCGCAGGAACGAAAACAAATTTCATACGGAGATTTATAATGGGAAATGTTTACATCTTTTCTCCATTCGGAAGTTCTCGGGACACCAATTTTTCAACGTTATCATCAAGGCGTAATAATGGCTGATGCAATGCTAAATCTCCGTAGACTTTCTATTTTGGGATGTGTATTGAAACCTGAAGCGGTAGAGGGGGCGTTTCAAAACAGATAATCTGGACATTTTTCATATTAGTGGATGAACGTAGTTTGAGCATAAAGGTATTTATGATTATCGAAATATCAAGCGAAAAGTGGTGGAAGCAAAAACCCGGGACAGAGTATAGCAGTATATTTACAATGCATGTACATAGTCTTTAATTATTTTTATCTTGTTCTCGTGAGAGTGTAAAATGGGAAACCATATTTACAGAGAACTGCTGGTCCGATAAAAACAGGGCATTACTGGTCTGAGTAACTGACGCCAAAAAAATCCGTTGAATCAATGTGCAACTAGTCCAAATTTTCTATTCACACACGCCTTGCCGGTAGAACTCGCTTCGCGCCGGCGACCTGCGCTCGCTATTAAACAAATGTGCTCTCTGTCACTCTCTGTGTACATCTAACATTATACGAATCTCTCTGTATCTTTCTGTCTTTCCCTCTCTCTTTATCTCTCCATGTCTGCCCCTCCTCTCTCTCTCTCTCTCTCTCTCTCTCTCTCTCTCTCTCTCTCTCTCTCTCGCCTGTATTGTTGGAATACATGTGTGGTGGTCAGTGATATATGGACCTTGCGTATGCTATCGCCTCAGTGGTAAAGCTTCTTTCTGACTATGCATGAGTTCCGAGTTTGATTCCTGTACATAATCACATAAAGAAAATGTTCATTGATATAAACTTGGTTCAATGCCGTGTGCTGCATTAATTTTTGATACCGTTCAAGTACAGACGAAATTAGAAACTTCCCGTGGCATGGTTAATACACTGGTATTTAAATTATAACTTACAAGACTAAGTACAGTCGTTTTACCGGTAACGAATATTTGCCAGTATCGAATAATTTTTAGAAAAATTATTGGAGAAAAACGAAGTTACTTAAGGTTTTAAAAAATCTTAGCTAGGTAATTATAATACAGAAATAAATATTCTATCCTTGTGTGGAGTCGTTTGACATTTGCACGATTATTTACCGTATTGTGTACAAATTAAAAAGGTGACCCAGTTATGAGCTGCCGGAAGTGCAAGGCAGAATAAACAAACGTGTGAAAACAATTAAGCCTAACAATGAAAATAAGTTTGTTATTGACCCCTATTTAGTAGATAATTAGTAATTATAATCCATTTACTAAGATTAAGCTTCATATCAAATAATAATTAAGATTTGAATTGAATTACGACTTTAAAAAAAATCACGTGTAGTTTTCCTAGTTTCAGTTTAGTGCGATAGAAGTATTATTTAGCTGGATATATTGATCAGTCTAGTCGGACTCTCAAAACTGAGTCAACGGAAGTGAATTTCTGCAAGCATTTTGGACTCCGTTTTGGGAGTCTACGCATGCACACTTGTACAAAATATGGCGATTTTTCGATGTAAACATGGGGTCCACAAGAAATCATCTTGCAAAGTGCTGCATGTGTTGGCAGACTTCTAACATGTTTTAAAAGTCCCTAGATATAATTTATTATCATACCTCTGTGAATATTTTCTATGTAAAATTACAACGAATAAACATGCTATTCTATCTAACAGTGAAATAGTTTCCGTGCTATCTGCCCATGGTGAATAGTCATCGAAACTATTAACTGACGGCATTCGATTTCCCTCCTTATTAAACTCGGAACATCTCTGACGTAATCCAATCGCTGCATTAAATTCAAAGTGCGATAACTCTAATTTGTTTTTCATCAAGAAATTCTGCAACGCCGAAAATAAAGTTTTCTTCGGTATAATAAAATACCTATTTACTGACTACTCGGACGATAGCAAGTTTATTGTCCCCCTCGACAGCAACTATTTCCCTCGGCTTCGCCTCGTGAAATAGTTGCTGTCTTGGGGGACAATAAACTTGCTATCGTCCTCATAGCCAGTAAATAGGTATACACTATCGATTGTATTTGCACAAAATAGGGGTTTGTTTGCACTTAAGAAAGTTATTTATCTCCGAAGTTGGATGTTTGGACGATGCTCAAAAAGTGATATTTTTGTATTTTTCATGGAATTTTATCATTATTAAAAGGTAAATTGCATTAAATTTTACGTTACAATTGAAAATCACCAAACATGCAAATTGATAAGTGCGTAAACGAAAAGAGCTCCGATTACTAACAAAAACTAACAAATTAGAAAAAATACAATTGATTGCAGCAAGAATTGTTACAGGTTTACCTATTTTTGCTTCTCGGGAATCTCTTTACTTTGAAACAGGGTGGGAAACGCTTTATAGTAGAAGGAAAATACCCAGGCTAAAAACAATGTATAAAATTGACCGAAACATTTTACCCAGTTATGTAAAGGATATTTTTCCAAACAAACGGGCTACTGTATCTAACTATACTACCAGAAATGCACGGAATTACTCTATACCAAAATGTCGTTTGAATTTGTATAAATCTTCGTTTGTTCCTACTGTTGTTGATGAATGGAATGCGCTTTCAACGGATGTCCGTGAAAGTGACTCTGTTCGAATTTTTAAGGAAAAAATACATGTTTCTGTCAAAAATGAAAATGTACTTACTTGTAGAACTAGACCTAATTTTTTCATATATGGTGATAGATTTTTGAATATTATTCATACTAGACTTCGTCACAATTGTGCACTTAATAATGGTTTATTTCGATGTAATATAATAAACAGTCCACTCTGTTCATGTGGTAAGCTCGAAGACACTTACCATTATTTTTTCACATGCAATAAATATAAAGATGCTAGAAATGTTCTATTTAATGACATTTTTCAAATTGTAAATCTTAACATTGTCAACACTCATGTTTTACTTTGGGGTGACAGTGCAATAAGTGACAATGAAAACAATCATTTATTTACATTAGTTTATAATTATATTAAAAACACTGAAAGATTTAACTGATCTTAAAACTCTTGTACACCGTTGAAAATTATATACATGTCAATTGCATATATGTATACCGCCATTATATCCACTGACCTTTATTTATGTTGTGTACACATATATTGTATTACATCTTTGTATTGGGAGAGGGCGGTCTAAGTTATGGAACTTGTGCCCAATCCCAATTGTATTTTTGTACAATAAAAATATGTTCAAATCAAATCAACAAAAACTGGCTGCTCTAGCGATGATTCAAAACGTCTTATTTGTATTGAAAAAAATAGGATTGTTTAAAAGCCTAGAAAATTAAACAAGTTGTCACTCTAGACACAATAACTCTTTAATTTGAACAGATAATTATCATCAAAACAATTATAATCGCTCGTGGCGTTTCTTATGTTAGGAAACCATGTTAAATACATAATTATTCAAGAAAATTGAATAATTTAGCCTGAAAATGAACAAAATAAGACTTACTTGTATCAAACAATGATAAATAAGCATATCCAAGCGTTAAATTTGTTTCAAAACAGTTAATATAGTTGTGAGCGATCGAAGTTATGGGTGAATTTTTCATTTTTAATATTAAGGAGGCTGGATCCTGCGATCATAAGTCTCTAAGTTTTTTTCTGAAGTATTTTTTAAAAATCTACATACATAGCTAAACCAAAATTCAAAACAAAATTTTGGGGTCGATATGTTCCTTTCAGTGCTACAGTGTATTAAATATGACCTTTCTGCACTGAAAGTGCAAATTGCACATAAATCGCTTTTTCCTCAATAATTTTTAATCGGAATAAACCATAGCATCAAATACACATTTATATTATTTAGAATTATTAAAATTAAAATAATCATAAAGAAAATGTTTGCAATTTATTCACCTAATTGATATTTTGGCCTTTTTGCACTGATAAAACGCTGTTTGTATCCATTAACGATTCAACATGCAATAAAACTATTAAAAAAGTCTCAAACTTTTTCTCAAATTTTAATAGACTTGTCAAAAATTTCTTACAAATTCAGAAAATAAAACCAAAAGAATGGGTCTATGATGTAAATTTTGAGATATAGCATGATATAAGCTAATGTTAGGCAACAATTGGAGTTCATTTTTTCTTGACTTTTATGAAATATTAGTTAAATGTGCCAATATATGTCGATAGAAATATTGAAATATTGTTTAAATGTGTTTTTTGAAACAACACAAAGATAATCTAATGCATAAACTAGCTGGAAATTTGGTCTGCACTGAAAATTAGGAAGCTAAAATTACAGTACTCTAAAACAACTGAGTTATGAAAAATGTTCATTTTCTTCTTAAAAACCTTCCGCCATAAATATAGTCCCTTACTCAACTCTGTAAATATGTAATTTTCCCTTAGCTATTTTATTCAAAATAGTTTATTTGGCATTGTAAAATAGGAATTTACAAGTAGAATTAATATATGACACAGAATTTCCAGACTAGAGGTGACCCAAAATGGCTACCCAAAATCAGAGGATCGAACCTCTTTAATCTTACGTCATACAAGTAAACAATTATGAACATATGACATAAATATGTCACGTAAATGTTCAGAAATGTTTTTGACAGTTTAAAATTGATTTTTGGCGTGTTTTGGCCAATTTTAGAGATTTATTTAGAATTAAGGGGCATAACTCACGTTGTTTACATTAGAAACGCCATTTTACCACAATAAGTGTTGGAGCCAAAGACTCCGTTTTCGGAGTTAACTCCGTTTTCGGAGTCCCGACTAGACTGGTTATTTCTCAGTAATTCAAAGGCAAAAAAATCTTACTGCATGTATTTTAATATTCGTTTATACCAAGCTTTATATTAATGAAAGAAAATCATAATTTTAAAAAACGTTTCATATGACCTTTAAAGAGGACAAATCGTGACGTGATACTGCAGTTGCAGTAGGCCTAAAGTTACAAGTTGCGCGAGGGGACAATAAATTGTAAAGCAGCTCACATCGTACAATATACAATAGACACAATTTAGACTAAACGGATAAAAATGTCCTTACCATTACCCTTTCTACATGTAAAATGTCGTCTGTTCATTACACGACTAAATGCTGATTGGTCGTTTCGGCAGCAAACAATTTCGACCCCAAATCGTTTTGGTCCCAGTAAATGAGTACACCAAATATTCCGTTTTTAATTCTATAATTACAATTTAACTGTTAATATTACTTAATTACATCTTCATTAAAGTCATCAATATGCTCGAAGATATATTATTTTATTTCTAACGTATTTTAATAGGGTTTTTTTGAGGGGGAGGGGGGATCAACCGGCCTGTGGTCAGGAAAATAAGGATAGGGACAAATTTAACCTTCAAAGAAAGGGCTGTATATATACGAGTTGGTTGGTGGGGTGAGGTGATCCAGTTTTGCATGCATGTATAATGCAGATTTGATGTCTTAGATGATTATATAGCAATCCTATATTTTTTATATATTTCCAGAATCTTTGGTCAGAAAGAAAGATAATGCTCATCATAGAAAACTAATGCAACCCAAGTTGATTTACTAGTTCACTGCCCAGTAATGAGTTACTTAGTACACTGCTTTGTTTAATTTCATTTAGTACTTTATTTAAATGCATATACATGTACTGTTTATATATAATAACGTTTTAAAAAATGTATAAATTTTAAACGGCCATATTACTATACCTCTACCATCCCTGCCCAGTCAGAAGTCGACGCATTTCATAACTTTAATTGTGACTTGTTTGCAATTCTAAGAAGTTTTATTATATAACAGGATGTCAGATTCTGACATCGTGTCTGACTGACACCGGAAACCGTGTTTATTTCAGCAGCAAAACACCGCAATTGTTGTAAGGAAAGCTTAAATACATGTATCAGTGGTGTCGGAAGGAAATTGAAAGTAGGGAGGGGGCAAGACTTATCAGATATCTTGACAAGCAAAAAAAAAAAAATGATGATGGTTATAGTTATGTCTAACATCTAATTTTTCAGAAAAAAAAGTGGGCGGGGCTAAGCCCCTTCCCCTGATTCCGGCGCCTTTGTATGAACAGTAATGAAATGTCAAGAACATTAGGAACATGAACTTCTGTACAAAATAAGATAATCAATGAAATCGAATTTAACGGTTAAAATTAAACTATACGTAATTTTTAAAAACATCGTTTAACAGCTCAAGCTTGCTCCATCCGCACCCCACCCCCTGCATTATTATGCTGTGGATGAAATGTTTCAGAGTAAAAGTACAACAAAATCTACCATGAGTGACGGAATAAATTGTTTTATAAATCAATCCACTTGAGTGCTCAAATCAAATTTAAAAATAACAGTTATGATATTTACTAAAAACAATCTCCAAAATCACTCATTTTAAGCATAGCTATTCAAAAGATGTATGTACATATATATATATACAGTACCTTTATCCGCGTCCGAGAAACATCAAAATACACTGATGTTTCAGAAACAATGGCATGTGTTTTTTCTAGACTGTTTTCCTTTTTTACAAATGATCCGCATCAATCAAGATCAGGTGACTGGTTAGTCCGAAATATCTGATGTTTTCCTGACATTTTAACGATTTTGATATTTTAGTCCGAAATATCTGACGTTTTCCTGGCTTTTTAACGATTTTGATATTTTACTTGCTAGGAAAGTAAAATATCAAAATCGTTAAAAACGTCAGATATTTCGGACTAGTAACTGGTTTGTAAATAGGGTACTTTGCTGTAGACTATAGAGAACTGAATTTATTTGGAAATAAAAACTGAAAACAAGGATTCATTGAAACATATCCATGAACTCGTTTACCTTTCTATTTCAATGAAAAAAATATCGAAAGAAGAAAAATAAACTAGGTCAAGTTGAAGTTAGTATTGGTGTTGGGTTTTAAGGACGTAGAGAATAACATTTTAAAACTACCTGCACCTTGTTCATCTCTCTCTCTCTCTCTCTCTCTCTCTCGCTCTCGCTCTCTCTCTCTCTCTCTCTCTCTCTCTGATTCTTCATTTTTCTGCATGGTTGAATAATCGTATCTACAGTGAGCTAGACCTTATATTTTAATTTGACATTTCGATAAAAGATAGTCTATTCAATTACAAATAACAGACTGCCGTCTTTATTATTCATTTAAATGGACTTGCTGTACAGTTTGAACAAGTCTACCTATTTATATATATTTCTGGTGCCGTTCTATTAAATCTTTCGTCCTTGCTCTATTTCTCTGTTGCTATGAATATTGTTTATTTTGAAATATTTAAACCTAAGTATCCAAGTGTTAAGCAGAACTTTTCAGTTTATAATGAATAGAAAAATATTATACGGAAACATCAAAATTGACGCTGTTTTTTTTCTCTTAAGCTACTTGTATGTATTCTGTGTGTTTTCTGGTGTTTAAGGTGATTTAAAATAACAAAAATATTTAGTCTTAAAAAGAGAGCGTAGAGAGTAAATAGACATAATTTCCAAACATTAACTTAATGTTATTTGAATATCTTCACCTGTAATTATCACCTGTTGATTACCTGCACCCCCCCCCCCCCCACACACACACGATATACACGTGCGTATACTTTAGTATCATTAATAACCCTGAAGATAATGCACATACAAAGTAAGTGATATTCTATATACCATTAACATCTCTTTAAAATACAATAAAATTATATCTTTTAAAGTTATAAATGTACCTAAATCAAGAACCTTACCTTACCTGAATAAAGACCAATCCTTATTTACCCACAATTCTTATCCGGTCTTTTTAAATATTTAAATGTCCGGCCTCAATATACTCCATATCTAAATGTATCCTACGTCATTCTTTTGTTCCCGATAATTGTTCAAACTGTTTTTTGTTAATAATGTCCTTTACAAAAATTTAGATCATCGGGAATCAAAATTTGTACATAACAATAGTCATGTTGTATATTATGTTTGATAAAATGAAATATATCAGAAAGGACAATAATAAGGACATCAACACATCAACAGAATAACAGATAAAGTGCACTTACGTCACGCATTCGGAATTCAACTAGCCATGCTAATACATTAACAAAGCGTATTCCTACCTGGTTGTTACCTTTAAATATTTTCCAACAAATATATATGAATACACAACCGAATAAATTCACATAGAATATCGCTCTTCAGAATGAATGCATACAAAGGGAGGAAACCGAGATAGTGAAGAATCAAACACTCGAACCAATATGCAACTGTCATTTATGTGTTTTTAGTATAATTACAATGTCAATAGATATGTTTGTGTCATAACTTATCAATATCAGTACAGTACTATAACAGTTATAAGAATCGTTTGTTGTAAATTCACAATAGTAAAAAAAAATAATAGCAAGACTTTAATATTTATGAGAAGTGTTTCTTGCTATTTAAAGCGGTTATTAGTTTCTTGCGCTTAATTAGAAATGTACAGTATATCCTTAAGATGAGTTGTCATATAGTTAATTAAAGTTATTTCTGACAAATATATTCAATAACTGTATGCATTACAATCATATTTCCTTTAAGGGGGGGGGGGTTAAACACCTGTAATCATCATATGTTGGTTACCTGTAACCTCTCCCACCCTCCACACACGCAAACACACACTCACATATATACAATACTATTTTGAACACCAGATTAGATAACTTCCTAAGTGAAAATAATCTAATACATCCTTGTCAGGTTGGATTCACAAAACATGCCAGAACCTCTGATCATTGTTTTATTGTTAAATGACGTGATCGTTCAGAAGCGAGCGCTCGCGCTGTTAAACGCACCTCGGGTATAACCCTTCGATTTCGTTACACCCGATTGACCGTGGCGCCTGAAACTCGTGGCCGACGTGTAGTATTCCTTTCGTGGTCTTTGGATTCTATGCATTTAATTCTCATTTTATGTGCACATTCTGTTTGTAAATTATATTTTGACCAGTTTATTTGACTTTAGTATTCTCCTGGCTTGAAAAAAGTGCGTAAAACTTGATAATTTCATTGTTTTGTTTTGAACATATTTTATTGATTAAACAAAAGGATCAGAAACAAGTTCTAACAACTTACAAGTTCCTCTCCTTAAGGTGGTATGGGACATCTGTCGATATTAATGTGAATTAAAGTATACATTATAATTAGAATATTTTCGCCGGTTTAGAATTTTGATATTTTACATTATTTAGCCAAAAAATACGTTTTAACAATTTTTGGAAAGGTAAAACATAAAAAAAACCGCGGAATTCGAACTCTTGGCTTACAGATTCGAAGCGAACCCTCTAACCCACTGCGCTACGCTGTTAGCATGGTTAGTGCATATTTTGGGAAAGAAACTGTTTATAAAATTACACTTGATTTTATTGTTTATTTCGATGAACAGTATGTCACAATATGGAAGTGTCCCGTACCACCTTAAATATAACAATATCTGTCATGCATATAAATTTAGAACAAAAGAAAATATATTATAATATTGGTATACACAAAGAAAAAATATTTGAATCTTTTTGAATAATTTCATTGCAACCGAGTAACACGGCGAGGCAAGATGTACGTCCGCACAGGTGAGACCTCTACAGCAAACTACTTTAAGCTGCTAAGAGGTATGCAGCTTATATACGGGTTGTAGGGATAACGGTGGTGAGAGAGAAATATGTCGGACAGTGCCTATTTACGAGCGGTCTTCAGCTTTCATGAGTTCAGTATTAAGACATAAAATCACGTAGACGTCAATTTGCACGATTGGTCAAAGAGAGATAACTCCAATATATCACATACACTTTACTACATCTGAACATGTACATGTATATATAGTATATGAAAATTTTGATTTCGTTTTGATTAAATAAAAAAATGTAGTGGTTTACAACTTCTGTGAAAATCCGTACCAACATTAAAAAGGGACAATATTTCAAAGCACAGTATGACCCCCCTTCCACCTTAGCTGATGAGTTTATAGCTTAATATTTACATTTTCAAATGTCTTTGTCTGTGATAACATTACGAATCAGTTTTGAAGCCTATATCCCAATTATTTCATAAAAGATGAGCGACACAAAATGGGCGTGTCTAATAGCATAACCGAGAAACGGTATTGGCTAGCCGCATAATAATACATAGCATGAGCTACATGAAAAATAGTGGTTTTAGTATGTAGTTTTAAAGTGTAAAAATTGGAAATAATTTATATAAGTAATAAGGAATAATTCTTTGAATATTATGAGGTGATAATTTCGGTCGGAGCGTGGTCAAATCTATCATAAAGCTCTTCGGGCTTTATTGGATTTGACCACGCCCCGACCAAAATTATCACCTCATAATACTCAAAGAACGATTCCTTATTACTTAATTACATATGTACTGAATTATGTCCGAATGTCTTCAATGATGAAAATAATAGTATCTAATACTCAATCGTTGTTAAGCATCGTTGCAACATTAACACTAAAACTATGGGCGAAGAAGATGGGTGGGTAAAACCCCATAAAAGTGAATATACACTGTAAGAAATTGAAAAGTAAATAAAAGGCATGTAGCAACGCGAGGGGATAGGGCACATTTTTTAGCAAATCACATTATACTAGTATACAAAATTGTCCCTCCACTTTTCTGTAACTGTTAAGAAAATGTATTGAAATTATACATCTAATAGCATGATATAAATCACTGTTATAAAGTTTTCAATTAAGGAATAAGGAATCATTCTTTGAGTATTATGAGGTGATAATTTTGGTCGGGACGTGATCAAATTACCCTTTTACATGAAATAACTTAATGCAATTTCTTGCTTTAAGATATGTAATCTTTACACATGCATGCTAATTTGAAGTAGTGTTAGGTATTTCATGTAAAAGGCTTAAAATTATATAAATATAAGTAATAAGGAATCATTCTTTGAATATGATGAGGCGATATTTCGGTCGGGGCGTGATCAAATTTATCATAAAGCCCTCCGGGCTTTATTGGATTTGATCACGTCCCGACCAAAATTATCACCTCATAATACTCAAAGAATGATTCCTTATTACTTATATTTATATAATTTTAAGCCATCGTACGATAAATAAGCAAACCCCGCTGGCGCCTGAATTAGGCGTCATTTGAAGTTATGGGTTATATAGTACAAAATCGATACGTAGTGTTATCACAGGCAATAACACTGGAAAATGTAAATATTTTTAATTATGAAGAAATTTTAGAGAAAAATCAGCGCCGAGAGCCTGTTTTGAACCCAGGCTAAAACACCAATTGATGCGATATGAATGCCTTACGCGCACCCACTACGCCACTCCGAACTTATTCATATTGGCTTTTATTTTTTAATATAAGGCTATCTCATTAAAGCAATAATTTTTTAAACTGAATTCAACAAAAGTGTGTTATTTAGAAAATGAATTCAATGTCTTCCCAAGTTATACTCGTATAACCTGGGTTGGGGCAGTTTACGCTTTATAATCCGCGAAGTATAACTTGGGTAGATATTGAGTTCATTTCTTATAATTCAATTTTCTGTGATTGCCCAATTGCATAGGGCAATAGGGTGGTAATTAGGTATACACAGAATGTTTCTCCTTGGTCAGTTGACTTACCTATACGGAATTTAATAGTATACACTACAAAGACTTTTTATTGTCATATGTGAATCTTACGACACCAAACACATTTTTTAAAGAAATATTATTAAAAAGATTTTATTTGAAATTAATGTACAAGTAATTAAATGTGGAAAGAGCAGACTATTTAGTCAATGTGATATAAAACATTGCAGTAATTGATCTTGCAGTACTGTGTATATTGACACAGTAAATTTTAAATAGTTTTGTTACTTCGTCATTTTAAGAAAAATATTTTCAAGTAATATGACCCATATTCGAATTTTATCAGTTTATAATAGGTAACATTTTTAAAACATTTTAAATAATCTGGTAAATGTCTATTAGACTGTGCACAGTTGCATTCTTTTATGGGGGGGGGGGGGGTGCAGATTTTTGTCAGAAACTGTTTATATTGTTATACAGTAGTCTAATATCTTTCACTACTCCTATTACAAAGTAAATTAATATGTCAACTAATATTCTTTGAATAATATAAGAACACCATAAACATCATTATATATCATTATTTAACAGTTATTAGTATCTTTATGCAAAGCATAATTTTACCAAAAAGTATTAGGATTTTTAAATATGATGATTGTAAAGCCTTTTTCCTGTAAGAGTTCGTTTGTTCTTAATTTAGGAGTATTTTGGATATATTTTTTTTTGCCATTTGAGTTCATGTTCCAACTGCTGTTTGCCGATAAAATGAGTCATTACACGGGTGCATATTTTCATAGTTAGTACATGTAAATCTACATCATCTAGAATAGACATCATTTATTTATGAATAGTCCCGTTCATAGTCCATTGGCCAAAATTTTCTGAGAGAGAGAGAGTCAGAGAGAGAAAGAGTTGTTGAACATGAGGGGTTACTGGTTGAAAATTTGTATTCAGAGCTCTCTGAGTCTAGTACATGTGTATTAGGAAAATAGTATAACTTATAACTGTTGAATAAACATTGTAGTGTTTATAGTATAACCTCACAATATTCATAAAATTACCACGGAGACCAAAAATACACATTAATAATACCGGTAATTATTAATCGTTAAGGAGAAGATCCCAGGACAAGCCGACCCTCTGAAAATCGCTAAAACGTCAATATCTCAAAAACGGAAATGACGTCATCAAAATAAAAAAATTGCGTATAAAGTTCAGATCAGTATCTATCATATCTGAAAATTTGATGAAAATCGGTCGAGTCGTTTTTGAGAAATCGCCTGCACAAAATTTGTTGGAAAAAAAAGAAAAATAATGAAGAAAAAGAAACCGAAGAATAACAATAAGGTCTTCCGTTGGAAACGGAAGACCTTAATAATAATAAACATTACAATCACTATAAGGTCTTCCGTTGGAAACGGAAGACCTTAATAACTAGACTCTTGTTGCTATAGCAACAAAGAGGTCTTCCGTACTTATATAAATGTATTATTCTGTACATGAAAAAGCTTTTTTCAAATAGAAAATATAAGGATATCATATTTATTTTGAAGAAAACTTCCATACCGTACTTCAATGTCAAACAACAAAATGAAAAAAAAAATCATTTTTTGACTACTTCTTGTTGGGACGACAGGAAGTTACGCCGATTCAAACAAAACATGTTTAACATATCTTAATGCAAAAGTTAATCATCCAACAAAGTATGGTTGTTGAATTCTTTACTGTTCTGAGACCTTGTTAAGAGGAGATTTATTGTCTTGGGACAGGAAACGGACGAAAGGAATTGCTCTATGAAAATAAAAGTTAGTATATCTTTAACATTTGCCTTTTGTACATTTCTGTTTATCATTCTTACTAAAACAGTGCAAGAAATTAGTTAAACTTATAAAAATTGTCATTTGATTGAACCCTTCCGGTGAGGACCGGAAATGACTGCCGACAAAATGAAACACGATAAACACATCTTCTATCAAATGTCTACCATCTATGTAAGTTTTGTGTTTTGATCACTTACAGTTTCTGATATCTACCGGGTACAAAATTTAGTTTAAAAAAAAAGCTACTTCAGATTACTAACCGGAAGTAGATCTTTTTTGTTTATTAAACATCGCATACTTCACTTATGCAAGGAGTTATACTAATATAATCAGTCTTTGTAAAATAACTAAAACTAGGTTTAAAAAATAATTTTTGAAGTGCTTCCGGTGACGACCGGAAGTTACGCCGAACAAAACAAAATAGTGTAAACACATCTACATTCATAGGTCTATCATCCCTCAAAGTTTGAATGTTTAAGTTATTACCGATTTTGAGATCTCGAGGAGTCAAGGTTTTTTTGTCTCGGGGCAGGAAACGGACAAACGGAAGTGCTCAGTGAAAAATGAAAGTTAGGAGTTCTTAAACATTAAACAACATGACTAAATTGCCTGTTAATTTATCTAAAATTGGCAAATATAAACAGCTAAACTTATAAACAACTTGATTCGTTTGATCTCTTCCTGTGTGGACCGGAAGTGACGGTCAACAAAATTAAACCCGTTAAACACATCTTCTATCAAATGTCTATTATCCTTGTAAGTTTCGTGTCTTGATCACTAACAGTTTCCGAGATCACGCGGTGACAAAATGTCTTTAAAAAAACTTCCTGAGATATTTGAGATCTCTCACCGGAAGTAGATTTTTTTTATTTCTTTAACATCGGATTGATGACATATGTAAGTATTTTTACTTATATTTAATTCTGTGTGAAATAAATGAAATGTTAAAAAAAAAAAATTTTGAAGTGCTTCCGGTGACGACCGGAAGTTACGACGAACAAAACAAAATAGTTTAAACACATCTACAACTATAGGTCTATTATCTCACAAAGTCTGAATACTCAAGTCTCTATCGTTTTTGAGATCTCGAGGTGACAAGCTTATTTGTCGCGGGACAGGAAACGGACGACCGGAAATGAATTTTGAAAAAATGAAAAAAATCACTCTAGACTTTTTCATTCTCTATCATTCCTGAAAATTTCAAGAAAATCTATTGAGTCATCTCTGAGAAAAATGGGGAAAAAAAATAATAATAATAACTAGACACGATCTCGTTGCGAGCAACGAGTAGGTCTTCCGTCTGATTTTAGAATTTGAAATACATGTACTACCTTGATTTTGCTATTTAACAGCTAAACATGATTTAAAATAGAAGAAAATGGTCTACATTCTACGGGCCAGATACTATTTTGTTTCAGGTGTTTAGTTGAAAACATTTATACCCCTCTTGGTCTTTTATTTGAGGGGTCAGCCCCTTTTTATTAATATCAAATGAAAGGTCATTTACTTTTAAAGACATTTTGCTCAACAAGTGTTAAGAAATTTGATACCGTTCTTGAGATATCCGAGAAAAAACATTTTAGGGGCCTTATCTCCTTATTGGGGCCGCTGTACAAAATTTTGAAGGTTGCATATTGTAAAAAAATATATTTCCTTTTTGAGTTATAGGTGTTCAAAACTTTGGACTTTTGACCCATAAAAACCCCTAATTACGTAACACATGAGAAAATCATAATACTGTTAGGCTACATAACTGTAAGATAAACATATTTGCTTCTATAATTTATTACAAAATATCCCTAAGTAAAGGGTTATATATAAAAGACTTTAGAGCCCCCTAAGTCCCTAATTTGAGGGGCCAGCCCCTTTTTCTTGGTATCAAATGAAAGGTCATTTAATATTTAAGACATTTTGTTCAACAAGTGTTTAGAAATTCGTTATCGTTCTTGAGATATCTGAGAAAGAACGTTTTAGGGGCCGGTCCCTTATCTCCTTTTTGGGGCCGCTAAACAAAATTTTGAAGATTGCATATTGTTCATTACATCTTTTTGAGCATCTCTTCTTCTATACTGCATTTCAAAATATTTTTCCTTTTTGAGTTATAGGTGATCAAAGTTTTGGACTTTTGACCCCTAAAAACCCCTAATTACGTAACACATGAGAAAATCATAATACTGTTAGGCTACATAACTGTAAGATAAACATTTTTGCTTCTATAATTTATTACAAAATATCCCTAAGTAAAGGGTTATATATAAAAGACTTTAGAGCCCCCTAAGTCCCTAATTTGAGGGGCCAGCCCCTTTTTCTTGGTATCAAATGAAAGGTCATTTAATATTTAAGACATTTTGTTCAACAAGTGTTTAGAAATTCGTTATCATTCTTGAGATATCTGAGAAAGAACGTTTTAGGGGCCGGTCCCTTATCTCCTTTTTGGGGCCGCTAAACAAAATTTTGAAGATTGCATATTGTTCATTACATCATTTTGAGCATATCTTCTTCTATACTGCATTTTAAAATATTTTTCGTTTTTTAGTTATAGGTGATCAAAGTTTTGGACTTTTGACCCCTAAAAACCCCTAATTACGCAACACATGAGAAAATCATAATACTGTTAGGCTACATAACTGTAAGATAAACATATTTGCTTCTATAATTTATTACAAAATATCCCTAAGTAAATGGTTATAGATAAAAGACTTTAGAGTCCCCTAGGTCCCTTATTTGAGGGGCCAGCCCCTTTTTCTTGGTATCAAATGAAAGGTCTTGTAATTCTTAACTTTTTTGGCATTACATGTTTTAACAAAATATTTTCAAGAAAAGAGATAAACAAAGAAAACCTCGAAAAATGATGACGTTTTTTTAATCTCAATTTTCGGGTCCAGGCGAGCTTCAGCGCCTTTTGAGTCGGACAAAAATGAATGCCTAAAGACACATCTTCAATCTTTCATCTACAATCCCTGAAAATTTGAACTCAATATCTTGAATCGTTAAGGAGAAGATCCCAGGACAAGCCGACCCTCTGAAAATCGCTAAAACGTCAATATCTCAAAAACGGAAATGACGTCATCAAAATAAAAA
This sequence comes from Magallana ariakensis, assembly GCA_020458035.1. Lineage (NCBI taxonomy): Eukaryota > Metazoa > Mollusca > Bivalvia > Ostreida > Ostreidae > Magallana > Magallana ariakensis. The sequence continues at coordinate 220,978 of CM035813.1, forward strand.
ATTGCGTATAAAGTTCAGATCAGTATCTATCATATCTGAAAATTTGATGAAAATCGGTCGAGTCGTTTTTGAGAAATCGCCTGCACAAAATTTGTTGGAAAAAAAAGAAAAATAATGAAGAAAAAGAAACCGAAGAATAACAATAAGGTCTTCCGTTGGAAACGGAAGACCTTAATAATAATAAACATTACAATCACTATAAGGTCTTCCGTTGGAAACGGAAGACCTTAATAACTAGACTCTTGTTGCTATAGCAACAAAGAGGTCTTCCGTACTTATATAAATGTATTATTCTGTACATGAAAAAGCTTTTTTCAAATAGAAAATATAAGGATATCATATTTATTTTGAAGAAAACTTCCATACCGTACTTCAATGTCAAACAACAAAATGAAAAAAAAAATCATTTTTTGACTACTTCTTGTTGGGACGACAGGAAGTTACGCCGATTCAAACAAAACATGTTTAACATATCTTAATGCAAAAGTTAATCATCCAACAAAGTATGGTTGTTGAATTCTTTACTGTTCTGAGACCTTGTTAAGAGGAGATTTATTGTCTTGGGACAGGAAACGGACGAAAGGAATTGCTCTATGAAAATAAAAGTTAGTATATCTTTAACATTTGCCTTTTGTACATTTCTGTTTATCATTCTTACTAAAACAGTGCAAGAAATTAGTTAAACTTATAAAAATTGTCATTTGATTGAACCCTTCCGGTGAGGACCGGAAATGACTGCCGACAAAATGAAACACGATAAACACATCTTCTATCAAATGTCTACCATCTATGTAAGTTTTGTGTTTTGATCACTTACAGTTTCTGATATCTACCGGGTACAAAATTTAGTTTAAAAAAAAGCTACTTCAGATTACTAACCGGAAGTAGATCTTTTTTGTTTATTAAACATCGCATACTTCACTTATGCAAGGAGTTATACTAATATAATCAGTCTTTGTAAAATAACTAAAACTAGGTTTAAAAAATAATTTTTGAAGTGCTTCCGGTGACGACCGGAAGTTACGCCGAACAAAACAAAATAGTGTTAACACATCTACATTCATAGGTCTATCATCCCTCAAAGTTTGAATGTTTAAGTTATTACCGATTTTGATATCTCGAGCAGTCAAGGTTTTTTGTCTCGGGACAGGAAACGGACAAACGGAAGTGCTCAGTGAAAAATGAAAGTTAGGAGTTCTTAAACATTAAACAACATGACTAAATTGCCTGTCAATTTATCTAAAATTGGCAAATATAAACAGCTAAACTTATAAACAACTTGATTTGTTTGATCTCTTCCTGTGTGGACCGGAAGTGACGGTCAACAAAATTAAACCCGTTAAACACATCTTCTATCAAATGTCTATTATCCTTGTAAGTTTCCTGTCTTGATCACTAACAGTTTTCGAGATCACGTGGTGACAAAATGTCTTTAAAAAAACTTCCTGAGATATTTGAGATATCTCACCGGAAGTAGATTTTTTTTATTTCTTTAACTTCGGATTGATGACATATGTAAGTATTTTTACTTATATTCTAATTCTGTGTGAAATAAATTAAATGTTAAAAAAAACTTTTTTTGAAGTGCTTCCGGTGACGACCGGAAGTTACGACGAACAAAACAAAATAGTTTAAACACATCTACAACTATAGATCTATTATCTCACAAAGACTGAATACTCAAGTCCCTATCGGTTTTGAGATCTCGAGGTGACAAGCTTTTTTGTGACGGGACAGGAAACGGACGACCGGAAATGAATTTTGAAAAAATGAAAAAAACCACTCTAGACTTTTTCATTCTCTATCATTCCTGAAAATTTCAAGAAAATCTGTCAAGTCATCTCTGAGAAAAATGGAAAAAAAAATAATAATAATAATAACTAGACTCTTGTTGCTATAGCAACAAAAAGGTCTTCCGTTCCTCATGTATTAATATGTAAAAGAAATGCATTTCATTAATAAAAAGAAAAAGGATATAAAAGATACTGTGATGGAATTTTCCAGTAATTATTTCTATGTAAAACAAAACAAAAAAGATAAATAGTCATTTTTGAGTACTTGCTCTGACGACCGGAAGTTACGCTGGAACAAACAGAACATGGTAAACATATCTTCATACATTGTCTGTCTTTCCTTAAAGTTTGGATGTTCATGTTTTTGTCAGTAATGAGATCTCGTTGAGAAAAGATTTTTTGTCACGGGACCGGAAACGGACAAACAGAAGTGAATAAAGAAATTAAAATTAATTATTTTTAGTTTATTAACTTACAATACATAACAGTTTATTGAGTGAATAAAATAATCAAAGAAAAAAGTATAAAGTTATTAAAAGCTTCATTTGCTTGAACGCTTCCGGAGAGAACCGGAAGTGACGGAAGAGAAAATGAAACCCTTTAAACACATCTTCAATCAAATGTCTATCATCATTGTTAGTTTTGTATCTTGATCTCTTACAGTTTCTGAGATCTCACGGGTACAAAATTTGTATAAAAGAAAGCTACCTGAGATAATTGAGATATCTCACCGGAAGTTGAATTTTTATATTTATTTAACCATGTGTAGATGACCAATTGTATCTATTAATGAGAAGTTATTTCTATGCTAACAATAAGAAAGTTTAAAAAAATCAAATTTTGGAGTACTTCCTGTGACGACCGGAAGTTACGCCGGATAAAAGAAAATAGTTGTAAAACATGTACATACATAGGTCTATCATTCAACAAAGTTTGGTTGTTCAAGTCCTGTTCGTTTTTGTGATCTAATTAAAACACGGTTTTCTATTTCGGGACAGGAAACGGACAAACGGAAGTGCTCAATGAAAAAAAAAGTCAGTTATTTTTTTTTTAAATTTCCTGTCGCACATTATTGTTCATCAAATTAACTTAAACTGTCAAAGAAAAACAGTTAAACTTATAAACAACTTGATTTGTTTGAACCCTTCCGGTTAGAACCGGAAGTGACGGTTGACAAAATAAATCCGGTTAAACACATCTTCATTCAAATGTCTATCACGCATAAAAGTTTCGTATCTTTATCACTTATAGTTTTAGAGATCTCATGGGAACAAAATTTGTTTTAAAAAAGTTACCTGAGATACTTGAGATATCTCACCGGAAGTAGAATATTCTTGTTTAATTAACATCGCATAGATGACACAAGTAGGGATTTATACTATCAGATTCATTCTATGTAAAATAAGTTAAATACATAAATATAATAATTTTTAAGTACTTCCGGTGACGACCGGAAGTTACGACGAACAAAACAAAATAGTTTAAACACATCTACAAATATAGGTCTATTATCCCACAAAGTCTGGACGTTCAAGTGTTAGCCGATTCTGAGATCTCGAGGGAACAAGGTTTTTTGACGCGGGACAGGAAACGGACGACCGGAAATGATTTTTGAAAAAATGAAAAAAACGCCTCGAGATATTATCATTCTCTATCATCTCTGAAAATTTCAGGAAAATCTATCCAGCCATCTCTGAGAAATTCTGCCGACAAAAAAGGAGAAAAAAAAAATAATAATAAGAAAGAAAGAAAGAAAGAAAGAAACAAAAAACACTACAATCACTATAAGGTCTTCCGTTGGAAACGGAAGACCTTAATAATAAAAAGAAACATTACAATCACTATAAGGTCTTCCGTTGGAAACGGAAGACCTTAATAAGAAACATTACAATCACTATAAGGTTTTCCGTTGGAAACGGAAGACCTTAATAAGTATCTCTCTCTTTCGCTTCAAGTGTGGAATATAGATTTGGGCTCATACGTCCGTCTGACTGTTTGTCCGTCTACCATTTTGTCTGTTGTCTTATTATTTTATGAACTGAGATTTTAAAACTATATGTATAGTCTGTACCCATGTAGACATTAGATGCAAGTCTTCAAGATCAAAATTGTTTAAAGGACTGGGTTGGGAACTACTGAGTGAACATCGTAAAAAACATAAATTAGTCTTAATTTCTTACACCTCAGTATCTTAGAGGTATGGTTGAACCTTGTACGTTCTTTCAGAATACTTATAATTTGAGAACAAGTAATATGGCATATAGAATTCCTATTTTAAGAGGGCTTGATGGTAGTGTCCATGTTTAGACTGTACTGATCTCCTTTAAAAGAAGAGCTATATATAATATATAGTAGAATGCCTAATTTAAAAGTTAAAATATATAGAATTTTTCTTTACTAAATAATTGTTTATAGCAAAACCAATCAAACAAAATTTTAAGTAAATTTGATGGTTTAATTTGTTGATCATCTAGCCTCTTTAAGAACAGCATTACACTATAACAACTTTTTACCATCTATTATCAAAGCTTGGAATAAATTGCGACAAAACACTAAAGATTGTCCTTCAGTTGCCTCATTTTAATCAAAGCTCAACAATGAAAAGCACACTGTTTGACTATGGACCCTGAAGAGAACATTTTATACATTGTCAATTGAGAAACAGAGCAAGTAACTTAAATGCACATTTATATGAAGATTTCTTAAATAAAGACCAATCTTGCAGTATTTTAGTACTAGTAGTTCATATGAAGATACTGAACACTTTTTTTTCATTTGTCAAAAATACAGTAAAACACGATTATAACGAAGTGCCGGGGACAGTCTATTTAGCTTCGATATAAGCGTAATTCGTTATATCCGTCAAGCTAACAATATGTAGTAAAGTTTCGGGGAACAAAAATCACTTCACTGTAAGCGTCAATTCATTGAAAGCGTAATCGCTGTAACCGTGTTTTACTGTATGCTTTTCAAAGGGAAATAATGTTACACACTCCATACACAATTTTATCATACTAGTATATGTGGAAATTTTATTACATGGTAGTTATCAATGTAACTTTGTTGTTAATAAACAAATACAACGTGATGATGTACACAACTTCATAAAAATTCAAAACGATTATAACAAAAGTATAATATTAATATCTAGCTTATGGTGGCATAGATCTGCCACCACTTGTCAGATAATTATGTCGACTTGTCAGATAATTATGTCGACTTGTCAGATATTTATTTCAACTTGTCAGATCTTTATGTTGACTTGTCAGAAAATAATCATATTGACTATAAACTTTGTTGTCAAAGCGTGTTAGTGCCACTAAATGCCATTTGCATTTCATCATAATATCTGACAAGTCGACATAAAGATCTAACAAGTTAACATAATTATCTGACAAGTCGACATCAAGATCTGTCAAGTCGACATAATTATCTGACAAGTCGACACTAAGCTCTGACAAGTTAACATAATTATCTGAAAGAAAAAACAAAATGGCCACCAGTTTGAAGAAAATTATCATTCATATTATAAGTCGACTTGTCAGATCATGTTGACTTTTCAGATGTTATGTTGCCTTATCAAATAATTATGTCGACTTGTCAGATAATTCTGTCAACTTGTCAGATAATGAAGTCGACATAAAAGATGATCATGTCGACTTGTCAGATCCTTATGTCGACTTGCCAGAAAATATTATGTAAACTAAATGGCACAAATTGGGCGTCGAAACTTTTTAGTGTAAAGTTTTATAACACGTGAATAAGTGATAAGTCGACATAAATATCTGACAAGTCAACATAATTATCTGACAAATCGACATTAAGATCTGACAAGTCGACATAATTATCTGACAAGTGGGGGCAGAACTATGCCACCATACTAGCTGTATTTAATTCGAGCATAACAAAAGACAGTAGACTGTGTTGCGGATTTATTGATTTTATTTTTTATTTTTTTTGGGGGGGGGTCTATTTTTTTCTTTTTTTTTCCTTTTTCATTCATTAATTCTTGTTGTTCATGCATCTTTTCTTTGTACATCATTTATTTTCATGCACTATACTTGTATTATCAAGCCAATTAACCAATGTTATATTGATCTTGTTTGTAAGGAGAGAAATTATTTTGTGCTTTTATTCATTTCAAAAAAGCGTTCGATACTGTATGGAGGACCGGCCTGTGGAGCTGAATGGAATTACAAAATGTAATGGGAAATGTGTATATGGATATAAAATCACAAGTAAAACTGAATGGTATTTTCTCGAGTTTTTTTTTGGAATGCAACGTAGGTGTAATGCAAGGAGAAAACTTTTCCCCTTATTCATTAGCGACCTAGAAAACTTTCTATTGGAAAATTACATTGTTGGTTTGCAAAGCATAAGTAGTGAAATTGAAAACAATTTATCAATAAATTTTAAACTTAAAATTTCACGCCGACGATACCGTCATAAAGGCAGAATCTGCGGATGACATACAGAATGCCCTCAACGAATTTTATACATATTGTACTTGGTGGAAACTTAATGTTGATGTCAATAAAACAAAAATAATGGTTTTCTCCAAATGTGCAACATAGAGAACGATTTTTTATTATTATAAAGAAGATTTTATTGAAAATGTTAAAGAATTCAAATACCTGGAAGAGGCTAAAAAAACCAGGTATGGTGTTAAAAGAAAAATTATAAATTTTAATTTACCAGTAAATTGTCAAGTGGATTTGTTTGATAAGGTTGTTTTACCAGATTTACTGTACGGCTGTGAAATTTGTGTTTCAAATTTATCTTAAAATGTGTCTTGTGAATAAATGGGGCAATTATAAATAATTTATCTTTCCAAATTTTATTAAAACTTAATTTCGGGTCAAATATTGCAAAATTAAAAAAAAAAATATTAAAAATATTTGGTTACGTATAATGTACTTTGATTCATATGAGTATCGCCTTAAGATATCTATCTGAAACGAAAGTGTTATACACAGAATGATAGACGGACAGACAGACCAACCTATACCCCCCACATTCAGTGAAAGCAAAGGACAATATTTATTTCAATAGTGATTGTGTTTTAATAGTGGTTACAATTTGATGTTTATAACAAAGTTCATCCATATCCATTATTTAGATAATTTATAACAATAGTGGTTGTAATGAAATACACCCCAACCACTATTGAAATAATTTATTTCAATTTAGTCGCTAAGTGATTATTATCATGAAATACACCACTAACCACAGATGAAAAAATTTATTTCTTTTAATAGAAGTAAATGAAAGTGTTTCTCACAGACAGAATGGTAGAAGAACAGACAGCCAGAAGGGCAGACCATATCGGACAGACCCAATTCAATATCCCCCACTTTGATTAAAAGCGGAGGACTATAACTATTTCAATAGTAGTTGTGTTTATACGGTTTGAACTTTAATGCACGTTTCCCACCCTAATTTATCGAACATGTATAAGTTTTGTCTTGAGGAAGTGCGCCTTAATTTTTGTAGTCCTGAAATAAAAAAGAAAATTAACATATGTCTAGAATGAATACTCACGTTTTGCAAAATAATTTATATGACGGCCGCCAGATATATAAGTAGCGGCCGCCAGAAAATTATGTGGCGGCCGCCTGATAGTAAGCGGCGACCGCCAGATAAAAATTTTTTCTACGTGGTACCAACGGGCTTCCGTAGGCTTCCGTATATATCTTTGATTTATTCAATCCATTAATTACAGTGTACTCATTTACTCTTTGGATTAATATGTTTAAATATGAGCATAAACAGTCTCCTAAAAACATGAAACTTTTTCATAACTAGGTCTTTAATTATCAGATTAACCCTTAATGTATGTACGTTAACTATTTTAAATATACAATGACATTTACACTTATCCAGTAAATTAAATTGCATTCTACTACAGTTTTTGCCGAGATCAAAGAGATGCCGCGGACATTATTCTCCTATATACTACCAACGTCATCAGTAAATTATCAGATCAGAAATATCGATTTGTCTCGCACTGATCATGAAAGTACAACTTCAATCTGTAAAAAGTTTTAAAAATATATTAACTTCACGTGTCAGTTCCAGTCAAAACGATGTGTATTGCCTCAAATGATCAATGCGGCTGTTCCTAGGACCTCCCTAGCACATTTTCACTGCGTGTTTTTACATAAAATATATAACGTGTAGTAGTAACAATCGTATTAAATTGCCCTTAAAATATTAAAGAAATGAACTCAATGTCTACCCAAGTTATACGAGTATAGCCTGGGTTGGGGCAGTTTACGCTTTATAATCCGCGAAGCGGATTATAAAAAAGCGTAAATTACATAATAGACATTGAGTTAATTTCTTATAATTTAATTTTCTGTGATTTACTGTAAATATTGAGTGCGTTTTACTTTAAAAAATGATATTAATCTGTTCAAAATTCAAATGTAACATCAAGCGGATCAATACGTTTTTGATGTTGGTGCATTGTGACGTGTCTGTTGATGTGCTTACCAAGTTATACAAATGTAACTAAATTTTTCTATCCAATCAAATGCCGCATTACACCCATAATTAAATTATTAGGAATATGATTCAAAGATATTTTATAAAAAAGTGAAGAGTATTAAAAATCCAAAGAAAATTTTTGTCGTCTGCATACGTGTATTTCGGCATGTGTATTCCTTTGATCGATAGACATGTAAACATTACTAACAAAACCGTTGGAGTTACACGGAACAGCCGTCAAAATGACCTAGATCGTCTCTCTATTGGAGAAACGATCTGTAGAAATACTGGGCTGTTAGTAGAATAGAAATAAAGTTCTTGTTATCGTGAATGTTGCAGGATAGCCCCCTCGGTCTCGAAATGTTGTTTGAAATATAAAAGCATCGGCTTTTATATTTCAAAACAACATTTCTCGACCTCGGAGGTTATTCTGCAACATTCACGAAAACGCGTACTTTATCTATCTATACTACTATATTAAAATAATAGACTCGAATTTTTGGGCTTTAATACCGAGAAATCGGAAGAGTACTGTCTTTTGTTTTATATATTTTAAACATCATTGGTACTTGAAGATTACCAATTTGTTTTTATTTTTTCTCAATCAAGCTTTGCTAATTAATAATCAACTAAAATTCCTTTAAAAAATCCGGAAATCATCTGGATTTTTTGGATTTTACAATCTTGCGCATGCGCATTACATTCACGCTAAATCAAGAGAGGCTCTTTAGTTTATGTTTCCACAATATCACATTTGCATGGATAAACTCAGAAACGATAATACAAATACGTGTAAATTTTCATTGAAAGTTTGCTACATGTATTATTCTGTTCATCAAAGAAAATACGGGAGATAACTCTAACTCAGTGCATTTGATATGAAAAATCCCGAGAGTTCCGAATGTCTACATGGTGCGAGTAAAAAACGTTGGTGAAAAAGTGTTGAATTCTTCATTAATATGAATTAAATTTTTAGATGAAATGTATTTACAGCCTCAAAATGGTTTGTTATGAATAATTTGACTGTTATTTTCAATGAAGCTTCATTAATTTTCTCAAAATCGGAGCGATTCTGCAGTTTTTTGCTACATTACGGGTATATGGGAGGCATTTTAACTGTGGTGAAGGCCTGTCCCGAGACACAGTTAGATTATTCTATTAGAATAATATTAGATTATTCCGATATCATATGCAATGTCAACCCGTGCACGCACGGGTCAAAGTCTAGTTTCTTAAATAATTACTGTAAATTTTATTTGAATATTTTTCGTTACACTGGCCCTTTGGGTGTCTGGAGCAAGGGGACAGGAGCTTAAGTGGCCCCTGCAGCGGCAGGTTTTAGTATTCATCGCCGAGGATACTTTCATGAGCTGTTCAGCCTAACTTTACAAATAATTAAATCTAGAAATAAAAATATAAATTGATATGAAATTGGTATATTTTGTTATACATTGGTAATATTGCCAACTTTAAAAAAAAGGGGTAAAATTTTTATACATTTCTTTTACTTATTAAAACTGTACAATAATTCATACATGTAGCTTCAATACATTAGTTTTTTAAATTTATTATTGTGTCCATTTTTTTTTTTTTAATTTTAAAGGTTTCCCAACGATCACACTACATTTGAAAAAAAAAAAATCAATGTATTACTGTAAGAATCAGGAAAACCCCAATCTAAAAAAAGAATCGGTAGGACAACAAAATAGTCCGTAAAAATCTAAAACGACAGATTAAAACATTCAAATCACATGATTTACAAAAAGTAATTAAATATAAACCAAACAAAAACTTACAATTAATAAAATATTAAAAATTAATGAACCTTTCAAAAAAAATCAGATGGACTATATTCTTGTAAAAAAAAAATCCTCCCGCCCTGGTAAGACTCCCTATTTAACTCTCTGTTAGGGTCAACTCAGAAGTCTGGCGCCGGAAATCGGTGCTAATATTGCCCCTTTTGGGGCCGGGGATCCCGAGGGGACACCCCGTCCCCCAGGAATCCGGTGTCACCTGAGTGGCACAAGTCCTAGTTTTGGCGCTAGGCGCCCTGTTTAGACTCCCTATTTAACTCTCTGATAGGGTCAACTCAGAGCTCTGGCGCCGGAAATCGGTGCTAGTATTGCCCCTTTGGAGGCCGGGGATCCCGAGGGGACACCCCGTCCCCCAGGAATCCGGTGTCACCTGAGTGGCACAAGTCCTAGTTTTGGCGCTAGGCGCCCTGTTTAGACTCCCTATTTAACTCTCTGATAGGGTCAACTCAGAGGTCTGGCGCCGGAAATCGGTGCTAATATTGCCCCTTTTGGGGCCGGGGATCCCGAGGGGACACCCCGTCCCCCAGGAATCCGGTGTCACCTGAGTGGCACAAGTCCTAGTTTTGGCGCTAGGCGCCCTGTTTAGACTCCCTATTTAACTCTCTGATAGGGTCAACTCAGAGGTCTGGCGCCGGAAATCGGTGCTAATATTGCCCCTTTTGGGGCCGGGGATCCCGAGGGGACACCCCGTCCCCCAGGAATCCGGTGTCACCTGAGTGGCACAAGTCCTAGTTTTGGCGCTAGGCGCCCTGTTTAGACTCCCTATTTAACTCTCTGATAGGGTCAACTCAGAGCTCTGGCGCCGGAAATCGGTGCTAGTATTGCCCCTTTTGAGGCCGGGGATCCCGAGGGGACACCCCGTCCCCCAGGAATCCGGTGTCACCTGAGTGGCACAAGTCCTAGTTTTGGCGCTAGGCGCCCTGTTTAGACTCCCTATTTAACTCTCTGATAGGGTCAACTCAGAGGTCTGGCGCCGGAAATCGGTGCTAATATTGCCCCTTTTGGGGCCGGGGATCCCGAGGGGACACCCCGTCCCCCAGGAATCCGGTGTCACCTGAGTGGCACAAGTCCTAGTTTTGGCGCTAGGCGCCCTGTTTAGACTCCCTATTTAACTCTCTGATAGGGTCAACTCAGAGCTCTGGCGCCGGAAATCGGTGCTAGTATTGCCCCTTTGGAGGCCGGGGATCCCGAGGGGACACCCCGTCCCCCAGGAATCCGGTGTCACCTGAGTGGCACAAGTCCTAGTTTTGGCGCTAGGCGCCCTGTTTAGACTCCCTATTTAACTCTCTGATAGGGTCAACTCAGAGGTCTGGCGCCGGAAATCGGTGCTAATATTGCCCCTTTTGGGGCCGGGGATCCCGAGGGGACACCCCGTCCCCCAGGAATCCGGTGTCACCTGAGTGGCACAAGTCCTAGTTTTGGCGCTAGGCGCCCTGTTTAGACTCCCTATTTAACTCTCTGATAGGGTCAACTCAGAGGTCTGGCGCCGGAAATCGGTGCTAATATTGCCCCTTTTGGGGCCGGGGATCCCGAGGGGACACCCCGTCCCCCAGGAATCCGGTGTCACCTGAGTGGCACAAGTCCTAGTTTTGGCGCTAGGCGCCCTGTTTAGACTCCCTATTTAACTCTCTGATAGGGTCAACTCAGAGCTCTGGCGCCGGAAATCGGTGCTAGTATTGCCCCTTTTGAGGCCGGGGATCCCGAGGGGACACACCGTCCCCCAGGAATCCGGTGTCACCTGAGTGGCACAAGTCCTAGTTTTGGCGCTAGGCGCCCTGTTTAGACTCCCTATTTAACTCTCTGATAGGGTCAACTCAGAGGTCTGGCGCCGGAAATCGGTGCTAATATTGCCCCTTTTGGGGCCGGGGATCCCGAGGGGACACCCCGTCCCCCAGGAATCCGGTGTCACCTGAGTGGCACAAGTCCTAGTTTTGGCGCTAGGCGCCCTGTTTAGACTCCCTATTTAACTCTCTGATAGGGTCAACTCAGAGCTCTGGCGCCGGAAATCGGTGCTAGTATTGCCCCTTTGGAGGCCGGGGATCCCGAGGGGACACCCCGTCCCCCAGGAATCCGGTGTCACCTGAGTGGCACAAGTCCTAGTTTTGGCGCTAGGCGCCCTGTTTAGACTCCCTATTTAACTCTCTGATAGGGTCAACTCAGAGGTCTGGCGCCGGAAATCGGTGCTAATATTGCCCCTTTTGGGGCCGGGGATCCCGAGGGGACACCCCGTCCCCCAGGAATCCGGTGTCACCTGAGTGGCACAAGTCCTAGTTTTGGCGCTAGGCGCCCTGTTTAGACTCCCTATTTAACTCTCTGATAGGGTCAACTCAGAGGTCTGGCGCCGGAAATCGGTGCTAATATTGCCCCTTTTGGGGCCGGGGATCCCGAGGGGACACCCCGTCCCCCAGGAATCCGGTGTCACCTGAGTGGCACAAGTCCTAGTTTTGGCGCTAGGCGCCCTGTTTAGACTCCCTATTTAACTCTCTGATAGGGTCAACTCAGAGCTCTGGCGCCGGAAATCGGTGCTAGTATTGCCCCTTTTGAGGCCGGGGATCCCGAGGGGACACCCCGTCCCCCAGGAATCCGGTGTCACCTGAGTGGCACAAGTCCTAGTTTTGGCGCTAGGCGCCCTGTTTAGACTCCCTATTTAACTCTCTGATAGGGTCAACTCAGAGGTCTGGCGCCGGAAATCGGTGCTAATATTGCCCCTTTTGGGGCCGGGGATCCCGAGGGGACACCCCGTCCCCCAGGAATCCGGTGTCACCTGAGTGGCACAAGTCCTAGTTTTGGCGCTAGGCGCCCTGTTTAGACTCCCTATTTAACTCTCTGATAGGGTCAACTCAGAGCTCTGGCGCCGGAAATCGGTGCTAGTATTGCCCCTTTGGAGGCCGGGGATCCCGAGGGGACACCCCGTCCCCCAGGAATCCGGTGTCACCTGAGTGGCACAAGTCCTAGTTTTGGCGCTAGGCGCCCTGTTTAGACTCCCTATTTAACTCTCTGATAGGGTCAACTCAGAGGTCTGGCGCCGGAAATCGGTGCTAATATTGCCCCTTTTGGGGCCGGGGATCCCGAGGGGACACCCCGTCCCCCAGGAATCCGGTGTCACCTGAGTGGCACAAGTCCTAGTTTTGGCGCTAGGCGCCCTGTTTAGACTCCCTATTTAACTCTCTGATAGGGTCAACTCAGAGGTCTGGCGCCGGAAATCGGTGCTAATATTGCCCCTTTTGGGGCCGGGGATCCCGAGGGGACACCCCGTCCCCCAGGAATCCGGTGTCACCTGAGTGGCACAAGTCCTAGTTTTGGCGCTAGGCGCCCTGTTTAGACTCCCTATTTAACTCTCTGATAGGGTCAACTCAGAGCTCTGGCGCCGGAAATCGGTGCTAGTATTGCCCCTTTTGAGGCCGGGGATCCCGAGGGGACACCCCGTCCCCCAGGAATCCGGTGTCACCTGAGTGGCACAAGTCCTAGTTTTGGCGCTAGGCGCCCTGTTTAGACTCCCTATTTAACTCTCTGATAGGGTCAACTCAGAGGTCTGGCGCCGGAAATCGGTGCTAATATTGCCCCTTTTGGGGCCGGGGATCCCGAGGGGACACCCCGTCCCCCAGGAATCCGGTGTCACCTGAGTGGCACAAGTCCTAGTTTTGGCGCTAGGCGCCCTGTTTAGACTCCCTATTTAACTCTCTGATAGGGTCAACTCAGAGCTCTGGCGCCGGAAATCGGTGCTAGTATTGCCCCTTTGGAGGCCGGGGATCCCGAGGGGACACCCCGTCCCCCAGGAATCCGGTGTCACCTGAGTGGCACAAGTCCTAGTTTTGGCGCTAGGCGCCCTGTTTAGACTCCCTATTTAACTCTCTGATAGGGTCAACTCAGAGGTCTGGCGCCGGAAATCGGTGCTAATATTGCCCCTTTTGGGGCCGGGGATCCCGAGGGGACACCCCGTCCCCCAGGAATCCGGTGTCACCTGAGTGGCACAAGTCCTAGTTTTGGCGCTAGGCGCCCTGTTTAGACTCCCTATTTAACTCTCTGATAGGGTCAACTCAGAGGGCGCCGGAAATCGGTGGCGCCGGGGATCCCGAGGGGATCCCCCAGGAATCCGGTGTCACCTGAGTGGCACAAGTCCTAGTTTTGGCGCTAGGCGCCCTGTTTAGACTCCCTATTTAACTCTCTGATAGGGTCAACTCAGAGGGGCGCCGGAAATCGGTGCCCCCTTTTGAGGCCGGGGATCCCGAGGGGACACCCCGTCCCCCAGGAATCCGGTGTCACCTGAGTGGCACAAGTCCTAGTTTTGGCGCTAGGCGCCCTGTTTAGACTCCCTATTTAACTCTCTGATAGGGTCAACTCAGAGGTCTGGCGCCGGAAATCGGTGCTAATATTGCCCCTTTTGGGGCCGGGGAAGGGGACACCCCGTCCCCCAGGAATCCGGTGTCACCTGAGTGGCACAAGTCCTAGTTTTGGCGCTAGGCGCCCTGTTTAGACTCCCTATTTAACTCTCTGATAGGGTCAACTCAGAGCTCTGGCGCCGGAAATCGGTGCTAGTATTGCCCCTTTGGAGGCCGGGGATCCCGAGGGGACACCCCGTCCCCCAGGAATCCGGTGTCACCTGAGTGGCACAAGTCCTAGTTTTGGCGCTAGGCGCCCTGTTTAGACTCCCTATTTAACTCTCTGATAGGGTCAACTCAGAGGTCTGGCGCCGGAAATCGGTGCTAATATTGCCCCTTTTGGGGCCGGGGATCCCGAGGGGACACCCCGTCCCCCAGGAATCCGGTGTCACCTGAGTGGCACAAGTCCTAGTTTTGGCGCTAGGCGCCCTGTTTAGACTCCCTATTTAACTCTCTGATAGGGTCAACTCAGAGCTCTGGCGCCGGAAATCGGTGCTAGTATTGCCCCTTTGGAGGCCGGGGATCCCGAGGGGACACCCCGTCCCCCAGGAATCCGGTGTCACCTGAGTGGCACAAGTCCTAGTTTTGGCGCTAGGCGCCCTGTTTAGACTCCCTATTTAACTCTCTGATAGGGTCAACTCAGAGGTCTGGCGCCGGAAATCGGTGCTAATATTGCCCCTTTTGGGGCCGGGGATCCCGAGGGGACACCCCGTCCCCCAGGAATCCGGTGTCACCTGAGTGGCACAAGTCCTAGTTTTGGCGCTAGGCGCCCTGTTTAGACTCCCTATTTAACTCTCTGATAGGGTCAACTCAGAGGTCTGGCGCCGGAAATCGGTGCTAATATTGCCCCTTTTGGGGCCGGGGATCCCGAGGGGACACCCCGTCCCCCAGGAATCCGGTGTCACCTGAGTGGCACAAGTCCTAGTTTTGGCGCTAGGCGCCCTGTTTAGACTCCCTATTTAACTCTCTGATAGGGTCAACTCAGAGCTCTGGCGCCGGAAATCGGTGCTAGTATTGCCCCTTTTGAGGCCGGGGATCCCGAGGGGACACCCCGTCCCCCAGGAATCCGGTGTCACCTGAGTGGCACAAGTCCTAGTTTTGGCGCTAGGCGCCCTGTTTAGACTCCCTATTTAACTCTCTGATAGGGTCAACTCAGAGGTCTGGCGCCGGAAATCGGTGCTAATATTGCCCCTTTTGGGGCCGGGGATCCCGAGGGGACACCCCGTCCCCCAGGAATCCGGTGTCACCTGAGTGGCACAAGTCCTAGTTTTGGCGCTAGGCGCCCTGTTTAGACTCCCTATTTAACTCTCTGATAGGGTCAACTCAGAGCTCTGGCGCCGGAAATCGGTGCTAGTATTGCCCCTTTGGAGGCCGGGGATCCCGAGGGGACACCCCGTCCCCCAGGAATCCGGTGTCACCTGAGTGGCACAAGTCCTAGTTTTGGCGCTAGGCGCCCTGTTTAGACTCCCTATTTAACTCTCTGATAGGGTCAACTCAGAGGTCTGGCGCCGGAAATCGGTGCTAATATTGCCCCTTTTGGGGCCGGGGATCCCGAGGGGACACCCCGTCCCCCAGGAATCCGGTGTCACCTGAGTGGCACAAGTCCTAGTTTTGGCGCTAGGCGCCCTGTTTAGACTCCCTATTTAACTCTCTGATAGGGTCAACTCAGAGGTCTGGCGCCGGAAATCGGTGCTAATATTGCCCCTTTTGGGGCCGGGGATCCCGAGGGGACACCCCGTCCCCCAGGAATCCGGTGTCACCTGAGTGGCACAAGTCCTAGTTTTGGCGCTAGGCGCCCTGTTTAGACTCCCTATTTAACTCTCTGATAGGGTCAACTCAGAGCTCTGGCGCCGGAAATCGGTGCTAGTATTGCCCCTTTTGAGGCCGGGGATCCCGAGGGGACACCCCGTCCCCCAGGAATCCGGTGTCACCTGAGTGGCACAAGTCCTAGTTTTGGCGCTAGGCGCCCTGTTTAGACTCCCTATTTAACTCTCTGATAGGGTCAACTCAGAGGTCTGGCGCCGGAAATCGGTGCTAATATTGCCCCTTTTGGGGCCGGGGATCCCGAGGGGACACCCCGTCCCCCAGGAATCCGGTGTCACCTGAGTGGCACAAGTCCTAGTTTTGGCGCTAGGCGCCCTGTTTAGACTCCCTATTTAACTCTCTGATAGGGTCAACTCAGAGCTCTGGCGCCGGAAATCGGTGCTAGTATTGCCCCTTTTGAGGCCGGGGATCCCGAGGGGACACCCCGTCCCCCAGGAATCCGGTGTCACCTGAGTGGCACAAGTCCTAGTTTTGGCGCTAGGCGCCCTGTTTAGACTCCCTATTTAACTCTCTGATAGGGTCAACTCAGAGGTCTGGCGCCGGAAATCGGTGCTAATATTGCCCCTTTTGGGGCCGGGGATCCCGAGGGGACACCCCGTCCCCCAGGAATCCGGTGTCACCTGAGTGGCACAAGTCCTAGTTTTGGCGCTAGGCGCCCTGTTTAGACTCCCTATTTAACTCTCTGATAGGGTCAACTCAGAGGTCTGGCGCCGGAAATCGGTGCTAGTATTGCCCCTTTTGAGGCCGGGGATCCCGAGGGGACACCCCGTCCCCCAGGAATCCGGTGTCACCTGAGTGGCACAAGTCCTAGTTTTGGCGCTAGGCGCCCTGTTTAGACTCCCTATTTAACTCTCTGATAGGGTCAACTCAGAGGTCTGGCGCCGGAAATCGGTGCTAATATTGCCCCTTTTGGGGCCGGGGATCCCGAGGGGACACCCCGTCCCCCAGGAATCCGGTGTCACCTGAGTGGCACAAGTCCTAGTTTTGGCGCTAGGCGCCCTGTTTAGACTCCCTATTTAACTCTCTGATAGGGTCAACTCAGAGCTCTGGCGCCGGAAATCGGTGCTAGTATTGCCCCTTTTGAGGCCGGGGATCCCGAGGGGACACCCCGTCCCCCAGGAATCCGGTGTCACCTGAGTGGCACAAGTCCTAGTTTTGGCGCTAGGCGCCCTGTTTAGACTCCCTATTTAACTCTCTGATAGGGTCAACTCAGAGGTCTGGCGCCGGAAATCGGTGCTAATATTGCCCCTTTTGGGGCCGGGGATCCCGAGGGGACACCCCGTCCCCCAGGAATCCGGTGTCACCTGAGTGGCACAAGTCCTAGTTTTGGCGCTAGGCGCCCTGTTTAGACTCCCTATTTAACTCTCTGATAGGGTCAACTCAGAGGTCTGGCGCCGGAAATCGGTGCTAATATTGCCCCTTTTGGGGCCGGGGATCCCGAGGGGACACCCCGTCCCCCAGGAATCCGGTGTCACCTGAGTGGCACAAGTCCTAGTTTTGGCGCTAGGCGCCCTGTTTAGACTCCCTATTTAACTCTCTGATAGGGTCAACTCAGAGCTCTGGCGCCGGAAATCGGTGCTAGTATTGCCCCTTTTGAGGCCGGGGATCCCGAGGGGACACCCCGTCCCCCAGGAATCCGGTGTCACCTGAGTGGCACAAGTCCTAGTTTTGGCGCTAGGCGCCCTGTTTAGACTCCCTATTTAACTCTCTGATAGGGTCAACTCAGAGGTCTGGCGCCGGAAATCGGTGCTAATATTGCCCCTTTTGGGGCCGGGGATCCCGAGGGGACACCCCGTCCCCCAGGAATCCGGTGTCACCTGAGTGGCACAAGTCCTAGTTTTGGCGCTAGGCGCCCTGTTTAGACTCCCTATTTAACTCTCTGATAGGGTCAACTCAGAGCTCTGGCGCCGGAAATCGGTGCTAGTATTGCCCCTTTGGAGGCCGGGGATCCCGAGGGGACACCCCGTCCCCCAGGAATCCGGTGTCACCTGAGTGGCACAAGTCCTAGTTTTGGCGCTAGGCGCCCTGTTTAGACTCCCTATTTAACTCTCTGATAGGGTCAACTCAGAGCTCTGGCGCCGGAAATCGGTGCTAATATTGCCCCTTTTGGGGCCGGGGATCCCGAGGGGACACCCCGTCCCCCAGGAATCCGGTGTCACCTGAGTGGCACAAGTCCTAGTTTTGGCGCTAGGCGCCCTGTTTAGACTCCCTATTTAACTCTCTGATAGGGTCAACTCAGAGGTCTGGCGCCGGAAATCGGTGCTAATATTGCCCCTTTTGGGGCTGGGGATCCCGAGGGGACACCCCGTCCCCCAGGAATCCGGTGTCACCTGAGTGGCACAAGTCCTAGTTTTGGCGCTAGGCGCCCTGTTTAGACTCCCTATTTAACTCTCTGATAGGGTCAACTCAGAGCTCTGGCGCCGGAAATCGGTGCTAGTATTGCCCCTTTTGAGGCCGGGGATCCCGAGGGGACACCCCGTCCCCCAGGAATCCGGTGTCACCTGAGTGGCACAAGTCCTAGTTTTGGCGCTAGGCGCCCTGTTTAGACTCCCTATTTAACTCTCTGATAGGGTCAACTCAGAGGTCTGGCGCCGGAAATCGGTGCTAATATTGCCCCTTTTGGGGCCGGGGATCCCGAGGGGACACCCCGTCCCCCAGGAATCCGGTGTCACCTGAGTGGCACAAGTCCTAGTTTTGGCGCTAGGCGCCCTGTTTAGACTCCCTATTTAACTCTCTGATAGGGTCAACTCAGAGCTCTGGCGCCGGAAATCGGTGCTAGTATTGCCCCTTTGGAGGCCGGGGATCCCGAGGGGACACCCCGTCCCCCAGGAATCCGGTGTCACCTGAGTGGCACAAGTCCTAGTTTTGGCGCTAGGCGCCCTGTTTAGACTCCCTATTTAACTCTCTGATAGGGTCAACTCAGAGGTCTGGCGCCGGAAATCGGTGCTAATATTGCCCCTTTTGGGGCCGGGGATCCCGAGGGGACACCCCGTCCCCCAGGAATCCGGTGTCACCTGAGTGGCACAAGTCCTAGTTTTGGCGCTAGGCGCCCTGTTTAGACTCCCTATTTAACTCTCTGATAGGGTCAACTCAGAGGTCTGGCGCCGGAAATCGGTGCTAATATTGCCCCTTTTGGGGCCGGGGATCCCGAGGGGACACCCCGTCCCCCAGGAATCCGGTGTCACCTGAGTGGCACAAGTCCTAGTTTTGGCGCTAGGCGCCCTGTTTAGACTCCCTATTTAACTCTCTGATAGGGTCAACTCAGAGCTCTGGCGCCGGAAATCGGTGCTAGTATTGCCCCTTTTGAGGCCGGGGATCCCGAGGGGACACCCCGTCCCCCAGGAATCCGGTGTCACCTGAGTGGCACAAGTCCTAGTTTTGGCGCTAGGCGCCCTGTTTAGACTCCCTATTTAACTCTCTGATAGGGTCAACTCAGAGGTCTGGCGCCGGAAATCGGTGCTAATATTGCCCCTTTTGGGGCCGGGGATCCCGAGGGGACACCCCGTCCCCCAGGAATCCGGTGTCACCTGAGTGGCACAAGTCCTAGTTTTGGCGCTAGGCGCCCTGTTTAGACTCCCTATTTAACTCTCTGATAGGGTCAACTCAGAGCTCTGGCGCCGGAAATCGGTGCTAGTATTGCCCCTTTTGAGGCCGGGGATCCCGAGGGGACACCCCGTCCCCCAGGAATCCGGTGTCACCTGAGTGGCACAAGTCCTAGTTTTGGCGCTAGGCGCCCTGTTTAGACTCCCTATTTAACTCTCTGATAGGGTCAACTCAGAGGTCTGGCGCCGGAAATCGGTGCTAATATTGCCCCTTTTGGGGCCGGGGATCCCGAGGGGACACCCCGTCCCCCAGGAATCCGGTGTCACCTGAGTGGCACAAGTCCTAGTTTTGGCGCTAGGCGCCCTGTTTAGACTCCCTATTTAACTCTCTGATAGGGTCAACTCAGAGGTCTGGCGCCGGAAATCGGTGCTAGTATTGCCCCTTTTGAGGCCGGGGATCCCGAGGGGACACCCCGTCCCCCAGGAATCCGGTGTCACCTGAGTGGCACAAGTCCTAGTTTTGGCGCTAGGCGCCCTGTTTAGACTCCCTATTTAACTCTCTGATAGGGTCAACTCAGAGGTCTGGCGCCGGAAATCGGTGCTAATATTGCCCCTTTTGGGGCCGGGGATCCCGAGGGGACACCCCGTCCCCCAGGAATCCGGTGTCACCTGAGTGGCACAAGTCCTAGTTTTGGCGCTAGGCGCCCTGTTTAGACTCCCTATTTAACTCTCTGATAGGGTCAACTCAGAGCTCTGGCGCCGGAAATCGGTGCTAGTATTGCCCCTTTGGAGGCCGGGGATCCCGAGGGGACACCCCGTCCCCCAGGAATCCGGTGTCACCTGAGTGGCACAAGTCCTAGTTTGGGCGCTAGGCGCCCTGTTTCGATTATTTTGTTTCAATCGGGATCGGAAAATACCGTTTATATAGTCGATAAATGTAAACAAATTTCGTTATTGCTGAGCAGCTTATTGCTGAGTAGCTTGACTTTGGTAGATTTTTCGCCTTGATCAAAACGTTTGGAGCATCGTATTCAAATTTCAGAGACATCCACAGTAGTAATGATATTGCGTTTAGGGAGAGCTTAGAGCGGTATGTCAGTGAACACGAACACGGGCTGGCAGCCTGCAAAATCTACGGAAACCACGTCGAAAAGGAGGAAATGGTGTCGGAGACTTTCGGAGAGACCACATTCTGGAGATTTGATTGGTATGAATATCGTGATAAGACGACGAGAGAAGAGAAAATCCTTGGAGTGCGATCTAGTACGATGTTTGCCCGGGGATATGAAGCGATTAACAATTACATTGAAAACGGAGACAACTTGCAAAATTTACAAGAAGCGGCCGCATTTACTGCTTTGAAGAGATTTTGTTTCAAGAGAGGTAAGCATGTCTTTGTAAATTAACTTGGGATCCATATATTTCTAGTCGGGTGCTTTACTATTCACCTTTCCAGGCAGATTTCCAAAGTACTACATTTATACAACAATGTACATTGAAGTTAGCTCGATTATAATATGAAAAAAGTTGTATGTAGGTGAGTTAATCAACAGATCAAGGTAGGCCTAAATTGGCCTCATACACATATGTATGCAAACACGCGCAGATCTCCCCTATATATCCACACATGGCAAAATGTTTAAGAGTCAGACAGGTTAAATTGACAGTTTGTAAAGCACTTGACTATAGATGGTTTGAATCCCTTTCTGGTCCATCTTTATTTCTCAAATCCACATGTAACAGGATGGGAGAAATAATGATGGACCAGACCAGGATTCGAACCCGGGCCCCCAGAATTTCTAGTCAGGCGCCCCACCAACTCGGCTATCTGGCGACGGTATTCAAACCTCTCTGACCATCATCCCCATCAACGGGATTCAAACCCCTAAGTAAAATTCAAACTTATAAAATTTACATGATTAAACAAGAGGCCCATGGGGCCACATCGCTCATCTGAGCAACAATGGGCGTTCAAAAGATATTGTGCCATATGGCTCCTCAGTAGAATAACAAAAAATAAATATTGTAAAGTATTCGAATTTTACACTTATTTTTGCATACACGTAATCTTTGACGTTGTATCTTTATGGAATACTATTTTTACCCAGAATAAGAAAATCCTACGCAAGATATAAAACTACAGATTTGGTAGGGGTACACCTCCCTCCAATTCCCTATATTTTCGTTCTGCCCCCCCTCCCTTCTCCCCACTTTATAAAGTGATAAAAATATATGAGAGCATATAGGTACATTTTCTTCCTCAATTACTTACTAGTTATTGTACAGTATTTTTTTAAAAATATCATATAATAGTTATTGCATTTTATTAAAAAAAAATCCTATAGATGTGAAGAAGAAAATTGTACCCCAATCCGCTCAATTCCTCAAATTAAAAACATTCAAAAATTTAATTTGTCTTCTCCATTATAATTAAATGACTGTTGTTTACCTGGCGTAAACTCGTGTGACTTTTATAACTTTACTCACATTTGATTGATGAATACACTGGAATGAAAATTGTTGTCACGTGACATGTTAAAGAGCTATAAAAATCAATGTTACAGTATTGACAGGCACATCACTCTATTTTACTAAGGCCCACCCATTATTTTCATCTTTATTCAAAAATAAAAAATGGCTACAGACCAGGATATTTTCTTAGGAATAGCGATAATTCCTTTATCCCCGCAACAGAAATGTGTCAGAACTATGGAAATTGTTTAACGGTCTCGTGTCTGAAAAACTATCACAATTAAATGAATTGATGTAGATTTCACATTATCCATTGTATAAAGAGGGGCCAGAGAGTAGTTATATACAGCATATCATCCTTTAATTTTTTTGTACAAGTATTTAATATTTAGCGAGACATTTCTAATGATCAACCAAAATTTCAGCGTCAATCGTAGAATTATAAGCAAGATACAGAGCTCACAATTCTGCTAGGTTTGAGTCATATATTTTGTTCACATGAGTTTATTACATTCAGCTTAAGAATTTTAACTTTGTATTTCCTATTCAGCATTTAAAGTGGGAAAAAAGAATGGCCTTAGATCTGTGTACATAGAATTGTGAGCAAATCTCTGTATCTTGCTTATAATTCGAAGCTTAACACTCAAATATGGTTAGTAAATAGAAATTGTAAACAATTAAACACAAGAAACATATGCACTATAACAAATAAAGTGCACAATTTATTTTTCATAATATATACCTACATATTTTCGTCAGCGATATTAAACTCTATTTAAACTTATGAATAAATTCGAGAAAATGCTAAGCATCTCAACAAAACACATTGCATTAATCTAATAGGCCTATTACGCAAAAGATCATACCGAATTACTGATAGAATGAATAGTATTTTAGTACTCTTTTAATACATCAGATTTTGCTTAATTTGCGCAGGTTAACAGTTACTGTCTGATATACCAAAGTCTCTGTTTGATTTGATACGTAAAAATTACAAAATACAGGCGATAGTTCCCAGGTTACAAAGCATAGATATTGAAAACGAAACGAAAATCAAAACAAGCTAACACCACCGTCATATGTGAAAACTGTCAACGCATTGAAATATTTAACCTCAATTTACTTCACAAAATCGGCACCAATGTATTCTGCACGTTTCAAAGATCCCCTTTGTACGCGAACTGTTGCACAACAAACTAATTCATCATTGTCAGATCGACCCGTTTATCTTAAACAAAGAACCTCGTTTTAGAAGTATGGAATACGAGTCTTGGTAAAATGGGTGGGCAAACCAGGGCCGGGGCAAAATAAAAGCCGGGGCAGATCGGCAATCTGCAATTCCAAAATACACATTGTTTTGCAGCAATATTTACAGCGAATACAAATATACTGGTCCATAACATATCCTCAAAATTTTAATGAGATCGGCATATTAATAACTGCCAATCTTTTGTTTTGCCCCGGCCCGGGTTTGCCTACCCATTTTACCATGACTCATGGAATACCGAACCCGAAGCTATAAACTGATTGAAACACGCATTTCTTTTATTATTATTTTCGTAATAACTCAGATTTGAAACAGAATTAGCCCATAATTTTTGCAATTTATATTTTCCTTTCCATAAGGATTATTTATGCTAAATTACATTGAATTTGACTCAGTAGTTCTTGAGAAGAAGATTTTTAAAAATGCACCCCCCTTTTTCTACAGTTTCGAGGTTTTCTCCACTTTGAATAAAGATCGGTCTTTTATTTTTGCAATTTATATTAACCTTCCCATAAGAATGCTTTGTGCCAAATTTGGATGAAATTGGCTGAGCGGTTTTAGAGAAGAAGATCAAAATGTACAAAAGTTTACAGACGGACGGACGACGGACAAAATGTGATCAGAATAGCTCACTTGAGCTTTCAGCTCAGGTGAGCTAAAAACCGATAAATTTATAAGCCTTGGAACTGCCTGGCAAACAAAATCCTAGCTTGGACTCCCCACCTCCGCCCCACAACCCAACCTCCTGAGAACATATTTTTGATTCCACGCATGCAGTAATATTTCTGGAAAAAATTGTATTCTCTTGATAGAATCTAAGAGTTTTAATGGGGTTATCTTTCTCCATTCAGAAGTCATTCTGAATACCTCACACAATTTTTCAATGTAATCATCCGGGTCTGCTGCAATACAAAATCCACATAGACATCACATGTTTTAGCCATGTATTGAAACCTAATAAGTTAAAGGGGCATTTCAACGAAGAAATCTTGGAGATCTTTTGAATGAACATGATTTGAACCCTGAGGTATTTATAAATATCGAGTTATTAAGCAAAATGTGAATCTAGGATAAATATCTTGGGATAGAGTATAGCAATAGTATATTCACTAATTATTTAGTTGTCAATAGACCACAAGAAAAGTCAGTCTGGAGTGACTATTGTCACATACACTATCAGGCTGCTGAAGGATTTACTTGTGAATTCAAAATTTTTGTCAGCTAATTTTACTTGGCAGCTGGCTTGAGAGTATTAGCTCCAGAAATATAATGGAATTTTATTTTATTTCAGAGGAACATGAAAAGTCTCTGCAGAAATTAAGTTACAAAACATCAGAAGCGCATGTTGCATCGGTTGTGTCGCATCATCTTTTGTCCCAGCTGCTTCCTGACCCATCTAACTACTTTGTGGACGGTTATTACACCAATGGTGAATCAAAAGTCTGCTGTCCCTGTGGGTGTGGGGAGCCTATCAACTTTGGCAGTACCCCGACCGGTGAGTTGTACAAAGTATACATATATGTATATGTATGTGTATGTAATACATGCATGATATAGGTGTAAAACCATGACAGTACACAGTTTTGTGAGTTGTACAAAGTATACATGTACATGTTTGTGTATATGTAATACATGCATGGTGTAGGTTTAAAACCATGACTACACAGTTTTGTAGCTGTACAGATAAGATAAGATAATTTATTTACATTTTAAGGCCCAGAGGGCAAGCAAGTTTACAATTATTAGAGATAATTCCTAAATTAGAGATTACACATACAAAATAGTTCATATGAACGTGTAGTAGTTGGGTAAATGTATACCAGTACGCCTTTAACATATTAACAAAATACATATCTATGATGTACAGTACCAACCAGACCCATCCAATTAGAAGTTAGGTCCCAACTAAACCCTGGGTCTGTTTTCGGGGTTTCCTTGGATCTGCTACGGCAGACCCAGAGCTAACCCAAAGTAAACCCAAAGCACACACACAGAGAGCAGACCATGATTTCAGTAGCAGACTCTGAAAGCAGATGCGGGGTTTGGTCTAACAGACCTGTCAATCAGGATATCGCGTTGACCAATCAGTGTGTCGCCTAATCAGATCTCTGGTTAGCTGGTTAAATGCATTGACCAATAAGAGCGCCGACCAATCAGATCTCTATGTGACAACTTATTAAGGTCTTCCGTTTCCAACGGAAGACCTTGTACTGATTCTGTTGGAAATTCTTCATTATTATTAGGGTCTTCCGTTTCCAACGGAAGACCCTCTTGTTATTCTATTGATTATTTTTATTATTATTATTTTTTTTCTGACTTTTTTCGGACGCTATTACTCGTGAACTACTGGACCGATTTGCATAAAATTTGCAGGACAGATAGAACATCAAAAGTACTTGAGGTTGTTAAATTTTGGGCTGATGACGTCACTTCCGGTTTGAGATTTTGAGGGTTTAGTGAATTTTTAAGGACCATTTTGTCCACCTAACTCCTCCAAAACTAATAAAGATAAAAACATGAAACTTTCAGGGATAGTAGATGAATGTCTGTAGATGATTCTCTGGGTTTGATATTGAGGAAAATGCGCAAGGCGCCGAAGCTCACCCGAGCTCGAAAATTGGCACCAAATTTTTTCACGAAATTTTTGCACATTTTTCTAAATTATTTCTGAATGTGTAAATATTTTGTTAAGACATGTAATACAAAAGTTGTTTAGATTTACACGCTCTATCATTTGATATCATAAAAAAGGGGCTGGCCCCTTACATAAGGGGCCAAGAGGGCTCTAACGAATTTTATTAATAACTCTTTACTGAAAAATAATTTGTTATTAAGTATAGAAGCAAAAATGTTTATTGTGCAGCTGTTTATCTACATAGTACCATACTGAAATCATATGTTACGTAATTAGGGGTTTTAAGGGGCCAGAAGTCCAAAACTTTGATCATTTATATCTGAAAAAGGAGAAATATTTTGTAAAGCATTGTAGAAGAAAAGTTGCTCAAAATAATGTTGTGAACCTTATGCTGCCTTTAAATTTTTGGTCTTTGGCCCCATTAAGGAGTTTAAGGGTCGGCCCCTAAAACACATTTGTTCAGATATCTCTAGAACGGTAAACAATTTGTGAACAGTTGTTGAACAAAATATGTTTATTTTTGCGAGACCTTTCATTTGATATCAAGAAAAAGGGGCTGACCCCTTAAATTAGGGGCCAGGAGGGCTATAAGTCTTTTAATAATAACTATTTACTGAAAAATAATTTGTTATATATTATTGAAGCTAAAATGTTCAACTTATTAAGCTTAATTTAAATCTTAAATCCGTTTAAAAATCGGACGATGCATTACAGAGATATAGGGGTTTAAAAATTGATTTTTCCGGAAATTTTGATTCCACATTCGTCTTTAAGAAAATAGTTTTTTGTTCAAAGTTAAATTAACTCGTACCTAGAATGATTCGATATTTGTTAAGTCGTTCTTAAACACATTCGGATTTTTTTTGTCAAGTCGTTCTTGAAATCGTTAAGGTTTTTGTTAATTCGTACTTAAAGTCATTCGGATTTTGTTAAGTCGAACCAAGAATTATTCGATTTTTTATATGGTATTGGTTTTAGAGCTCTGCTTCTTATAGGATCTAGCTTTTCTTTCGACATTAACGGAAGACCCACTCGTTGCTTTGCAACGAGCTTTGCTCTAGTTTTTCTTCTTCTTTTTCTTCTAGACGTTTTTTAAAACCTTAATATCTCGCTTGTTTTTCATCCGATTTTATTCAAATTTTCAGGGTCTATTGGAAATGCCAATAGCTCGCTATAGCAAAAAACATTGTGAAATCGCTACTTCCGGTTTTGAGTTATTCCCCTTTGAATATTTTTTTAGTGGGTCTCTTGTACCTGCAAAGGCTCCGAGATGATCCGTAGCAAGTAGTTTTGATTTACAAATCTTTAATGTAGACATCTTGAACGTTATCCTCCCAGTCTTATATGTTTGATTAACCCACGTATACTTCTTAAAAAATCACATCGAAATTTATGTTTCAAAAAATGCTAAATTTTGCTTACATCTTTGCTTCATAACGTTTTAGTAACAAATATTTTCTAAACACATATAGAACAAAAGTTGTGCCAAATATTAAGGGCTTTTATTTGATACCATACAAAAGGGGCTAGTCCCTTAAATTAGGGGTCTAGAACCCTTAAAAGTCTTTGCTTTTTAACTCTAAAACGGTAATTTTTTTTATATGGGCGTCGCTGAAAAAAATGTTGTTTGTGATCTTATTAATCTCATAAAGCTGTTTTTATGTTCAGGTATTGCATAATATGAGGGCAAACAGTATTACGTGTAGACCAGTATTCGCGGCAATTTGGCAAAGTTAACGAAAGTCTTTGTGCGTACAAATGAAATAAAGTTACCACTGAATGTATACCGGTTTATACGGGATGCCTTAATTTATAAGAAAGAAGTTTTTTTAAAGTATACATGCTTTTATTTGAGGACTATAAGTCATTTTTGTTAAGTTCTTATAGTGAACAATCCTTTAAAAACGAGAAACAGAAAATATAAACATTCTATTTCTTTTCTAGTAAATCTCAAATTATGGATTTAAAAAAAACCAAACTTATATGTACTACATTTTAGTTATTAAACTGCATGCATTTGAAATCTATCTGGGATCTGAGCTGCGTGTGTGTACCATTACGTAACCTATCTTCCGCCCGCGGCCGAGGATATCGATCGCGGCAGGACTACCTAGCCGTCAGCGGTATCTACTACACAAGATTCGCGTCTGACACATATGGGTTTGTTTAGCCGCAAACATATAGAATTGTTTTTAATTTTGAATACATATACATGTAAAAGTTTATTTTTCTTAAATTGAATAAAACGTTAGAGTTTTAATTAATAAATCGTTCTGTAAATTGATAAAAGCAATGTCATACTCAAATCTGAAGCATAATAAGATATAGAACAAATGTGGGTTTTTAAATAAAAAAATAACTTCTATCTGATACATTTTAATCATTATACTGCAAGCATTTCAAAATCTTTCTGGGTTCTGAGCGTAATCCATCCCTCGTCCGCGGCCGAGGAGATCGATCGCGGCTGGACAACGTACATAGCGGTCAGCGATTATCTAATACACACGATTCGCGTCTAACATATATGTGTTTATTTTGCAGCAAACACAAGAACTGTTTTAAGTTTATTCTATTAAAGTTTCTACATCTTCAATTGATTTAATTAAACGATAGAGTGTAAATAAAGAAAGCGTTTTGAAAAATAATAAAAGCGATATTATTCCAAAGCATTCAGTATTCAGAAGCATCGTGAGACATATAATTATCAAGGTGGGTTTGTAAGTCTTAAATACTAGTATTGTTAAATTGTACAAATAATGTTTAATGTTTAAGATCAACACAAAATGATCATCCCTCGCACATGACCGAGGATATACCGCGCGAGTGGACAAGTGATCCGCGGTAGTTTCTTGTGCTTCGTGCATGTTTATTGATAATCTGTACGAACACCACTATTCAATTGTTTGTTTTATTTTTAATTCAACTACATTGGTTTAAGATGAAACGATAAATTTATCTTACTTGTACAGTTGATTTAGCATTAGTTTAAACGATAGTGCATAAAATCATATAGAAACTTGACCATCAATGGAATAAAAGTAAGCCATAAGTCCGAATCTAAATATGCAATTAAGGGTAATTGTTTACTTAAAAGATTAAATACAATACAACGCCGAAATGTTGACCGGTACGTGTTAAACTTGTGTTTCAACATAAGATTAATATAAATTATTTACCTATGATTATTTCCGTTTATTAATGCTGAAACTTTCTAAAGTTCAAAACTTTTGAGCCAATATTACCTATATATTTACTGCTGTGGGAATTATTATTCGACCAACACAAAATCGTGTAAAAGTAAAAGAAGTTTTTTAAGAGTTGTACATAAATTTAGCAAGGTGTACAAAGTAAAAGTGAATTAAAACAAAAATTAAACATTCTCTAAGTGTTCAACGTTCAAATTAAATTAAAATCAAAGTTCCGTGTTATGCGGTAGGAGCTGGCACGATAAAAGAATTGTGCGTAATTGAGAGAATCAGTGGTTATTTGTAAAATATTCACATGAATTTTTAAACAAGTTTTGTTTTGATTCTAGCGGTCACTTGATCACTCTTGTAGTTCTTCTGTATGATCGTTTGTTTCACTATAAAAACAAACTCATCGAAAATTCAAATGTTACAAAAATCAATTTTTGGTGACTCCTTATGTGTAACAGTTCCTCCTAATGTGTTTCACTTTGCAATCTGTTGGTTTATTCGGTCGGTCTGTGTTAATTATATCACCCCGTGCGACCGACAATCTCGTGTCGCTTTTGTGCACACAGCCCTGGACATAGATAGACCCAGGTAATTTATGGCTGTAGATCATCAATTGTTATGTAATTAAAAAACAATTGGAAGGGTGCTTTCACTGTAGTGGTCAATTGTTAAAATATAAGTTTAAAGTTTTAAATCAAAGATCTTAACTTTATAATAATTATTTGTTCTCATGTTAAGAAGTTATGAAATAAGTCATGCAATGCAGTCGGTCGCCATAGAAATCATCAGAGCACTGCAAGTGTCGACAGATTTCTTATTTCTTTGAAACACCTTGGAACATAATTCACTTGACTTAATAGAATAGCGACATATTTGCCTCTCAAAAGTATATGCACTTAATTCTCAAAGTTACACTTAATCGACTTAAAACTTAAAGCAGAATATTTAATTTTAAACCTGGCTTATCAAAATGGGAGATTGTAAATTTGTAGCAACTCTGAAATAGTCAAGATCAGAAGAAATAATGTCTTTGTGACTTTCACTCCATCTTCTTATTTATGTGTATGTGTCCATAAATTTATTTTTCGCTATATAAAAAGTGGTTTTTTTCTCTCTAACTTAGATCTGTAAAATTTCAGTATCTTTACTTGGAAATCATTTAGTGATACAAATAGACACATGACAATGATAAAAGTGCAAATATACAAATGTACGACATACACGTACAACAAATAAGTCAATGCATGTATCTTTTAAAAGTCAAAATGTTATAACTAAAACATGTATGTGTACATGTATATGTGATTTGATAGGAAAAATGGTTAAACATAGGTCTTTCGTCGTGCCGCACTAAAGTGGCGAAAAGAATATTTGATCGAGTGGGAGCTCTGAACCCCCCCCCCCACCCCAACCCCGCTGACTTTTATTTTCAACCAAGATTTCCCTAAAATTTACATTTAGAAAATTAAATTTTGGGGCATTGACACACCCCTACCTCACATTCACTTTTTAGGTGAAGGCAAAACAATTATTGGCATATTTAAAACGAAATCACATTTAAAAAAAATAGAAGTTAGAGCTGCTTCACAACTCCTACCTACCCCACGGATTACGGTTTTGAAGATTTGAGAATTTATTCTTTTATTTGCTTGTCAAGATTTCCGATATATGTGCACATCCTTTCAAAAATGATGCTGAGTGCCTGCATGGCCAAACATAATACGGAGAGTTATCCCTCTCGCTGAGCACCTCTCGTATAGCCCGCCCTCAGGTGGGAGAAGGCGTCCTCGTTTATTAACAGTTTGTGTTCGTTTCAATCTTTTAATTTAAACTCTGCACTTTTACATAAACTATTCCATGTGTTAGCGGTAGAGGTGTAAGTATGAGTACAGAGAATGGAAGTGTTTATGATACATCAGCGCAGTGGATTTTGTGTTGATTACACCATGATATAGGCTTAGTTTGTATCCTGTCATCAGTTGTACATAAACGTATTTATCGTTTTGATTTTTGGCCGGAATAATTAAATACATGTACATTTATGATGTGTGATTTTAAGTTATCATAAATTGATATGACCGTGAAGCAAACGGAGAATTTGTCTGGTATGAAAATAATACTGTAAGCCTCGTTTTCGATTTTCTGAAATTACTATTATCATATTGACAACCCAGATGAAAAACATCCCCCTTCTTCTTACACTCGTCAGGGTCTGATAGGTATCGATAAGAGGTCATCTTCACATGGCCTCTACATTTGCATAATATCTAAATATACCCCCAACTTATCACAGACATGCCTTTATCTGTTTAATGAGAGGTGTAACTCTTCAATATTCTGCAGTTTGGAAGTTACATAGAAAACAGGCATGATTAATTGTCTGTCAACTTTTGAAGAGTTCCAATTGATCTTCTCAAGCCCTGTTTGGTCAGAAGTTTAGGTCGTGTGAAGATGACCTCCTATCAATATCTGACAGATCCTGACAAGAGCAAGGAGAAGGGGGGGGGTGGTTTTATTAAGACTGATTGACAATCCTATATTGACTTGAAGTTGTAACGGAAGACCTCCTCGTTGCTTGCAACGAGCTCGGCTCTAGTTTGTATTCTAATCATCTGGAGTGAAATTATCTTTTACGACTAATATTGCACAATTAACATGTGGAAATTTAAAGCTATATATGCTATTTTTTGCATCAGTTTTGAATGACAGTGAAACTACATGTGTGTATGTTTACTTATAAAAGTTACCTTTATTCTTAAACTACAATAGGAAATTCAATCTCTTTTCGAAGATATAGAATTTTTATTGTTTATTTTCCTGCCAGATAAGTAATGCCTTTTCATGAATATTGATGAGGGAGGAGCAAAACCAACCTCATTGTGCCTGTCCATGGGCAATCAGGTGCCCATTATTGTTTGCTTAATTTTAATGTTTTAAATAATGTTTTACATATCTGCCCCAATTTTTAATTTGCTGAAAAATTGTAAATTTGAAATATATACATGTATTATGAGTATTGTCATTCATGATACCCTTACTTTTGCAAACACTCACAAGAACTAATCAAAGTACTGAAGTACTGAAAGCCAGACTCTTTTGATGTGTTTTATGCATACTGTGCAGTAAAGACTAACAAAATATCTCTCTCTCTCTCTCTCTCTCTCTCTCTCTCTCTCTCTCTCTCTCTCTCTCTCATATGCTTTTAATTTTGGTAAATCGCCAGATAGTGACTAAATTTTGAAAGCGGCTTTTAGCAAAGAAATATATCTGTTTAGTAGAAAAAATCAATTGTGATTTGCACTTTGAAACAAGCGTTATAAACTATGGAAGGGAATTACCGCCAAAATTCTATGTATCTTGCTTTTTTTCTTATTATGCTTACTTCTTTATTCTTCATTACATTTACACTTGCATGTCACTTTATTGTTTTCATATTCATGCTTATTCAATTTCACTTTGATTCTTTTTTATCCTTCATTGTTTGCTTAATTCTATGTTGCAACATTCTCTTCTTATTCGTGTAAATTCTTTCTTCTATCTCTGTTACAAACGTGAATTCAAATACGCAAACCATAAGGCACTTTCAATAAAGACGAATACAAGTTGCATGAATTTAATGCTGCATTATGACGCCAGGCGGCAGTGTGCGCGCTACAATTGCTGCTCCCCGAAAAAAAAACCCCAATGTAGCTAGCTAAATGTGGGATGTTTCGCACCATGACATTTCGCTCCAATGTTTATATGTTCAAGAAATGGAGGGGAGGTTTATGTACTAAGGGATAATTTATAATTTTGTTTGCCAGGGGGGGGGGGGGGTAGGTCGAGTTCTATTTTCAGTAGGTTTACTAAGTTTGAATTTTTAAGAATGGTGGGGTGACTGGACCCCCCTCCTAAAATAAAATAAAATTTTAAGTCTGCGCATCAGTTATTTATATGAGACGATATAATCTTACAGTTCTTATAATTAGCACCCGTATCATAATTATCATCATCGCAAGCTTGATATGGAAGTCGGTCAATTCAACTCTTCATTTAATCAAGACCAGTTGACAGGTTGACATGCATGCGCGGATCTAGAGGGGGGGTCGGGGGGGTCCCGACCCCCCCCCCCCCCCTGGAAAATGAAAATTTATTAAATTTACATAGTAAAATTATCGAAAATATGCCTCGGACCCCCCCCCCCCCCCCCCCCCCCCCCCTGGCAAACGCAATTATCCTTCGGACCCCCCCTGGAAAAATTTTCTGGATCCGCGCATGACATGTATGAGGTTCATGTCTCTAAGTTACATGTATCATAGCTTAAACACTTTCAAATCTAAACATGGACATTCAGTTACATGTACATGATTTATATTAAAATAAACAAACCTACAATAAGCATGGCTGTGAATGATACATACTTCGAAAATTTGTGTAAATAAGAAGCATACATTATGTATGTTTTGTATTTTGGAAGAACAAAAATATTTTATTTAGAACTTTATATAAGAATTGTTATTAAGATTTTGATTTAGATTTTAATCCAAAACGTATAAACAGTCATATCACATACCGTATTTAAATCTCTTTGCCTGGTTTGTTTTCGTTTACTCATTGTGTAATTAAGTCACTGATACTTTAGATTCGTTAATTTTTACCGCGTATACGTATATTTACTTCTGCGACTCCACCGTTCTGTGCGAATCGCAAGAATATAAAATCGCGTGCACCAAACTTTGTTTTCATATCACAATTTCAAAACTTTTAGAAAAATAAGTGAGATTTTAAAACCTGCAGTTTTAAGTTTTTAACCCGGAATTTCACGCGGATATTAATTCATCGCATTTAATCAGGGATACACAGTACTGTAGCCTAACGAGAGGTACATAATGATTCATGCAAGTGATAATTTTCACACGTACTAGAGTACAGGAAAAGCTACTTCTAAGCATTTCGTACCCCAGTCCTTTTATTGTTTTTCAAAAACATCTTTAAATTTGGTTTAAATTTATTTCTATTTCATCTACATGTTCAACGGGTACCTCTGGACAGAACCGTGCATCACTCCACCTCTTTTCACCTCAAATGAAAATACAGTCCTGTCGACAAGTACTTATGACATGTTCCTCTTCTAAAAATTAACCGTTCCTGCAAATAATTTGTTACTGCATGCATATATATATACGGTACATTGCATTGCGGATCTAGAATGAGATCAGATCCACCCCCAATGGGAAATTCACACTTATTTAATCAACCAATAAAAAAATTAATACAAAATTATCTCTCAGACCCCCCCCCCCCTATGATTTTTTTAGAACCGCGCGGAGGCATTTTACATGTATACAAAAAAAACGTATCTGTTTGAGTCTACGTATATCGTGGCTTGTTAAAAGTTGACTATATTAACATGTATTTCATATTCCTATACTAAGCCCTTAATTTGAGATGTTTTCACTTATTATTATTTATGCCATTTGTTAGTTTCGTTTTAATAAATCTTCGGGAGCAGCAATTGTAGCGCACACACTGCCGCCTGGCGTCATAATGCAGCATTAAATTCATGCAACTTGTATTCGTCTTTATTGAAAGTGCCTTATGGTTTGCGTGTTTGAATTCACGTTTGTAACAGAGATAGAAGAAAGAATTTACACGATAAGAAAAGAATATTGCAACATAGAAATAAGCAAACAATAAAGAATTAAAGAGAATCAAAGTGAAATTAGATAAGTATAAATATGAAAACAATAAAGTGACATGCAAGTGTAAATTTAATGAAGAATAAAGAAGTAAGCATAATAAGAATAAAAGCAAGATACATAGAATTTGGGCGGTAATTCCCTTCCATAATAAACTCAATCCCCTATTTCTTCGATGTGCAGATGAATACTATAATGCTTTGTAAAGTAGTTCATGGAAATTCATGCACATTGTAAGTGTCAAAAGGGCGTACTATAATTAAATTAAGTCTTGTTTTTAAAACACGTAATTAGTAAGAAACAAAAAACTATTCCTCGCTAACTTTATTCGCAATAAACCTTCAAAAAACAATACATTTCACAAAACATGGCTGTCTGTGGAACTGTTTGGTATAGCGGAAGCTTTTACTTTGACGATGTTCGGTTTTTTGTTTACTTTTGAAGCTGTGCTATTTATAGTAATGTTGGCGATTTGCCTGCCTACAGCCAGGACTCTGCTCTCGGCAGAGCCCAGCTAAAAATAGCCCTTTAGTTAGGGGAAAACACATAGGCATACATCATTGTTAGCGGAAAGTATTTTTACTTTCCTGGCAGGAAGATCAATTTTTTTATTGTTTAAAATTTGATATCTTTGTTACGTGATCAATTGAGTATTATAATCAACAGCATTATGGTAACTTTTATAATTAATCAAACACATGCATTTTCCTGGTTGTCCAAAATTGATGCAAATTATAGCGTGTGTAGCTTTAAATGTTTAACGATATCCGATCCTCAGCAATGTTCGATAACTCTAAATTATCCGGATTTCTTTTATCTGCACCATAAATTTGACTTTTATACAGACAATTTTAATTAGTATTCTACTGTAAGTATTACCACCAGTCACACAACTACATGATTGGAGTAGTGGATCCACGGAGAACTACTAATGGATTACGTGTTGGTAAAGAGTTCGAGCCACCGGTGCACTGGCACTTTTTTTTCCAAACTTGTTTATTCTATTATATCCATCATAGGTAAATTTGCAATAATTTTGTAAAATGCATGGATACCATCTAAAAATTTCATTTTATTTCATTTCATTTATTAAATTTTAAAGAAACATAACACTTTTATGATGAAAAAAATACTTTGAGGCTGAGGATAGGAGAACCGTAAATACAGTGCACATTCATGTATATAGATACACTAATTCTTATGTATTTTTTTAAATTAGTATTTAGGTAGTTATTCATTTTTATTTCATTGAATTTCATCATGTACATTTATAAATAATAACTGTATTTTTTTTTACTTTCATGAAGTCTCTTGGTTAGTGCATCCTTTTTTCATCCTAAATTTAATTAAGTACTTGTATTGTGAATTATACATACATGAATATACATATCGAAACACAATTTTACCAAATTGCTATTCAGGCTGTGTTTCTTGATACCCCAGGAGTAAGACGACAGTTATTGTAATGTGAATTATGTAATGCTAATTGTAGAGATAATAACAGATTTGCATCTTTTTTAATCAAAAGTGCATTCTTTATTTAATTCCCATAAATCTGAATTTTTATCCATCCCTCTTGCATCAAGAAATTTTTCTTGGCAATGTGTTCACCATTTTGTAATCAGCCACCTGTTGTCTACTGGAAGTCGCGTGGTCAATGTCTGTTTAACTATCACCATGCAAAATTCACTGTTCAATTATAACTTTATTTTGGACTTTTCTTTTTAAATTCAGTTCTATTTGTAATATTTTCTCATAGTTTATATCGTACAAAGTTATTTATTCAATTAATGATTGACACCTTTCGGACTCCATGTGTGATTTCAAAGAGACAGAGTGCCATATCTCAAGGACTGCTAATCTGTTAAAACAACATCGTGCAATTAACTGTTTTTCATGTCTAGGACATCAAAGACTCATCGAGTTTATTTAATTATTTTATATCTGTCAATTTTTCACTCAGCTTACTTATGTCACCACCTGTCAATTTATACTTATTGTTCAGATTCTTATATAAAGTCATGTAAAATTGTCAATCGGCAGTCTGGAATACGGCGGCCAGCCTCGGCCAGTCGTCCGACTCACCCAGAGTAGGCCAATACTGGCCATATCCGACTTGGTTGTAATATGCCTGTCTGTTAAATTGTTGTAATGCTGCCATCGTTGAGTCTCGTCCAATAAATTCGGAATCCTGCATCAATTGCCTGTTTATTTCTCTGAAACTGCATATTGGTGGACCTTCGGGAATACGGCACACCTATCCTTCGTTTTTACCTTACGGCCCACAGTGCGCCTCAACCTTATACCTTGTACCTTCTACGCCAACATTCCCTCACCCCATTCGTACTGCACACGATGGATGCAGTTCCAGAAGAATTACTTAGCACCTACAAATCTACGCGGTCACATAACCATTCCTGGCGAAGCATACATGTGTCTAGAGTTGTGGTCATACATGTATGGGGAATTTCGGTAATTCAATTTAGATCCTCCATTTTGTCTTAAAAGTAGTTGCATGTGCTTCATGTACAATTGCTACTGAAAATGACAGACTTGTTTGTATTTGGAATATACAAGGGGCTTGGTGTACAGGCAGTAAGATAAAAGATGGGTCTGTTTTCACACTTCAGTGTGTAAAGCAGACCCCAAAAACAAACCCTGGGTAAACCCAAAGTAAAGTCCGAGTGGATGCAGAGCAGACACAAATTTTTCAAAAGCAGACACCGAAAGCAGACCTAGGGTTTAGTTGAGGTCTGCGCTGGTATTGGGTCTGGTCAGTACTGTTTGGTGTGTCCACTTTCTCGACAGACCCTAGTTTACATATTGCAGATGCTGTTTTTTTTTAAAGTATTGTTTTAGCAATTATCATAAATCTGGGGGGGGGGGGGTTCTCTATTTTGAAAGAAATTATTTTAGTTTAAGTTTATGTCATCAAAACACTTTTGCATGTAGTTTATGTTATCTTGACAGTTTGCATTCATAGTTGTTGACGAGGCTGTTTCCCTTAATCTCAGAATATTTCTGTTGCAAATTAACAGAGACAACATAGCACCTAGTTTAACACTTTCAACATGTTCAATCATGAGCTTTTTACCTTTCAAAAATAACAAGTTAAATAGTTAAGAAGGTATTAAATTGTTTGATAGCCACGTGTGGCTGTATGTTAATTTATATACATATAATATATTTTAAGATGCAACTGCATATTCTGTATGCATGTACATGTATTAGAATATAATTAAATACACACCAGGTTCATATAAACATGTGCAGTTACTGTCTTGTCAATCATCAATGCTAGGGTGTCAAGCAGGCATTTGACAAAAAGTAGCTAATCATGAAAAATATATTTTGGTAAAAAAAATGCAAAAGGAATTTGATTTTTTAAAAATATGCAAAATTAATTAAATGATCTAACCAAGGGTCTTGAATCACAGTGTGGTCTTATAAACAGTTGTAAGTTATATAATTAGCATTGAGTTTTGATACTTTTTTTAGGTAGTCCTAATCTTTTCTATGGATTTGCTGATGTTGTTCTTCTACCTTCAAAAAGAAATCAATACACGGAAACGGACTACAATACATCAGCTGTTTTCTCTGTGAAAAAGAAGACCAATGAAATGTATAGTCACAGACTTGCATACCAAGACTTGATGTATCCCAGTTCAGACTCAAATGAAGAGGATGGTATTTCAAGTGAAGAGCACATATCAGAAACAGATATTTGTGATGAAAAATGGCTGTGTAAACAAGCAATTGCTGTGTCCTTCTGTATGTACAGGGATTTCCTCAACAATGACAACATGAGAAATTGTTTAAGCAACTGTGTTCCTGCAGTGCCAGTTTGTGCCATAACAAATGATGCCTATCAGTTTGCCGTGTATCACCCTGAACTTGATTGTCTCTTGAAAACAACTGAACCACTGAGACTGTTTGATGAGGATTACCATTTTCTTAAGTTTTCAGCCATTGTTGACTTGTGGTTAATGATATATCACCGTTTGTATTTTAACCAGCCAAGTCCAAGCATTGCAGATCAGCTAAGAGGAACAGCAAATCTTATTCCTCAACTTGGGGAAAAAAGGTTTGAAAATGTTGTCAGAAGTTCCCACTGGTTGTTTTTCCCCCATCTTTGTCAGAATCCTTTTTCTAGGGTTCCAAAACTAGTCTTTTATGATTGATCCGGCGCAGATCATGCTTGTTTGTACGTCTCAGATACTGATATATTCATAATGTGCCCCTAAAACGTAAGTGTAATGTATTGTTTGATTAATTCAAATCTATAATGCTTACGTAATGCCATATGCACGAGAATGTTTAATGATCCGAGATCTCTGTTAAAGTTCGCACGTGTATGTATGACGTGCCATAAGGGTAAACAGTTGTCGATTGTTATTCAAGACTGTATGTGGATCTAGCGTTGTGTGTGATTTGTGCATTGAATTTATTTGTTATTACATGAATATTTCAGTTTCCACCCTCAGTGAGAGAAGTCTGTGAGCTGTCTTATTGGCCAATAAATACATTTCCGAATATTTTGTTGTGGCATATGCATCGCACAATTTAATTCAAAATAATTGATAAGTAAATGCACAAGTTTTGCCTACGTCCAAGACAGAGGTGGGTCAATATGTGCAGAATGGAGGATGGTGTTGGGTATAACATGTCTTAGTGAGAGTGTTTAAAGATAATTATGACCAAACTTGAAGTTGCATGTCTGGACAATTTATTAGTCAAATATTTGCGCACGAAAGTTAACATTGCAGCACGTTAATCAATCTGAAATCTGAAGGAAATGGGGATTTTTTAAAATAAATTAACGGCGAACTAAATAAAAGTATACAATAACTACTCATACATGTCCAAGACCAGCTTTGTAGTTGATATCGACAACAAAATGGCGATATCGAATTTGAAAAATGCTAGACCAATTATGATGTCGATATCGACGATATCGTACACAACTTGACGAAATCGATATCGACATACACTGATGTAGTTGCAAAATCAATTATTATGTCTAAATCAACGATATCATACATGTACACAAAATGACGATATCGACATCGATATTGACACTAATAAGTTTCAAGACTAACTATTTATAGGCAATGTCGTAGACAAAATGATGATATCCTAATCAATAGCGATCTTTATAATTGCATTAAAACAACTTTAACAGTATCATTGAAAATGACAATATCAACCTCGATATTGACTCTTATGAATTCTTTTGATTCCATCGGTAATAAAATTTAATCAATATTAAAAAAAAAAACAGAGAGAAGAACGTCTGAATTATGGTATTTAAGGATTGTAAAATATTATAATTGCGATCGTCTATATCGTCAAAACTTAAGATAAGCACGGCACAGTTTTCCAAAGTACTTGATTACACTCTGCACAATAGAAATCAATATCGATACTATATCGTCGATATCGACGATATCGACAATACATATGGAGAGCTTTTGTTGTGTACATATGCCAATCGATATCGATACGATATCGTCGATATCAACGTTAAAATATTGTGAGTTGTAGTTGTGTTTATATGCAAATCGATATCGATACGATATCGACGATATCAACATGAAATATGGACAACTGCAGTTGTAAACAAAGGAAAATCGATCTTGATACGAAATCGTTGATATCGACGTTAAATATGGACAATTAGTTTTGTACATATGCAGATCGATATCGATACGATATCGTCGATATCGACGTTAATTACAGACATCTGTAGTTGTGTACATATGCGACTCGATATCGATACGATATCGTCGATATCGACTTGAATATGGACAACCTTAGTTGTGGACAAAGAAAAATCGATTTTGATACGATTCCGTCGATATTGACGTTAAATTTGGACAGCTGAAGTTGTGTACATATGCATTTAAGTTCTATAATATTAAAATTAGTGAGTCGATATCGATACAATATCGTCGATATCATCGTGTCTTGGTCATAACTCTAACTACTATGTTAAACAAACATTTTTAAATGTTAAAGAAAAAAATATTTAACAACAAGCAAGTGCAGAGTAATCGAATTAACTCGGGTTCAACTCGTATTTTACCAGCTCGTTCATTGCACTGCAATCGCAACTTCTCGGGCCTTCCCGGTAGGCCTCGAATTTATTACATAGGCGTACATGACAACCTCCCTTTTTAGCTTACCTGAGCTGAAAGCTCGTGAGCTTTTCTCATCACATTTTTTCTGTCGTCCGTCTGTCCATCTGTCTGTCTGTCCGACTGTAAACTTTTCACATTTTCAACATCTCCTCCAGAACCATTGTGCCAATTTCAACCATACTTGGCACAAAGCATCCTTAGGCAAAGGGGATTCAAAGTTGTGAAAATTAAGGGTCATGCCCTTTTTCCAAGGGGAGATAGTGAGAAATTATTGAGAAATTTTGAGAAATTTTCAAAAATCTTCTTCTCAAGAACCATTAGGCCAGGAAAGCTGAAACTTGTGTGGAAGCATCCTCAGGTAGTGTAGATTCAAAGTTGTGAAAATCATGATCCCCCGGGGGTAGGTTGGGGCCACAATGGGGGGTCGAAATTTTACATAGGAATAAATAGAGTAAATCTTTAAAAATCTTCTTCTCATACACTTATCAGCCAGGAATGCTGAGACTTGTGTGGAAGTCTCCTCATGTAGTGTAGATTCAAAGTTGTGAAAATCATGTTCCCCGGGGATAGGGTGGGGCCACAATTTGGGGGGGGGTCAAAGTTTTACATAGGAATATATAGAGTAAATCTTTATAAATCTTCTTCTCATAAACTAATAAGCGAGGAAAGCTAAAATTTAAGCATTCTCAGGTAGTGTAGATTTAAAGTAATGAAAATCATGACCCCCGGGGGTAGGGTGGGGCCACAATCGGGGGTCGAAGTTTTACAAAGGAATATATAGAGTAAATCTTTAAAAATCTTCTTCTCATACACTAATCAACCAGGAATGCTGAAACTTGTGTGGAAGCATCCTCAGGTAGTGTACATTCAAATTTGTGAAAATCATGATCCCCGGGGGTAGGGTGGGGCCAAAAGGGGGGGTCAAAGTTATACATAGGAATATATAAAGTAAATCTTTAAAAATCTTCTTCTCAGAAACTTATCAGCCAGATAATTCTTTATAATTGTTAAGACTTTGGCCGCAGGACAATTATTTGGCCTTACAAGAGGTTCAGAGTTTGATGTAGGTTTATATCCCATATATAAACTGCAATGCTCAACATGTGATATGACTATAAATTCATCCTCTTAGAAAAGGGACTAATGATTATAAACATAAGAATATCCAGGGGGAAAATGGATTTTATTTGTACAGGATCTTCATGTATTATTGTACTTTGTATAGATAGTTTGTAAAAAGACTCCATTATGCTGATTTTATCATACCTATTGTTCCTCATGTGAGCGATGTGGCCCATGGGCCTCTTGTTTATAAAACTTGATATAAAACAACATATTATATTATCTGTTGAGATCTGACCTAGACTTCATTTAAGTCAATAAAACACCCTAAACAATACCACGGAAGTGACACACAAGGCTGTCAAGCCAATACTTAATTTAGTGGGAAGCGACTCCATTTTGTATAAAATTCCAACATTCGGTAATGTAAATACATTCATGTTTTTTTTTTCTGAGACTGCCGGAAAAGCATAAGAAGTTGCAATTAGATTGCACTAATGAGTTAAACAAATTCACAATCGAAATGAGGAGACACGTGATTAAAACGCATTTAATTTCTCAATAATATATGATAATCTGTCTCTCGCTGAATCATATACATGAAAATTAAGTGACATGCAATCTATATAACATGCACACTAAATGTTTACCTTATAAAGCATGTAAATATTTAAGCATAATCAATGACAGTTAATCTGCATTATAAAACTGTTCGCTCGAACATAGCCCTGATATAGGATCAGCAAGATGACTTATCGAGAGGGCCATCGTCCACTTCGCTCACTTGAAAAACAGTTCCATGTAAAATTATTTTGGTTGCATGTTATTTCTATTTTAAACTTTGAACCCCTTCTGGGTCCCCAGTATTGGTCCGGGGTTTATGGTTGGCTTTAACAATTTAGAATCTACACCATTTTAAGATTCTTGCATAGTAATCTCACAAACAGTGACATTGTACAGGTAGTTTTCGAGAGGAAACTTTTTAAAAAAATCTCCATATAAATTTCTATGTTTAACTTTTAATCCCTTTTGGGGCCCCAGTATAAGTCCGTGGTCACAGATTCATTAATTTAGAATCTACAATAATTAAGAATGCTTGCATAGTAATCTCAGAAATTGAAGCATTGTAGTTCTCCAGAAGATTTTTAAACATTTTCCTTTTATATTTCTATGTTAAACTTTGAACCGCGTCCGAAGACCAGTATTAGATCGAGGGTCACAGCTTTTATAATTTAGAATCTACACCATACGAGGATACTTAAGTATTAATCTGACAAATTGAAATCTCGAGAAGACGATTCGCAGTACAGTTAAGGCGGCCAATAAAAATATCGGCGAATTTTTGTAATGAAAACACGTATACTTTAGTTCATCGGCCATGTCCTTTTTAAAATCAATAACAGTCGCTCAAATGCAATATATTTCTGAAATATATATATAATAGTACAATATTTTATGTTCATAGTGGTCACGTGATATGGCAGTCGCATGGTACAAGCAGATGTATTTGTGGTTTTGAGGTCATTTAAAAATGTGAATATTGCAAGGGCATAATCATGTCAAAATTCACAACTGAATTATAAAATAACTTGATGTTATATAGTAGATTTTAAAAAATGCTGTGAACTTTGTAAGATAATATTATTTGTTAGAAAAAAACATAATTTATAATCCATATGTTGAATAATTTTGAAGGTCACAGTGTTAATTTCATTAAAAAATAATTAATTTGTGAGATTTCACAAGGATCTTAGAAGTTTTTAAATTACAAAGCATATTTCAAATTTACATGTAAAAGTTTGTCATGATCAGATAAGTGTATGCCCTTGCAATAAAGTGATTTATTTAGGTACCCAGCTTTAAAATATACGATATTTTATAAAAAACCGAGGTTGCCTCTTAATACGATGCTTAATTATAACAAATTGAAAATAAGACTATATAGGTAGCATTCTACTAATAATAATGTTAAACAAAATATTCATTTATAATTTTCCGTTAATCTATGGAATTTATTTTTCATCGCTAAAAAACCGCATGATAGCCTTCAATGACTTAACTTAATGCGTCATTTTGAAGCATATGACGTCATATTTTTTTGTACAGCGAGAACGACCTCTC
The DNA here is from genome assembly GCA_020458035.1 of Magallana ariakensis. NCBI lineage: Eukaryota > Metazoa > Mollusca > Bivalvia > Ostreida > Ostreidae > Magallana > Magallana ariakensis. Next base: position 265,391 of record CM035813.1, read on the forward strand.
GCTTATTTTTCAGTGTGTACGATATAAAAGACATCGAATTTGTAAGTAATAGCAGTCGTTGTTCTTAATTAAACGAATAGTATAAATTAATTTTGCAAATAAATGAATTAATTAGTACTTTCGAGGTTTGTAATATTATGTGATGTCATAATGCACATTTCCCGTACTTTTTTTCTGAACGGAATTTATTGACAGCCTTAACTGTGCTGCGTTTTGAAACATATTCCATATATACTATACGTTAAACTTTGAACCCATCTTGTGTCTCCAGTATTAGTCCAGGGGTCACCATTTTAAAAAAAAACTTAATCTAAATTATCCAAGGTTGCATCAATAGTAATATCATAAAATTGTAGCATTGTAGTTCTCAAGAAGAAGATTGCTCTACCGGCAAGGCTTGTGTGAATAGAAAATTCGGACCAGTTGCACATTAATTCAACGGATTTTTTTGTTTTGGCGTCAGTTACTCAGACCAGTAATGCCCTGTTTTTATCGGACCAGCAGTTCCCTGTAAAAATGGCTGATAAACCTTCAAGTAAGATCTCTCGTCAAAATAACAAGTAATGTTTTATAAATGGAATAAAAGTTGACCTTGCAAACAACACAAGCACACAGACGCTGAAATGATCAGCACATTCGCAAGATGTTTGAATTGAAGAAATGGCCTGTTAGCTTGCCTCGTGTATCCCAAAAGAATATAGAAATAAAGAAATGGCGATTAGTTCTTATGTTTTTTGTCATATTCTAAAAAGTTTAAAAGATTCCGTGTCGTTGAGTTAAATACCAATACCCACACGGGTATGTGTGGTGATAACGAACAGTGTTTAAATTCAAGAGTCAAAAGGAAAATTACAAAACAGGAACAGCGCGAACACGGACCTCTTAAAAAATAGAGGTAGGATCAGGTGCCATGGAGGAGTGAGCATCCTCTGCTGACCGGTCACAATCAATTGATTTGGTTGAATATCATCATAACTCAGTGGTTTAAGTATATACCATATACACCTTGGCCTTTTGTTCATAGTTACTGAATTGAATTTTATACAATCATGGCGTATATGTATTCAAAATTGCATTTTTTTGCCTATTATATACCTCTTATGCATGCATCATGCTATCTTTCATAATTAAGTTTCTGCTGATTTGAGATACTATTTTAAGGTTTATTTAGCCACCTGAAATAACAAGACAAAACATACATATATTTAATATATTGTTCTTTATTTTGTCGAAGACTAGTGCATTTTGGTTTATATTTACATATAAGATAATATATATGCCATAAACGATCCAAAAATACATATTTTTAAGTTTTTCCTGAAAAACATTAAAATACATTAGATTTAGGCTTGAAATAATTAATAGTTCGAAAACACAGGAGGTTTGACTATAACTTATAACGAAACGCGTCACAAAAGGAAACAGATAAATCTTGCTGATATATTATGAGAGACTGAAACTTCATCATTACTTTACTATAATATCGCGAATACAAATAAGACTTTAACATACTGTATAGGTAATATAATAAATATCAATGTCTTCATAAATGTGAAAGATGAAAAGATACTTGGCGATTAAGTATTCCTTAAACCTTTACACAGTATTTGCAGAGCGATGTCACATGGGAATAAGTTAATATGTAAGCAGTGTGTCTATTCCTCAGAAATTTTCTTTAGAAAAGTTAAAACGATAGCACATGCACATCTGTTTGATAGTTTTTCCAAGCTGAGGTGAACCACAAAAGAATATTTTTACTTTGCCTCTCTTCTCTTTCGAAATTCTATCAAAAATCTGAAGAAGAAAAATTATTCATATATACTTATATTGTCATATTTCTATTCATAAGTTTGAAGTATCAATTAATTATAGGAACCCCATTTATCAAAAGTATCAATTATTGTTTGTTAACAGTTACGTAGGTAATACCTGCTCCCAGTTTGGCCGCCCCGCCTGTGTCCTCGTCTGTAGACCTGTGATCAAATCCCGGTTGTCTCTCTTGTGAATCAGGTCCAGAGCGATCTGTAGACCCACCCCCCTCATGTCCGTCTTGTCTTGTGCCGCCGTCATGAACATATGCATCTCTATCATCTTTTCCGTGGTTTTAATTTCGTTACACAGCTCCATTTCAATGTGGTTCAGTAGCCCTAAGAACCATTCGAATGATTTCTGCTCTCGATTTATCCAGATAAAATCAACCTACAATTATATGCTACTCTTGTAAAGATACGTTACTTTTATCTATCGTCTGATGCATGCTAATTTCTTTTTTATCATAATACGAAAGGAGTTTTTATGTAAGTCAGGGATTTGCATGTTGGTATACCTTCTTCAGAGCCATAGCCTGGTCAGACACCGGGCCATAGAAGCTGTGCTGACATTGGGGACAGGTGCTCATCGACGATTTGTACCTGTACATGGCGCTCTGAAGTATGGACGCCATTGGCGTAACGCCTATTCCTGCTGCTATCAGAACAGCGTGCTCCGTCTCAAAGATCTCTCTGGTGGCCGTTCCGTACGGTCCGTCAATGTAGCACTGTACACATACAAAAATTAGTATGAATAACTAAAGATAACTGGTTTATATATGAATTACAACCCTTGAGCTAGTAGTATATCATTTTCAATATCAACCTCGACTTGAACTTTCTTATTCTTCTGAGCGACCCTCTTTTCGTGCGCAAGCTGTTTCTGTAGGTAAGATAACAGTGTCATTCAATTCTAATTACACTGAGATATCATAAATTATCTGTATTCTAATTTACCAAATTGTCAACATCATTATATATATTTCTTTTTACTTATCAACTACGTTAAATGAAGTACCTGACTTTTTTCTAAATATTGAGTTCCTCGTCTTCCAGACGAATGGCCAGATGCTACAATTGGTAGAATGTAAGAAGATAACACATGTTTATTAATTAATACTAAATATACACAGATCAAGCAATTGAACGATGGCGTTTCTCACCTTTAAAGTTGAGCAGGGATGGAGAGAGCGTCACTCGTCTCTTCTGAAGAACTACCTCCGGTTTACCCTCATTTATCGGGTCCAGCTCGGAGAAATACTTGTACAACTTCCTGGTCCAGTTCCCTGCCGATCGCACGTGAAGCCAAAGACTGTCTAAGAGTACACAAATTTGATAATTGCATTATACAATATGTCTACGCTGTGCCATTTTGATGCGTTTATTTTACCGTTCATTTTTTTTTTTTTTTTGCTTTTTTTTTGGCGGGGGGGGGGGTGTTGGGGATTGGGTTTTTGGCTTTATTTTATTTTATTTTTTTAAACGGAACATAGTATGTCTACAAGTGTAAATGTATAAGTTTGTTGAGATAAGCTGAAAAACAGAAAATGTTGTGTAAAGAAAATAATAATCTCAATGGAATGTCTTTTAGTGTTTTTCTATTTTATAACCTATATTTGGAAAAAATAAATATCATATTTTGGTACAAGTTACCTTTCATTTCCGGTGCACTACTGATAGTAAAAGGATGCCATTCGTGTGCTGCAATTACTGGAATCTGGATGAAAATGTAATCTCCTGGTTGGTATCTGCAGCTGTCAGGTCTTGTTATTATTAAGTGACATACCTTTAAAATAAGTAAATAATTTGTTAAAAACGCTCATCAGGCAAGCAAAGTCTACAAAATATTTGAACATGATATTTTACTTCTAAAATGTGTGTACTAATTTCTCTGCATTTTCGAATTAATTATTAAAGGAAATTGTAATAAGGTAAAAATAGTATTTGCTACTTAAAACTGCTATTTATCAATAATCTGCATGGTGTCAACAAAATTAACCAAAATAACCTATAATCTAGAGTGTGTTCGTTTCCATGCAATATTCATTTTTGACTTTTTATTAATGTAAGTATAAAATCAAAATTCTGGCAATATTCTATATTTATTTTACCACAAACATTAGTATCTGGAAGCATTTTTGCATTTCGTCTTTGCGTTTCTTTGGCAAAAATGTATCAGCTTAAACTTTTGTAACTTAAATTTCTTGTTTTGTTTTAAATAAAAGTCTTTATCAATTTTTATATTTCAATATTTCTATCGTATTAAGATAAACTAACCCCTGACGGCAGAAGGTTGACTTCCGATATGTGCGTGCCACCATATTTCGCCTTCTTAAACAGCTTGGACCTTGATATCTTCTCTACAACAAATATCAGCCCGGGCCCAATAAAGAACATCCAGAATATTGGTCCGTGAAGAATCAGGAGGATCCAAAAGGGTATATACATCATGTGTGTCCAATAAAAGACCTAATGTATATAACAAATGTGTCCAATAAAAGACCTAGTGTATATAACGAATCTGCCCAATATAAGACCTAGTATATATAATAAATGTGTCCAATAAAAGACTTCATATATACAGCATGTGTGTCCAATAAAAGACCTACTATATACTACATATGTGCCCAATAAAATACCTAGTATATACAACATATGTGTCCAGTATAAGTCTTAATATATACAGAATATGTGTCCAATAAAAAAACCTACTATATACAACATATATGTCCAATTAAAGACCGTGAATATAAAACATACTGTGGAATCATTATTGTTCGTGGGGGACCAATGTTCGTGGCTTTCGTGAGTAACCCTTGCCCACGAATTTACATCGCCACGAACGTATATACAATCATTTGTTAAATATTCATTAAAATTACCCCGAACTTCCTACCAACAAAATTACGTCCTCACGAACCAGGAAAAATTTGGCTATCCACGAAAATTAACTCACACGAATAAAATGATTCCACAGTATGTGTCCAGTTAAAGACCTAATATACACAGCATGTGTGTCCAGTTAAAGAATTAATATACACAGTATGTTTGTTCAGTTAAAGACGTAATATACACAGCATGTGTGGCCAATTAACGACTTGATATACACTTAAAGACTTAATACACACAGCATTTGTGTCCAGTTAAAGACTCAATATACACAGTATGTGTATCCAGTTAAAGACGTAATATACACAGCATGTGTGTCCAGTTAAAGACGTAATATACACAGCATGTGTGTCCAGTTAAAGACGTAATATACACAGCATGTTTGTTCAGTTAAAGACGTAATATACACAGCATTTGTGTCCAGTTGAAGACTCAATATACACAGCATTTGTGTCCAGTTAAAGACGTAATATACACAGCATGTTTGTTCAGTTAAAGACTTAATATACACAGCATTTGTGTCCAGTTAAAGACTCAATATACACAGTATGTGTGTCCAGTTAAAGACTTAATATACACAGCATGTTTGTTCAGTTAAAGACTTAATATACACAGCATTTGTGTCCAGTTAAAGACTCAATATTCACAGCATTTGTGTCCAGTTAACGACTTAATATACACAGCATGTGTGTCCAGTTAAAGACTTAATATACACAGCATGTGAGTCCATTTAAAGGCTCAATATTCACAGCATGTGTGTCCAGTTAAAGACTCAATATACACAGTATGTGTGTCCAGTTAAAGACTTAATACACACAGCAAGTGAGTCCATTTAAAGGCTCAATATACACAGCATGTGTGTCCAGTTAAAGACGTTACATACACAGCATGTGTGTCCAGTTAGAGATTTAATATACACAGCATGTGTGTCCAGTTAAAGACTTAATATACACAGCATATGTGTCCAGTTGAAGACTTAATATACACAGCATGCGTATCCAGTTGAAGTCCTTATATACACAGCATGTGTGTCCAGTTAAAAACTTAATATACATAGCATGTGTGTCCAGTTAAAGACTTAATATACACAGCATGTTTGTCCAGTTACAGACTTAATATACACAGCATGTTTGTTCAGTTAAAGACTTAATATACACAGCATGTTTGTCCAGTTAAAGACTTAATACACACAGCATGTGTGTACAGTTAAAGACTTAAGGAAGTTGGATCCTGCCATCATATGTCTTCAAGTTTTTTTCTAAAGTATTTTTTAAAAATCTACATACATAGCTAAACCAAAATTCAAAACAAAATTTTGGGGTCTGTATGCTACTTTCGGTGCTACAGTGTATTTAATATGACCTTTCTGCACTGAAAGTGCAAATTGCACATAATTCGCTTTTCCCTCAATAATTTTAAATCCGAATTAACCATGGCATCAAATACAAATTTATATTATTTAGAATTGATAAAATTAAAATAATCATTTAGAAAAAGTTTGCAATTTATTCACCTAATTAATATTTTGACCTTTTTGCACTGATAAAACGCTGTTTGTATCTATTAGCGATTCAACATGCAATAAAATTATTTAAAAGTCTCAAACTTTTTCTCAAATTTTAATAGACTTGTCAGAAATATCTTACAAATTCAGAAAATAGAACCAAAAGTATGGGTCTATGATGTAAATTTTGAGATATAGCATGAAATAAGCTAATTTTAGGCAAAAATTGGAGTTCATTTTTTCGTGACTTTTATGAAATATTAGTTAATTGTGCCAATATACGTCGATAGAAATATTGAAATATTGTTCAAATATGTTTTTTGAAACAACACGAAGATAACCCAATGCATAAACTAGCTGGAAATTTGGTCTGCAATGAAAACAAGGAAGCTAAAATTACAGTACTCTAAAACAACTGAGTTATGAAAAATCTTCATTTTCTTCTTAAAAACCTTCCGCCACAGAATATAGTCCCTTACTTAAATCTGTAAATATATAATTTTCCCTTAACTATTTCATTCAATATAGTTTATTTGGCATTGTAAAATAGGAGTTTACAAGTAGAATTAATATATGACACTGAATTTCCATACTAGAGTTGACCCAAAATGGCTACCCAAAATCAGAGGAACGAACCTCTTTAATACACCTAGCATGTGTGTCCAGTTAAAAACCTTATATACACAGCATGTGTGTGCAGTTAAAGACTTAATATACACAGCATGTGTGTCCAGTTAACGACTTAATATACACAGTATGTGTGTCCAGTTAAAGACTTAATATACACGTGTGTCCATTTAAAGGGGCAATATACACAGCATGTGTGTCCAGTTAAAGACTCAATGTACACAGCATGTGTGTCCAGTTTAAGACTTAATATACACAGCATGTGTGTCCACTTAAAGACGTAATATATACAGTACCGTCAACGCGGATCCCGTATTTTCCGCGCACCCCCGCGGTCCAAATTGCAACGCGGTTTAAAACAGGTGTCCCAGGTAAAACCGCGTACCCCCGCGGTAGAGTTGTTCAGCAAATCAACACCGCCGCGGTCTTGACGATAAATTACAGGTGAACAAAAGTATCGAACTGAAACGCGAGTTATCTCCCTCGACTAAAAAATAATTGACAGCTACACTACACTACATGTATATATCATTTTATTTAATGGAACTATCTAGAATAACATACGATATATTTTTTAAAATGTTAAATTTATAGAGTGTGTTTAAAATCATTCATCAATGCTTCTTCATTTAAATACTTGACGATGTATTTTTACAATCCATTGAAATTGACATAGCCTATTCAAAAATTGATAAGTATGCGTGACAGTCGGATTATTATTTCTTTTCTTTTAAATTGAGTCTTATTAAATTGTGAAGAAGTATTGAAACTTTTCTATTTAATCTACGTAAACTGCATACCGGGTAAATTGAATTGATGAAATGCTTTTGCCGATCTATGTATGTCCGTGCGATCGAGTTTCAACAAACTTTCAACCAGTTTGCAATCGTATTATAGAAAACAATAAGTACACATTTACATGTATTGATTATATTTGTATTTTGTGTGTATTTTATGTTCTTAATCAACTTGTTCATGGGCAGGTTTTCTGTACAAGTGATATAATACACGATCTGGAAAACAGTTACTTTTTATATAAGAATATTCGCAAAGCAGTTTATGGCAATTTAAGGTCGCGAGGATATTTTCAGGTTAACATCAGAGTTAGATTGATAATATTAAATTAATTAGTGTTGTTCAGTAACCTGATATGCTTGTTATATCACTGCTGTCTTTAACTCGATTATTTAAGGTGTTATTCTTTACAAGAAATGGAATGAGGTAGTTACATCACAAAACAACATGGGAAATTGTACATGTTATTAAATGCATACATCTCGAATTACTTTTAAAACGTTCAAATGCAAACTATTTTTGTACACATTTCCTTTATTGTGTATATTAATTATAAGTCGCGATCATTTCCTGTGTATAGTGATTAACAAACCCAGGGTAGAAAACGACATGCCCTAGGGGTTTTCACACCTATTCAAGACAAAAGAAAATCTCCAAATTGCGTACGGCTTCGTCTAACCGTACAACACCGCCCATTACCTATCTTACAGAGGAGGCTTCTTGATTATTATGAGTGTCACCGATCTTGAATTTATCTACGATCTTTATGTGAGAGAGAGAGAGAGAGAGAGAGAGAGAGAGAGAGAGAGAGAGAGAGAGAGAGAGAGAGAGAGGTAATGTGCTTTAGCCCCCCCCCCCCCCTCACACACACTTTCCATTTGCTTCCGACGCCACTGCATTCATTTGAAATATACTCAAATTAAATATTCCTAAGTTTAGTATTCATAAAAGAATAGGAACAGTATACACTGTGATTGAATCCAACATGCAGTTTCAGTCCACGTGCTTCACCTGTCAATCAAATCAGCCCGCGAGCTGCACCATGTGCTCCTTCCTTGATAAAGGAAAACAGTTTCGTTCTATTAGTTTTCAGGTAAAAAAAAAAAGAGAAGTATGTCTAACAATAAAGTATTTAACACTGTTTATGATGTTTAATTTAATGCTTGACACTGTGTTTGTGAAGTTTAGTTCGTATACAACGTTATTTAAAGTGAAAACTCTCTCTCTCTCTCTCTTTCTCTCTCTCTCTCTCTCTCTCTCTCTCTCTCTCTCTCTCTCTCTTTGCGGGTGAAGAACATGTTAAAAAAGTTTTACAGTTTAAGACGGCAGTGAAATGAAACAATTATTTATTGTTACTGTTAGTTAAATTGTTTGATATACGTGTAGAATTCCTGGTGGTCACATGTTGCAAGGATTATCCACCTGCGTCATACCCGTGTATTCTGTGCGTTCAAGCGTAGAGTGATTTCCTGTCAGTGCGATGGTTTCACACCTTTGTGTAAAACAATTGGGACTAAAGTCAAATACAGTTAACTTTGACAGTCATAAAAACGTTGGAAATGGGGGAGGGGGGGTACGCAAAACGTTATAATTCGCAACTGATATGATACGACATATGTGTAGTAGCTTCATATTCAACACACATAAAATGATATCAAAATCTTTTTATATTTTAAGGGTAAAGTAAAATTTTCTATATTATACCTACACTGTGTAGCGTGTGCTTGTCACGGACTAGGTTAATTGTCTTGAGTATCGACAGTCTCTCTCTCTCTCTCTCTCTCTCTCTCTCTCTCTCTCTCTCTCTCTCTCTCGTTTAGTTTATATTGAAGGTTTTAGGTTCTTTTGCGGAGGGGGTGCATCTTAAACACGTTTAACAGTTTAACAGATAGAAGTAAAATGAATAACTATTTATTGTTATTACTGTTAGTAAAATCGTTTGAAAAACAGGTGGAATTCCTGATGATCACTCGTTACACGGATTATCCACCTGTCTAATTATATACCGGTGTATTCTGTGCGTTCAAGCGTAGAGTGCGATGGTTTCACACCTTTGTGTAAAACAATTGGGACTAAAGTCAAATACAATTTACATGTACTTTGACAGTCATTAAAACGTTGAAGAGGTGGAGGGGGCGGTTACGGAAAACAGTATTCGCAGCTGATATTACATGTACATTTGTGCTGTAGCTTCATATTGAACACACATAAAATTATATCAATATAATTTAGTATTTTAAGGGTTGAGTAAAATTTCCATATCATGCCGTTGACCGTAGGTAAACGTTCTCCGTGTAGCATGTGCTTGTCACGGACTAGGTTAATTGTCATGAGCATCTATAGACTGTGCCGTAAAACGAGCTATAAACTGATATGGATTAAAAACATTTTTGTAGTCGGAAATGTTTAAAACCATTAATCAAAAATTTAATATTTCATAGTTCTTACCCTCTCCTTCATGTAGATTATATTATAAAAATGATTAAATATTTTTTGAAATAATAGCTATATCCACAGTTACATGAAAATTATTACGGATGCAGATGATTCTTTAATAAAAATTTCTCTAAAATAATTGATAAGAAGTTTTGAAAACGTGCATTAAAAATACGTAATCATTTTATGTGAAATGAAAACAATACATCAGACATGGCCAGTATAGAATGACTCTCAGTGTTAGGTGGCCGTCTTATTGTCTAATAGCGTACAGGTAAAAATCTCCGATCACCTTGTTCAACGGTAGGTCACACCGCCGCGGTTTAAACATGGCTGCAACGAGGACCGCGATGAATTAACCGCGATGGTGTAACGCGGAAAGGATTAAATAACCGCGGGGGGAGCGCGGTTAAATACGGGATCCGCGTTGACGGTACTGTACAGCATGTGTGTCAGTTAAAGACTTATTATACACAGCATGTTTGTTCAGTTAAAGACTTAATATACACAGCATGTGTGTCCAGTTGAAGACTTAATATACACAGCATGTGTGTCCAGTTGAAGACCTAATATACACAGCATGTGAGTCCAGTCAAAAACTTAATATACACAACATGTGTGTCCAGTTGAAGACTTAATTTTCACAGCATGTGTGTCCAGTTAAAGACTTAATATACACAGCATGTGTGTCCAGTTAAGACTTTATATACACATACATTTAGCAAATTTGTCCAATGGAATACCTAGTATAATTATACAACATATCCGGTACGTGTCTAATTAAAGACCTTCAGGAGAGGGCGTTTTAAGTTCGCAGAACTTGTGCCAGATCCTTTTGTTTATACCATCTTTACAATAAAATATGTTTAAACCAAACCAAACCAAACCAAAGACTTTGTATATACAAATATACAGCATATTTGTCCAATAAAAGACATAGTATATACAACATATGTGTCCAATAAAACATCTAGTATACAAAACATGAGGCCAATAAAAGATCTCTTATAATTATCAAAAAAAAAACAATTTAAAAACTTATGAAGCGGTCTACTTTGCATTACCGACAATATACATTAGATAGCAACTGATCATTATTGTTGTACATAACAAATGTGTGTTCGTGCGGGCAATGACCTGTGGGGTCGTGTATGGCTTACCTCAAAGTACCCCCCTCTCCTAACAAAGGGAAGGGAACAGATAAACATGGTGATCAGTATAAGGAGGATGGGCCACCCTGTGATGTACGCGGACGCACCCACCCATCCAATTCCTGCCCTGGTCGTAAACAAAATCTCCACCGACGTCAAGTTGCTTTGTGGCATCGTATGCTGTTTGTAAACTATAAAAACGTTTTGCTCGATAAAATTTTCGTTTATCGTAATAAATGTTAACTACATAACATAGGTTGCGGTTGGTTGCTTTAAATGTGATTAAACATATGGTTATTTTATTATAATTATGATAATAGGCTTATAAATTAATTTTAGGTAATCCAAGACAAGAGTTTTCAAAACAAATAACAGAAAAGGTAAAAACTTTTTACGTACGAGCATTCCCAATATGAGCAACACTGTGGAGAATTGCATAGAAAAGAATCAGTCTTCCGACCAATTTGTGGAAATCAATATGCTGGTCCAAGGGGAGGTAATTTGCCAGAAATGTTGCACGTAAGTAGGTGATGCAATTCCGTAAAAGAAATACGAGTATGAACGAACAGTTGAAATTAAGATTCATTCCCCCAACACGAGCAACTAAAGGAAAAACAGAAAACCTATTAGTGATGCTAAATGTTACATTAAAACGATCAGAATAATTCATAACACACATGTGTTGATATTATGCTATGAAATGTTATGTGCACGTGTGTCTGCGTTTTATGCTATGAAATATAATGTGTTTGCGTTGTCTTTTTCAGGGAACGTTTGAATTTCAGATACAAGTTGTGTTAAAAGAAAGTCTATACTGTCTTACCATACAGTATATCATATGAATCGAATTTACATTTTCAAGTTGTAATATTTTCAGTATCCTCAAAATTCAAGTACTAGTAATAGCAATTGCTTACTGTTCCTATTTCGAAACATAATGCATTCATCTAAAAGACTTAAGTTGTCTTAGTGCAATAACTTCAGTTGTTTCCAAATCAACATTTTTTGTTTTCATTTTTACCCAAAATAGACATTTTAGAGCCGCCTATGAATTAAATTCCGAATAACATAAAAAAAACCAGGATTGCTAGGTATATATCTTGCGTATATCAGAATCATTCAGACATAATGCGTTTTGCTACATTCAAAGACGTTGGAGAAAAATTTATTGCACGTATCATTAAAATGGATGATGAAGTAAACATTTAAAATCCACACATATTGTTAAATATTTACATTTTTCAATGTCTTTGCCTGTAATAACACTATGTATCGATTTTGTACTATACAGTCCAATAAATTCAAATGACGCATAATTGGTCACAAGCGGGGTTTGCTTATTTATATTCAAATATTCAATCTTTCAATTGCTGAATATTATCTAAGTAATAAGGAATCATTTTTTGAATATTATGAGATGATAAATTTGGTCGGGGCGTTATCCATTCAATCATAAAGCTCTTCGGGCTGATTGGATTTGATCACGCCCCGACCAAAATTATCATCTCATAATACTCAAAGAATGATTTCCTATTCCTTAAAAATAATCAACATCTCCGTGGAATGTAGGAACGAAAGAAACATTTTAAACAGTTTTTATGGTATTAGTCTATCATGGGACATAAATTGTAAATGTTTGAATATCCCTTACATAACTACTATATTTATTTCAACATGTGTAGATTCAACAAGGTACTCAACTCTTGAAGGACTAGTCAATGTAACAACTTTGGACTTACTAAAGTCGTCTATGCGTAAATTTTCAAATGAAAATTGTGTCTTATTAATTTAAAGGTATTCTGATTTTAGTGAATTGACTCCTGGCCTTTTGCGGCCATACTACCCAAAACAATGGTACTTGCCTATCACAAATCCGTTAGAGTCCCTGTACTTGTAGACTGTGTACACGGTCAGTATGATGTTGATAGTTATGTACAATGCTAGAAACAACACCTTCCGTAAATTGTTGACGATGTATTTCAACGTGAATGATTTCGTCCAACTCATCCTGAACCTTTTACTGTCTCCGGGCGGCTTTAACCAGTTCGCAGCACTAAGATAAGAATCGAACATAATGCTCTGGAATCATTTTAACTCGGGGGTCAATGTTTGCATGAAGCAAAATATTTATTAGGTTCATTATTGGGACGTAATTTCGTTGGTTGCAGGTTCGTGATAATTTTAATAAATATTAAACAAAAGCTTGTATATACGTTTTAAATTCTTGGACATGGAAATTACTGGACAAGAGGTATCCACGAAAACCACGAACATTAGTCCCCACGAACAATGATGATTTCACAGTATGTTTTATCAAATCAACAACGAAATCCACAAACAATGGTCCCCCACGAACAATTAAGATTCCACTGTATACAGCAAACTCATTTAATTTTGCATTATATAAATTATTTGTGCATGGAGTGATTTTAATGTAAACAAACCTGTCTACTTTCGTATTTTGTGTGTATTTAGTTGTATTTATTCATCATGTATACATTATTTATGTGTAGATTCGTATTTCTACCTGAGCGTGAGGTTTTCCATGACTCCCGGATGCTGTTCGATTTGTGCTTTGAGTTCCTCGAATGTGATGATTCCATTGTTGTCGTTGTCCGCCGCTTTAAACAGGACTTCTGTCAGTTTGTTAAGGTCGTTCTCTCCGAATGACAGTGAACTTTCTTCCATACAAGACTGTAGGACTATTTTCAATTCATTTCGGTCAATGGCGTCAGATCCTACATATTAAATATCTAAATCAGTTTATGTCATTTTTAATTTGACATTAACGTCCACCCCGACCCAGCTTTTGTGATAAAAGTTTTGAATGTATAGACAGTTCGAAAAGATATACTTTTTGTGAAATGTTAAAAAATTTTATGGACAACGTGTTAATCTAAAAATCTGTAATTATTTATCAAACGTTACCAAACAGGTTGCAAAGTCATAAATAAAAAGTACTAGTAATTAAATTAAGCGTTAATCTAAAATGATGAGGCAAATAGACGAGTTTTCTAATATTGCATATACAATACATTTGTTGTATTTTCATACGAACCATCTATATCATAAACGTTGAACAGGAACTTAAGTTTCTGCGCAGGTGTGCCTTTTGTTAACATCCGGAGACCATCGATCAGCTCGCTGCATTCAATACTTCCACTTTTGTCCGTGTCAAATAGCGAAAAGAAACGCTCGGCAAAAAAGGACTAAAACCAAAGTAAACATGTTTCTTTTCCTTCACAAATAAATGCAGTAAATAATTACTGTAGATTCCTATCGTGGAATTAAGTACTTGCGTAAAATTAAGAATCTAAAGTTGTGAATTCATTTAAAGTGATAAGATTATTCGCTCCATTAACATGTAGCAATTTCTCTAAAACATATAATTTAGTTTGATTGAAACCATTTTGATATAAAAATGTTCTTCTTCCGTTGACAAAGTTTGTTCGATAATTACGAGTCTAATTATCTCCTAAACGTAAAACTTATGATTATATATCTAGTTCAAGAGCTAAGGAAACTTTGATTGTTTGATTTTGATCTTGTTGTTTGGGTTCGATTTTTTTTAAAAGCAGTAAACCTTTTTCACGCCTAAAGCACTCTTAAAATCTTCTAACTCTATGAGTCCCTTGCTTCCAGCGATCTTCTTAAACTGAATCTCCATCCAAGCCAGCCATTTGGTGTCCTCGTCGCTTCAAAATGTTAAACTTTTTTAAGAGAACATGTTGTTTCTAATCCACTTAGTACATTTAAAATAAGCTATTTTTGATGTTAGATATGTTAAAGAAAATGTTATTTGTCACAAAGTTTATTGATACACATCAGATATTTTAATATATGCCAATACCTATTGCTTTTTGTGAATACTTGTGCTTACAATAGTTCTTTTTATTCTACTGAGTGTGTTATCTTAACAACTGTAATTTAATAGAACTCAGTCTTATGATAAATAGATGACAAGTAAGCGTATTCTTACCTTATCTCAGAGGGAGCATTGAAGAAATCGTAAAAAGAAGTCCTGGTCAAAAACAATTTTAAAGAATATTCAACAATTTTTTTACATTAACCAAATAAAGTAAACAATCATGAAATAATAAACAATGACAAAATTTAAATTTATTTTTTTAAACTTCAATTAATTTAAAATATTTCACACAGTATGCATGACCAATATTAATTTGATCGGTAATCTAAAAGTGCTAGAGGTTTGTAAAACAATAAATCCTTGACTATATTTAGTGAAATATTCAATATTGTATTTCATAATTGTGGGATTTTTGAAAATATTTTGTGCCGTGATTCCAACATAAGGTAAATATACTATATAATCCTTATTTTACGCGAGTACTTAATTCCGCGGTTTCCCCGTTTGTATAAAATCGCGAGAATATAAAAACGCGAACAGGAAATTTTTCTACTAGTTTCTTATAGTTCTCAACTCTCAGAATATAAAAGCGAGATTTTAAATCCGCGAAGGGGTGCTTCTCGCGATTCAACGCGAATATTTATTCCTTAAGAAATGAACTCAATGTATACCCAAGTTATACGAGTAAAACCTGGGTTAGGGCAGTTTACGCTTTATAATCCGCGAAGCGGATTATAAAAAAGCGTCAATTGCTCCAACTTGGGTAGATATTAAGTTCATTCCTTATAATTTAATTTTCTGTAATTTACTGTACTTTACATGGCGTTGTTCTTTTAAAATTGATATTAATATGTTCAAAATTCAAACGTAACGTCAAGCGGATTAGTACGTTTTTGACGTTGGTGCTTTGTGACGTGTCTTGTGACGTGCTAACCAGGTTACACAAATTTAACTTAATTTTTCTAACCAATCAAATGGAGCGTTACAACCAGAATTTAATTATTCGCGTTTAATTAGAAATCTACAATAATTTTTGTTTGATGACTTAAAAGATGATACAAAAAAATCTGAGATTGAATTTGTTTTCTGTAATGTCCGTAAACTGTAGTAAAAAAGCAACCAGCAGAAAAAAAACCCGCATTCTGGTTTATAACAGTTTTTGTTTGGTATGAGACAAAGAGAAACACTACTGATACCATTCCATAAAGATCTATCACAAGGAATCTTTCTTGAGACACAACATATCCAACCACTTCATTCTGTATTCCATTAACTCGAGACAATTGTTTGGTATAGAACTAGAGTAAAGGTGCCTTATCGTGGATAACAAGTTGCATTTGTCCATCCTAAAGAGCTTTTCCGAAAACACAGTATTATTGATATTTAAAGGGGTAGTCGTTCTTTTGTTGTTTGAAATGGCCCATTATAATTTTAAATTTATGGATAAGTTAATAGAAATATAAAACAAAACTTACTGGGTTGCTGAAGTTTTATAATCCATACTGGTCACTGTCTTTTCATTTCCAAAGTGACGCTGACTATTGGATGCCCTCCCGGGAATCGGAACTCTGTCCATTCCCTCGAACTCTATTGTGACGTCTTCTGAATCAGTGCCTGTTTTATCGTCATACGCGAGATTGACATAGTCCTCTTGACTGGTTTGCGTTGTGTAATTGGCAACTGGCATAATATATGGCCGAAGTAACTTAAGAAAAGTAAATTGCACATTTATTTTATATTACTATAACTGTGGTCAAAATGGCCTCTTTATCATTGCTGGTCGTTACTTAATGATTTCATTTCTAACGTAATGAATAAATACAATCTAACCACGAACATGGATGAGCAATTTAAATATGTGGTTATGAGTACTATAGATATGAGATCCTCCGAAAAGATATACTATTACTATTTTTGGTATTAGAGTATCCATTAGAAAATAAAAGCATTTAGTAGTCCCTTTTGGGTTTATGACAGTCGATAATTTCTAATTAACAATATTTAATTTTCTGAATCAGTCAATTGTTGAACAAGGATCGAGAGAACTTCCAAAATTCAAAATATTATATTATCTAATAACTAAATTGTTTCTAGAAGATTCTAAAAAAAGACAAACTTATCTTACTCGTAAAGAGAGTCACTGCTTCTGAAGGTAGATGGCTGGTTAAATGATTACTAACGATAACAGAGGCTCGAGATGACATCCAGGCCTTGCATAAATTAGAATTGATGTGGCTGAAAGTCCCCTCTCCTTTGAAATTTGTATTTTATGTAAACCCATAAATTATTACATAAATTATTCATAAAACTTATTTTTATTCGAAAAATCAGCAAATGAAAACTTTGCGTCACGGATTTATACGAATAACATTTTTATAGATAAACAAGAGTCTTTTTTACTTTTTTCCACAAATCGTAAGAAAGTTTAATTTTTTCTCCTATTTATTATTGTCTATATATCCCAAGGCAATGAATTCAAAAGTTATATGGCTACATTACAGTATACAAGAAATCAACATAGTGATAGAGGAATTCGTTATAAATAACTATTTCCTGTTCTTTTCAGTATTTTAAAAACAAAATCGTTTCCAGTAGAAAGATCTATTGTAACAACAAACTTGGTGCTTACTACAAGGCGAAGTTGATGGACTCTGTCGTACAATAGGAAAATTTGGCACCAACTTATACAATTCTATCCGATCATTCGATGATTGCATGGATTTCAGTAACAAAAGTGAAAACATATATACATCCAAAGCGATGAATTTTTGTTACTTCAAAGTTTAGGTAAAGATCACATCATGACAGTGTCAGTTGGTACACTTTGACTATCTTTTATGTCAAATGCTTTCTTAGTCTCATTGTTAATACTTGAATAAACTTCGTATTATATATCTTATTGTCTAACATGATGTATTACCACAACATTACTGTTGTGGAATATTATATACCTTTTTCAACGTTCTAGTATAGTCCAGGGAAGTACTGTTATCATATTCATGTAGATTTATCTAATTGTACTATGTCTAATGAATATAGGGTATATTTTGCATTTTTTTAAAGACTAAAGAATACTTAAAGTTTTCCTAAAAATACTTAGGTAGGTCTTTTAAAGATATATATGCAATGCTATAGTGTTTTGTAGTTATTGCCTGTCATCCGTGATACAGCGTAAAATATGTTTACATAGATTTGTCAAAGTTGAACACATATTGCTTTTATATAAAAGTATATTTCTAAAGGCACGTAATTCACATTTTCTTTATTTAGTTAACACTATCATACATTCTAAACTTTCTTAATTCATCTGACAGAATATCGTAAATGATATATACTACATTGATGGTTTACTGTGGAAACTCTTTATATCTCTTTAAAAATCAATGTAACGCAATTTTGCTGCTTTAAATGTCTTTTAATGAAAGAACCATAAAAAACAACGCTATTGTAATGTTCGCCACTTATATGCAGCATGACGTAGTAAAATGTGCGACAAAAGTTCATTCTTTTGTAACTCCCCATTAACCAAATTATTCATTCTTATTTAAAAAATCTTATCTTTCAAAAACGTCTAAGCTAAGAACAGAAAAAAGTCACCTCTTAAATGCTGTGTTAAACATTTGCCATACCTTACGAGTTAAACAAAGGTCATTACGATCAAATAAGAATAGGACAATCACGCAAAAATTTCTAATATAGTAGACAAAACTCTCGAATAAAAAGATATCTAATGGGAAAAATATAAATTAATTAACATAAGCATATAGCATGTTAATTAACATAAGTATATACAAAGT
Source organism: Magallana ariakensis (assembly GCA_020458035.1). NCBI lineage: Eukaryota > Metazoa > Mollusca > Bivalvia > Ostreida > Ostreidae > Magallana > Magallana ariakensis. The sequence goes on from CM035813.1 coordinate 284,266, forward strand.
TAATTAACATAAGTATATAACATGTTATTTAACATATGTATATAACATGTATCTGCAGCGGGTATTCTTTACTGTTTATGTATATTTTCCAGACAATTTCATTAGATACTGCCCAATACTAGTAATTCCCTCGGTCCTATCATTTGGGTATTTGATAATATTAAACAGATATAATGTTGTGATGAAAATTAATTTCACACCATCTTTTCAAACCTGACCTACAACCATAAAACTGTTTATCAGATGAGATCTAAATAAGTTCCACGCTTGACATTTACCGACCTCTGACCTGACTCCCAGTGAAAGAGAAATCGCCAGGCTTGGCTGCTTTTATTACTCCTGGTATATCCATTAAAATTCAATTTATTTCACTCCATAAGAAAGTTATCTGAATTTTTCAAAAACTTTCATTTTCAGAAGCACCTATTTAAGATAGCCGACAATAAACAAGAATTATAATTTTATATAACGTCAAAAAACTGCGTTCTGATAGTGGTCAAACATGCTTGTGCATAGGTTTTCCTTAAAAACTATGATATCAATTAATGTGAAATATAAAAATTAAATGATATAGCATGTATGAATACGTATATGTTTCTTTCTTTTGATTTTGAGCTCGTTTCAAAATAATTTTCAGTGTCTGGTATATTTTATTATCAACTTACTAGACTTTGACCTGTGCGTGCACGTGTTGACATTGCATAACGGACATTTACGAAATTGATACATCGACACACCGTATTATACATGTACTTTCACTACACTCTGCTTAGTTAGAATAATCTAACTGTATCTCGGGGCAGGCCTTCACCACAGATAAATGTCTCCCATACACCCGTAATGTGGCAGAAAATTGCAGAATCGCTCCGAGACGATTTTGGAGAAATTAACGAAGTTGCATTGAAAATAACAGTTAAATTATTCATAACAAACCATTTTGAGGCTGTAAATACCTTTCATCTAAAAATTTTAATTCTATTATTGAAGAATTCAACACTTTTTCATCAACGTTTTTACTCGCTTCAAATTTACACACCATGTTGACATTCGAAACTCTCGGGATTTTTCATAGTAAATGCACTGTGTTAGAGTTATCTCCCGTATTTTCTTTGATGAACAGAATATATAGCATATTTTCAATGAAAATGTACACGTATTTGTATTATGGTTTCTGAGTTTATCCATGCGAATGTGATATTGTGGAAACATAAGCTGAAGAGCCTCCTGTGATTTAGCGTATATGAAATGCGCATGCGCAAGATTGTAAAATCCAAAATATCCAGATGATTTCCGGATATTTAGAAAAAATAAAAACAAATTGGTAATCTTCAAGTACCAATGATGTTTAAAATATATAAAACAAAAGACAGTACTCTTCCGATTTATCAGTATTAAAGGCCAAAAATTCGAGTCTATCTTTTTAATATAGTAGTATATATATGTTCCATAAACATTAAAGCAAATCTTATCAAATGCGAGATTTATTTCAATTAATAGATTTGAAATAGTAAATAGCAGTTAGATCAATATATTAAGAAATCAAAATTGGTCAAGAAGTCTATTTTATGATTGTTTTTCCTTTCGATTTGCAAAATGATGACTTACGACAACGCCTAAAATTTTGGTTCATTTAAGATAAACACAATTTAGCAGCTGGTAAAAACTACACTATTTAAACAATAAATTGTTACACCTAGACATTAGGGTGAATATACACCTTGTTGAACGTTGTAACGATATTTTATAGTTGTTCAATAATCAAACAAAATGTGGTTGATTTCATTATTTGCCCACGACGATGACGACGTACCAACGAATAACTGTGTTCTTCAGCTTCTTTCAATGGCCTTGACCCACTAATTACCTCGACCTTCGACCTATGAATTGACCAAATACGATGTCTCAAATAGTTTATAAGATCTGGCCCATGCACGCTAATTTGCAAACATATATACATACTCAGTAAACAACGGTCTTAGAAAGATAAAGATTTGTCAATGAAAAAGAATCTACCGCATTTAATTTTATGGATTTACAGTAAATAAGTTTTATCTTTATTAATTATCGGTGTTTTTAATTTTCAGTATGCTGTAATTTGCAAAAGTAAAAATCCGAAAATTAAATACATAGCCTTTTTTCCAACCCCTCGATATTAAGTTCATGCAAAAATTTCTAGATTCACGGATGTAACTTCCAAATAAAAAAAAGTAGAGATGTCGAATGTTGGTCTTCACTAACAAGGCGCGGTGTCAAAGCTTCTCTCCTGATCAACATTCAAACACTGCATTAGATAAACTTTATTGGAGTAGTAGGCATGTTTCCTATGTTTTCACGTAAATCGGTTAACCTACGGATGTATTAAAAGGTAATAAAAAGGTTTTTAAAAAAAAGTAATGTGAAGAATATTTGTATATATTGGACTGATATTTTGCTGAAAAATCGTCGGTATATATTTTAATTCAACTCGCGTCTATAATTTTCTATGGAAGCCATAGTGTTGAAACCTTAATAATGAACAATCGCAGCAATAACCTTTACAAACCAGTATTAAATCTATTATTGTTTACTCTACTGATAATGACGATATCTTTATAGATTCTGTCCGTTTAAAAATGTATTAAAATATAGTTACAAATTTTGATCATATTTAACATTCAGCTTTCTGTTCTAAGATAGATAAAATGCTAATCCATGTATATATGTACCACTTTATACACGATGTGTGTACATTTACATTCAGTTTATATTTCCACTTATGTTTGCATTGGAAATCTGCGACGATCAATTTTCTATATATACACTTTGCTAATTCATGCGCCATGAGCACAGAAACAAACGTCTTCACGTGTTTTGAATATATATATTTTTAAGATTAAATGAAACGTTCAATCTTAGATAACCAATTTGATATGTACTTTTGAAACTTAATCATTTAATTATATCTACTCCTTAATAAAAAAAATTTCTCTACAAAGTTTCTGGCACTTTATGTTTTGTCGCGGAAGCGAACTAAATAGCATGTTAATAAGGCTGTTCCAGGTATGTTTCATATCCCTGACTGAGAGCGTAAATAATGGCTTATAGCGGCGATACACAATATTTCATACAAATAGACATCAGTATGGAAAAATAAATATAAGCATTGAATGCTTATTTTTGGATGTCTTCGGTCCTATGACACACCAAGCGGTGCAGACAAATTATCATACCGCGCGTTAATTTGTCTGCACCGCTTGGTGTGTCATAGGACCGACGACATCCAAAAATAAGCATTCAATGCTGAAAAATATTGCAAATGTGGGAAAATTTTAAAACTAATAACCTCATAGACATTTAAGATAAACACAATTTAGCAGCTGGTAAAATCTATACCATTGAAACAATAAATTATTAAGTGACTTAAGAGTTCGTGAGTTAATATCCGACAAGGAAATTGAAAGTTTTAGTACATACTGTTGCATTTATTATGACGTAGACAGATGTTTAAAGCTCCAGCAAATCAAATCGCTCGTAACACATACACCTGACATTAGTCTTGATAGCCTATTGGCCACAGCTCACATACATACATATTCAAGGAGTCTGAAAGGATGACTGCACTTAAGGACATGCGATATTTGCGAGTATATAAACTTTTAAACCATAGTCCGGAAAATCCAACGTTTTCCTGGCTTTTTAACGATTTTTATATTTTACTTGGCAGGAAAACTGGCAGGTAAAATATCAGAATCGTTAAAAAGGCCAGGAAAACGTTAGATATTTCGGACTATTTAGAATTCTTTTGTTCTAGTTAATGAACTACAATTGTGTGCAGTTTATATGAGACGCCCGTTTGGTATTTTTTGTCATTTAGTGATATACCTAACATGTGCTCATAAAGGCAGAGCAGGATGTACACGGCGGGATGAAATTTGACTTCTGGAAAACCGGATTTTAAGTTCCGGTACTTAAATACAACGAAATATATATATTGATGAAACTTGTTTTATAAAAAAAGTTATGAAATATATAATCATGAAAAAACATAAATTGACTTCAATAAGCAAGAAAGAAGCAAGGTGGAAACATAAAAGTAGGTACAAGTATTAACAGTATACGTATTAATTAGGATTTATCATTATGTTTGCTATGTGATTTATACATTTATACATTAATGCTAAATAATCACTATATATTAGAAAATAATTTATGAGTTGTTAAAGCATAAACGTTTTACCGTTGACAATTTGTCTGTTGGCAAAGTTTTTAGATTCGCCCGTGGCTCGTTTGTTTGTTTGTTTGCTTAATTGTTTGTTAGGAGGGGGCATATTGATTAACCGAATTTCTACCACTCAGAAAAAATCTGTTAATACAAGTATAGAAATCAAAATTTATTATTCAATATTATAAAAAAAAACAATATCGTTTCAAGAATGTTTGTGTCCAAAAAAGAAAAAGCTAGGAAAGAACAATAGGAACATTCCTATAAATATCTGTTGATCGCGAATCGGGCCATTTGTTGAATCTTTAAAACGTATTAACGGTCGCGAAAATGTCTCGTCGCGCTAACGAAACTTCACAAAAAGCTCTTTCACGCTACTCAACACGCCGTCCGCCTGTCAAAATTTTGTTAATTTTGCTAACATGACGGCGTGTTGTGTTAGAGCGACACTGTGTGGTGCAAACCTGTGTTGGCGCAACCCTGTGTATTGCGAAGCTCCGTAAGCGCAACGGTATGCAATTTTTGGGCCAAGTTGAGTTAGAGCGACAATGTTCTTTGGCAAACTTGTGTAAGGGGAACGATGCGTTTTGTGGGAGTTCTGTTTGTGATAACTTAAGAAATTTCAAAGGTTAGTTATTGCAAAGTATGTTATACAATATTATGGTAACACAACGGTTTTACAGGCGACCATACGTTGTCTGAATTTGTGTTAACGCGATCGACAACATGTTATATGAAGTAGTGTAAACGCGATGGTGCGTTGCATAAATAACATGTGATGGCGTGACGGCGCGGTGGCACGTTAGGTGAATGTGTGTTAACGTAATGACAGGTTTTGTCAGGTTTAGCGAAGTTGTAAGTGTGGCGAAGTGTGGTGCGTTGTGTTAACCTGGAACGACGGTGTTTTTATGTAAAAGTGCGACGTCGAGTATGAAGGAGTCAAGTGTGTTATTAGGACGACTTCAGTTGCTTTTTATAAAAGCACAAATAGTTCTATCCGGACGCCATACTACAACTTAGCACAACACGCTTTCGCGTGTGAATAATAGGTCATATCCAACGAAGCGTTGTGTAAAATTGCGTAAGCGCCGCATACGGAATATTGTCAATCGGCGTGTTAATTTTCCCCAACATACATGTATGCACGCTGCAAACTCAAATTGCCAACATATGTACGCTGCAAACTCAAATGGCCATATTCAAATACCATCATTTTATTTAAGTTTTATCGTACATTTTAGAACAGGTAGCAAAATGAAATTGGTTCTGTTGTTGATGGTTGTCGTCTACCTGACCCACGTGACCTGTGACGATCCGTCCTGTTTCTACGTCTGCTGTAACCCTTCCTGCTCAGTCAAGTGTAGACTGTGCTACCAAGGATGGAATGGGGTAAATCAGAATAATCCGGATGAAATTATCATAAATATGTCTATCTCGACATTTCTGTCTTTGCACAAAAAAAATCCTTTCACATCTATACTTAAAAATTAAGACATTTGCAAATAAACTACGAAATGTATGTAACAGAGTAATTGCTTACACCTTTCGTATTTCATCACATGTGAGTTGATATCCGTAAGCTATAATTGAATTTACCTGATAGGTAATTATTGAGAAATAAATTAAAAACCTACTTTCATTTTCTATAAACCAGCTCGAAATAGCAAAAATGAGAGTAAGGTGGTGGACACGCTTTGGCGAATCCAAGTCAGTGGGAATTTGCATCAACATATATGCTTGCAATTAAATAATATTGAATGATTACGTAAAGAGTATATTAACTGGAACCTATATAGGGTATACAAAGAAATTAAGATATGACAAATGTTGAATAAATAAGATGAGCCAATTCGTTTCTTGAATGCGCGATTTTAGTTTTGATGAATAGAACTTTCCAGAACGGGGTAACCAAGAACGCGGGTTGACTTATCAAAGTCATGGCAGAAAGTGTAGGGCGAGTTAATCATCGAACAGTTATCTTGGATCTGACATCTTTAGTTTAAGATGTGCAAAAAAATATGTTTATATTTATTTAGCGTTTTTGAAGTAAATATTTTTATACCACTGCAGATTAGTAGTAAACCATATACTAGTACATTAATTTGTGAAACATAAACAAATCGTGTTAACAACTCTTCGTCTGTATGAATAGATGATGTATGTGCAAAAAACGAGGAATTTGAATCGGGTCGGGTAAGGTTACAGTCTTTTATCTGAAATTCTTTTTTGAGACAGTGATAATACTTATAGTGAAATATGGCTTAAAGACATAAAGAACAAAATTTAGAAAAGAGAGACAATGCACTGTACATCCACTCCCTGGTTTGAAATAAAATGAAAAAGTTTGCATTTTTTTTTTTCATGCAGTCAGTTGCATCAAAAAGAATAGAGGCCATATACATGAAGCATTGTATCTTATTTTAAAAAGTTTAAAGTGTTAATTCCCGCGCTTGCACGGGATATTTTCTATTAATATAAAAACAAAAACAAAATAATAATCGTATTCTAACCTCCCTTTTACTTAGTATCTTGGCAGGAGAGTTCCATTTAGTAATTATTCGATATTTATATTTTAATTTATAAGTAGTTGAAGGTTCAAACATTAATCACTCACTTAAATACTTCACTCAAAAACTTGTACGTAAAAAAAGTATTTCACTCGTTGTGGCCTTCAACTCAACATTCAGGTATATCGACAACGTATTATTACCGTCTTCATGGAAGGGGGTATAAAGAGTTGAAATAATTTACAGTCTCCGGGTTGTGCACTTCCTCTCCTTTGTGATTGGTAGAAAATACATGATGTGAAAATTTACATTTATTTCATTGGTTGAAAAACTGTTCGGCGCAAGGGAGATAATTTTCTGATGGTCTTTTTTACGTACGACTTAACAATTTTCGTAGATTTTAAATCTTAAAAAGTGAGAAAACGAAAAAAGCAATTAAATTAGCTATCAATGAAATTCAGGCTTCAATTTTCAGTACAACTAGTTGAAAGCAATGTTCTATAATATCCATTGAAATTTTTTGTTCTTTTCTTTTTGGATTGTTTATGCAAGTACAAAAATGTGAAAATTTGATACGGTATGTCTAATGCGGCAAACAGCATTGTGACATAGGCCTGTCTATTTCATTGCTGGCCATACAACCATGGCTCTTTGAAAACAACTAGATTTGTCTGGCTTCGGAGCTAAGACTACGCAATCGGTGTATATTTCGCGTGAAACCAGCGTCATTTTTAACTTTTTTTGACGCAAGAATAGATAGTTACATCCTACTGAAAGTCCAAGGTCTTGTTAAAATGGTTCTAATATCAGTAAAACAAGTGCTAAATGCTGTTGTTTTAAGTTTGATTTTATTAAAATAATACGGCCCTCCTAAGATCTCTTTTTCCTTACTATAGTCGATCTCAACTCACAAGCACGTGGTACGCATTTCTCAATTTAAGGCACGCACGCTTAAGGTACATGTACATAAAAAAAGTTTCAATAGCCATTGCATGTAGAGGAAGGCGACCTTATATATTAAAAAAGAATTGAATTTTCTTTGATAACTTAATGGCGTTTAAAGTTTGCTCTAAAGACGGTAAGCTTTTTTAAAAAGCTAAACTTGTCAATTAACAATTGTTATTTCCATACTTACGTCGACTCGATATATCCCAGTGAACTTGAAATAAAAGATACCACAGAGTCTGCGTCATCTGTATCATATTTGGATATTTTACTGGAAAAGGACATTGATGGTAACCTAACAACAAAACTTTATGATGAACGTGATGACTTTAATTTTTCTATAGTCAACTTTCCTTACTTATGTAGCAATTTACCTTCATCACCTGCATATGGTGTTTTTGTCACTCAGTTAATTAGATACGCAAGGTCATGCTCTTCGTATGAACAGTTTCTAAGGCGAGGGAAGCTGCTGACAAACAAGTTGATAAAACAGGACTATCAACAGTCGCGTTTGAAGTTATCTTTTCGTAAGTTCTATATGGTCGATACAACGAACTTGTCAGCAAATACAATCTTCCACTGGGTCGCATGCTGACTGGCGTTTTTCATACTAATTGTTAGATCAAAATTAATCACCTAATTGTCTACTGACTTTTCAAGTTTTTTTTTCCGATTACGACAAAGAGCATACGGTGGGTGTGACCGGTCAGCAGAGGATGCTCACTCCTCCTAGGCACCTGATCCTACCTCTATCTTTTTAGAGGTCCGTGTTGCTCTGCTTTAAATTTGTATTTCGTTTTATGGATTTTTGAGATGTTTGACAGATTGTTATTGTCATTTTTCATTAAATAAAAATCTAAAGTTTTCACATTTAAATCTCACTTCTATCTTGTCTGGTTGAAGTGACCTAGAGTTTTAATACGCCCATTCGTCATAATTTAACGTCACGTCATTGCAGATGACCTTTAAAATTTTCTAGCTTATAATGAAACAGTTTAAGCAAGCTTTCCAATAATTGATCCAAAATATTTTGATTCAGAGGCAGTTGAGGATGTTTTTAGGAATTATACCCTATACATCATTTTTAACGCATCTTTCATTAAAAACAAAATGAAGCAATTTTTGTGAATAATTAAGTAGTATTCGGAAGGCAACACGTTACTTCTACTATCATATCTGACACGTTCATGGCGGTTTATTCCAGGCTTCCAATATACAACACTTTTTGGCAAGTGCATGTATATTCATGATTCATTTTTAATTACAAACTTTGTCTTTCTTTTACTTTTTATCTTTGCCTCATTATTTATTTCTCATCTACTAAAAAAACAAAACAAACATTATCTTTTGAAATAACAGTAATGCCCATCCATTCTCGCAGATACGCATACGAAATGACTCTTTTGGAGACTAAATGCTTTACGCGGGCATCATGGCAATTTCAATTTCTTTACAATAAAGTCAAAATAATTATTCAATAATCAAATATTTCAAATGAAGTATTTGAAAAAAAAACGGTTTACATTAATCACTTTCAATTGTTTAATATATTTACATAATAAATACAGAATCCAAAAACCAAATATTGAATTTCAAACAATTACCGATATCCATTAAAAGTTTGGACAACCTATAAGCTTTATTAATTCCTCAATGGTTATTACAAGTGTTCCGTATGTATATTAATTGTTAACCTCATTTTTTAAGAAAAGACAGAGTCCACACAAACGTGGTCTGTATTATCAACTTCACAGAGAGAAGAATGTCCCCGTCAATCCTAGGTATTAATCATCTCTCTCATATTCGTTCCATCATCTTTTCCCTGTACACTTCCCTTTCACTAGTATTCTTTCTCCTCGATTTCTTTTGTTATGTTTTATAATTCTCTTTACGCTTTTGTATCAACGTATCTGTACTTTCTTCCCTTAATGCGCTGATTTTCTTAAACTTAGGTTAGTCCTAGTATTTCATTCTGTTCTACACCAAGTGAGTTTTACATGTACTAGTCTCATTTCTTCTCATTGAGTGTTTGCTCTATTCGTTCCTATTCTTCTCTCCACTTTTACACGACATTTAACTTCTTTTTCTTTTATTTCTACATTGCCAACATGACTAGTTTGGTCTCTATTTCTGTTGTAGATCCTAGTAAGAAGACAGATCTAATGGAAAACATTCTTACCATTTTCTGAAGAAGATGATGTCCCCGCTGTCTTTAAAGTCAAATAAACATTACTAAACCTTAACAAAAGCTATGCATGTACTGGTACTGTACCAGTTATCGGCTAAGACCAGTTATCGGCTAAACTGAGAGTTCGGGTTAATAGTACGCGACTATCCGAGAGTTTTTAATTCAGTCGTCTGATTTGAATAAAGAAAAGTTTGAGAAAAATTTGTTTGACAACTTTCTTGAATATGTTTTAAACATGAGCTTAAACGGTCATTGTTTACCGCTGATTTACATCTTTGCACTTTCAGCAGTGGGGGAAGTGACGTAATAAGTTTAAAATAAAATTTAACCTTTCTGATACATTATCATATCCCTTCTTTGATTTTACATATAATATCACCACATATAACATGTAGAAAGAAAATGAATTTACTAAATTCTAAAAAATTCATAGCGCAGTTTAACGCCTGGTTGCACAATATTATGCAATGAATAGTCTTACCGTATGATAACAAACGAATAATTTTATGAGTTTTGTTTATGTATCATAACCCCTACGACCTTTAGTCTGACCCCAAAAGGGACATAATTCAAATTAGATTTTGCAGAATATCAAATCAACATGTACAGGGATTTTACTTTGTTATTATCGCGAAACCGATACGGTAAATCGTAAAAACTCGGCAAATTCGGGGCGTGCTAAAAAGCACACAAACAAAATGTTTTGGGTTCTAAAAAATGATTTAACGTAACAGGTGCATAAACAAGAAGTTCACCATTTAAAGTATGTCAAGTTGTATTAAAAAATATCAAGAAATAAGGAAATACGAAAAGAAAACTTTAAATTTTAGCCGATAACTGGTACAGTGCCAGTAATTTTTTTTTTTTTTTTTTGCATTTCAATGTGAAACGTGTATTGTTGTTAAATCTGAACTTACTGGGTGGCAGTAAATAAAATGTATTAAATGAATTTAGGTCCCTTGCTTATGTTATAGATAGTGCTAAATCATATCAACATAAATCAATCGAAATGACTGAATTGAATAAACAAAATCAAAGTACTGATAGTACCGAAAAGCGCTAACTAAGGTTGGTTCTAAATGAAACACTTTGTGCAAGCTTAGTTAAAAAGAATCGATTTGATTTTTCTGTATTTCAGCTTTTGTATGGGTACTATATTTCCTAATCACTGCATGCCCTGCAATGATGTACGTAAGACCCGCACATTAGTTTCACAATATTCCATGCATTATTTTTATTCATAATTCCCCGGGCAATTATGTGCGTAAACTCCTAAAATTGGTTCTATAACCAGTTTAAATGATGTATATTTCTGCTCATAGGGGGGCGGTTATTCGATGCACCGGAAGTAGAAGTCTAACGACAATAAAGCGCTGAGCTATGCTTAGCTCTTTAAAAATACTTCAAAATAGCGACATGTAGTGAAGGAAATTATCTCACGACTTTTTGCTCGTTTTTTAAATTTCCTGAATTTGATATAATATTCGATTAATACATAAACAGGGTACTTTATCTTGTTCTCTGTCTAAATGACATTTCAAGGTACATGAAGTTAATACAATGTGAAACGTATTTCATTATTTCATAGAGTGTATAGATCTCAAATTAATGCAAAATAACACCTCAAAATTGAAGCAAAATTAACGAAAATGTAAAAAAAAAAATGTTACCGATTCATGTATTTTGATACTAGTGACATGTTAATTGGTTGTATTTTTTTTCCAAAGCAACATCCTGAGGGCATATTCTCTTTCTTTATGATTTGAAAGATTTCACGAGAATAAGCGTGGAAAAAAGCATACAAATGTCAACAACTGTACACGTCATGCAAAATCGTTCGCATGAAATTCACTTAAAATTCTTCATATTTTTTATGTTAGAAGTCAAACCAATAACGTAAAAAAGAAACATATAAAATTATTAAGTATATACATGTATATTAAAAAAGAAACATAAACAATTGTTAAGTATATACATGTATATACATGTAGATATAAATCACATTATAGCAATGAAAAAAAGATTTAGAGTAAGGAATCAAAAAATGCTAAAATAAACCCCGGCTCTATAGTAAACCCACTGTGTTCCTATATAGGTGTCACTACAGTAATTCACTAAAGGTTCACTTCAAAACATGGCTGAGGCAAAATAATTCCCGAATTCCCCTTTGAGTTTGGGGCGTTTCCGCCCGGGGCAGGAGCTGATTTTTTAATGAGATGATAAACAATGTGTAAGATGTCTGTCTGTCCAGGTTTGGAACAATGCGAAGTCATTAGAAATTTTGATGCGTGTTGTTTCCGGAGGGGGTGAAAAGGTCCGAGCTTGATTTTCAAGCACATGTAAACAAAGTATCATGCCTTGCTGGATGCACGTGTGTTTTTAATTTGCTACTAGATTGTAAATGAAGTGTTGTTTAAAAAAATGTTAAGAGTATTTTTCCCAGAAATTCGTTTTGAATATTAATTTTTAATCTGTATCTAAAGTTGCGCAATTTTGGTAAGAATAAATAGTAAAAATTAATACTGTAGTGACACCTATAGCCCGGCTCTATAGGAAACCCACTGTGTTCCTGTATAGCCCGGCTCTATAGTAAACCCACTGTGTTCCTGTATAGCCGGGCTGTATAACTTGCCTTGAGATGATTATTTTCATCACATGTATTCTATGTGACACAAAACACTCCAACAAATCTCACAATCCTGCGCTTGTACAAACAGAACGGGATGTACACAGAGAAAAGAAATTTGATCTGGAATACCGGAAAATCGACCCCTCAAACCGGATTTTTAATATCTAAATACAATCAATATGAATTTATAGATGTAACATGTTTAGAAAAATTATGAAATACATAATTATGATAAACATCTAAATCTCGACTACAAATAGAAAGGGATAGACAAGGCGAAAGGGTAGGTACATGTATTAACAGTAAAAATTTATCTAATTATATAAATAATGCTAATTTATCATTATATGTTTATTAAGTATATGATTTATAATAATATATTTTAATGCTAAATTATCAATATACATTTAGTGCAGGTAGAGTCTATAACTTAACCCAGTCAGGCAGTTCGGAAAAACGAAATCCGGTAGGGTTTTTTTATTATACAAGAACTATAATATCGAGCCCGATTACGATTTTGCAGAAGAAATGGCGGACTAACGACAACAAACGCGCTTGACGAATGCTAACGTAGAAAAGGACTGAACATACATATAATAACGAAGAGGTAAGTACAAAATATGACAAACGGAATGGTCACAAAGCATTTATTGGGTATTTGAGATAAATTCAGGCTTTGAAATATTGAGAACTCAGGTACCGCTCGGCCTGATATTAATAACCAAACACTCTAGTGCAAATACTGAAGTAGGAGCATTACTGGCGTGCGACCAGTTCGAGTACAATTTCTTGCCAGTGCATTATTACATCATTTTTCGTAAAATAGTGATAAAATGGCGTAACAACATGAACAATGCACTGGCGAGAAATGATTCATGGGGTGAAATGTTTGTATGTGCAGGCAATACAGCATTGGGCCTATTATAGACACTATCACATATGTAAGAAAATGGTTATAAACAGTTTGCAAGACATTGTTAATATATTTTTATCAGAAAGCTTTAATGATAGCATTGTTTGGGTGGGGGGGGGGGGGGGCTGTCGGGTTGTTGAATTATTCTATGTGAGTTGCAGTTTGGTAATTATTTTCTTATTATTACATAGAAATTTACTACACAGCTTGTCAATTTTTCTTCATTGAAAGTATTTCAATTCCTGTTTATCGAATGTCAAGAGGCTTTCACCTCAGTCATGTGTTTGTGTATAGATACATATCTTTTTCCATTGCAGGTCTTTTCATGTTTCATATGTGGGAATAGGAAAAGAACAGTACTAAGAATTCAACGGTTTAGTCAACTGTTGACAGTGAAGTCTATGGTAACCTAAAAGAAAACTGTATGAACATATCTAGACTATAAATATTTATCCTGTCGATCATGATAATACTGTATATCAACTTTAATTTATGTGCGAAAAATTTAATGACGTTTGCAAGAGTCTCATTGTTGCAAATATTTCTTGCTACGGACCAATATTTGCCATATAGTTGTACTGGTAATACAAAAGCAAGTGTGAAAAAGGCTTGGTTGCAAAAATTAGTCACAGCTACATCTAGGGTAAATCGCAAAATAAAGTCATGGCAAATAATAGTTGGTTTACAGTGATTGTTTTGGTAAAGTATTTATAAAAAAAAGTGTATTTCAGACTCCTTAATGTGTCTCCTCCTGGAACTGGATTCCTGTCTTTTGTACCAGAGGCTTTCATCAGATGTTTATATACAGAAATATACATTTCCCTTTGATCTGATAGACTTTCGGAGGAACAAATATGCATAGGATCATAATGCAGCACCTGAAAACCAAGCCACATCAATCACTGCAGGTAAAATTTGGGAGATGTTCTTTTATTACTAGATCAATGATACCATTTTGGTCAATCAACTTTTATTATCCCTAAAGTAAAAGTCCTTCTACAGGTATATATGAGAGTAGATAGGTTCATATATAACTACATGTAATTGGTAAGTATAGAAGCTAAGGCCTAAAAAAAATAATGGTTTGTTTCCGCTTTCATGCTGAAAAAAAAGGAGGGTCGTCGGTTGGAATTTTTTTTTATTTTTTCAAATATTTTTTTTCTTTAATATTGCAGTATCCATACATGCTGGTTAGATACTGACAATGCTGAATAGTATAAAATGAGAAATACTTTTAATATCATTCCTGACTATTAAGCTGGTCTTAAGAAAACACAAAAATGATATTATATATCAGATACTTCCTCTGCCAGCGATGAGAGCATTATTAAAATCTACAAAACATGGAAACATACAGCCATTTTGAAACAAAACGTTTGAGTTACACTGATTTGAAAAGAGTACCTGCTTCAAGCGTTTTTGTGACCAAAATTTTGAGTATTTTTTTTCCACATCGGATAAAAACGGAAATAAACGATTTTCCATAAAAAATCCTTAAACAAAAGTTTTGAGTCGGGTAAAAGCTAGGGTCGGTCGGGAAAGCAGAAACAAACCATTTTTTTTTCTTAGGCCTAACCCAGTCAGGCAGATTCATTATCAAGTCAGCTTAGAACCCAACCAAGTCAGGCAGATTCATTAATATGTCTGTTTATCTGTTTAGAACCTAACCCAGTCAGGCAGATTCATCAATATGTCAGTTTAGAACCTAACCCAGTCAGGCAGATTCATTATCAAGTCAGTTTAGAACCTAACCCAGTCAGGCAGATTCATTATCAAGTCAGTTTAGAACCTAACCCAGTCAGGCAGATTCATTATCAAATCAGTTTAGAACCTAACCCAGTCAGGCAGATTCATTATCAAGTCAGTTTAGAACCTAACCCAGTCAGGCAGATTCATTTATATGTCAGTTTAGAACCTAACGCAGTCAGGCAGATTCATTATGAAGTCAGTTTAGAACCTAACCCAGTCAGGCAGATTCATTAATATGTCAATTTAGAACCTAACCCAGTCAGGCAGATTCATTATCAAGTCAGCTTAGAACCTAACCCAGTTAGGCAGATTCATTAATATGTCTGTTTAGAACCTAACCCAGTCAGGCGGATTCATCAATATGTCAGTTTAGAACCTAACCTAGTCGGGCAGATTCATCAATATGTCAGTTTAGAACCTAACCCAGTCAGGCAGATTCATTAACATGTCAGTTTAGAACCTAACCCAGTCAGGCAGATTCATTATCAAGTCAGTTTAGAAACTAACCCAGTCAGGCAGATTCATTATCAAGTCAACTTAGAACCTAACCCAGTCAGGCAGATTTATAAACGGGTCAGTTTAGAACCTAACCCAGTCAGGCAGATTCATCAACTTGTCAGTTTAGAACCTAACCCAGTCAGGCAGATTCATCAATATGTCAGTTTAGAACCTAACCCAGTCAGGCAGATTCATTAATATGTCAGTTTAGAACCTAACCCAGTCAGGCAGATTCATTAATATGTCAATTTAGAACCCAACCCAGTCAGGCAGATTCATTTATATGTCAGTTTAGAACCTAACCCAGTCAGGCAGATTCATTATCAAGTCAGTTTAGAACCTAACCCAGTCAGGCAGATTCATTAATATGTCAATTTAGAACCTAACCCAGTCAGGCAGATTCATTTATATGTCAGTTTAGAACCTAACCCAGTCAGGCAGATTCATTATCAAGTCAGCTTAGAACCTAACCCAGTCAGACAGATTCATTAATATGTCTGTTTAGAACCCAACCCAGTCAGGCAGATTCATCAATATGTCAGTTTAGAACCTAACCCAGTCAGGCAGATTCATTATCAAGTCAGCTTAGAACCTAACCCAGTCAGACAGATTCATTAATATGTCTGTTTAGAACCTAACCCAGTCAGGCAGATTCATCAATATGTCAGTTTAGAACCTAACCCAGTCAGGCAGATTCCTTATCAAGTCAGTTTAGAACCTAACCCAGTCAGGCAGATTCATTAATATGTCAGTTTAGAACCTAACCCAGTCAGGCAAATTCATCAATATGTCAGTTTAGAACCTAACCCAGTCAGGCAGATTCATTATCAAGTCAGCTTAGAACCTAACCCAGTCAGGCAGATATATTTATGTCAGTTTAGAACCTAACCTAGTCGGGCAGATTCATCAATATGTCAGTTTAGAACCTAACCCAGTCAGGCAAATTCATCAATATGTCAGTTTAGAACTTAACTACTTCTTGTTTAATTTTCGATCTGTTAGTGATTTTCTTTAGGTTTCTTGAGACTTTTTAAATGAGAGGTGATCTCTTTTAGATCTGTAGAATTTTCTTTGAAATTTATATTTTAACAGTTTTTGTTTCATTTTAAAGTACCTTTGTGTATTTTGCTGTTGTTTTAGATGATGGGCCACTCTACTTCCTTTTATAACAGGTGCCCCTTTAGATTCACAAAGTTCCAATGTTGAATTTCCATGACCCAGATTGAGTGAGTGCACAACTTTATGTATTCTGCTTTCAAAATTTCTATTACTTGTAATATATTTTGGATTGGATTTGAAAATGCCCTTTTCACAGTTTCAGATTTTTGTGTACAAATATGATATACAATTCTATCAAGATTATTAGGTCCAAAAGTCAAAGGATGACTGCACTTAACGCTGTGTTTTGGGCCCTTTTCCAGTTACTATTGTTACGTTCATTCCTCTCTCGATTTCACTTCAAGTCATATGTCATATTGTTTAGTCATTAAATGTCATAATGGTTTTAAACTGTGTTGCAATAAAATAATTCGTTGTTTTCTTACCCTTACTGTCCTTGATCGAAGATAAGACTCATAAATATGTATGGAGGGTTGGTCAAATATTGTAATGAGTGGTCTAAAATTAGAATAGTGGTACTATAATTGAACATCTCTCTCTCTCTCTCTCCCTCTCTCTCTCTCTCTCTCTCTCTCTCTCTCTCTCTGCATGTTGCCATTTAATTTGAAAGGATTCAAAAGAAAATATATAACATAATATCAGACAGTATAAGTAGCCATTGATGATTGTAAACCAGTGGCTGATGTCAACAATTTACTTGTTGGAATAGAATCAACAAATAGATTAACCAGTAACGTACAGAACCGATGGTCTCTTAAAGATATCTCAGAGAAATGAAGAAACCATCACTCGATTGCCCAAAATGAATTGAAATATGCATGGACAAATAATATCGCCTGGCAGAATGCGTGCTACCTATCACGTCACGTGACGGAGTCTTGTATTCACAAAGTTACCTGGGGTTAGAAATCATGTGGTAAATTATATTATTTCCTATGTCGCTTATAACGCGAGATCTGATTGGTTAACAAGCCGGGTGTAAATTTCCGTATCTCCTGCTGAAGCCGGGTGTAAATAAAATGTGACGTCACAATGCACTTCTTTGGTTCTTTGTATCGAACTTACATCACTGGTAACACAATATGAATTTAAAATTTGTATAACATAGGTAATAAATTCGTTATCCAGGTCCAACCAAGGGTGTACAGGGATTTACCCCGGGTTGTATTCCATACACCCTTCGACCTTCGGCCTCAGGGTGTATGGAATTCGGCCAAAGGGTGTATGGAATACAACCCGGGGTAAATCCCCGTAAACCCTTGGTTGGACCTGGATAACTAATAATATTCAACAGGTCAAAGTATACCGTTAACAACAGAGAATGCAGACACAAGAAGAAACAGTTTTTTTTCAGTTTTACCATGAGCGCATGTTTGTCTATTGATCTTCTTTTAACATAAGCTTATGTGTATAAATATACAACTACCATTTAAAGGAGAACAATAGACAAACATGCCCTGACTATGTATTAAGTCTGGGAAAAAGTGGGCGTCCTCATTATCCCATAGAGATTCAAGAAAATGTAATGACCCCTGCCTATGAAAACGACTTTGTTATTTGTAAATATGAACTTTATATTAATGTAATTACATAAAGTTGCAGTTAAGACATTGGTAGTTTCTACAATTAAAAGAAATATGCCCATTTTAAACATTTATTTTTCTTAAGTGCAGTCATCCTTTATACAATCTTTTAACAAGAATCTGTCATCTTCGGTCATGCTTAATTTAAAGTCACTAGGCAACACTGATGAGTTCCACCTGTTGTTTTTTAGTCTGCGACAGGAAAAGGAATGAAGTTGGCATGACTTTCTGCACTGTCCTTGGAAGCAGCTGATGATGGAACCGACAGCAGTCAACATGACCTGTTTCATCAAAGGTAAGTCTTCGGATTAGTGTTTGTAACAGTTTTTGTACTTGATCCTGCATCTGAGCTTCAGATTCAGGGAAAATCTTCTCTGCATTGATTCCCTCATGGCTTCGGTTATTCCTGGAAACATGTGACTATTGAATGGAGCCTTAGCAGTGTTTTCTTTGAGAGTCAAAGAAGTGGTGCAAGTCTTTGAGGTTTTCAATTACATGCCCTTGCTTTTCAGATGCACTGGATGCAGTGGCACTATCTCCATCACTGGTGAAAGGGGAAATGACATGTGGACGGTCATCACTTTGCAGCTCACCGATGCATTCCGCAGCTCATCTCTTTTCATCTCCATAGGTGGTCTCTGGAGGAATGGTTGCAGTGCAATCTTCATGTCCTGGGCAGGTAACTTACTTTCCCCTGGCTCCAAGATAGGCGCCTTTCTTGCACTGTTTATTGCCATATAACACTGCCACAACATTCTTTTTCTTGGTAACATTTTCACTTAAAGTGTATGTCACTTGTGTGGCAGCTTGGAATGGTGTTTTCTCAATGGCACTGAAAGTGGCATTGTTATACCGGTGTCATATAATATTTTGAACCCCACGATATATTGAACCCACCATAAAATATTGAACCCCGGGTTCAAAATATTATGGCTGCGATATATTGAACAATGGGAATTGGAAATAGGAGGGGGGGTTCAATATATGACGGCCATAATATTTTGAACCCCCTCTCCAATAGCAATGAAAAATAGAGGGGGGTTCAATATATCGCGGCCATAATATTTTGAACCCCCTCTCCAATGGGAATTGAAAATAGGAGAGGGGTTCAAAATATCGCTGCCATAATATTTTGAACCCCCAGTCCAATATCAATGAAAATTAGAGGGGGGTTCAATATATCGCGACCATAATATATTGAACCCGGGGTTCAATATTTTATAGGGGGGTTCAATATATTTCGCAGCGGTATATTGAACCCGGGTTCATAATAGTGCATAATATATTGAATCCGGGTTCAATATTTTGCAGTATCAAAATATTATATGACACCGGGCATCTCCTTCTGCACTAATAGGTGTATTTTGAAGTCCACTATTTTCATTAAGGTCTTTAATGTCCTGCCTTATTTTTTCATGCTTTTTTGTTCACTTCAGTGATGATTTTGCCTACTTTGTTGCAGGTCTGTTGAATGTTGGTGGCTGATGCTGGTTTAATCTATGCGCCAAGAAGCATTGCACACATACCCTCTGTCACAAGGCCGGTACCCAAGTGATCGACAGCTATGGCTACATTAGGCTGCACATCGGTTGCACATCCCCTTCCAGATCAACTCACTTCCTCGTACAGCTTTTCACGGTGACTGTTGTAGTGGCACTTCTTACATAGAATGGAAAGGAACAATGCCAGGCTTCACTTTTCCTCCCCATGCTGATTCAAGTCCAGTGAACCGTCACAGCCAGGAATTTCTGTGAGTGCTCTTTAAATGCATGGTTCCATAGTTTAGCAGTTTTTTTCTTGATGGAATACTTTGTAAAGTTTGGAATTTGGGTTTGGTGACACTGCTTCCATGTAGGAGTCTACCGACTGCACTTCACCCTGCCCAGTGATTTATAATATTTTGAACCCAGGTTAAACCTCCCCATAAAATATTGAACCCTGGGTTCAATATATTATGGCCACGATTTTTGAACCCCCCTCTGCTTTTCAATTGCTATAGGAGAGGGGATTTAAAATATTATGGATATTATGAATGATATATTGAACCCCCTTCTATTTCCAATTACCTTTGGAGAGGGGGTTCAAAATATTATGGCTGCAATATAAATTAGAGGGGGTTCAAAACCCCCTCTAATTTTTATTGCTGTTGGAGAAGGGGTTCAAAATATTATGGCCGCGATATATTGAACCCTCCTTCTATTTCCAATTACCTTTGGAGAAGGGGTTCAATATATCGCAGCCATAAAATTTTGAGCCCCCTATCCAATAGCTTTGGAAATCATCAGGGGGGTCCAATATTTCGAAGCCGTATTATTTTGAACCCCTTCTCCAAAAGCAATGAAAATTACCTGTAAAGGGATGTTCAATATATCGTGGTCATAATATATTGAAACTGGGGTTCAATATTTTAATCGGGGGTTCAATATTTCGCAGTGGTATAATTTGAACCTGGGTTTTATAATATTGCATAATATATTGAACCCGGATTCAATATTTTTCCGTATAAAATAATTATATGAAACCGGGTAGCAAAATCTTCCATCTCACTGCTTCTTTACTCTGCATTGCTGACGATGAACTTTTCATTCTTCTGTTGCTGTACAATGTTCTGAAACCCTTCTTTACCTAGCCTTCTTATAGGACATAGACATTGGACTGGGTTGGCGGTCCCTGTACTTTTCTGGCCCTTGTTGTGAGGAATGCTTTTTTATGCCCCCCTTCGAAGAAGGGAGGATATATTGCTCTGCCTCTTTGTCGGTCCACCAACAGTTTCCATTTATTTTCTTTGCAGAAGATGCACATATTGAAATGAAATTTGGTATACAGGTTTATCATAATAATATCTAGGTCATGTTCGATTTTGGTTAGATCGAGCAATTTTTGACAGAGTTATGCCCCTTGGACGTAGATTTGCAGTTTCTGTTCATTTTCTTTGCAAAGGTTTCAATTACCGGTATTTGCAGTTTACCGGGTAGTTATTTTAATTTTCGTCACAGATTTGTTTTACAAACATCTCTTGTTATTCTGATTTTGATGCAGCCACTGTGGTTCCTTCATACGCATGATTGATATTAAACTGTATACTTGTAGACTTTTTCTAAGAATATGATGTTGTGTGTGGTGCAATTTTTAGTACTGTAAACTTTAATCCTGTTTATTTATTTTAGAACTGCCACATCTTTTAAGAGAAACTCCATCTTTGATGACTGATGGAAAACCCTCATCATCCCCCATTGCTTAAGAACCCCTTATATTGATCACCAGCCATTAATCAGTGACCACCGTTATCAAAGCTCCAAGGTACATTATTGAAGTCTCTTCAAATTAAAATCTTCGCTTGAAAACACTAAATTTGTTATTGTTGTATCAATTCATCGCTGAATCATTTAATTAATAAACAATTCTTGCTATTTTTTTTATCAATATAATGATTTAGCTACCCTCGAAGTACAATATTCACTTTGCATCTGGCTTGATGAATATTGTACTTCTCGGGTAGCTAAATTATTGTGCATTGACCTCTAAAACAGCAATAATCGTATAATATCATCTTAGACATCTTTTATTATATGATACAATTTTGTGTACTATCTTTCCATATCATATTGTATCCAATGGTTCATATCCTCTTATGACACAATATCATATGATGATATATGATACAATTTTTTATCATATGATGTGACGGATCATTTTGTATTATATCACACAATTGTTATTGTGATATTTACATGTACATGATTTAAATAAAATAGCCATATTAAATTTATCATGTTGTAAAGGATAACTCAACATTTTTTTTTGTATTACCAGTATAAAATGATAAAGGTCATATATAAGGTGATAATGATGGTCTTGTTTTGTGATTTCATGTCTTGGTGAGCTCCGTAATCTTTATTACCTATGTTTTTAGATTGGAACCACATTTGCCATTAACCACTCTGCCTGATTGAAAAATACCTGAAAGAGAACCTATAACAATGGAGCAATCTCTGCAGATAATTCTTCAGTAGCCTACCAAGTAGTGACAACCTAGTCTGGACCAGATGCCTTGTGGATTTTTTATTCCTTTTATGACATATGAGATGCACACTTTAGGATTGTTTCAAGACAACTTGTACATGTGTTTTGTTGAAAAGAGAAAAAACTGGGCTCTAGAGGCAGGATCAAAACTGACAATTTAAACAAAAAAATCTTCTTCTCTTTACTTCTGTACAACTGATAGAAGTTATGTAGACCAAGAAGCCCTTTACCAAAATTATCCCCTGGGTTAGGGGTTCTGAATCCAGGACAGGGCCACAATGGTCATATACTGTAAACCAACTTTAATTCACTACAACTTAACTTGAGATTTACAAAAGAGATACTTGTTCACTGATACTATTTGTTGGGAACAAGATGTAGACTATGTAGAAAATAATATACCAGAGGCAATAAAAGACTGATTTGCGGCGAAAAATATTTGTGACAAAGAGGCTCTCGCAAACCTTGCAAAATTTTCTCGCACGCAAATTAAAGTTGGTTTACAGTAATGAAAGCGTATCTAATGTTTAAATATCTTTTTTTTTCTGCTGTTAAGTATTAATGAATAGATACTGACTACATACATGTATTTGAAAGACCATAATGCCTTGAACAGATATAGTCATTTTTATGACAACTTCACCGTTATGCAGGGGTGCCAACTCCATGAATGGGGAAATTATAAAGTATTTACATGTAATGATTTAAAGTCTAGTTCTGCTGTTGAAGTTAAATGAAAGATGAATAGACATTCAGAGGAGGAAGAATGAAGCTGTCTATCAAAGTTAAATATTATGATAGTTCTTTAGATCAAGAGTTCAGTTTCCAGGGGAGGGGGCAGACAAACAAGAGCTTAATTCTGTCATTTAAATATGCTGATATTTAATAAAGTAGTACCTCAAGGAATGGTGGGTAAAAAGGTTTTTGTGGGTTTTGAAAAAAAATATTTGTTAAATGTATTCAACCAAAGTCACTCTTAGCTGTGATGAGACTTTATCTTATAAAAAGGATTGAGACTTGTCAGTATTGTATGATAATCGAATCAATATATTTATTCATTATTCATATAGAAGTATAATATATAAACAGCACTTACTTGACACAATGATATCCTATTAATAAGACCAAAACTGTGCATGTTAATATCATAATGGCCTATTGGCCTCATGTAGTTGTTGAAAATAATGAACACTGAATGCATTCATAGGAAGAGTATAAATCTGTCTTGGAATTGTATGAACGTATTTAAAAAGATCTTAAAAATGTGCCAAAAATATATTTTATAGTGCCTCTTGCTTAACTTTAGGCAAGAAAGGGGTGACATCATTACATGTTTTGTCTAATTTTTATGGATTTGTTGTAAATATGTTACATGAAAGTTTAAAAATTTAGAGAATTTTAAACTATCTATAACAATTGTTTCTCTTTTCCATTAGCAACCAGTAGAAAGCCAATAGACATCATACCAAATTATTCCCTAACTTCATTATTCACAAACAGAAAATATCTTTGTGTGATAAATATAATATATGGTATATGTATTCCATATATGTGGATGACTGTTATACATGTATGTATACATGCCAATTATCCTTGATTACAGTACTTCTTATAGTAAACTGGACTATTATTGTAAATTTGAATTCAACAAGAATGGAAAATTCATGTATATTGAAATAAATATTTTTATAAGCACTGTGGAATAAAAACTTGTATTCATTGTATGGTTGACTCAGTGGTATTTTCCATCAAAGAAAAAATTATGTCTAATTTGTCTGCATCAAATTAAAGTTTTTATAAAAAATAAAGTTCATTTTATAGAGGATTTTGAGTTGTATTGTGACATTAATACTGGCTGGAAAAAAATTAGCACTTATAACTTTTTATTGGAATACTGTGTTCCATAAGGACATTGACACAGTTTTAATAATTTGCCTTAATATACCATTAACCCATCAAAAGAAAGGTAAAAATTGTACATGCAAGTCATGATGACTAACAATATACAGGTACCGGTATATATATATGATAAAATTCAAGAACCAAGCATTAATTGCATTATTCAAATCAGAAAAGCCCTTTATTGTAGAATTAATGTTTATTTTACTATAGAAGTGTATAGGTTTATCTTGAACAATATTGAGCAGTCAAAAGGGACTAGCCAAGATTTCTGCTTGACTGGGTTAGGGTCTTAATTGACTTGGAAAGGTTTCTGCCTGACTGGGTTAAAGTCTTAGTTGACTTGGTAAGGTTTCTGCCTGACTGGGTTAGGGTCTTTATTGACTTGTAAGGTTTCTGCCTGACTGGGTTAGGTTCCTAATTGACTTGGTAAGGTTTCTGCCTGACTGGGTTAGGTACTTAAAGGACTTGGTAAGGGTTCTGCCTGACTGGGTTAGGGTCTTAATTGACTTGGTAAGGTGTCTGCATGACTGGGTTAGGTTCCTAATTGGCATGGTAAGGTTTCTGCCTGACTGGGTTAGGTTCTTAATTGACTTGGTAAGGTTTCTGCCTGACTGGGTTAGGTACTTAAAGGACTTGGTAAGGCTTCTGCCTGACTGGGTTAGGGTCTTAATTGACTTGGTAAGGTGTCTGCATGACTGGGTTAGGTTCCTAATTGGCATGGTAAGGTTTCTGCCTGACTGGGTTAGGTTCTTAATTGACTTGGTAAGGTTTCTGCCTGACTGGGTTAGGTACTTAAAGGACTTGGTAAGGCTTCTGCCTGACTGGGTTAGGTTCTTAATTGACTTGGTAAGGTGTCTGTCTGACTGGGTTAGGTTCTTAATTGACTTGGTTAGGTTTCTGCCTGACTGGGTTAGGTTCCTAATTGACTTGGTAAGGTTTCTGCCCGACTGGGTTAGGTTCTTAATTGACTTGGTAGGGTTTCTGCCTGACTGGGTTAGGTTCCTAATTGACTTGGTAAGGTGTCTGCCCGACTGGGTTAGGTTCCTAATTGACTTGGTAAGGTTTCTGCCTGACTGGGTTAGGTTCCTAATTGACTTGGTAAGGTGTCTGCCTGACTGGGTTAGGTTCTTAATTGACTTGGTAAGGTTTCTGCCTGACTGGGTTAGGTACTTAAAGGACTTGGTAAGGCTTCTGCCTGACTGGGTTAGGGTCTTAATTGACTTGGTAAGGTGTCTGTCTGACTGGGTTAGGGTCTTAATTGACTTGGTAAGGTTTCTGCCTGACTGGGTTAGGTTCCTAATTGACTTGGTAAGGTTTCTGCCCGACTGGATTAGGTTCTTAATTGACTTGGTAGGGTTTCTGCCTGACTGGGTTAGGTTCTTAATTGACTTGGTAAGGTGTCTGCCTGACTGGGTTAGGTTCCTAATTGACTTGGTAAGGTTTCTGCCCGACTGGGTTAGGTTCTTAATTGACTTGGTAAGGTTTCTGCCTGACTGGGTTAGGTTCCTAATTGACTTGGTAAGGTGTCTGCCCGACTGGGTTAGGTTCCTAATTGACTTGGTAAGGTTTCTGCCTGACTGGGTTAGGTTCTTAATTGACTTGGTAAGGTGTCTGCCCGACTGGGTTAGGTTCCTTATTGACTTGGTAAGGTTTCTGCCCGACTGGGTTAGGGTCTTAATTGACTTGGTAAGGTTTCTGCCTGACTGGGTTAGGTTCCTAATTGACTTGGAAAGGTGTCTGCCTGACTGGGTTAGGTTCTTAATTGACTCTGTAAGGTGTCTGCCTGACTGGGTTAGGTTCCTAATTGACTTGGTAAGGTTTCTGCCTGACTGGGTTAGGTTCTTAATTGACTTGGTAAGGTTTCTGCCTGACTGGGTTAGGTTCTTAATTGACTTGGTAAGGTTTCTGCCTGACTGGGTTAGGTACTTAAAGGACTTGGTAAGGGTTCTGTCTGACTGGGTTAGGGTCTTAATTGACTTGGTAAGGTGTCTGCCTGACTGGGTTAGGTTCTTAATTGACTTGGTAAGGTTTCTGCCTGACTGGGTTAGGTTCCTAATTGACTTGGTAAGGTTTCTGCCTGACTGGGTTAGGTTCTTAATTGACTCTGTAAGGTGTCTGCCTGACTGGGTTAGGTTCCTAATTGACTTGGTAAGGTTTCTGCCTGACTGGGTTAGGTTCTTAGTTGACTTGGTAGGGTTTCTGCCTGACTGGGTTAGGTTCTTAATTGACTCTGTAAGGTGTCTGCCTGACTGGGTTAGGTTCCTAATTGACTTGGTAAGGTTTCTGCCTGACTGGGTTAGGTTCTTAATTGACTTGGTAAGGTTTCTGCCTGACTGGGTTAGGTACTTAAAGGACTTGGTAAGGGTTCTGCCTGACTGGGTTAGGGTCTTAATTGACTCTGTAAGGTGTCTGCCTGACTGGGTTAGGTTCTTAATTGACTTGGTAAGGTTTCTGCCTGACTGGGTTAGGTTCCTAATTGACTTGGTAAGGTTTCTGCCTGACTGGGTTAGGTTCTTAATTGACTCTGTAAGGTGTCTGCCTGACTGGGTTAGGTTCCTAATTGACTCTGTAAGGTTTCTGCCTGACTGGGTTAGGTTCTTAGATGACTTGGTAGGGTTTCAGCCTGACTGGGTTAGGTTCTTAATTGACTCTGTAAGGTGTCTGCCTGACTGGGTTAGGTTCCTAATTGACTTGGTAAGATTTCTGCCTGACTGGGTTAGGTTCTTAATTGACTTGGTAGGGTTTCTGCCTGACTGGGTTAGGTTCCTTATTGACTTGGTAAGGTTTCTGCCTGACTGGGTTAGGTTCCTAATTGACTTGGTAAGGTGTCTGCCCGACTGGGTTAGGTTCCTAATTGACTTGGTAAGGTTTCTACCTGACTAGGTTAGGTTCTTAATTGACTTGGTAAGGTGTCTGTCTGACTGGGTTAGGTTCTTAATTACTTGGTAAGGTGTCTGCCTGACTGGGTTAGGGTCTTAATTGACTTGGTAAGGTTTCTGCCTGACTGTGTTAGGTTCCTAATTGACTTAGTAAGGTTTCTGCTTGACATGGTTAGGTTCTTAATCGGCTTGGTAACATTTCTGCCTGACTGGGTTAGGTTTTCATTTAACTTAACAATGTTTCTGCCAGACTTGGTTAGGTTCTGAATTGACTTGGTTTCTTTATTGGCACGCTGGGTTAGGTTCTTAGTGAGTTGGTTACTGCCTTACAAGGTTAGGCTCTTATTATTGCTTGTTCTTATTATGGTACGTAACTGAAGGTCACGGGAATGTAATTGAAGGTTGAATTTTAGGCGTTTCCAATAGTGGCTGATTTTTATGAGATGTTAAAAATGTGTTAGTGCTATCAAACACTTGTAATAATAGTAGCGTTTTTAATTTCTGATGTGTGTCGCTTCGAGAGGCTATGGGGGGGGGGGGGGGGCTGGGCTGTTTCAATTTCGAGCGCATATGTTACTGTAATTAACCCTTTATCAAATATGGCGTATAAATTTTTGGAAGAATATATAGTAAAATTAAATATTGTAGTGACACCTTTACTGACCGGGTAGAGGGAGGGGAGCTAAAAAAATATCTGGGCGCAACTTTTTTTTTTACTGCGAATAGTGCTCTGTGAGGTCTGAGCCTTTCTCCCAAATGGTCACTGTGCTTTAAAAAGCAACATTTTCGAAAAGGTTTAAAGAAATAAACAAAATATATTTATTACTCTATCACACAAATTATGTACCGTATCTAAATAAAAAACATATTGAATATTCATCGGGCTCGGCCTTCCCTCTCGAATCATAATATACAGAGTCTAACCGGACTTTGTTTTTCCGAACTGCCTGACTGGGTTAAGTAATAGACTCTTCCCCAACGGGGTGACTGTGGTCCAGTCCTACATCGGTGGTAAGGGGGGGCATGGACTAGATGTAAGGATTTTCGTGTATTTATAGTTTGACGTCATCGGTTTCTGTGTAAAGAAAAGATAGTGTATGGTTTAACGCGCGTAATATTTCCGGCAGTCAAAACTTCGATCCGACACCATTTCAGCGACATTTAAAGATGTGAATGCTGTAGAACAAATTAATCCAATGTTTAATCCATCTAAAGTAAGGGTTTAATTTACTACATACAACATATAGATACACTTGCATTCAGGAAACCAAAGATTAATGACATATTTTTCAGTATAAACTGAATAAATGTACAGTATGCAGTTCATGAACATGATTTATATATTTTAAAAGTTGTATTAAGTATTATATAATTTTGATGAAATAAATACGGTATATCAGTTTTCTTTAAAAGGCTAACTTCGGTTTTCAATCCTATCAACTCCATAAGGCATAATATGGGGTGTATTGTACATAAGTTAATTGTTTTACACTGCAATGTAAATAAAATGCACCCTTTGCAATGAGTTGCAATGAATTAAGTTTTTTAAATAATCAATTTACATTAGAATACATGTAATTCTCAAGGATTATTGAAATATTTTTACTCTTTGACAAACTTTCAACATATTATACTAGCTAGTATTATACATGTCATATTTAATATTACATGTATGCCAATCTTTATATTTACCATGTTTACTATACAAATTAAATCATTAATATTTTTTATAATTCAGTATTATATGAAATTACAAATATTATAAATTGTTTATATTCATAAACAGAAATTCAATTAAATCAATTTTTAAATCAGTAATGGACCAATTTCGAATGTGACTAATTGATAAGCAAATCTCAACTCTTTCATTATATCCAAGTGCTTATCCATAAGTGCTCTTTTTGTAAATTTATTCAATGCAAATGCACAGGCAAATTGTAGAAGCAAATGTATTAATTTTCAAGATGTATGTTTAAAGAAGTTTATTAGCATAAACCACAAAAAATATATCAATCAAAATTTAAATACCAACCTTATATAGTGCTATCCTGTTGTGTTTGAAATGTATAAAATAAAACACGTTAAAAATTTTATTTCAGACAATCAGATGGATTCAAATTGTGATTGGATTCCTCCTTGTTTACAAACTACTTGTGTAACAGAGTTCCAGATTTTGGGTTGGGTCAACAATGAATCTGAGTTAAACATTGTTTTGGAGGCTCACAAACGGTCATCACTATGTTCCTTTGTTACCTGGTAAGATTTGGTTTAACATTGAAATACTAGTTTGACATTTTTCATTGACAATTTTTACAATTATTTAATTTTATGATCTGATTTATTTAATTTTATTGAATAAATTAAAGTAAATTTCATAACATCAACAATAATATCAATTTGTTAATTGTTAAAAGTATTTGGTTGTTGTTTGAAGGTCAGATGATAAGAAGAAGAAGGAGAATAAGAAAAGAAGAATTGTATGGCAACATGAAGATGTCAACACTTCTGTCAACAGTATATGTCCATTTACTGTTGATAGAAGTATTGTATATACATGTCAATTTGGAAAAGGAAGAAAAGCTCAACCTAAAGAAAATTCTCAGGTGAATACATGTAATAAGCAATTACTGCAAGTATAGGGGTCAGTGCTATAATTGAGCCACCTGAGGAGTGCAATATACCTGACTCCTAAGGGCAATAAATGAAAATATTACACTATGTGGGTTACTTAGCTGTTGCAATGACCCCCAAAACAACAATAATTGGGGTTTTTTGTATGATCATTGATTAAATTAAATTGTATTGTAGAGTTCAGACCATGTGTACGAAAAGAAAAAAAGATTTCTGATACAGAACTCGAGAAAAGTTGGCTGTGATGCAAAACTTCACATCAGATATATCACCAGGTAAAATTTCTCAAACCCAAAACATCAAGCATAATATCAGTGAGATTCCTGTTAAAATGCATGGAATCTCATGTCACACAATGAAGTAAGGCTATGCTGTATTGACTGACATCAGATTCCTGACATAATGCATGGAATCTCATGTCACACAATGTAGTAAGGCTATGCTGTATTGGCTGACATCAGATTCCTGACATAATGCATGGAATCTTATGTCACCCAATGTAGTAAGGCTATGCTGTATTGACTGACATGAGATTCCTGACATCATGCATGGAATCTCATATCAAACAATCTAGTAAGACTATGCTGTATTGACTGACATGAGATTCCTGACATCATGCATGGAATCTCATATCAAACAATCTAGTAAGGCTATTTTGTATTGACTGACATGAGATTCCTGACATCATGCATGGAATCTCATATCAAACAATCTAGTAAGGCCATGTTGTATTGAATGATATGAGATTCCTGACATAGTACATGGAATTTCATGTTACCCAATGTAGTAAGGCTATGCTGTATTGGCTGACATCAGATTCCTGACATAATACATGGAATCTAATGTCACACAATGTAGTAAGACTTTGCTGTATTGGCTGACATGAGTTTCCTGACATCATGCATGGAATCTCATATCAAACAATCTAGTAAGGCTATGCTGTATTGACTGACATCAGATTCCTGACATAATGCATGGAATCTAATGTCACACAATGTAGTAAGGCTATGCTGTATTGACTGATATGAGATTCCTGATATAGTACATGGAATGTCATGTCACCCAATGTAGTAAGACTTTGCTGTATTTACTGACATCAGATTCCTGATATAGTTCATGAAATCTCATGTCAAACAATCTAGTAGGGATATACTGTATTGACTGACATGAGATTTTTAACATAGTACATGGAATCTCATGTCACCCAATTTAGTAAGGCTATGCTGTATTGGCTGACATCAGATTCCTGACATAATGCATGGAATCTCATGTCACCCAATGTAGTAAGACTTTGCTGTATTTACTGACATCAGATTCCTGATATAGTTCATGAAATCTCATGTCAAACAATCTAGTAGGGATATACTGTATTGACTGACATGAGATTCCTGACATAGTACATGGAATCTCATGTCACCCAATTTAGTAAGGCTATGCTGTATTGGCTGACATCAGATTCCTGACATAATGCATGGAATCTCATGTCACCCAATGAAGTAAGGCTATGCTGTATTGACTGACATCAGATTCCTGCAAGGTACATGGAATGTCATGTCACCCAATGTAGTAAGACTATGCTGTATTGGCTGACATCAGATTCCTGAAATAGTAAATGGAATATCATATTAGTTGATGTAGCAGTTACATGCTAACATCATATTGCTATTTTGCAATATATAATCAAATCTAGTACTGTGATTGTGTCTATATTTTCTATTTTTAGCAACTGTTATGTCATGTTTCATAATTTATTTTTTTGTTACAGTTATGATAACTACCATCTGCCAACATCAGCTGGAAGAGGTGCCAAAGAACGCCAAATGGAGAGACTCATGGATGATATCAACAAGAAGAATGCTACTTTCAGCAATAAAATTTACATCAATTTACCCCTGGCTGCATCTCACACGAAACATACGGTTAGCATTGAAAGTGCTTTTGCAAACCGTATGCATATTAAGTTAAAAGAGAGAATTAGAGAGCATGTGAAGATGGGTATAACATCTGTTGCATACATAAGAAAGATGCTAAAAAGTTTTGTGGACAAAGAATTGAGTTCTGAAGATTGTGTGTCACCATCTAGCAACGACAGAAGTTACTTCCCGACAAACAGGGACATAAGAAATTGTGTCCATGCAGCCCTTGTGAAAGGCCAGTACTCCGGTCTAGATCAAGATAATCTACAGAAAAAAATTGAAGAATGGCAAAAGGAAGAACCAGAGGATATGTATTACTACAGGCAGTGCACGGGAGATGAAGTGAATGTCAGTTTGGCAAGTTTCAGGAAAACAGAGCAAATTTTTGCATCAGATGATGAAGATAACGAGGAAGAGGAAGACGAGGAAGCGTTGGGGACAGAGAAAAATTCCTTTTTATTTATTCATCAAAGTAAACAACAACAACAACTTCTAAAGAAGTATGGTGAACTGGTTTTGATAGACGCAACATATAAAACGACGAAATACGCTTTACCTTTATTTCTTCTTGTTGTGCGTACCAACGTTTCTTATGTCCCCATTGCTGAATTTATTGTGGAGGCAGAAAGAACAGAAAATATCTTAGAAGCATTGCAGATAATTAAATCATGGAATCAGTCCTGGGATCCAAAGTACTTCATGCTTGATTATTCTCAGCAAGAATATCAAGCCTTAAATGACCTTTTCCCAGATGCAGCTAAATATTTATGCACTTTCCACGTGGAGCAAGCATGGCTACGCTGGTGTAAACAGAGTAAGATTACTTGTGTATAAAATATACTTTCAGCTTACTTATTACAATGTTATAGTGTTGAAAATTTAAACTCTGGTATAATTTCAGAAGAGAACAACATCAGTGAATTTGAGAAAGAAAAACTTCTTGATGCATTGCGAGATATGGCCAGAGCACCATCAAAGGAAGGGTACCAGAAAGCAAGGGATTCACTTATGAACCTCTCTGTTTTTACCGAAAATTCAAAGGTGAAGACTTACTTGCAAACACGATGGTTAAACATACCAGAAGTAAGTTAAACATTAATTTTTCTTAGTTTTTCGCTCACCTGAGATGAAAGCTCAAGTGAGCTTTTCTGACCACATTTTGTGTGTCGTCTGTCTGTCAGTCTGTAAACTTTTGGCATTTTCAACATCTTCTCTAAAACTACTGGGCCAATTTCAACCAAACTTGGCACAAAGCATCTTTAGGCAAAGAAGTTGTGAAAATTAAGGACCACACTCTTTTTCAAGGGGATATAATAAGGAATTATTGAAACTTTTTTGTCAAAAATCTTCTTCTCAAGAACCATTTTGTCAGTAAAGCTGAAACTTATGTGGAAGCATCCTCCGGTAGTGTAGATTCAAAATTGTGAAAATCATAATCCTTAGGGGTAGGATGGAGCCACAATAGGGGGGGTTGAAATTTTACATAGGAATATATAGAGTAAATATTTAAAAATCTTCTTCTCAGAAACTAATCAGCCAAGAAAGCTTAAACTTTTGTAGAAGCATCCTCAGGAAGGGTAGATTCAAGTTTTTTCAAATCATGATCCCCGGGGAATAGGGTGGGGCCACAATGGGGGGTCAAATTTTACATAGGAATACATAGAGAAAAATCTTTAAAAGTCTTCTCAGAACCCAATCGGCCAGAAAAGCTGAAACTTGTGTGAAAGCATCCTCAGGTAGGGTAGATTTAGTTTGTTCAAATCATGATCCCCTTGGGGGGGGGGGGCAAAAATTTACATAGGAATATATTCGTTCAAATGAAAATCTTTAGGAATAGAATGCGGCCACATTGGGTATCCAATTTTACAAAGGAAAACATTTTAATTATTCACAAAAACTGAAATGTTATAATATATATACATGTATATGGTTTTACTTATATGCAAGCATTTTGACTTATTGCTGATTCTTCAAAATCGTTTAGACTTTGGCCCCTGGACAATTCTTGGGCCCCACAATGTAGATTAATAACCCATATATAAACAATTGTTTAGGATCTTTTTGAGAACTGCAATGCTCAACATGATATGACTATAAAAGGGACTTGATTATAAACATAAGAATACCCAGGGGGGAAAATGGATTTTTGTTTTAATTTACATGATCTACATGTATTATACTACATTGTCCAGATAGCTTGTACATGTATTATGACTCCATTAAGCTGATTTTATCATACCTATTGTTCCTCAGGTGAGCCCATGGGCCTCTTGTTTTTAATTTGGAAGAGTTTTATGGTATTTCATTGGATAACATTTTTGACATTGAACAAAAAATTTCAATTATACTGATAAACAATTTTTACACCCATAAAATAAATTTTGGTTTGTAAAGTTATTGTTCTATTAAATTAGGATTGTTTTATCTTGTGTTATAGTTCCAATTTTAGAGTTTCCTTTGGAATAACATGTTATTCACTTTTCTTTTTTTCCCATTTTTGCAGAGATGGTGCAGGGCATTTGCATGTGAAGGATTTCATGTTGGCGTGACAACAAACAACGGCGTGGAAGCCTTGAACAACTCCCTGAAATCTTTCTATGCAAGGCTGACTTCCACAGGAACATTGACATCTCTTATTGAAATCATTGTGAAAGATTTTGTGCCTGACCTTATTAAAACATACTTACATCTAAACTTCCAATACACCAACCAGTACAGGAAGTACAATGCCTGTGTTCCTGTGTTTCTACAAAACAAGCCAAGATGTGTCGTAAAACACTGCTTGATACGATATGCATCAGCAGGAGAGTACACCTTAGATGATCTGAGGTGCATAGGTCAAAGCTTGTATGAAGTTAAGAGCCAATCAAACGAGACCGAAGTCCATACAGTACATCTGGGTAATGATGACACGGCAACAAAATGTTCCTGTCCAGACTTTTTGTCATCATATTTGCCCTGCAAACATTTATTTGCTGTGCTCCGCCTCACCCACAACACCTGGGAAAGTCTATCTCCTTTATATCGACAAAGTCCTTATTTAAATTTAGACAGCTCCGTTCTCTCAGACAAAGCTTTGGAAAATAATGAAAATGAATTGGAGATAAATCTGCCGGCTGACTTTGTTCTTGAGGTCCCAACAAAAGATGAGGTGTGTCAAATGTCCGATATTACAGAAAATGCTCAGCAAAAACAGATTATGAAAATAAGAACAGAACTAAGAAACAACATTAAGGTTTTGGATGACCTAACTTTCCTCAGCAGCAGTGAAAAAGACATGTCAGAAACTAACACCATAGTTTTGAGTTGCATCAAGTGTTTGCAAGGGTCGGTTGATTTCGAAGGCAATTTGATGAAACATAAAGGAGAAACAGTTCAGATGTCATCCGCAACTACAAAACTGCGCCGACAGTTGCCAAAGAAAAAGAAACAAATAAAGAGAAAAGTAAAACAGCCATTTTTAAAAGTGAAAGGTATATATTTTAATAATAAAAATATCTAAATTAAAATTTAATGTAAATATTTATAATTTGATTCTGTGGTAACACAGCATTTCATAGAATAGAAAAGTTTAGTTAAATTTGTATAACCTGATTTGCAAGTCATAATGCACCAACATCAAAAACATACTATTCAGCTTGATGTTACGTTTGAATTTTTAACAGATTGATATCATTTTTAAAAGTAAAATGAACTCAAATCATAAAGTAAGTTACAGAAAATTAAATTATTAGGCATGAACTCCATAACTACTCAAACTTAAGACTTGTATAACATTTTTTCGCAGACTATGAAAGAGTGTAAATTGCCCCAACCCAGGTTATACTCTTATAACTTGGGTAGACATTGAGTTCATTTCCTAAATACTCTTTCAAAAGAACAACTGTTTCATTTTTTTTTATAATATTCTTCTCAAAAACCATTTAACAAAACATACTCTGCAAATTTCTCATTTTGTTTGTATATAACTTCTAAATCTTCTTAGATTATGATTATATATTGCATTTGGCCTGTGTTGCTCATGTGTGTTATGTGGCCTTTAGGCCTCTTGTTATGTTCTTGTATTACATTTTAGATCCAAATGTGTATGGAGTTGTAGAACAAGGAGATCACGAGAAACAAAGTGAAGGTATTCATTTTCTACATTTCAAAGAAATATTTCATTAAATATAGAGTCTTTTTATTAGACAATGAACATAATTATATTTTGTTTACATCAAAAAGTTTTATATAGAAAATGCTTCAAATTTGTTGGCATATTAAATAAAAATGAAAATCTTTATGGTATCTTTTAATGAAATATTTATTCTGCAGTAATACAGGACAGGTAAAGTAAACATGGTAATGGGTAATATTGTTTTCATATTTTTCTCAGCTTGTAGCAAGTGTGATTGTTGTGGTGGATTTATTAAGAGCTTTTGAATAGAAATGTCAGCTAATACATTAATCATCATATAACTTCTCTTCCTGACACTTTTCCTGACACTTCACATTTCACAAAGTTTAATATTGTTCACCTGTATACTTCCTTTACCTGGTGTGTTATAAAAACTATGCAATCTCTTAATATATGCTCAATATTATCAAATACCTAATCAGCTTAAAATTCTTAATAACAATATTAATTTGGTAATATACTACATTGTACTACACGGAATATGGTTTCATCAGATTTATATATATATATATATATATATATATATATATATATATATATATATATATATATATATAAACCATATTCCGTGTAGTACAATGTAGTATATTACCAAATTAATATTGTATATATATGTATATATATATATAGTCACTCTGCATTTTATAACACCTGATAGATGTCATGATTTAAAAAAGTTAATTATGGTGATAATGGATGCTAAATATATTTTAATATGTGAAAACTAGAGTATTTCTTGTCAGTAGTGGGTATTGGGTAGAATGTATAGAATCAAACTTTACAGGTACATACATTTTACATATTTGCTTTCACAATTTTAGAAAAGTTTATGAAAACTGTACCAGTAGTACTTCTTAAAGCAAAAGGTATGTTTGAATCCAAAAAAAACCCATATATATATCTTATTTCATTATTTTTTGTGTTTGAGAAAATATTGAAATCTTGATTTGCTTTTTAATTGGTTGATTAGTATAATAATCTACATAAATTTAATTTTAAAAAATCTCTCTACTGTCCTCTTCCCAAAAATGACTTTTTTTTTTAGAATTCAAGGATAATATGTCTGATGAGGAATGGAGAAATTTTCTAATGGAGGCAAAACGAAACTCCCATATGAAGATTGATTTGATTGCCCGTAAGGGGGCAGCTGTGTTAGAAGAGTACAGTAATTCAGAGGATGAACAATTTGATTTGTTGCAAAAACTGTCACTTATTTCTCCACCCAATATGCCAGACACCCAAAAATTAAGGTTATCAAATATGGTCTTGAGTGAGCTAGGTAGGTAAAAACCATCATGAAAATTTCTATCAAAGAATGGACTTTAATATTTCTGTAATATATTTATTATACTACCAACCAATGTGTACATGTACATCATTGATATGACATAATCATCGATAATCAATGGAGTTTATACAATTTTTTATCTTTTTATATCCATTTGTTTGAAAGTCTTTTATGGGTTACTTAAGTGCATAAAATTACAAAACAGCTATATTACCTTATGGTTTTATATTGTTTTAAATTGTTTTTTTTCTTAGTGAGCCAAAAGAAATTAGTTTTAAAAAGAAATTTTGAGAGGGAAGCACAAGAGGAACAAAATGCAATGGAAGATTTAATCAGGGCAGCACAATGCATGGAATCAGGTATTTTTCATTAATAGAACTTTTATCATATTATACAGTGTTATAAAATGGTAGAATTTATAGTTTGTAGACTTCATCCTCTTTTCTTTTGTCCTTGATGGACATGCTTGTAAAGAATTTGATAATGTATATCTTAGGCCACACCAATTTGATTTCTTGGTCTTCGGATTCTAGCCAAAAAAATATTGGGGCGAGCGGCCGATTTACTAATTTTAAAATTAAAAAACTGAAATTTGAAAATTTTGGGGCGACATAAAAAATAAGAGGCGAGCGATTACAATTTATTTTAAAATGTCAATTTTTTCTTTGAAATACATGTAAAAAGCAGTGAAAAGTCGTGACCGTATTCGCCATTGTAGCAGACCCATTCTGATCGCTATTTCTATCCACACATGCTGGCATTATTTACTTGTAAACCTTGCTTACAATCTACCGGGAAATCTTTGGTATG
The DNA here is from genome assembly GCA_020458035.1 of Magallana ariakensis. NCBI lineage: Eukaryota > Metazoa > Mollusca > Bivalvia > Ostreida > Ostreidae > Magallana > Magallana ariakensis. The sequence goes on from CM035813.1 coordinate 322,224, forward strand.
ATCAATGTAAAACAAAAAGCGCAATCATGACTAATAAAAAAAAACCAAAAACCAAAAATGGAGCGGGAAACGGAACGCAAATTTCCAGGTGCAGGATTTATTTTTTAATATTATTTTTTGGAAAGTCTTTAGGCACGTGCACGCGGATCCGGCTACCAAGAAATCAAATTGGTGTGACCTTATCTCAGTTTTAATATCAAGTTTATATTCAACATTTTCACAGGGTTGGCATGCAAAAGAAAGAAGTTACAAGGTAAAAAAAAGAGCCAAAAAGCTATATATCTTGTTTTGTGGAGGTAATAAAGGCAATAGGAACTTAGAAATCAGTCCATAATTATATCAAATCACTATGATAAAACTTGGGTAAAATTTTAGATTTAAGTAAACCTACACAGAAGAAACGATGCCGGTTGGATGAGAATAAGATCTCGGAATCTGATGAATACACTGCTGTTGGTGCAAGCAGTAAGTACAGACAAATGTCAACTGAGAATTTCTTATAAGTGATAATATTTCCATTTGCAAATATGCTTTCTTATATGAACCTATAAGATAGCGAAAACGTTCAATTCTGTGTAATCTTTTTAATGACATCTTATCGCTTGACTTGGTTGCAATATTGTAAAGGTATAAACATCATTATATTAATGATTCTGAACGATTTGCCCTGCGGGCTTCACAGGATTAATTTTGATCATATGACCAACCAAGTTCATATCCGGTGAACTTTTTATCATTGCTGTTTATTTCTTAATTGAACTCCTGTATACAATTGAAAGCTAAAATTGATTTGTTGAATCATAGCATTTTGCAGTTTTAGTTTACATAATTTCTGTTTTAAAAGCAGGACTTAAAACTAAAAGCATCCTGAAGACAGAAAAACCTAAATGCTCGATTCTGAGCCATAAAAAGGTTCATTTCGATAAAGATACTACAAGTGGAAATGCCAATTCATTGACTGTATTTGACAGACAACAAGGTATTGAATTATTATTTTCTTTAATTTGCATTCTTTTTTAAGGTGGCTTGATCTAGGGAGGCAATGTCTAAAAATTACAATCATTTAAGTATAAAGCAACCTTAATGCATAATAATTAAATTTAAGATCATAATTATAACATAGTAGAAATACTTTAGCTTGAGAATAATGCATGCAAGATAATAATAAACATTAAATATTACAAGAATTACCTGTATTGGTACTAAATATTTAATCAACCATAGGAAAGTTGTTGAATTTTGTGATCTTTTTTGTTAGCTGAAGATCTTAAGATATTTTATTGCTTATTTTATTTCAGCGTAAAATGCATATTAGTGTTATGCTTCTAACCTTACAGCTCTTGCTACCGTAAAGAAACTGTGGAATATGAAAGAAACGTCAAATTACATCATAGCTAGAGTCTCAAGCTATAATGTTACAGATGAGGATTTTAAATCACTTTCTAGCAAGAATTGGCTTACTGATCAGGTAAAAAAATTTAATTGAACACATACAGCTTTTTGTAAATTACAATGTGTATTTTGGAATTTTTTTTAATGGAGATGAAATTCTTTTAAGATTACTTTTTATTATTAATATACTTTAGGTAGTAGATGCTTATATAGCCTACCTAGTACAAGCAGAAATAGAAAAGGGAAACAAGATAACGATGTACCCATCCCAAACAATGACGGCAATTGTGGATGGCTCATTTACCATTAAAGGTTACAAAAAGAAGGTAAAACAGGTTAATATGAAGCTACTGTAACATGTAAATCATTTTCTCTTTCTCTCTCTAGTATTTGTATACATATTAATGTATGTTCATGAAATATTATTAGTTCAAAAAGTATTCACATTTCCATTTATAGTAAAACAGTGAAGGATTTTCTCTGAACCCTTAGTTTATGCTTTGTAACAGGAAAGGAGAAAATATGATGGACCAGACCGAGATTGAAACCCAGAACCCCTGAATCTCTAGTCAGGTGCTCTACCAACTATCTGGCAATCAGCATTTGAACCGGTCTGACCGTCACAGCCTAAATTAAATGTGCAACTTTTTTGTTATCACTTAGACAGTGGAGGGAGCTTTGCTATGACCTGAGAGTGGGCATCTGTGGCTGGATAAACAATAAAGTTTGTGGAGCAGGTGATGCCACATCTCAGTGATCTTTGTAATCTTGGTTACCAATGTTTATTTTTTCTTGGCAGCTGAAACTGTTCGAGTGTTCTACAGTGATTGGTGCAGTTGTCAGGCATGGACATTGGACATTACTTGTAAGTATTTAAATAAGGATAATAAAAAATATATAAAAAGTGAGGAATGTATTTTGTTGTGATGAATAAAGGCATTTTATTTCAGATTGTTGAACCAGAGAATGGAATAATTCTTTTCTACAATCCTTTGATGGAGAGAAGATCACAGATACTTGCAGTGAAAAGAAATTGGTGGTATAAGAGTCATGAGTGTATAATTATATTTTAATATATACTTTATGAAGTTCAAATAGTTGCTCATTTGGTTAATAGATTGACAACATATTAACCAACAATAGATGAAATACAAAACTGATATACATGTATTAAGGAAAATTAAACTTCAAGCAATATATGAAAAAAGGGAATGCACAATATTTATCAAATTATTTCATATTTAATTCTCTTTAAAACAATCTTGCAGTTCTTATGTGAGTCAAAGGATGTTGGCTTACAATGAGGTGATTCAGAAGCAGTGGCAGGTGGAAACAAAAATGCACTCTAAACAAACGGATGGTTACAACTGTGGAGTACATTGTTTGCTGGTAAAGTTCTACACTTATATTTTGTATGATCAGTTCTTTAAATTATATGATCTATACTTATTTAAACATTCATCTAGCTGTTTTATGTGTTCTAAATGCTAGTACTTATATATAGTTTGCAGAACGATATCTCAGTGGACAGTCTGTTATTAACATCACACATGCAGACCTAACAGCTATGAGACAGAAAATTGCTACGAACTTGATGATGTTTGAAAGTAATCAAAATTTTTTTCTTAAGAAATCTTTGAAGTTATGGTTGAATGATTTTTTCAAATAAAACAAATAGTGCAATGGAAACTTTTGTTTTGAAGTATACCTAACTGAACATTGTCCAGGATGTGGCTTTGCTGTATTAGATGAAAATGAGGTACATTCAGCTTTGCTCAATAAATAGGTATCTTGTATCAAGGCTTCATTAAAAAAAAAAAAAACTATGCCTAAACTTTTTATAACCTTGAATATTAAATGAATATGCTGTTCATTATGGTTTTTCATTACTTTCATAATGTTTTTAAAGTATTATAATGCAGAATATAATTTGTAGATTAAATGTCAAGTCTGCAAAAGACAATTTCACAGGAAGAACCACTGTGTAGGAGAGGAAACAGTTGGTAAAGACAGTTTTGTTTGCAAACTGTGTGAAATTGATTTTTGGGTAAGTTGAAAATTTCTCTACATGATACATCCTTCATTGCTTTTTAAGATGCCTAAGCATTATGATTTTGCTTTTTTTAATCCATTGCCTATTTTTTTTTAAGGATGGGTGTTGCTGATGATGCATCATCATTTAGAGCGTCATGTATGCCAACCACAGGATTCTTTTTGTGGGTTGGACAAACAATATAATGTTTATGATTGTTTATCTATTGTTGTATGTAAACCGTTAAAAGAAAATAAAACATTACTAATTGTTTGAATTTTGTTCAGTTAGTTGATAATAACATATAACTTGACAGGTGAAATTTTATATTATAGTTCTGCAGGAGTCACCTAAGGAATATTATTTATAACTCAACTATTTACTGCTTATGTGTGAAAATTAAAAGTGAGGAATCTGATGTCAGTCAATACAGCATAGCCTTACTACATTGGGTGACTTGAGATTCCATGCATTATGTCAGGAATCTGATGTTAGCCAATACAGCATAGCCTTACTAAATTGGATGACATTGGATTCCATGCATTATGTCAGGAATCTGATGTCAGTCAATACAAAATAGCCTTACTACATTGGGTGACATGAGATTCCATGCATTATGTCAGGAATCTGATGTCAGCCAATACAGCATAGCCTTACTAAATTGGATGACATTAGATTCCATGCATTATGTCAGGAATCTGATGTCAGCCAATACAGCATAGCCTTACTATATTGTGTGACATTAGATTCCATGAAGTATGCAGAAATCTGATGTCAGTCAATACAGCATAGCCTTACTATATTGGGTGACATGAGATTCCATGCATTATGTCCGGAATCTGATGTCAGCCAATACAGCATAGCCTTACTACATTGGATGACATTGGATTCCATGCATTATGTCAGTAATCTGATGTCAGTCAATACAAAATAGCCTTACTACATTGGGTGACATGAGATTCCATGTACTATGCAGGAATCTGATGTCAGTCAATACAACATAGCCTTACTATATTGTCTCACATGAGATTCCATGTACCATGCAGGAATCTGATGTCAGTCAATACAGCATAGCCTTACTTCGTTGGGTGACATGAGATTCCATGTATTATGTCAGGAATCTGATGTCAGCCAATACAGCATAGCCTTACTATATTATGTGACATTAGATTCCATGAACTATGCAGAAATCTCATGTCAGTCAATACAGCATAGCCTTCCTTCGTTGGGTGACATGAGATTCCATGTATTATGTCAGGAATCTGATGTCAGCCAATACAGCATAGCCTTACTACATTGGATGACATTGGATTCCATGCATTATGTCAGGAATCTGATGTCAGTCAATACAAAATAGCCTTACTACATTGGGTGACATGAGATTCCATGTACCATGCAGGAATCTGATGTCAGTCAATACAGCATAGTCTTACTACATTGGGTGACATAAGATTCCATGCATTATGTCAGGAATCTGATGTCAGCCAATACAGCATAGCCTTACTATATTGTGTGACATTAGATTCCATGAAGTATGCAGAAATCTGATGTCAGTCAATACAGCATAGCCTTACTATATTGGGTGACATGAGATTCCATGCATTATGTCCGGAATCTGATGTCAGCCAATACAGCATAGCCTTACTACATTGGATGACATTGGATTCCATGCATTATGTCAGTAATCTGATGTCAGTCAATACAAAATAGCCTTACTACATTGGGTGACATGAGATTCCATGTACTATGCAGGAATCTGATGTCAGTCAATACAACATAGCCTTACTATATTGTCTCACATGAGATTCCATGTACCATGCAGGAATCTGATGTCAGTCAATACAGCATAGCCTTACTTCGTTGGGTGACATGAGATTCCATGTATTATGTCAGGAATCTGATGTCAGCCAATACAGCATAGCCTTACTATATTATGTGACATTAGATTCCATGAACTATGCAGAAATCTCATGTCAGTCAATACAGCATAGCCTTCCTTCGTTGGGTGACATGAGATTCCATGTATAATGTCAGGAATCTGATGTCAGTCAATACAGCATAGCCTTACTATATTGGGTGACATGAGATTCCATGCATTATGTCCGGAATCTGATGTCAGCCAATACAGCATAGCCTTACTACATTGGATGACATTGGATTCCATGCATTATGTCAGTAATCTGATGTCAGTCAATACAAAATAGCCTTACTACATTGGGTGACATGAGATTCCATGTACTATGCAGGAATCTGATGTCAGTCAATACAACATAGCCTTACTATATTGTCTCACATGAGATTCCATGTACCATGCAGGAATCTGATGTCAGTCAATACAGCATAGCCTTACTTCATTGGGTGACATGAGATTCCATGCATTATGTTAGGAATCTGATGTCAGTCAATACAACATAGCCTTACTTCATTGGGTGACATAAGATTCCATGCATTATGTAAGGAAGCTGATGTCAGCCAATACAGCATAGCCTTACTAAATTGGATGACATTAGATTCCATGCATTATGTCAGGAATCTGATGTCAGCCAATACAGCATAGCCTTACTGTATTGTGTGACATTAGATTCCATGAACTATGCAGAAATCTGATGTCAGTCAATACAGCATAGCCTTACTATATTGGGTGACATGAGATTCCATGCATTATGTCGGGAATCTGATGTCAGCCAATACAGCATAGCCTTACTACATTAGATGACATTGGATTCCATGCATTATGTCAGTAATCTGATGTCAGTCAATACAAAATAGCCTTACTACATTGGATGACATGAGATTCCATGTACTATGCAGGAATCTGATGTCAGTCAATACAACATAGCCTTACTATATTGTCTCACATGAGATTCCATGTACCATGCAGGAATCTGATGTCAGTCAATACAGCATAGCCTTACTTCGTTGGGTGACATGAGATTCCATGCATTATGTCAGGAATCTGATGTCAGTCAATACAGCATAGCCTTACTTCATTGGGTGACATGAGATTCCATGCATGATGTCAGGAATCTGATGTCAGTCAATACAACATAGCGTTACTACATTGTGTTACATGAGATTCCATGCACCATGCAGGAATCTGATGTCAGTCAATACAGCATAGCCTTACTTCGTTGGGTGACATGAGATTCCATGTATTATGTCAGGAATCTGATGTCAGCCAATACAGCATAGCCTTACTATATTATGTGACATTAGATTCCATGAACTATGCAGAAATCTGATGTCAGTCAATACAGCATAGCCTTACTATATTGGGTGACATGAAATTCCATGCATTATGTCGGGAATCTGATGTCAGCCAATACAGCATAGCCTTACTACATTGGATGACATTGGATTCCATGCATTATGTCAGTAATCTGATGTCAGTCAATACAAAATAGCCTTACTACATTGGGTGACATGAGATTCCATGTACTATGCAGGAATCTGATGTCAGTCAATACAACATAGCCTTACTACATTGTGTTACATGAGATTCCATGTACCATGCAGGAATCTGATGTCAGTCAATACAGCATAGTCTTACTACATTGGGTGACATGAGATTCCATGCATTATGTCAGGAATCTGATGTCAGTCAATACAGCATAGCCTTACTTCATTGGGTGACATAAGATTCCATGCATTATGTCAGGAATCTGATATCAGTCAATACAGCATAGCCTTACTACATTGGGTGACATGAGATTCCATGTTCTATGTCAGGAATCTGATGTCAGTCAATACAGCATAGTCTTGCTACATTGGGTGACATGAGATTCCATGCATTATGTCAGGAATCTGATGTCAGTCAATACAGCACAGCCTTACTACATTGGGTGACATGAAATTTCATCCATTATTGCATTATGTCAGGAATAATTATGTTTTGACATGAGATCACTCACAGTCTTATAATTTGAGGCTAATTTGTTGTGTAGTTCAACTTTGACATGTTTTGCACATGAAGACTAAATGTAATGTGAAAACATGTTAATTAAAAAAATTCTTTCTAGCAATAATGCGGTAGTGGTATATAATAAATTTACTTGTCAACTTATTCTTTTTATTTCACCAATGAAATTCTTTTCTTCTTCTTCTTCAGTCAGTCAGCCAGTTATCGAAGTGGTGCGTATGAGTAAACCATCATTTACAAGTGCAGATTTAAAACCAAAATGGCATTACATATGCACATAAAATCATTGTTTATATTAATATTCCTGACATTAATCTATACCTAAATACGTTTGTTCGTGCACATTTAAAAAAAAAATATTTGAAAAAATTATTTACACTTTATTTTTCACACTCTTATTCTGATCATATGTTATATTTGAAAAAATACTCGGCTCTTTACTTCGTAAGATTTAATATAGATGTCACGGTGTGAAATTCAATCTTTCGGACTATATTTAATTATTGTGTAAATTATGTTTTTCGGACTTTGTGTTAATTGTTACAAAAACTTTCCATCTATTTCGACAACTGTTTTATAAACGTTATAAATTCCGCGCAGCATAAATCCCACCTGAGGCACAATCAGTGATGGACAGCTAATCTTTTAATTGACTTCTGTTTATGTTTATTGACACTTAAGCTTCTTTCATCATATTAATCCTTTTATGTACATGCTGCTAAAATGTCCCGAGTCACTCAATAGCTGTTTGATAATTGATTTACTTACATCTGTACTTCTTATGTTAATCCTTCATTGTGTTGTTCCATTGTTCATTATATATTATTCTGAATTGTAAATTATAGTCAGTTGGAATCAGACCTTCGGTGCTGATGCATACCAAACTCATGTAAAAGTATATTTCATGTAAAGTCTATATAAAAGTCTGAAACTAAAACGCGTGTTGGCTTGTTGGAGGTTTTATGAGGCTGGGTCCAACAATAAGAGAATAAGCTCACGGTTGGCCCAGTACTAGTCCTATACGGGAGGGAGCGCCCCGTAATATTTGGTGGAGAAACCTAAGGGTAACGACACCCGGGACTGCTACATATATTTTGTAGTAGTCAGATCCTGGACCTCTACAACAGTTTAGCGAGTTTCCCCAGATTCAGAGTCTACAGATGAAGAAGACGATTTAAACTAGATTCAACATGGAATATTCTTTCCGACCGCAGTGGAGACAGAAGAAGTTCAGCTTCCCCTCAAGTCAGCGTCCAGTGTGCGGAAGGTGCGGAAACGTGCATCCCAACGTTTTATGTTTTGCGTTCAACCAGAAGTGTTACCAATGTCACAGAATTGGACATTATTCCAGAATGTGTTTTACACAGATGAAGAAACCAACAAAATGTGTTGAAAAGGAAGCAGTTTTGGGTCGTAAAAAGACGCGAGACATGAAACGACTGTGCAAATATCTTGAAAACAAACGTACTTTGAGAGAATTGCCGTTTAATTCAATTCGTAACAATCAATTTCATTCTTTGTTTGATACCTCAAGTATTCTACGAACTGAGCTACACAACATTAAGATTCAGCTACGCAAGTCCGATCTACTTACGAAGAGTATGGCTGAAAATCTACAACGTGCTAAGTCTGAGAACGCAAGACTTCAAAGTGAAAATACGGATTTGAGAACAAAGCTTCAAGAAAACTCGAAACGTTCTGACATTGATATTTATGTGAAGAAAATACAAAAATTAGAAGCAGAGGCACACGGTGATAAAGTACTCATGGATTTAATGCAGAGGAGACTAAAAGATATCGGGAGTGAACATTCTCAATATGTAACGAAAATTCAGACAGAGGCTGACAATACAATCAAACAGCTGAGGGAACAAAACAACGCCCTGCTGCAGACCATTTGGGTATTGGAATGTGATAACGAACATCTAGAGGCCGTGTTGCATGATAAACAACTTGACCGCCGATTTCAACCACACAAGCAGCAAAGAAGACAACAACGCGGTTACCGTCGATGATAAAAATTCAAAACACGAGGACGTGTTTTACGCGGACGCGAAGCATGTGTCACGGTGTGAAATTCAATCTTTCGGACTATATTTAATTATTGTGTAAATTATGTTTTTCGGACTTTGTGTTAATTGTTACAAAAACTTTCCATCTATTTCGACAACTGTTTTATAAACGTTATAAATTCCGCGCAGCATAAATCCCACCTGAGGCACAATCAGTGATGGACAGCTAATCTTTTAATTGACTTCTGTTTATGTTTATTGACACTTAAGCTTCTTTCATCATATTAATCCTTTTATGTACATGCTGCTAAAATGTCCCGAGTCACTCAATAGCTGTTTGATAATTGATTTACTTACATCTGTACTTCTTATGTTAATCCTTCATTGTGTTGTTCCATTGTTCATTATATATTATTCTGAATTGTAAATTATAGTCAGTTGGAATCAGACCTTCGGTGCTGATGCATACCAAACTCATGTAAAAGTATATTTCATGTAAAGTCTATATAAAAGTCTGAAACTAAAACGCGTGTTGGCTTGTTGGAGGTTTTATGAGGCTGGGTCCAACAATAAGAGAATAAGCTCACGGTTGGCCCAGTACTAGTCCTATACGGGAGAGAGCGCCCCGTAATATTGATCTCATTTCTTACATTTTTTAATTTTTATAATCGTTATCTGCCATGTGACACTTTAATTTGCCAGCATTTATTATTAATATTTTGTGTATACATTATTTGTTTAAAAATATACAAGTAAATCAAAATAAGTTATAAAATGTTTTTATACTAAAAATGCAGATATACATATACACTCACGATCATGTATATTAGGGCATTTTTTATTATAGAGTATATGTCTATAATATGAAACAGATACATGAATAAATTTATTTATGTCCCTTTATAAATACTGGTGAATTTCCCCCCAGTATACCACTTCCAAATGAATAAGTTTATTTCTTATATGTATCCGGATTACATTTGTACCGAGTTGGTTTTTACTTTTATACAAAATTGGTGCACAGAAACGATGACGTAACGCATGAGATTCCTTACATCTAGTCGATGCCCGGTAAGGGGGCGGGGGCAGTTAGATGGCATGTTGTGGGAAGTTGTTTTAGCGCTACGACGTGTATAAAGAAATGTGTTGATGCAATCAAATGTGTGTTGTTCAAGTTGTGTTAGGGTCACAACGTGTTGTGTAACAAAAAAAGCGACGGAGTGTTGGATAGCGCGGTCGTATTGTGTTTCGTTGGGGCCACTTGCACCTTCGCCTTTATATATATCCATAATGTGTGTCCAGACTCCTGCCACTCACCAGTCTGCTTACCGAGGTGTAAACACAGTAAAATTTGAATTTCATCATAAGACTTTCTTTGTTGGAAATATTTTTGTCAAAGTTGCTCTTCTGCATTTTTAACTGACAAAGAGCTAAACACACACATAAAAAGACCAAGGCAAAGTTGCAAAGGAGAGAATGAGAAGTTGCAAAGGCGCAAGAGCGATAGTAGTATAGCTCCTTTGCCTTCGCACTTTCGCCTTTCTTTGCGCTTCTCCGTCACATTTTCGCACTTTCGCTCCTTCGCTTTTGCAACTTTGCAATCTCAAACTTTATTTTATCCATAACAAACCGCTTCTCAGAATTCTGAAATCTCCGTCGCACTGTCACACAACGTGTCATAGCACAATCAAAACAAAATCGTGACAGAAAAAGGAAACCCTGCGTCAAATTGTCTTAACGCAGTGTACGAAATGTTGTCCGTCAGCGCGTTTTCCCCACAACGCTGCGAACATAAATGGCCATATCTGAATTTTATTATTTGGCGCAATGTTTTATAATTAAGGAATAAGGAATCATTCTTTGAGTATTATGAGGTGATCAAATATGAAAGGGAATGATCAAATCCGATAAGGCCCGAGGAGTTTTATGATTATAATTGATCATATATGAACGCTTTTGCGATATCTTTTAGAATTATGCTTTTGCATTCGTTATAAACGACATTTAAAAGCGGAGGTATTTAATTGTCATTACTAAATGGTTTTTAAATAAATAGTGACTATTTACATTTGTGATTAAGACCATGTAATAATCAATCTAATGTATAAAAGAAATGCTATTGTTTGTTTATAAGGGAATTGTCTATTGTCTACAATTGTGTGTTATAAACTAGAGAGGTGTCTATTTTTGTCAACAATTGTGATTTATAAACTAGAGAGGTGTTTATTTTTGTTTACAATTGTTTGTTGTAAACTAGAGAGGTGTCTATTTTGTTCTACAATTGTGTGTTGTAAACTAGAGAGATGTCTATTTTTCTCTACAATTGTTTGTTATAAACTAGAGAGGTGTCTATTGTTGTCAGCCAATATTTGAGTCCTAGGGAGGCATTTATTGTTGCCTACATATGTTTGTAGTAATCTATTTTTAGAACTGTCTATAGTTGTCCATAAATGTGGGTACAATAGAGAGGTGTCTATTGTTGTCTCCAATTGTGTGTAGCACAAAAAAAACAAATACTATAATTGTTGTCTGCATACATTGGTATCCTGCGGAGATGTCTATTGTTGTCTATAATTGTGTGTAGCACAAAAAAAGAAATACTGTAATTGTTGCCTACATACATTGGTATCCTGGGGAGATGTCTATTGTTGTCTATAATTGTGTGTAGCACAAATAAAGATGTGTCTATATCGGTAATTGTTGTCCAAAGCTGTAGTACATGTATCAATGAGATGTGGGTATAGTTGTGTACAAATGTGCATTGTACAGATAAAGATGTGTTTTGTCAAATATTTATATTCTAGGGAAGTATGGATAAAATTGTTTAAAAATAAATTCAAACATTTTGATTCTTTTTATTAGCAACTGGCTCTTCCCCATCGCCGATTGGTGTGTTACTGTCGATTGTATAAAGTTCACGATCCAAATAAAAAGAGAAAATTGGTCTCCATCAACGAGAAGTCTTTCTGTTCAACGACCTACTTCTGGTAGGTATACAAAGAGAGATAACTCTTCCTCTGTAGGCTGGCATTGTAATTCAGTCAGAACTTTATTTATATAGAGTCTGAAGACCAGTTGCATTTTTTTTAGAAACTATTAAGTTGATAATTTTTTTAATGTCATGAAACAGATGAATCAATTTAGACTGTGTAACTATGAGGAGGTCAACGATTTATTCTCCTTGTTTTCAGATTACAAAAATCTTCAGTAAGAAGTCGGGTATCACTTACTCCTACAACCAAATTAGTTTCCTCTCAGCAGCATGCAGGTCTTCCTGTTTGAAACATCACGTAAGTCAACGATCAAAAAAGATCATTATTGTCACGTATCGGTGTATTGTACAAAAAACCCTGTGGTTTATTTCGGTACTGTGTATGAGGTTTATTAAAGTTATCGGTAGTGTCCTTTACAAAAATGTTGATTATCGGGAATCAAAATTTGTAATTGTCATGTACAAATTTTGATTCCCGATATTCTAAATTTTTGTAAAGGACAGTAATTGTAGGTTATTTGTCTCTACCAGAAACTTAATTCAATGCTTTCTTTTTTAATTTTCTGTTTATCTGAAGAACATCATTTTTTTAAGGAAAATTACTTACAGAATCAGCATAATGCTAGTGTTTTTACTGCAGATTGAAATTTGAAAGAAAGAAAATAATTACTCGTTTTGCATCTGAGGTTGAATAAGTAACAATTCTTAAAACATTGACTAACAAATAGAGGCAATTTAGTTTTACTAGGCCCTTTGATGCTTTAATATACAACTCTTAAACATTTTAATTTAAAAAATTACAGATTATCAATATGGCGTGCGTTTAGTGAGTGGAGTCAACAACAAAGTTCCGATAACTCTGAATGCAATGAACGACCACGATCGGCAAAAGTTTGTAGAGGACCTTCGAGAAGCTATACTAGAGGTAACTTCCATGCTAAATTGCAGCTCCAGGTGTAAATAATCATATAGATGCATCGCAGATGGTTGTGGTAAAAACGAGGCAAAACAGACCCATAACGACTTTAGAGTAAATTTTTGTTTAATGTTTGATGGTTAGATATGAATATTGAATACATTTTTGTCATTTTGTGGAATTAATGTTTTATTTCTAGACCAATGGAATGGAGACACTGCGAATCGAAGAAGAACTCCAGAAACACAGCAACAATCACAACACGCTCGACAGACACTACGCCAACGACGGCTCCCGCGTATTAATGTACGAACTGATGAAGCCATCAGACCCGTCTATAAATAGACTGTCCGCCCCCGACTGTCCCGCTCTGCAGAAGGAATGAGAGTACCAAACCAGGGACAATTCTCATTTTGTAGTAAAAATATTAGTTTTTAAAATAAATGATGGAATTGGGGAATATTTTAAAGAAGATAGCAACACTAGGAAAAATTATAGGGGTAGGGGTTGATTTTTTATGTAGAGTGACATTTACTGCCGATCGCTGTAAGTTGTAAACAACATGTATAAAGATTAACTTGTCTGTCTTACAATTTTTTATATCAAAATCTGGAGGCATACGTATACATTTACAGCACGGACGTTACTTACCACACTGTACATTAATTTATGCAATCGTAAGAAAAATTGAATTGTCAATATTGTCTTTATTATAAGACCAGTTCAATGTTTTATTTTGTTAGAGGGTATAACATCCAATTTGACAACATTTGTTTTAAAAGAGAATAAAAATATTAATTAAAATCAACATATTTTAAAAATAAGCATAATTATATATGAGCATTGACTATTTGCTGACTATCCCCATACTGCGGAACATGTATATATTTCTACTACTGTTGTCATGGTCCAGTGCCAGTAGAGTTATCTTCCTTAATGCTGATGAAAACTAGAACAAATTCCAATCCTATATCATTTTATAGGCCCCCATATGACATTTTGTGATAATGTAAGTGTTCTTAACATTGTATTCGACCAACAGAAGGTAAATGAATAAGTACTGTAACTGAGTGTATACGTATCCTGTCATTGTCAATATTGAATAGCTATAGATGAGATTTCTGTGTTGTCTTTGAATATACCAGAAATTCCTATATCTAGAATGTGATAATATACACCTATTTACTGGCTATGCAAGCTGATTTTAACCAGATTGCTGGCTATGAGGACGATATCAAGTTTATGGTTCCCCAAGACAGCAACTATTTCACGAGGCGAAGTGGTACAATAAACTTGCTATCGTCCTCATAGCCAGTAAATAGGTATTTTATTACCTTATTTGTCTTCGATGCAGAATTTCTTGATGATAAACAAATTAGAGTTATCGGACTTTGAATTAAATTTAGCGATTGGATTACGCCAGAGGTGTTCCGAATTTAAAAAGGAGGGAAATCGAATGCCGCCGGTGAATCACCATGGGCAGATAGGACGAAAACTATTTCACGGTTAGATAGAATAGCATACGCGGATCTAGAGGGGGGGGGGGTCGGGGGGTCCCGACCCCCCCCCCTGGAAAATGAAAATTTATTAAATTTACATAGTAAAATTATCGCAAATATGCCTCGGACCCCCCCCCCCCTGGAAAACACAATTACCCTTCGGACCCCCCCCTGGAAAAATTTTCTGGATCCGCGCATGGAATAGCATGTTTATTCGTTGTAATTTTACATTGAAAATATTCACAGAGGTATAATAAAAAGAAATATCTCTACATTTTTTATCTAGTATTTGAAAACCTGATTATGGAGTGATTGCAGTTTTAAGGGGTTTTTCTAACATCTTTAATGATAGTTTATTATTTTCCAAGAACATAATAGAATTCGCTTTCTCTATCAAACAGAAACAAATCAAAAAATAAAAATAGCATACAACCTTCTGTGTTTTATTTACATGTGCATGTTTTATGTTATATGAGTGAGTTCAGATCATCGGAGTCAATTTTTGAACATTTTCAATGCTAAATACTACAAATTTTGACTAACTTTGGTATTGTGCATTTGTAGGGAGAGATGAGGTCATCCATTGTAAGTTTCACACCAAGATAGAAAGATTTGTCCATTTAAAAGTAGGTCAAAGTGACCCAATTTCGGACTGTTATTGTAATTCATAGTTGAATTATTGTATTTGATGGTATAAGGCATTAACTCATAAAACCTTGTTGGTTGATGCGTTTTATAATCTCTAAATATGTTACCCTAAAACAGGTCACAGTGACCCACTTATTGCCATAAATGTTTAATCATCATCATTTATCTCTTTGATGTAGAAGTCAAGGAAAATCAAATCTGTTTCAGAACTTGGACAAAGGTAGTCACAAAAGTAGGTCACTTCGACACACTTTGTACACGTTATTTTTTATGCATGGTCAAATCTTGGATTTTGTTTTTTTGAATTGTTAGTTCTATAGTATATCAGACTAGCGTTACTAAGCCCCTGGACCTCTTGTATTTTTAAAATGGTTGAGAACCTCATCTTAAAACCATATCTACTATTGCTGCTTCTTTTAAGATGCTTCAAGTGTCATGTTGTAAATTTTTTATTTATACTGTCATCCGCTAAATTCAAAATTTACAACATGACACAAGGTTGAACAGAATACCCATGCTGTTTGTCTGGATTTTTGTCCTAAGCAGAAAAAACATTAACCAATTAAAGTAATCACACAGGAACCTTGCTCATAAGGAAGTTAAGGCGACTTACTGTTAAGTTCCATATTTTCGTCATGACAAAAAGAGTTGAAATATGATTGACAGGGAAATGTGTTATATCTTCACTAAAACCCCTATTTCTGTATATCCAAGTACCTTATAGGCAAGTTTTACTGTACAAAGAGAGATTAGGTGAATCTGCATGAAATTCTAAGGCTACATTTAATTAATCAGGACATAATAACAACATCAATATAAGCCATTCTTTATTTTTGAGGAAAAAGGGTAAAACATCAAAAACACAAACACTCTTAACAACTGAATCAAAAACACAGACAAAAATAATGACGTACAGAGGAGATAACATCATTAGTCGGTTATGGGTTTTATGTACCTTATCATTATAAAAAAAATATACAGTAAACTTACATATCTTTTCATCTATGGAAACAGAACAAAAAGCTATTTACAAAAACTGTGAAATGAAGTAACAGTTTGAATACCTTTGTTTAATTATAATGAGATCGATCTGGTTCTATAAGAATCAGTTTTTGACTGACTTGTAATGGATTATCCAGCATAAGCTACCACTACTTCGATATTGTTTGGAAGTATAAACTCAGCATGGTTAAGTTAAAATACATATGAAAATGATACATATTACACGGTGTAGTACCTAAACGGCTGCTATCGGTAAAAAACGGCGTTCGATATCGATGTTTCTATTCGAAAATTGAACGGTTGCTAGTTGATATAGATTTCATGGGTCACGCCACAAAATCAGCGAAACGTGTCCCAAAATCAAGTACATTTTAAAACAATCCATGTGCACGGAACATGTAAGGAATTATTGTAATTGATTATAAATGTAATTTGCTAAATGACCTAATAAGTAACCAAATATAGAGAAATTTCTTACGTGGGTGACGAATTATAAGGTACATCAAACACAGTTTTATGCTAATATTTTCATTTAGAAAACAGATTGTGTTGGTTCTGACCCGTGAAAATGTGTAGATCTATTCTGATTCATGAAGGAAGACGAAATGAACATGAAAGTATATTTTTAAAAAAATAAATGGAATACACATGATTTTTAAAAGTTACGGTTGCTATTTGAAATATTTGATTGTTAGCACCGGCTATAAACTGAAAACAATGCACCGGCTGCTAAATGAAAGTTTTGACTAAATGGGTGGAGAGTCAAGTAAAGATTTTTTAAAATGAAATCCCCCTTGAAACTCTGGACAAGTCTTATGCATATACTTAGTTTCGATGGCAAAAAGTTAGTTAGCACTTAAAGACTAAATTTACAGCGGGGCGGTCAGTGCCTATTTGGGCATGAGAAAGTAGAATGTTTATAAAGAAATCAAGGAAGTTAATTACATGATAAAATCAAAGATTAGCAAAAAGTGGAAGTCTGAAGATACGCGGATACAGATTTTTTTTTTTCAATCTTTTTGTTCCACTTAAAGGATAAGAAAACGTATGTGGCAATAACCATGCTAACATCAGTTATCTTAGGATATTATACATGTAGATCTCTTCGTAAATGAAATGACAATCCTGCACAATGTCTTTTTATTTTATTTTTACCGATCGTGGGGATATTTTTATTTAATTACAAATTAACAGGAAAACATGTATATTGACCATTGAATAAGAGAAAAAAAATCACAGATTTTAGTGATTTTTTTTTACTCAAATCTGTAAATACAGATTGAGTATATATGGAAAATCAATTAATAAACACATTAAAAAAACTGAAATCCCTAATTATTAATTCCAATTAGTTTTGTTTATTCCCGCATGATTCTTAATGTGTTTAAAGATAAATTTTCTGTAAATATCAAAATTCAGTGGTCACGCATAGTAGGCGATTTTCTTCATATTTCGTATTTTGAAACCCTTTAGTGAATTAAGATTCTAGACCACCTTAAACGGTTGCTATGGGAACGGGTTGCCACTGCAAGAGATTGCAGCAGTTTCAGCTATACAGAATCAAATCATCGCATACAAAATGTTGTGAAATTTTTCAATTATTGAAATTTTTTCATGGGCAAATGAATAATTTAATAGTGTTACCATGGTAACTAAACAGCACTTCAAAAATACATTTTTTTCATTGTACATGTATTACAATTTAAATAGCTTTAAATGAAAAAAAAATAAACTCTTTAGTTTGGCAAGAAAGATATATTAATATAACTGAAAATTGAAATCCGCTACACTGAGTGTAAACATAAACATTTAATAAAGACAATGACAGTAAATACATACATGTAATTAGTATGGTACATGTAAGTTTTAATAGTATTGAACTCTATTGATGCAGAATCTATAGATCATACATTCAATAGAATAAAGAAACACTGAACATTATTGCTTAATTCAATCCATATAACGGGGATGTAACTTTTTAAACTGCATATTTCCGATAGAAACCGGTGTTGTTGTCTAATAGTAGCCGTAACACAAGTTCTTTGAAGTAAAATCTTGAGAGTTCCTTAATAAATTTTTACGAATTATAAGTATACTACGTTCCCCCCCCCCCCCCCGGATTAGGAATTTCAATTTTTGAAATTAGTTTTTTTTTCTTTTCTTTTTGCTTGTCAACATTTCTGATGAATAATGTAGCCCCTCTACGTTCAATTCGGACCCCCCTTGAAAAATTTTCTGGATCCACGCATGGTGTCTTTAAATATTCCGCAATCAAGTTCAAAAGACTAGTTTGCTTGGACATGTGCCCAAATCATCGACAGTTATTCGATAAATTTAATGTAAATTCTTTATTTTGTAGAAAAATAGACTGATATTTTAGTGTTAAAATGTGTGTTTTGTTCCGTAAGGTTTGTCAACTACACTACTTAGCTAAAATATTTGTATAAATGACCATTTTGTTCAATGTGCGAAGAAAAACACTATTTCGGCCATTTTTTTCAGCTAGTAGCCGCATAATTTTCAAATAGAAACATTGACCGCGTTATTTTTACCAATAGCAGCCGTTTAGGTACTACACCTTGTATTATTGACGGTTAATTGACCTACAAGTTTATTACCTGTATACCTACATATACTTAATACATGGAAATATTTGCCCCCAATATATATACATGTATATATATTTTTGCTTTTTTCGCCCTCATTGTCATAAAGCAAATTTTAGTCTGGGTGAATTCAAAAACTTTTTTTTGAAATAATTGTGTTGATTCAATAAAGTCTCTATTTTCTATTTCAAACTGTATTAGGGAAATTTCAAGACAGGACAAAACCATTTACAAGTGTAGAAAGGCAAACAAAATTCAAGATAAAAACATAGGTAATCACAGATTACAAAGCTCACCGAGACGAGGCATCACCTTTATGAGGCATCACCTTTATGAGACCACCTTTATCATATTATATGACAATCAAAATTAATGATCTTGGATATTCATGGATACAGTTTTGACACAATATTGTATTATATTAAAAAATTGTATGATAATCATATGTTCATTTCATACGAAATTATAAGATACAATGTTTATCAATACAACAATATAAAATAAGATATTGCATCCTATGATTCTTACAATATATATCATATAATACAATATAATACTGTAATAAATAATGATGCAATATTATGATATTGTAACATATGATATGACATTGTATCGTGTTATACATTATTGAATTTGATCACATAATACAATATCAAAATATATGATACAATATAATATTATTATATTGCATAATATAGTATAATATTGTATTGTATGATATTATATCATATTTGATACATAATATGATCTTGTATCATATCATGCAATATAGTTTGATACAACATTGTATTATATCATATGATACAATATCATGTAATATAGTAATATATTATATAATACAATATCATATTATACAATATTGTATCATATGATATCATATAATACAATATAATGAGGTATAATATTATACAAATATTGACTGGGGTTGAGGGCAACATTGATTATATTGAATATAATCAATGTTGCCCGAAAACACAGTCAACATTTGTTTTGTTATATGAAGAAACAAACCAAAAATCAAGAAAAGATTTGAAAACAGATCGACGTAATTTTCTTGGCTCAACATAGAGTTCACGAATTTAGTTTTGCGCAAAGTTCATTTCCAAAATATCGTCGGCATCAAAAGGTCACTGGTGATATTCCACTGTCTGTAGGAACTAGGCTAAAGATGTTTTACCTGATTTTACTTCACAATAATTCGCAAATCCATATTCCCGTTATGATAACAAACCATCGCATTGCGCGTCCGTTGTTTTGCTTGCCTTGACTGATTGCCTATTGTGACGTCACCTTGTTTTGGAGTCGCGAAGGTTTATTTACGTCACCGTTTACGAATCAACAAATCAGAGGCGAATAATTTAAATAGAGGGAATATTCTCTAGATATTATTCCTAGCCGGTCAACATTAAAAAAATATTGACCGGTCAACATTTTTTGGACGAACTAACATTACAATTATTGACTATTCGTCTATATAGAGTTATATAGTGAGAATATACTACTGAATATAACAATATGTTATATAAACCAATGTTAAATATACAATATCATATCATATGACACAATATCATATATTATACAATATTGTATCATATGATACAATAGTATATATTGCAATATCATATGAAAGAATACCATGTGTTAAAATAATATATAATACAATAATATATAATATAATATTTTATCATAATATACAATACTTTACCAAACAATATCATGATACAATATCATATCATAATGTACAAAGAAATTGATACAATAGCATATCGTATCATATAACTTTTTACAATATAATACATGATATAATATTGTATCATATCAAACAATAGTGAATCATTTCATACAATACTATATCAAAGGAATCATGTTATATCATTTAACAACAAACACATCTATCAAGCAGGTTTGAGATTTTTTTAGCATCCTTGATAATCGAGATCAGGCTCTGCATCTGAAGCTACCTCTGCGTTTCATTTATATTATAGTTAAATCAACTATGCAAGTTTGAAATAATACTATTATCTATAAAACATGTGACCTGTTTCAAAATAACTAAGCCTCATTCAGCATCCGAAACCTATGGCTCAGATTCAGCATTCAAGCCTGTCAAGTGCATCAGTATCATAAGGGGCACCATCCATGCAAGTTTGGTTAAGTTAGAATCAGTAATAACTAAGATATATTTTTAAGCATCCTTGATAATGGAGATCAGGCATTGCATCTGAAGTTACCTCTGCGATTAGTTTATATTATAGTTAAATCAACTATGCAAGTTTGAAATAGTACTATTATCTATAAAACATGTGACCTGTTTCAAAATAACTAAGCCTCATCCAGCATCCAAACCTATGGCTCAGATTCAGCATTAAGCCTGTCAGGTGCATCAGTATCATAAGACGCATCATTCATGCAAGTTTATTGAAGATAGGATCAGTAATAACTAAGATGTAATCATCAAAGGTCACCTGCTCCAAAAACTTTAACCAGCTCCAAAAACCTTAACCTCATCCAGCATCCGAAACCTATGGCTCAGATTCAGCATTCATGCCTGTAAGGTGCATCAGTATCATAAGGGGCACCATCCATGCAAGTTTGGTGAAGTTAGGACCAGTAATAACTAAGATGTAATCATCAAAGGTCACCTGCTCCAAAAACTTTAACCAGCTCCAAAAACCTTAACCTCCTCCAGCATCCGAAACCTCTGGCTCATATTCAGCATTCATGCCTGTCAGGTGCATCAGTATCATAAGACGCACCATCCATGCAAGTTTAGTGAAGTTAGGACCTGTAGTAACTAAGATATAATCATCAGAGGGCACCTGCTCCAAAAACTTTAACCAGCTCTAAAAACCTTAACCTCCTCCAGCATCCGAAACCTCTGGCTCATATTCAGCATTCATACCTGTCAGGTGCATCAGTATCATAAGACGCACCATCCATGCAAGTTTAGTGAAGTTAGGACCTGTAGAAACTAAGATATAATCATGAGAGGGCACCTGCTCCAACAAGAGGCCCATGGGCCACATCGCTCACCTGAGAAACAATAGGTATGATAAAATCAGCTTAATGGAGTCATAATAAAAACTATCTGGACAATGTAGTATAATACAAGTAGATCCTGTATAAATAAAAATCAATTTTTTTCCACTGGATATCCTTATGTTTATTATCATTAGTCCCTTTTCTAACAGGATGATTTTATAGTAATATCACATGTTGAGCATTGTAGCTCTCAAAAAGATCCTAAACAATTGTTTATAAATGGGATATAAACCTACATCAACCTCTGGACCCCTTGTGAGACCCAATCGTCCAGGAATCATCCAGAAGCCAAAATCTAAACAATATTAAATAATCACCTGGCTGATTAGTTTCTGAGAAGAAGATTTTTAAAGATTTACTCTACATAGTATATTCCTATGTAAAAAATCAAACCTCCATTGTGGTCCCATCCTACCCTCGGAAGTCATAATTTTCACAACTTTGAATCTACACTACCTAAGGATGCTTCCACATAAGTTTCAGCTTTCCTGGCTAATTAGTGTCTGAGAAGAAGACTTTTAAAGATTTACTCTCTATATTCCTATGTAAAAAGTTGACCCCCCCTTGTGGCCCCACCCTACCCTCAGGAGTCATGATTTTCACAACTCTGAATCTACACTACCTTAGGATGCTTCCACACAAGTTTCAGCTTTCCTGGCCAAATGGTTCTTGAGAAGAAGATTTTTCAAGATTAACTGTCTATATATTCCTATGTTAAAAATCGACCCTCCGTTGTAGCCCCACCCTACCCCCCGAGGGTCATGATTTTCACAACTTTGAATCTACACCACCTGAGGATGCTTCTACATTATTTTCAGCTATCCTGGCCAAATGGTTCTTGAGAAGAAGATTTTTAAAGATTTACTCTATATATTCCTATGTATAAATTCGACCCACCATTATGGCCCCACCCTACCCCCGGAGGTCATGATTTTCACAACTTTGAATCTACATTACCTGAGGATGCTTCCAAACAAGTTTCAGCTTTCCTGGCTTATTAGTTTCTGAGAAGACGATTTTTAAAGATTTAATTTATTTATTCCTATGTAAACAGTCAAACCCCCATTGTGGCCCCATCCTACCCTCGGGAGTCATGATTTTCACAACTTTGAATCTACATTACCTGAGAATGCTTCCACACAAGTTTCAGCTTTCCTGGTCAAATGGTTCTTGAGAAGAAGATTTTTAAAGATTTACTCTATATATTACTATGTATAAATTTGACCCCCATTATGACCCCACCCTACCCCCCGAGGTAGGGATTTTTACTACTTTGACTCTTCATTACCTGAGGATGCTTCCAAACAAGTTTCAGCTTTCCTGGCTAATTAGTTTCTGAGAAGAAGATTTTTAAAGATTTACTCTATATATTCCTATGTAAAAAGTCGACCCCCCATTTTGGCCCCACCCTACCCCCGGGGGTCATGATTTTCACAACTTTGAATCTACACCACCTGAGGATGCTTCTACATTAGTTTCAGCTTTCCTGGCCAAATGGTTCTTGAGAAGAAGATTTTTAAAGATTTACTCTATATATTCCTATGTATAAATTTGACCCCCCATTATGGCCCCACCCTACCCCCTGAGGTAGGGATTTTCACAACTTTGAATCTTCATTACCTGAGGATGCTTCCAAACAAGTTTCAGCTTTCCTGGCCTAACGGTTCTTGAGAAGAAGATTTTTAAAAATTTACTCTATATATTCCTATGTAAAAAGTCGACCCTCCATTTTGGTCCCACCCTACCCCAGGGGGTCATGATTTTCACAACTTTGAATCTACACTACCTGAGGATGCTTCCAAACAAGTTTCAGCTTTCCTGGCCTAACGGTTCTTGAGAAGAAGATTTTTCAAGATTTACTCTATTTATTCCTATGTAAAAAGTCGACCCCCATTGTGGCCCCATCCTACCCCCGGGGGTCATGATTTTCACAACTTTGAATCTACACTACCTGAGGATGCTTCCATACAAGTTTCAGCTTTCCTGGCCAAATGGTTCTTGAGAAGAAGATTTTTGAAAATTTCTCGAAAATTTTCATTAATTCCTAATTATCTCCCCTTGTAAGAGGGCTTGGTCCTTAATTTTCACAACTTTGAATCCCCTTAGGCTAAGGATGATATGTGCCAAGTTTGGTTGAAATTGGCCCAGTGGTTCTTGAGAAGATGTTGAAAATGTGAAAAGTTTACAGACAGACAGACAGACAGACGGACGGACGGACGGACGACAGACAAAATGAATAGCTCACTTGAGCTTTCAGCTCAGGTGAGCTAAAAACTTTAACCAGCTCTCAAAACCTTAACCTCCTCCAGCATCCGAAACCTATGGCTCATATTCAGCATTTAAGCCTGTCTGGTGCATCAGTATCATAAGACGCACCATACAAGTTAGGACCAGTAGTTACTTAGAAATTGCTATCAAAGGGCACCTGCACCAAAAACTTTAACCTGCTCCAAAATCCTTAACCTCCTCCAGCATCTGAAATTCATGGCCCAGATTCAGCATCCAAGTCTTTCAAGTCCATAAGTAGGTAGGTCCAGATGCATCATCCATGCAAGTTTTGTGAAAATAGGACAAGTAATAACTTAGATACAGGACCTGCAACAAAAACTTTAACCAGGTCCGGACGCCGACGCCGAGGATATAGCATAAGCCCCCCCCCCCCCCCCCCCCGACTTCATCCCGGTGAGCCTTGTGTACAGTGCACTTATATTGTTAGCTATTGACAATTTACTTCTATATGTACATGTTTCTATATTAATCATAAAATAATACAATAACACAATAGTAAAGTGAATACACTATTCATGATGAAACTTGCATCTATAATATCAACATTTATTCTCTGATTACAATAGTAACTTTCAAATAATTTCATATTTTCACACTGCATGCTCATAATTTGTCACTATATTCGTTAACTGTATTTTATTGGAATTTCATAATAGATTCATAATATATCGGCTCAAGTGTGTTCAATTGTGGTCCATAAGTTATTACCAGATTACGTTAACCTCCAACGGGATTATCACACAATTTTGGAGTAGATTCCGAACGGCGACAAATCCTCTTTATGATCTTTTATCAACGAATTCAAGTGATGTACATATACATGTACAGAATGTGACGCGTATCAAGTTCCTATGACGATAGTAAATGACATCTTCATTTTCAGATGTTTGAATAATTGTTATTCACTTCACTGTTTGTATTCTTTATCAAATGTACTTGATGCACAAGAGAGATATGTCCATGTACCCACTTAACGTAAATTCCACAATAAAGAAAGTCCACAGCTAATATGTCCATTCCAATCAAGGGTCGATAGACGATCCAACCTGTTGGAGAGAGGCTTATGGTGAGTTCATCATGTTGACACCAATGGCTACCAGTCCACGGGCTACTGGGAACCAGTCAACTGTAAAGAAAACAGTTAGCTTTAATACACGTTCTGATTTTATAATTGTTATATGATAAGTCGTTCATTATTATTATTTGTATATTTTACTAATATTTTTATATGTATCTTTAACAACCTTAACAGGCTCAAAAATTAAAAATCTTCAAAACGGCATAGTCCACATAATATATCAATTTACAAACTTAAGTGCTCTCTCTCTCTCTCTCTCTCTCTCTCCATCAATTAAATATTGCTATAAATCTACCCCAGTGTCTGTCTCACAATGAGGTAAAGTAAATCAATAACCAAGTTTAGTTCCCATGCAAGCTCACACACCCAACGCTCCCCCATACAGAAAATAATTTGGCAAAGACCATAACTTGCAAAACATCATTAGCTCAAAACTTCCTGCAAATGTTCACATCTATTCCTTTGTCTTTAACATTTTAAAAAAAATTAAGTCTAAAAGAACCAAATTTTCAAGAAAAAAAATAATGGAAACAGAATTTCTGGTAATATGCACTTTTACACATTGTGTCCTAAATGCCCAGAGTTTCTTTGAATTCCATGGAGCAGTTTTAGAGGAGTTTACAAACTGTTTATTACTATAGTCATGTGAATTATACACAGGTCAATTTCAGCTGCAGATGTTGAACAAAAAAACAAACAACAGACAAGATTTGTACAGAAACATTTACAACCTGTCAATATCCAAGCTATCTCCAATCTACGGCTGGTGTTGAGCTAAACATGGCCTTCCCATCACTGGACCTAAACATGGCCTCCCCATCAGTGGAGTGTGTATCCTCATCTACAACAAGGCATTAATTAGCTATTAATTAATAGATATCATAATTACAATGTAGTTGTACTTAATTTATTGAATAAGTAATGACAAAAATCTCCATATTCAGCATAATATCTGTCTGTACATGTATTCTTTTCTTTGGTATTTAAAACCAAATCTATTTTCTTTCTAATTAAAATTAAACCAACTAACATATACAAAAAAAATCCAGATTTCTCTTATTAACAAACAATTAACACTGCCTGTTAAGACACAGACTTACCTGTCAGAGCGTCCTGTGTGTCTATATAACTGTAGACACACACCTCGTTGTTGTCCAGTGATCCGACCCAGAGACGGTGAGTGTTGACATCATAACTCAGGCTCCATGGTTCACCCATCTCTTGTGATTCTGTCAGTAGATGTGACAGGAACTGACCGTCCTTATCTATCATCTGTACTGTTTTGGTTCTACCATCACACACCAAGATGTGTGACAGCGCGTCAGTACAGATTCCACGTGGCCGTAGTTCTGATCCTGATGGATGTCCTGTGTAGGAGAAACGATGTCTTCCTCCACGCTCTGTCACCACTACAGCACTAGACTCACAGTCATACTCAGACACCACGACATCCCCATTGTTGTTCTCTGTTATATAGTTAGGTTCTCTATACAGTCCCAGTCCTGTGTTGTCGTTCTGTATGGTTTGTGTGAGTTGTCCACTCTGGTTGTACCGGGTTACCTTGCCTGTGTCTGTATCATAGTTATCCATCCCGACCAGTAGATCCCCAGTGGACGGGGACCAGTACACACACCGTGGTCTCCATGTAGAGTCTGTTCTCTCTATAAATGTGGTGGTTGTTTTCATATCCTTTGACAGTTTGTTGATGTTATAATTCCTATCTATATAAATCAGTTCACTCTCACTGTTCACTGTGTGGAATCCTCCATCATCATCACTACATGAATCCTTCACACGATGTAGAGGGACACCTGTTGTGTCTGTCAACATGAGATTGTTCCAATCACTGACCCAGACCCGGTCTGATGTCACACAGGAAATGTGATAACACTCATCAACACCTGTCACTGTGAGAGATTGATGGAGCTCAGCACCAGACGTCAGTTCCAGCAGACACTGGTTTCCTACGCGTCGGTTTCCTCTCTCTGTGATTTGGATTGCACTCAGTGACTCCATCACATCCTCCTTGTTGAGTGACTCAGTCATGGAGAGCTGGCTGGTGTGGAGTGTAACAGCAGTGTCTGCAATAAAACACACATCACACATGTAATGCTATATATGATTAATGAATAAATTAAAACAGTTGTCTGTTTTTGTATACTAACACACATTCTAGATGTATTAATGCAGCTTATCAATTACATTGTAATTAATTGTGATTGTGATTAATTCATTAATCACTTGAAATCATACACAGATTTATCTAAATAGTTAATTTTATTTAATAGCATATTCCTGTGTGTTTTTCAATCTTTCAGGCTATCAACAGTTATATACTTGTACATAGATTTATTGAATTAATATCAATAAGCTGCTCCTGACAACGTGTTAAGTGTGTACTTGTATGTCTCAAACAAAATATATAATACTTCTACATGATTGTAAACAATACAGACTCAGACTTACCTGTCAGAGCGTCCTGTCTGGTGATATACCTGTATATAACCACCGTGTTGTTGTACCGTGATCCGACCCAGAGACGGTGAGTGTTGACATCATAACTCAGGCTCCATGGATGGAATATCCCTGATGGTCTTATCAGTAGATGTGACAGGAACTGACCGTCCTTGTTTATCATCTGTACTGTGTTGGTTGTAAGATCACACACCAGGATGTGTGACAGCGCGTCAGTACAGATTCCACGTGGCCCTAGTCCTGATCCTGATGGATGTCCTGTGTAGGAGAAACGATGTCTTCCTCCACGCTCTGTCACCACTACAGCACCAGACACAGAGATAGGGTCAAAGTCAGACACCACGACATCCCCATTGTTGTTCTCTGTTATATAGTAAGGTCTACTATACAGTCCCAGTCCTGTGTTGTCGTTCTGTATGGTTTGTGTCAGTTGTCCACTCTGGTTGTACCGGGTTACCTTGGCTGTCTCTGTATCATAGTTATCCATCCCGACCAGTAGATCACCAGGATAACACATCCCGACCAGTAGATCCCCAGTGGACGGGGACCAGTACACACACCGTGGTCTCCATGTATAGTCTGTTGTCTCTATAAATGTGGTGGTTGTTTTCATATCCTTTGACAGTTTGTTGATGTTATCATTCCTATCTATATAAATCAGTTCACTCTCACTGTTCACTGTGTGGAATCCATTACCATATATATAACCACTCCATGAATCCTCCACACGATGTAGAGGGACACCTGTTGTGTCTGTCAACATGAGATTGTTTCTATCACTGACCCAGACCCGGTCTGATGTCACACAGGAAATGTGATCACAACAACCAACACCTGTCACTGTGAGAGATTGATGGAACTCAGCACCAGACGTCAGTTTCAGCAGACACTGGTTTCCTACGCGTCGGTTTCCTCTCTCTGTGATTTGGATTGCACTCAGTGACTCCATCACATCCTCCTTGTTGAGTGACTCAGTCATGGAGAGCTGGCTGGTGTGGAGTGTAGGATGTATCTGGGGGAGGGCTGTCTTTATGGCGGAGAGGAATTGTAGCGGTCTGAATGTTGACTGTTCATACATGTGTACATATCTCTGTAGGCTGACAATATGGCTGTTTGTTTCTATCTTCTGTTTTAAACATCTGTGTTTGAAATCAAAGTCACATAACACATTGTTCAATAGATCATATAGCACTTTGTTAATGAGATGCTTCAGTGTCTGGGCCTTTGTTAACATCTCTGATTGATAGCGGGAGAATTCTGTGCGACAGGTTTTGATATCATCTGTGATTCCTGGCAGGAGAACAGGTCTGTAAAAGAGAGCCTCACTTCTGATGGTGTGAATGGTTCCTCTGTGTTGTTGTCGCTTTGTTTTATAAGCTACTTGTATATCCAGTATTTCGTGCTGTCCTTGGCCAAAGAGAAAACTTCTGAATCTGTGTGATTGGTCCATGGAACAAGAACCACACACAGGAACTTGACAAGATTCACAGTACTTTCTATAAACATGGCTAGGATGTCTCACACAGATCTCTTGTTTTGGGATGTTGTGTAATTTCTCATGATGTGACACAACATTATGGTCTATTGTTTTGAGATTTTTCACATGGTTTTCTTTACACTTTTGACACAGATCACATGGACACGATTCACAACAGTACTCTGTGTCCCCCGGACACTTAGAACACTGATGTACTCTACATGTTGTACTTGCTGGGTCCATGGTGTGGAGGGTCTAGGTCTTTATATCATAACCTGCATGAAAAAAGTACAATGTCCATCATGGTCAATTACATACACTACTTCCAATTAAAAAGTTTTATAGATATAATATCACATTTTAACAAAATTTTAATTAAAACAGATGTTACTTTTAAGTAATAATATATTTTCTCTTTATAGATAAATGATGGCTAATCATTCTGGTACTGATTATAGAATGCTCAAACAGTAGACAAAAATATCCCCAAAAAATGATTTACAAGTGTATGGGAGAGAGAGAAAGAGAGAGAGAGAGAAATATATATATAAAGATAAAGAGAGAGAGAGACTTTCTCTGATAAAAATGTATAATCTCTGAGTGAGTTTGATCATCAAGAGTTGACCCTCAGAAAACTTACAGTGTGCATGTCATTCTCTACTGAATATGAACTATTGATCTCTCGATCTCTCTCTCTCAATCTCTCTCTCGATCTCTCTAAATGTATCTCTCTCTCTCCGTGTATCTCTCTCTCGCTTTCTCTCCCCAACATACACAGTACTATCCATCTCTCTGTTAAACATGTACTATATAATTTCTCTATCTCTCTCTCCTTTTTATATATATCTTTCTCTCCCTTTGTTGTACTGTTACTCTCAGACTCGTTTCTCTTTTTGAATTGTTCTGCTTATGTTGTACTTACCCCTCTCTTTCTCTCTCTCTCTCTCTCTCTCTCTCTCTCTCTCTCTCTCTCTCTCTCTCTCTCTCTCTCTCATGCTTTTAATCTTGGCAAAGCATCAGAGAGCAACTTCATTTTGTAACCAAAATATCTCTGTCCAGTAAAAGAAATCAACAGTGCATTGAATTTTAAAATGAGCATGTAATATCAATTAATAAGAAAACCAAAAAAACCCTCGCTAAATTTATTCACAAAAAACCCCAGTAGAATTGACAAAACATGGTATAGCAGAAGCTTATACTTTGATGCTGTTGGGATGGGTAATGTTCCTTTGCAGTTTAATTGAAATAATGACTGTCGCACTACGAGTGAAACTCTCTCTCTCTCTCTCGCTCTCTCTCTCCTCGTGTACTAATAATCTCTTTTTCTTTCAGACTTTTTCTACTCAATATGTACTACATGTATTGATCTCTCTTTCTCTCTCTCTCTCTCAACGTGTACTAATTATCTCTCTTTATTTCTTTCAGATTTTTTCTACTCAATATGTACTATTGATCTCTCTCTCTCTGTGTTGTACTGTTACTCTCAGACTTGTTTTTTTCTGTTTGGCTGTATGCATGCTCTCTCTCTCTATCTCTTTCTCTCTCAATGTGAACTAATAATCTCTATTTCTTTCAGACTTTTTCTACTCAATATGTACTATCTCTCTCTCTCTCTCTCTCTCTCTCTCTCTCTCTCTCTCAACACGTGTACTAATAATCTCTTTATTTCTTTCAGACTTTTTCTACTCAATATGTACCATAATCCAGTGAATATAATACACACTTTTTTCCCAGCATTTTTTTACCGCGAGAAAGGGGTGCGTATTGTAGATCCCTATAGGATTTTGACATATTTTTTCCCTAGGTGAAGCACGGGGTATCATACTGGCGTATTATCTATGCTGACCACAAACAGAACCGATATCCCGCTATACATCGTAACATTACTTCATTATCACATATATATTAATATTTAACCCTTAGGAAATCATTGTTATAGCATGTTATTAAAGAAAATGTATACTTAAAGTCTATTAATCAATAAACTGTTTCAAAATGTTCTTTAAAAATTAATTTGAACTGCCTATTCTTTATCTCCGTGTACGCCGCCATTACAGCTGTTATTAATAGAATGTTTAGATAATCCGGGCATGGTTGGCCACGTGCTATTTGTAACTGATCTTTGAAAACAGCTTACACATCATTTGGCTCATTTTTAACGATAATTGATTTATTGCAAATAATTATGAATATAAATAATTCTATAACCTATTCCATTAATTGAAGCCATTGTTGTGCTCCCCCACCGCTACGCTTGACACCTTGGTTATCTCAGACACTCCCCTTAGGCTATAAGTGTACTATACACAACACAACTATTTGTGCACATATTTTATTATGTTCCTGGCCTCTAATTGATCTCTTTGATCAGCATCATTTAAGAATTTAATTAGGTCCGTTATCTCCTATACCTGTTCACAGTTTTTCACTACACCGGGGTTGTGATGACAAAACAATTATATAACGCTATGTTAAAAGTAGTTGATTTTATTTACGGTAGAATATTTAATACTAGGTCTATTTAAAACATTGATTAAGAAATAAGAGATATTACCGCGATGTATTAGTTACAATAAATCCGTATTTAAAAAAAAATATTGTGTTTTTCTTATTTCTGGTAGTGTATTTCCGCGATGAAATTGAGCGTGTATACAAAGTATAACTGCTTTGTCAGGGCCGTCACTCCCCTCAAATTTGAACCGAATATCGGACCCATTCCAAATGGCAAAAAGCCGCAGATTTTCCCAATTTCAGGATAAAAATTCCCAAATGCATAATTATTTACAACTTGCGGAATTGCGCAAGCTGTTTGCTTTTTGGTCAGTAGATTAGCCGTAATTGATTAAAGCTGACTTAATTATATCATGACTGATCAGGTAATGGGGACGACACTGATAATTATTTTAATTAAAAGGTTCTCACAACTGGACTTAACCCCTGTGGTGACCTAACAAGCCCAACTAGCAGAGTCGGTTATACAGCACTAACACTGCGGGGCATGTGTGATGCATTTTCAAGTGCTCAGAAATTTACTAACGATGGTTATAAATTATTGTGATCACAGTATCATTGGTTGATAATCTTGTAATTAGATAATTAGCCTTCCAAGTAAATTCTTTGGTTATCAGGAAATCATTTAGTCTTTTGCATTACGGCTGTAATTGGGTCACAGGGTTTTACTAATACCCGTAAATACACAAGATGTCAGTAACATACATGTATTACAAAGAATTTTGCTTATAAGATATTTCAAATATTTAATCTATTAAATGAAAAATAATAATTCCACATTATATAAATTTGGTTCCCTTTTCCAAATTTGATGTTTATCTTTTTTTATTTCCTATTTTTGAAGAAATGTTTTTTTTTTAATATACGACTGTGGGTAGCCTTGATTAAAAAAAATATTAAACCAACATGTATCAATCATGTGAAAAAAAAATGAAGACTTTTTATTTTCCTGACGACTGTAAAATTTCAAATCAAAATTTAAATTTGTAAATCAACATTTATAAATAATTCTTTTTTTAAATTGAACTCTTCAAAAGGATGACTACACTTAAGGACATGCGGTATTTGCGAGAAAATTAACTTTTAAAAGAAGAATTTTTCTTTCAATTGCAGAAATGGTCCACATCTAAACTGCAACTTTACGTAATTGCGTTAAATAAAAGTATGTTGTTACCAAGTACGAATTTGTTTTCATAGGCGGGGGTCATCACGATTTCTTGAATCTCCATACGATAATGAGGACGCCCACTTTTATACTGACTTCGTACAAAGTCAGCGCATGTTTGTCTATTGTTCTCCGTTTAACAGTAGTTGTATATTTGCATTATCAAAGTTATGTCAATAGGAGATTAATAGACAAACATGCGCTCATGGTTAAAATGAGAAAAAACTGCTTCTTCTTACTTTCGCTTTCCCTGTTGTAACCAAGGGTTGATGCATGTTGAATATTATCATTCACCATGTGATTTCTCACCTCAGGTAACTTTGTGAATACAAAATTCTATCACGTGGCGTGTAAGGTAGCGTGTTATGTGCTAACTAGGACAATGTTTTCGAACACGTTAAGTTGTCAAGCATTGATTTAAAGACTTCTGTACTTTCCTGGGCGTGGTCAAATTGTTGAAACCATAGTAAATAATATACTTGTACCATATAGAATAGATAGGGTTATGATGAAAGAGTGATCACATAAACTTTAATACATAGCATTGTTATTCATGCTAGTCTAATTTTAGTACCATTCTGATAATGTCAGCTCCACCTCTCATGCATATTAATATAGATCTAATGTTTGGTCAAGGGCAGACAAGCAAAAATTCTCCTTTTTTCGAAAGTTGTAAGGAGAAAAACATAGAATGAGCTTATTGTATCACAGTCTAAAATCTTAATTCATGTTGGAAATAGATTAGACTTTTTAAAAAATTAACAAAAGTGATATTAGGTTAAGAAATAAACGCAACAGAAGCGACCGAAAAGGGCCCAAAACCCAGCGCTAAGTGCAGTCATCCTTTCCCTATTTTTTTTAGCTTGTCTTCTTTTTACTCTTAGTTAGTTCTGAGAACATCATGAGAGCTGTAAAACTTTAATTTTAAGAAGTGAACAGATTAAGCTATTAAATACAGAAGTCAGTTTGATGATATATTAAACTATCTTAAATTTTCCCAATTTGACAAAAAATGTCGATAATTTCCCAATGGAGAGGGACCCGGTCCCTGTACCAAAAAGTGCTGTGACAGCCCTGTTTGTTGATACTGAGCATTACTGTTTGGTCAATTTTTTTGATGCGTATTATACATCCAAACTAGCTTTTTTTCACCACTTTCAGGCCCAAAGTGGGGGGTGCGTATTGTACACAACTGCGTATTATAATCACCGGATTACGGTACTATTGATCTCTCTCTCTTTGGTGTCTTCCCACTTAGCTAAAATTCTGAATTTTCTATGGATGACTGATTTTAGCTAGGTGGGAATGGTGCACAGGTAAGGGTGTCAAAGATCAAAGGAAATTAATTACAGGTGAATTATAGTCTGTTCAATTATTGACCTAAGGTAAATTTATAATTAAATAAAAAAAAATCACAGACACATTTTTAAATATTATGTTAAAAATAAACAAATTATTAATTAAATTCATGTAATAGATGTAAAATTTAACAATTAAAAAGGGTTGGTTTATGATTAATGTTGGTAAATTTTATTTTATATAAAATTAATCAATTTTCATTCTTTTGAGTGATGTATACAGAATATTTTACATGAATGTGCTCTAAGCTAATGATGTTTGCTTGACGCATAATTATGTAGAAAATGAAAATTGGATTTAAAATGTTGTTAAGCAAACTTTGATTGATCAATTTAAACAGAAATGGGTCTCTGATTGCAACGCATCTATTAAAGAATGCTCTATAATTTATTTACCAATATATTTTTGTACCTAGAAATTACATAATCTCTGGTGCTTCATTGAATGATATTATTACATTACTTAAATTTAGAACAAGCAGTCATAAACTGCCAATTGAGACAGGCAGATGGAAAAATATACCTAGAAATCACCGATTTTGTAATTTATGTAAAAATAACATTGGCGATGAATATCACTATATAATTATGATATGTCCAGATTTAAAAGAATATAGAAAAAGCCTATTTACAACCAATGTTTTTTAGACGACCAAATGCTTTCAAATTTTATGATTTTTTTCATGTAAAAAATTAGCTGTTATTAATAACTTATGTAAATTTATCAATATTATAAATAAGAGAGTCAACTCTCCAGGTTGATGTGTACAGTATACACTCTTGCTTTTTGTATAATATTGTCTGTATTGTATATTTTATCTATGTTGTTTTATACAATAGGAGAATAAATGAATTGAAATTGAAATTAAATTGAAATTGAAAAGGTAAACAGACATAGTTGCATTTAATGGGCATGGACACGATATTAATCAAATTTAATTTTTCTATTTTTATTGTTAACAATGCTTTAGTAATGCATTTCTAATGACCAACCAAACTTTGAGTGTCAGTTGTAGAGATATAAGCAATATAAAGAACTCACAATTCTTTGTTATGTAAACAAGGCGCGTGCAATGTTTTTGTTTTCATTGGTTCAATATACCAGAAAACGTTCTTTTTCAGGCTGCATTATTTTTCTTTTTGCCGATTAGTTTTAGGAGATATTAGAAATGCCTTGCTGAATCATTGTAAACATTAAAAACGGAAAAGTAAAATTTTGACCGAAATCGTTACCATGCCCCTTTAAAGTTTATTCTGAAAAATTTCATAATCAACAACAAACTTAATTTGTTTGCCACTTATAACTTATTTGGAATACTAGTATCATATACATGTACTGCGGTGTGTTGTTTATTTAAGCAATTGCTTGCTAGGCTTATTAAATTTATTTAATTTTATTTATTTTTATTTTTTTTAAACTTTACCTTATTTACTCAATTTATAAATATGAAACCATTCAATAATTGATAGTACTTAAATTTAAATTTTTAAAACACTGTAAATCCATATTGTCAAGAATATCTAATAATATATCACAGGTGATTTTTATACAGGTAGTTTACACCTAAAACAGACTATACTCAATGCTCACTCAGGTGTGAAAATCACAATTTTAGCTATGTGGGAATAAGAATTTCAGAATTTTAGCTACGTGGGAATAAACCCTCTCTTTGTTTCTCTCTCTCTATCCTCAGTGTGTACTAATTATCTCTTTTATTTTACTTTTGATGTTACATTTTCATTTAAATGGTTGGGCGGAAGTTAGTTACCAGTTACATGTATCTCTTTCTCTCTACATGTATCTCTCTACATGAATTTTTTTCTCTCTCTCCAAATACCTCTCACTTTCTCTTCTCAATATATACTATCCATCTCTCCCTGTTAATCCTGTAATTTCTCTATCTCTCTCTTTGTCTAAGTTAATTCACATATAATTATCAAATGAGTACAGGAACAAACCAAATTATACATGAGGTCATTTGACTACTGGCTTATGGTCCATGCTTTTCCCCATACCCTGGCTGATTATTGGACTGTCCCCCGGGCAAATAATTTGACAGTATCCCAGCCCTGACATTACCACAAGGATAGTTTTCCCTTGTTTGAAAAAACAATCACTAA
The DNA here is from genome assembly GCA_020458035.1 of Magallana ariakensis. NCBI lineage: Eukaryota > Metazoa > Mollusca > Bivalvia > Ostreida > Ostreidae > Magallana > Magallana ariakensis. The sequence continues at coordinate 358,758 of CM035813.1, forward strand.
ATGGGAATGAGGGCAGTTCTTATTTTGTTAATCTCTTGGTAAGAAATTGCTATGCTCTCAAGCAACGGTTCTTACCATAGGGTTAACACAATGACTACTGCCCCCATACCCATTTAAGAGCTGTATTCTATAATGTCTATGAATGACACACAACAACGAACTTACGATAGCAATAGGTCACCTGAGTAACCAAGAAAGGAACAGGTTAGCTGCCTTATGAACAGTTTATAATATTCATGAATACTATACCGTATAAGATTCCTCTTTTCTTTCTCTTGTCTACTGTATCTTTGAAAACCATACTCTATAGACCTAAAAAGAGACCACACAATTCTACACAACAGTACATGTATTACATTAACCTAAAAGACAAACAGGAGAACATACATGTAAATAACAAATACCGAACTAATGCTGATATCAGAAAGAGTCATTTCAGGTACCGGTACATGCATTTATTCAAAGAGTTTTATACTAGTATTGGATCAATTTCTTTAGGATATGAATTCTTTTGTATTTTACTTATATTCTGACTAGGTAATGGATAAAGTTGATAACTCTGTACATTGCTATCTATATTACACATGAATTTAAGTGAAAAGGGGAATAACTCTTTTCATATTAAACTGGCGACAAAAGAGATTGAGTTGTTCCCCTTTTCACTCTGTTTGACCAGTTAGACTGTTTGATGTAATGTAGTAGTATCAACGACACTTAGCTGAATCAACCTCCACATTTGTATGTGGGTAAACATAAAATCAACTCAACAATTGATTCTATCATTGAAAGAATACATAGAGATTAGCTCCATAAAATGTGATTAAAATGATCAACATTACCACACTGATTAGGTAGTGTCCAAGAAGGCTCACTTTAATTTACTTCCAGTTTTGTACTTAATGTAAACATATATTAATCAATTCACCAGATTTATACCAGTGTTGAAAAAATAATGAGAGATTAGCTGTACAAATTACTGATGTTTCATAATAAAATAAATGTACATACTATACCATGACTATTTGTTGGTTTTCCATAACTGCATGGACCAATAGTTACTACCTTCAATGAGGATGAAACCTAAAAAGTTAGCAGAATATCAACTGATCTATATTTAATAAACATTAAGGCATCACTTGATTAGTGTTCAAATTAATGTTCATCACATGTAAACTTTAAGAAATATATTAGCCCTTTTTCTACCGAAATCAAATGCTATCATTATTTTTTATTAATTGGAAAAATGTAATCAACAATTTAACAAAATTCAGAAAAATAACAATTGATCTGTTTACTAATATATTCCAGATTATCACATTAAAACACATATAAAACAGAAGATGAAATTATAATTGGGGCGATTATAAAGTCTCCCAAACGAACGAGGCTATCATATAGAGTAGAGATGACCCACAAAGTTTCATTATGTTCCCAGGGGTCCTTTACTATATATCAGGTGAACCAACATGACCCAAGGAACAAGAATATATATGGTTTAGGGGTGGAGATATCAACCGTTTTCAAGTTATTTGTGCACTTCCTGTTTGAGGGGGGTCAGGACCACCCCCAGGGCCCATGACTTACATACCATATGATGGCCCTTGACACAAGGATCAAGAATATATATGGTTTAGGGGTGGGGATCTCAACCGTTTTCAAGTTATTTGTGCACTTCCTGTTTGAGGGGGGGGGGGTAGGACCATCCCCGGGGCCCATGACCTACATACTATATGATGCCCCTTGACACAAGGAACAAGAATATATGGTTTAGGGGTGGGGTTCTTAACCGTTTTCAAGATATTTGGGCCCTTCCTGTTTGAGGGGGGTCAGGACCTACCCCGGGGCCTATGATCTACATACTACATGTATTTGATGCCACTTAACACAAGGAACAAGAATATATATCGTTTAGGGGTTGGGATCTCGACCGTTTTCAAGATATTTGGGCCCTTCCAGTTTCAGGGGGGGGTCAGGACCACCCCCGGGGCCCATGACCTACATACCATTTGATGCTCCTTAACACATTAAACAAGAATATATATGGTTTAGGGGTCAGGATTCTAACAGTTTCTGAGATATATGGTCATTTCCAATTCCTGAGGAGTGGGGATGACCTCAGGGGTCAGATCTTATAAACCCTAAATATTGCCTTTAACAGTCAATATATGATTCTGAAAACCCTATATTATTATCTTAGTCCGTTTTTAAGTTATAACCATTTACAATAGAGTCTTCGATTTTTACCATAAGGTTCAATGTAAGACCCCACACCCTTTTGACCCCCCAGAAAAGTGGTTGACCAACCCCAAATGAGAAAAATCAAACCAGTGTGCACATCTAGATATGCAGGGCTATCGTATCCTAGAGTTTTGTACAATTCTGTTCAGCCATCTCTGAGAAACGCGACGGACAAGTTCAGAGCGAGAAAGAAGAAGAAGAAGAACCGTACAAAAACAAAAACTTCGTTTGGGAGACTTAATGAACAACAACTTTGATGAATATTCCTGGACTATGTTCTTTTTTCTATTCCTAAGCTAGAGCTACAAAAAAAAATTTAAATAAAAAAACAATTTTTAATGCTTGTTTGTTAAAGATTTATTTTCACCTAGGAAAAGTATTTAAAATGAAAATCAATATACACATGTATATGGTACATGTAAATAAATGCTCTTATAAATAATTTAAATGAGCAAGTTTACAACTTTTGGTTTTATAATGTAATTAGTCATTGTATCGATTTACCGGTAACAAAAGTTGATATGTGAATATCATAGATATGACATTAGAACTGTGACCAAACACAGATTTGTTCATTAACTAAAACTCAAAATGACAGTCTCAATATAATCAGTTAGTACTGACACTGACAAGAATTGATGACTGAAAGATCTGTCACCAGTTTCCTCTCTTATTCAGTACCAATACAACATTTAACACCAGCCCCCCCTCTCTCTCTCTCTCTCTCTCTCTCTCTCTCTCTCTCTCTCTCTCTCTCTCTCTCTAACATTATTAATTTACATTTAACAAAATAGCATCACTTAGAGAAATACATTCTGGGGTTTTTTCTAAATTCATTTACTTACCTTACTTTTTCACTAATTGTTGATGGCTGTCAAGCGTTCACTTCCACTGGCCAATATCTGTGCCTGAATAAAAAAACCTCAATTTTAAGGTATGGTGATTTGTTCAACACTTCTTTTATGCATTCACATTTAAGGGATACTTAGCACAGTATGTTAATTAATAATATCAATATACATTTACATGTGTGTACTCTTGCATGTGTGATAGTGTGTATATAAAGGCTCAGTACTGCCACGCTCCTACCAGCAGTACAGTCCCTGAAATGTTCTACTTTCCCATTTCTTTGTGCGTCACCCTGCGCTCACCGTGCGTTCACCTGCGCTCTCCGCTCCGCTCCATTCGCGCTCACCATTCACAAAGCGCTCACCATGTGTTCACAAAGCGTTCACCTTGTGCTCACTGTTTGTTCAGCATTCACTTATCGTTCAGTCTGTTTTCCTTCATTTTCATTCAAAACTCCATAGTAAAAGGATCGGCATTTGCTTGTCGCAAGAAAATGAGGATTGATCACGTGCAAAAAAGTAGAAAGAAACTTATATTTTACATCATTTTTTTAAATTAGAATTTAATCCGTAGAATTTAAAGTTCACATTTTTGAGCAATCGATGAACGATTCAACACATATATAAATAGACAACATTATAAATAAGTTACAGGCGTTTCACGATTCACATAATTCCTTCCATGTCCGATCACAAAATCCATGCCTGACAATAAACTGAACAGATTAAATTAAGAAATGAAAGACAAATAAAAAATGTGTGTGAATTTATTGAGTATCAATTAATCAAAATCCAAATGATTTATCAATAAATGCGATGCTTTTACTAAGTGATTTTAATTTGCTGAATCATGTTTACAATTCTAGCCAAACGAATTGGCTGATTACCGGTAAACTCACTTGATTATTATATGATAAGGAAAAAATGATGTTAATGTTTGTTTAAACAATAAATAAAAGTACTTTATCTAGTGTATTCATAATACTTATAAATATGAAAACAAAAATGTAACCGCTTACCTATTTGTTTACGTAACTGTGTACACTCCGCGTTCGATTTAATATTTCCGATGCACATGTAATTAAGTTACCTCGTTCCATAGATTTTCGGTTTTAAGCATGAATTAGTCTTTTTCTTTCAATTTTACACTCTTTGATTTTCATTGATAAAATTTTTAATGTCTTAAATTTCGTTTTAATTAACTCTTATTCCAATACAATGTAAATATAACTGGTATGTTATAGGATAGGATAGAGATTATTTGCAGGATAGGATGCAGTTTACACGATATTGGTCTGGATAATTTTGTCAACTTTCACGATAGCAGCACTGTACATGTAGTTTTATTTGTTATTTTATCCTGATTACCAACGAAATACAATGTAAGGATTTAACTCCCAAGACACTCCGAATAAACCATTCATCTTGCGTTCATAAAGCGTTCACATATCGTTCACCATGCGTTCACAGTTCACTTTGCGCTCCGTTTGCGTTCAGAGTTCACACATCATTCACCCTTCATTAGCGTTCATCAAATTCCGATCAGCGTGCGCTCACCGTTCGCTCAGCGTACACTCAGAGTGCGCTCACCGTTCGCGCAGAGTGCGCTCACCGTACGCTCAGAGTGCGCCCACCATTCATGTGGGAAAGTAGAACGTTTCGGGGACTGAAGCTAGTGGGGTAACCCTTTAGCTCAGTCGGTAGAGCGTTGGTTTTTAAACTGAAGGGTCACGTGTTAGAGCCTGGTGTAGCTCACTCCTCCTCTTCTATAACACATGAATGTTCAATTACTCTGACACATCATTGCTATTTATCCATTCACCCTTTTCAGAAATCAAATTTTCATCAGAAATCCTCATACCTGACTAAAAAGATTGACCATCCTCCTCCTAGAAACATTACAAAATCATAGTTTATCTATAAACAAATTATAGCACTTGCTTGTTCTGTCACTCTCTATGTACATCTAACATTACATGTATCTTTATGTATCTCTCTCTATGTCTTTGTTTTTCTCTCTGTCTCTCTGTCTAAAAAAGATTGACTACCCTCCCCATAGAAACATTACAAAAGGTTTATCCAATATGTTTTACGGTGCGACCGTTGGGGCGAGCGCAGCATGTGATCAAATAATGAATTATGATAAATCATTCAGCAGATTTACAGTTACAGTAATTTCCCCTAATTGTGACGTTAAAGTTCACGTCGGTCAAGTGTCGTCCGTCTCTTTAACTACCCTGAAAAAACTACGCGAAATATATACTGTTTTATTTACTTAAAAAGCATGATGTTCTTGAAATTACACATTTTATCTGTTTCTCAAAAGTTTTATTTTGATTCTCGCGAGAAGATGAGAACGCCAAGTATTTTGGAATTGCATTGATGGTCGAAATTTACTGACGCCAAAAATTTCTGTCGGATCAATGTGTAAGAAATCCATTGTGACGTCACTCGAAAGGACAATAACTCCGTTAGTCTTATGTAATGGAATTACGTTGTGTTATCAGTAGGGTTGGATACCGGTACCCTGTACCAATAATGTACCGAGTAGTTGCTTTAAAAATACCGGTAAAATACCATTTAATATCATTTAATACTGGTACTAATAACGGTTTTTTGAAACCTTTTTATACATTTAAAATAATTTAAATAAACGATTTCAGACTCGCTAAAATCGAATTCTCTGCGTATTAAAAGGATAGGCTAATTAACGAAATATGTCCTTTATCATTCTTAGTACGATACTTCAAGGGCTGTCACGGTTCCAAAAAATTTCGGGTCGGGTCGGGTCATAAAATTTTCGGTTCGGTTTCGGGTTTTTCGGTTCGGGTCAACTTTCAAATCAAATTCATTTTTTTTAACTTCAAAAGTTTATTTTTTCTATTTCTTCACTCTTTAATAACAATCTTCAACGCAATAACTAGTTTCCTGATTAGAAATTCAAATACATTTGATGATTTTAAACAGAGACTTTGTTATTTAGGTCTCTGTTTTAAATTAAATATTTAAAAACGATATTAATTCATAGAATAATTTCACCACAGATAACTTACTTTTAAAGCCTTATGTACTACGGATGATTATCAGAAAAAAATCATTGTAAACTTCTGTTTTCATTATGAAGTTCCTTTCTTGATAGTTAAAAATTACATGTACAAGTTTACCTGTGGCCGATTTGTAATACATGTCTTTCGTTTTAAAATATATATTGATGAAGTCAACGGAAGTGAATTTCTGCAAGCATTTTGGACTCCGTTTTGGGAGTCTACGCATGCACACTTGTACAAAATATGGCGATTTTTCTATGAAAACATGGGGTCCACAAGAAATCATCTTGCAAAGTGCTGCATGTGTTGGCAGACTTCTAACATGTTTTAAAAGACCCTAGATATAATTTTCTATCGATTGTATTTGCATAAAATAGGGGTTTGTTTGCACTTAAGAAAGTTATTTATCTCCGAAGTTGGATGTTTGGACGATGCTCAAAAAGTGATATTTTTGTATTTTTCATCGAATTTTATCTTTATTAAAAGGTAAATTGCATTAAATTTTACATGTTACAATTGAAAATCACCAAACATGCAAATTGATAAGTGCGTAAACGAAAAGAGCTCCGATTACTAACAAAAACTGGCTGCTCTAGCGATGATTCAAAATGTCTTATTTGTATTGAAAAAATAGGATTGTTTAAAAGCCTAGAAAATTAAACAAATTGTCACTCTAGACACAATAACTAGAACAGATAATTATCATCAAAACAATTATAATCGCTCGTGGCGTTTCTGATGTTAGGAAACGATGTTAAATACATAATTATTCAAGAAAATTGAATAATTTAGCCTAAAAATGATTAAAATAAGACTTACTTTTATCAAACAATGATAAATAAACATATCCAAGCGTTTATTTCAAAACAGTTAATATAGTTGTGCACGATCACAGTTATTTGTGAATTTTTCATTTTTAAAATTAATCTTACGTCATACAAGTAAACAATTATGAACATATGACATAAATAATAAACGTTCAGAAATGTTTTTGAGTCACAGTTTAAAATTAAGTTTTGGTGTGTTTTTGCCCAATTTTAGAGATTTATTGCCTGACGTCAGACATATCTAAGGTTTAAAAGTTACAACATCCGAAACAGCGCAGTCAACAATGGAAAAAAGATTTATCAATGCATTTTAATAATGTGATGACCTTCAAATTTGCAATTAACGAAAACATTGTAATGGATGTTAACAATTAAGCAATAGTGAGCAAGTGTTTAAAGCAAAAAGGAGGTTCACTGTGCACGTGTGTAATTCGGGCTGACTATATTTAGTTAGGATAAAACTTCAATTGTGCTTGCGTAAATTAGAATTCTGGGAAGAAATTAAACAGTTTGTGTTAGAATTAAGAAATATTCGAAGACGTTATGAAACCGGTCAGTTTCTAGGTCAAACTGCGCATAAATGTATTGGAAGACTGTCATGGGAATCGTCTGCAGCCACAGTCAAGAGTCCGCGTATATCTTCCCAACTCTCTTAGTGAGATTGAAAAGTAAATATATTGTTTGCCACCAAACCATGAAAATCAGATAGCTATGTCAACAAAATTACAACTTTAAGTATTAAGTAGGTGTGCAGTCATACATTGCATGTACACCGCTACACGCTTATCTTGTCACCTACATGTACAGCCATAAAAATAAGGATGCAAACTTAATGTGCACCCGCCTATTATTATTGTTCTGGAAACTATTTACCTAGTATTTTAAAAGATTGTGTATTGAATTTCACTTTTGCCTTAAAATTAAAATTCCGCTGGCTGACTTTCTTAGCTTTTTAAAAAGCTAACCTTGCCATGCTTAAAAATAGATAGCACTGTTTCAACGGTTGAAGGGGAGGGGGTGTCATCACAACAAGTTATTACCTAACGAGGCAATTAAAGGCCAGCACATTAAACATGCATCGGTTTATTATTTTTTTTTTTTAAAGAAAAACAAAAATGTTGTTTTGCAGGGGTTCAAATTTTTTTTTATGATGGTCAAGTCCAGGACTTAAAGAGTAAATTTTAGGCAAGTCCGAGGAAGAAATTCCCAAGTCCACATTGTCATGATTGATAGATAAAATTATATCAACCTAAACATCACCAAAACTAATGTTATAATTTCTTTTAATTTGTTGCAATGAATAAAAACTATATGTTTGAAATTATGTTTTATTTTATTCATTTTATATCATTGTATTAAAGCCACGGCCTGTCGTCACGCCAGTGGCTTTTGGAATTCGAGAATTCTCTTGTTTTCATAAGTTTTGTCCGAGGAATTATTATTTTTATCACACCTCGAGTCACCCCAGGCTTCATGTTCCTCACAGGGTCTTTCATTTGTCGTTCCTTTGCGTATATTACCAAAATTCAACAAACTTACTGCCGTTTGTCATAGGGGAGAAACATGAGAAAATGTGTAAAAGCAGGTCATACCGCAACGGAAAATAAAAAGACAGATTGTATTTTCGAAATATTCGTAATGCTTATGTGTTCATTAATGCAAAAAAATAACACATTTTTATTAAATCCATGATGGAATTTGATTTATTTTTAATTTTCGAACTTTTTTTTTAATTTAAAAAAGATGAGCAAGACACAATGCCAAGTCCCTGGACTTCGGCGATTCTAAATGCCGAGTCCGGATCCGGAATTTGTTAATCCGGGACGTTGGGCTTGAGGAATTTTGAACCCCTGGTTTTGGATGTAAAAAGCAGCATTGAGCAAGTTCGCTGTACACGTGTGCAATCCAATAGAAAGGCCTCTTCATTTGAACGGTCAATTTTTTTTTTGGGGGGGGATCGCAATTTTTTACAAGTTGTACCTAATAATTATAATATTACACGGTAGAATGTAAACTATAATTGTGTTCGGTTATCATTTCTAAACAAAATTGCCAGTTTGTATTAAAGTATTTACTAAGTATTGTTACGTCAGCTTAAATATTCATTAGAGATACGAAGCAGGCATGGTCGTTTACTGTGCTTTGAGGGATTTCATTCATTGTAAAAGGGGTGTAACTTCCGTGTTTTACTCAATGTAAATAATAAGTGCATAGTTATCGATTGATTCGCTAAAGTAAAGTAAAATTAATATATAAGAAGTTGTTACGAAACAAATGCCAAAAAAGAGTTTTATTGACTCCACAGATACGGGTATTATGGAATGCACCCCCTCTATGGAAGAGTTCATTTATGGTGTAAACTCGGTGGGCAATTTCAATCTGCATAAAAGGAGGCACAGGATTAATTCTACTTCGCCCCATATTGTCAAAATCTTGGGAGCAGTCCATAATTTTACGCGCCACTGTAGTGGAATAATCCATGATAGGAAGCTAAGCATTATTGTATTGTGTTCGTAATTAAGTTTTAATTGCTATATTTTTATTTTGTTGGCAGCAAATAAAGTTTTAAGAGAAAATTACATGTCCGCAAACTATTTTAGGTTCAAAATAAATAATATGTAAAATTCATTTAAGTAAAAACCCCCCTTAGTAAAGATAATTTGATTATAGAATTAGATTAAAATACATACAACCAAGTTCTTGCAATGAAATAAATTTGTTTAGTCAGGCAAGCTTTTAGGAAAGCTATTACTTGTTTAGAACTAAGGTGCATAACTCGCACGTTGTTTATATTAGAAAGAAACACCATTTTACCGCAATGCATGATGGAGCCAAAGACTCCGTTTTCGGAGCCCCGACAATAGTCTGTCCCAAGATATTTTTCCCGCATATTTTCTTAAATTATTCAATATTTATAAATACCTCATGGTTCAGACGATGTTCATTCAACAGTATGAAAAAATCCCAAGATTTTCCCTTTGAAACGCCCCCTCTAGCTTGTCGGGTATCAATACACGGCTAAAAGTAAAAAGTCTACGGGGTTTTTCCATTGCTAAGGAGATGAAGACGCCCGGATGATAACGTTGAAAAATTGAGCGAGGTGTCCCGAGTACTTCCGAATGGAGAAAAGATGTCAATATTCCCCATTATAAATCTCTGTAGGAAATCTGTTTTCGTTGCTGTGAATTTTTACGAGGGAAAAATGATAATGTGTGAATGAAGTTATCTTGGAAATTTTCCCTTTCATCGATTTCAATTGCACTTCTTTCACAGGTATGTGTATTTTTATTAAAAATCGTCCAAATGTGCAGCATAAATCAGGTCCAGTACAATCTCCAGATTTAGCTATATAGCTTGAATAAGCTAAATAGCTTTATTAAGCTATGCAGAGTAGCTTTATTTAGCTATTTTGTCATACATTTTTCTTAAATGTGTAATTTTTTCAGTATGTATAAAAAATCGCACTTTAGTGCAGTGATAGTTTTCAACTTTGAACTGTTCTGTAAACAATGCATCTAGAGATTACTCATGACTTTGTGTCTCCTTAAGAGACTTTGCACTTAAAGTTCTAAAAGTTTTGGGGCAATTGATTCATGACCACACAGTTACTTCTTAAATGAAATATAAAGGAGGTCAGTTATGGTAAACAAGATAATTGATTGGTAATAATTCAGCACAATGAGAAGAAATCATACTTATCCATGCATCATTGCACACAAAGTAGTGGACAGTTACCCAAACAATGGAAATATATTGTTTGCTTAAAAGTGTTCAAAAGCTGCAATGTTAAAACTATCTTTAATTAGGGTTAAGTTTTTAATGGTCAATGTTGCAAATATGATAAGCACGTTAATTGCGATTTTTTGTCTATTTCTTATAATAATTATTTTCTTCAAAAACTGAATATAAATAGCTTAATCAAGCTATTTTGAATAGCTTAATAAAGCTATATAGCTTTTTCAAGCTATAGGCCTATAGCTAAATCAAGAGATTGTACTGGACCTGTAAATATCTTGGGACATACCTATAGACTGTTGATAGATATACGTGCAAAACAAAGGCAAATCGCAATTACTTATCATGAATTACTATTATAAAGTGTTTTCATGAAAGATTAATTTCATAAAGTAACGTTTTGTGCCTCTGGTGTATTTTCGAAATTGATCCACCCCAAAATATTTGGTCAGAAGTGATAGACGGCGCTTGATTCGATACCGAAACTAGGAAAATGGAGGGGTCTCCGTAATTCATCCTTCATATTTTCGGAAGTTTGATACCACAGTTTAGAAGGACAAAGAATCGTGATTAAAACAAAAAATAAAAACATTTGGAATTCCGACAATAGGCCTAATAGTCGGATGCACGACGAAACCGGATACTGATAGTATTCGTTACCTACAAAACGACTGTAGCACGACGGAATCATATGAGGGAATAATAGGCATAATGCAAAGCGAATCACATCATTAAAAAAACCACTTACATATTTCTTTTCTTAGACGGACACCATTTAAACTACCTAGCCTAATTGGATAAAAACGCCCTTCCCTTTCCTCTTTCCAAAATGTCGTCTGTTCTGCTTCAATACACGTCCAAAAAATGTTTGGTGTTTTCGGCGTCAAACAATTTCGACCCCAAGTCTTTTCGGTTCCAGATAATGAATATAATAAATTTTGATAACTATTAAAGTATTCCGTTTTTAATGTTATAATTACAATTTAACGGTTAATATCACTTAATTGTATCTTAATTTCAGTCATCAATATACTCGATGATATAACTTTTTAGGTGTGTGGATGGGGGGGGGGGGGTGTTAACCGGCATGTGGTCAGGAAAATAAGGTTAAGGCCGAACAAATGACATCAGAAAAAGGATTCGAACTCATGACTTACAGATTCGTAGTAAACCTTCTAACCCACTGCGCTACGCTGTTAGGTGACAATCTTGGGGGAAAAAACTACTTATAAAATTACACTTAATTTTATTGTTTATTTCCATAAATAGTACGTCATAACATGGAGGTGTCCCATAACGTTACCATTTTAAATTTCCCGGTATCTAGTTATTCACGCGATCGAAGAAGAGGGCCATTGTAACTGCGGTACTGCTCTTTTGCAGGGCTTGAGATGGAGGGCAGGCAACCTTTACTTTAACGTTGAAAAAAAACCGACAGGGGAACTAAATGACTCTAAGAGGATGCATTGTGTATTATTAGATATAGGGTATTTATTTTTATTATGAGAAAAATATATAACGTCAGGTGCCTGTGGATGCATACTACTGGCATTCTCATAAGGTTGTTTTTTGAGGGTTTTTTTTTGGGGGGGGGGTGTTTTTTGTTTTTTTTTTTTGGGGGGGGGGGGGTTGCAGTATATGCATAATTGTACATGTAGGTTGAATTTAACGAGCTATTGAATTTCAGATGCCAGAATGGAATATTTCGGAAATGAAAAAATGTAAAAAATGTAAAAAAAACAAAAAACAAAAAACAAAAAAAAAAAACAAGAAAAAAAAAATTCAACCTAATGTAGTGTACAAATCAATTATCTTGTTGGATTGTTTTAATTTTGTCATTAAAGCTAAACACCGCTAGTAAAAAGGCACCGTCACAGAGGTACCTGGTATATATTTATTTTACATGTTTTAGTGTCTTTGCCTGTGATAACACTACGAATTGATTTTGTACTACTAAGGCCGAGAGCACCATTCATGCTTCACCGCATTCAGGTATTTCATTCACCCGAACACTTTCATTCATTCATTCATTCATTCTCTCTTTATTTCCTCCTTAAGGAGATTTCATAATGCATAACATATTTACAGTGTTATAATTTCAACACATAGTGAAAATAGTTATATACAAAAGAAAAAAAATATATATAAGAGAAAAAAAAAAAAGTCAGTGTATAATGGGGCGGATCCTTTTGAAGTAGTACGCAGCAGCGTCTCTTACAAACCGAAAATTAAATAAGTGTAAGTCAATGCTGTTATGAGCAGCGGTAATGGCGGAAAACGATCTTGCTCCTAAGAGGAAGAGATAACTGTCACGTTGGTTCAAACCACACAAGTCAGCACTTAACTCAACACTGAATTCGTTGATGATAGTATTCCACCAGGCGTCTCGAAGTAATAATGTTTCTGCACATGAGGTGGTAACATGCTCGAAAACATTGGTGAAGGAAGAGTTACACAAGATACATGTGTCTTGAGGTATATGTCTTGAAGCGTCCACAGTTTAACAACGAATTTGCCGAGTTCCACTTCATATATATTTCTAGGAATTGTCCAGAGAGCAATGGGGGGCTTTCCTGCATTTATGATGTTGAATGATATGAAGTCTGGATCTGAAATCATCCGTTGACATCTGGAATGAAGATGATATTCAAACACAGAGGCTTTCACGATAGTTTTCCATTCTGATTTCGGGGGGAAATATCCTTCGTCTAGGTAGAGTAGGAGATGATTCAGGAGACTGTATTTTGAAAGGATAGAGATTATGTCCGGAATGAATCCATATGGCTTACAAGCTGGTGAGTAAAGATATGAGAAAAGCCTGTGGAGGAATATCCTTTTGGGTAGAGTTTTGGTGTCAAGTTCACAAAGGCGACCAAAGAATTGGAGTTTTCGTATGTCGATTTCAGAGGAAATTGGAAGAAGACCCAGTGTGGCAACGCACTTTGAAAAAATTACGCACATTGAAAAAATTTTTCAAAGTGCGTTAAATTTTGGACAAAATCAACGCACTTTGAAAAATTTTTTCAAAGTGCGTTAAATTTTGGACCAAGTTAACCCACTTTGAAAAAAATTTTCAAAATGCGTTATGAAGGTACATCAACATTTTTTAGTATCGAGACACTTAACGCACTTTGAAAAAAAATATGTATAAATCACAAATTGTGAAATTAAATTCTTAATTTGTCGATAGTATGATGATTTGTTACACTATTGAATCTAATTTACCGTCTTAAAAATCGGGGATAGGGGTGGGAGTGGGGGTTAGCCAAAGATACAGGTCAATTACCAGTGCTTCATTTCATTGATTACGTACAGGAAGGTCCCCTACCCCTCTTTTTTCCTTCCAAAACGTGTTTGATATTCAGCAACTTAGAGTAAATGTATAAAATCAAAAAAAGGAATACGCTTTGTTGTAAATTAAGTGATATTGAAAAAAAAACGAGCTGGTCAAACAATTATTTCTTCAATGGTATGTCAAAGAATCTATAAGCGTTTCAACATAAACCCTCTTTTCAAATTCTAATTAAATAAATCACTTCATTTAAAAAAAAAACTCCATGTACATTGACAAACATTAAATTATTATAAACTTAAAAACTGATCCTCTAAAAGATCATGTTGTTTTTGATAACCATAACTAACGTATCCTTTTTTAAATCATGTTTGTTTATAAGCACATGCAATTGAAGACAGTTTAAATATGTTATACATAATCTCCATTATCAATAAATAAATTAAATAATTTTCGTTTCTGGCACAGTACAATGTACCAGATAATTAGTAAGTTTGCTGCATACACAAAAAAGGAAAATGCAGTTGCTAAGCGATGCAGTTTATGTCATATTTGGATAATTCAGATCTCCCGAGTTGTTCTTTATGTAAATTGTCGAACGGCGTAAGCTTATGAAAAAAGGAAAAAAAATCTAATCTAAAAACTGTTAATCAAGTTAGCTGAGAATGCAGAGGGTTCTTTCTAAAGTATATCCCATTAAGCTACACAAGGTTAAAACAATTACTTATTGTATCTGAAATTAAATATAATTTCGACTAAACCCTGAACAATTTTTTTTTCAAAGTGCGTTAATATCGATGATATCAACGCACTTTGAAAAAAAATAATTTTTTTTCAAAGTGCGTTGACTTGGTCCAAAAATTAACGCACTTTGAAAAATTTTTTCAAAGTGCGTAATTTTTCAAAGTGCGTTGTAACAACCCAGTAAGGACTCGCACATATCAGATCTGGTTTGTTTCGGAAGCGACATTGCATGTTTGCAGATGAAATGTTGGAAGGTGTTGAGATTTTGAGTGTCCTTTTGCCTCAAGTCGCACCATAGCTCAGATCCATAAAGGACGGAGGGGAGGACAACTTTCTTGTAGAGTTTGGAAATAGTTCTAGGACTAAGATGCTCGGATATTTTTAGTGCAAAGTATGCTGCTTTTCCTTTTCTACATGCGTTTGCTGTTCTCTCGCTAGGGTCTAGTTTTGAATGTAGCAGAATTCCTAAGTGGTTGTTCGTTTTTGAAAGGTGAACAGGATGAGCACCAATTTGCCATTTAAAGTAAAAGTCGGAAGGAGTCTCTGATGGGTGAAATCTGAGAATACTAGATTTGTTTGCATTAAAAATGAATCTCCATCGTTTGGAGTAGTTGTATGCTATTTCCAGCGTTCTTTGAAGACCGCTGGGCGAAAGCGCTATTAGAGAAATGTCGTCAGCCAGCGTTGGATTTGAGCTAGTTATGTCATATATACCAATGTGAATGGACTGATCTTCAAGTTCTTGTAGCAGATCGTTGATAAACACAAGGTATAAGAATGTAGAAAGAACACCACCTTGCCTGACTCCTTGAGATACAGGGAACCATGCAGAGTACGACTGATTAGACACAACTGAACAAGATGTGTTAACGTGACAGTCGTCTATTAGGGTCCACAGACGTCCCTTCACGCCGAGTTTATGCAGTTTGTACATGAGGCCGTGCCTCCAGACAGTATCAAACGCCTTTTGAGTGTCCAGGAAGGCGACGTAGGCAGGACTTCTATGTTCAATATAATGGTAAAGGGTCTCTTGTAGATTAAAGGAGGCAGTAATACACCCAAGTCTCTGCTGAAAACCTTGTTGTTGTAGATTAGGAAAGGTAGCAGATATAACGGAAAGCGAGTAGTTCTGTTTAGCAGGAGTTTTTCAAAGATTTTTAGGAAACACGGAAGTAAGGCAATAGGTCTGTAACTGTCCGGTGAGTTTCTGGGCTTGTTGCTTCCCTTAAAGACAGGGACTATCAGATCTTGTTTCCAGCTTGTCGGTATTTGACCAGTATTAATTATTCCGTTGAAGAGATATGCAATGCAGTTTGCCAAAACGGGTCCACCGTAGATAACATGTTCGTTTTGAATTTGGTCTAAACCGGGAGCTTTTCTGCGCTTAAGATCCTTCACTATTTCTAGTATTTCTTTTTCAGTGATATGCCCTCCTGGTAAGTTATCATTATTTGATCTAGAAAATTTTTGGAGACACTCGTAGGACTTTTCGATGAAGTGGAAGAAATCGTCGTCAAAGTCATTGCAGTTAATTGGGTTGTAGATGTTTTCAAAATGACATGCGAAGCATTTTGTAATTTCGTCGGGATTGTCGTATAATATGCCGTTGAATTCCATTTCAGGATATGACGAGAAGTTACGAGGACGTTGACGCTTGATTAGTTTCCAAAATAAGCGGAGATCACATTCGGATGCTTGATCTATATCCCTGAACACTTCTGTCATATAACGGTCGTGTTCGGCTATTAGTTCATTTTTAAATTGCCTTTTAGCCCGTTTGTAATTTCTGTAGGACTCATGACACATTCCCCTAGGACGGCCTTCGGCTAGCCAAATTTTTCTCTTTTGACGCTCTGCATCGTGGAGCTCTTTGACCTTAGGAGTCCACTCCGGTTTAAGATATGGTTTATATTTTGCCGTTGGTATGCTAAGAGATGCGGCATCGTGTAACATGGAGTTCAAGTCTTTGCAGAATTTTTCAATTTGCTCGCTGTGCTGTAAATTTCTGTGTAGAAAATTTTTGCACTGCTCACTGACGATGTTTTTGTATTTTGCAAGCTTGTTTAGTTTTGCTTTGTGCCAAGCTGGTAGTGGGCTCATTGGGTTGCGAATTGCATTACACTTAAGGTTAACGGAGAGCACCATTAGTATTGGTAAGTGGTCAGAGGTTGAGCTAATGCTGCCCTCTTCATATACATGATACTGGTTTATGTGGTGTCGTAGAGCTTTGTTGCACATAATGTAATCTAGTGTGGTCCTTGTAGTAGTAAATGTGTAGTTGGAGCCAGAGGTTGAGAAGTCAATTCCAGGAAGTCCCAAGTCAAGTTGGGGGGGGGGGGGTTGCAGTATATGCATAATTGTACATGTAGGTTGAATTTAACGAGCTATTGAATTTCAGATGCCAGAATGGAATATTTCGGAAATGAAAAAAATGTAAAAAATGTAAAAAAAAAAAAAACAAAACAAAAAACAAAAAAAAAAACAAGAACAAAAAAAATTCAACCTAATGTAGTGTACAAATCAATTATCTTGTTGGATTGTTTTAATTTTGTCATTAAAGCTAAACACCGCTCGTAAAAAGGCACCGTCACAGAGGTACCTGGTATATATTTATTTTACATGTTTTAGTGTCTTTGCCTGTGATAACACTACGAATTGATTCTGTACTACTAAGGCCGAGAGCACCATTCATGCTTCACCGCATTCAGGTATTTCATTCACCCGAACACGATACATTGGACGAAAAGACTTGTAGAAACGCGTTTTGAAAAACACTATTATGACAACCACTGCACTGGTAAGGAATATCTAAAGAACTACGAAACAAGGCAGACTGAAATCCCAGGAACACACACAAAATCCTCGATAATTATAGAACGTTTTCCTATGCAAGTTACAACATCGCACATGCGCAAACTACACACTGTGGCCGATCGAGCAATGACAATGATCGCATGGATTTTAGAAAGGGAGTGTTTTTGTAAAAACCTATGGAAACGATGTTACTTTGTTACTTTCTTGGATTTACTATCATTTATATACTGTGTTGGATGTAGTGCCGCTGGGGTCTTTTAAAATGAAGCAGACGTTATGCACTCTGTATGAACGACACACGTGTTCGATGTGCATGCGAAGTAAGGCAGCACTATCTGTGCAAAATGATACTGATACCTTAGAAATTCTTTTAAAGAATAAATTCATATATTTTGTGTTTTATTGATTGTAGTTTCTTTTATAATTTTTACGAACATTTTACTACAGTGTGTAGTTCATGCATTAGAAATCTTAATAAATCAATAATAAACATCAAAATAAACTTATTCTTTAAATAAAAGTAATTTTAGGATGGAGACAGGACCCATTCATACCTAATTTTGCAATTAAGAACAGTGAATGATACAAGATTTAGGCAAAAAACGATGTGCAGCTTAATTTGGAAACATATACCTGTCGTGTTTATAGAATGAAAGCACAATATTGACGTCCATCGTGAAATTTATAATTAAAAAAATGCATACAAGTCAAAAGTTAATATTCTAACTTAAATTGAAATGCTTTCGTCTTCATTGCTCCGAGTGGGGGATATACAACGCCTTGTACGCCCCTGTTCTTTATATGCATGACAGATATTTGTTATTATATTAAAGGTGGTACGGGACGCTTCTATAGTAACGTACTGTTCATCGAAATTAAAACAATAAAATCAAGTGCAATTTTATAAACATGTTAATGTATATATATATAGTATATGAAAATTTTGATTTCGTTTTGATTCAATTAAAAACATGTACTGGTTTACAACTGCTGTGAAAATCCGTACCAACATTAAAAAGGGACAATATTTCAAAGAACACTATGACCCCCTTCTACCTTAGCTGATGAGTTTATAACTTAATATTTACATTTTCAACTGTCTTTGTCTGTGATAACATTACGAATCAGTTTTGAAGCCTATAAACCAATAATTTCATAAAAGATGAGCGACACAAAATTTGCGTGTCTAATAGCATAACCGAGAAACGGTATTGTCTAGCCGCATAATAATACATAGCATATGCTACATGAAAAAATAGTGGTTTTAGTAAGTATTTTAAAGTGAACAAATTGGAAATAATTTATATAAGTAATAAGGAATAATCCTTTGAATATTATGAGGTGATAATTTCGGTCGGAGCGTGGTCAAATCTATCATAAAGCCATGCAAATCACATAGTACTAGTATACAAAATTGTCCCTCCACTTTTCTGTAACTGTTAAGAAAATGTATTGAAATTATACATCTAATAGCATGATATAATCAGTTATAAAGTTCTCAATATATAGAAAATAACAACCCCCTTCCCTCCCGCACCAACCACGGATATGAATTTAATTTTTAACATTTTTTTTTCACTTGAAGATTTTTTATAAATGAAGATATAAAAATGTGTTGAAGTCCTAGGCATATAAAATACTAATACGTGTACATATATGTAGCACTTTAAATGCGATGCGTGTAAAGATTGCAAATGATGGACAAATTTTAAAACTGACTCTTGTGTATTATTTTAAAGACTTAAAAATGCGGTATAAGACTGTACCAAACCTTTTACAGCCACTTTAATTTGTGCCTTCCCTAAGTTTCACATGAAAAGAGCATTCAACAACACGAAGCTCCAATTAAGTGATTTAACTTTAAAAAACATTTCTTAAATGTTATACTTAAACAAATTATTAAAGATTAGACTCGATTTTGACCCCAATAAATAAAAATTCTAAATTTGTTTTGTTCTTTGATCTATTTACAGTATAAGCACATAACGTGAAAATAACTCATTCATTTTAAGTGTACTGTATTTGACAACGCATAAATTAGAAATGGTTGTCATGTTCATTTTTCAGATTAAAAACGTGATTTTTTCCGGTAAATAAAAATTTTAGAAGGTATGTCTAAATTTTACTTGGAACTGTGTTTTGACTGAGAAATCAGAGTTGTCTTTCGTTGTACGGCAAAATAATAGCGAGCGCAGCTCGCCGGCGCTGCAGCGAGCTCTAAAGGCAAGGCGCGTGTGAATAGAAAATTCGGACCAGTTGCACATTCATTCAACGGATTTTTTTGGCGTCAGTAAATCGGACCAGTAATGCATTGTTTTAAACTAGTATCAGGGGGTGATTTTTAAAAACAGTATTTTTTCAAATTTTTTTCTCACAATCCCCTCAATTTGACCATGCTAATTTCAAATTTAACAACCATTTCATTATAACTCTTTCCATTGCATCACAATTAAGAGGCAAACATGGGTACCCTCACGCAATTTCAATAGGCTAATTTTCTGACTTTTAAAAATATCTGACCTCACATTATACTGAAGAAAATATATCAAATAAAAGGTAACTCAGTGTCTTTTAAACCTTTTTTGGGTGTGCTTAATCGAAATATGAACTTAATTTATTGAAAATAAGAATTTTTATAGCCTTAAAATACTAATAAACACACCTACCCTCTGTCACCTTAACTACCGCACATGGAAAATACATTAATCTTGTATTAAAGTCTACACAAGAACCATTGTTTTATTAGGTTTATGTTCACAATCCCTGACATTGATAAAAAAAGATTTATAAAATTGTGTAATTATCAAATTTAATGCTATATAAAATCTACATTGATCATTCTTCTTTTAGAATCACTGTCCTCTTTTTATATATACCTCTCCTCTATCCTCTCTTCACAAAACAATTGAAACTGAAAAAGAATAAAAAGAAAACTATTATACAAGACTATAGATCTGGCGGTCTTAAAATGATAGATTATAATGACTTTATTCTGGCCTTGAAGTCAAGCTGGATAAGGAGACTAACTCATTCAAAATCTATATGGGTTAATTTGTTAGAGACAAGTTTAAATATAACAGTGAACAATTTATGGCTAAGAGGAACAGATTTCCTATCCAGACTTGGTAATATAATGCACAATTGTTTTTGGAAAGAAGTATTTTATAGCTGGCAGAAGATAATAGACATTTTAGCCCTTAAAAATGAAAACATTCATAGTGAACACATATGGTATAACCCACATATTAGAGTTGAAAATAATTCAGTTTTCTTAAAAAGTTATTTTAATGCAGGCTTTATATTTATAATTGATCTTTTTGATGCAGAAGGCAATTTCATTAGTCTTGAATCCCTTAATAATTTACATGTAAATACAAACTTTTTAGAATATGCTGGACTTAAAAAGGCTGTGTTAGCTAGGATTGGTCCTTATAATATTAAAGAGGCAAGAATTAAAATACAAGCACATATACCAAATACAATTGCAATTTTCAAGAAATCAAACAAAGGTTGTAGAGATATGTATAATATTTTAATAAGTAAAAGGAAAGAAACAATCAAAGCAGTTTATAAATGGCATGAAGAAGGTTATAGATTTAATGAATCAGATTGGGGTAAAATTTTTGAGCTCCCATTTAAAACTACAAAGGAATCTAAATACCACTGGTTACAATTTCAAATATTACACAGAATAATTGCAACAAACTACTTTTTAACGAAATTAAAAATAAAGGACAATCAGCTTTGTACATTTTGTAAGGTAGATGTTGAAACCATTGAGCATCTTTTTTATGATTGTCCTAAGGGATATGAGTGCATTGTTTACCTTAATAACCGATAGATTACTTATTGAAAAATATTTACTTTTAAAAAATTGTAATTTCACTCAGTATGAAAAACACTTGAAAAAAATTTGTGATCTACTTTGACTGATGAAATTTTCAATATAAAATTGACTTTGATAACTCATGTATGTCAATTGATTTACAACTCTACTTGTCTAAGTGCTCCAATACAATTTGTCTGTACATAATGCTATCAATCTTTCTTTCTTTACTCTCTCCCCTATAACTTTCACTAATTGTATATACACACATATATGTATATATATTTATATATAAGACACTTACTTATCTTAATGAAGTATAAAGATATGTATTTATATGATATGCTACTATACCAATGACATGTTTATATGCAATTGTGAATTGAAAATGACAAAATAAAAAAATTAAAAAAAAAAAAAATAAAAAGAAATGGTTAAAAAGAATTGAAATGATAATTATTATTCTCAAATGTTGAAGAAAATGTTTTCTTTATCTTTTTAAAATGATACCCACATTTATTTGAATGTCTCAACTTTAGTATGAACTGAAGGTTTGTGTTAAATTTAAAATAAAGTAAAAAAAAATCACAATGAACAATAGGAAACTTCATGCAAAGAAAGAAACAACAAAATCTTATTCCTAATGTATGTAATACCATGTCAAAGTAGAAAAACACACTTAAAACTCTATGGATTTCTTCTATATTTGCTTTTGTAGCTTTGTTCTGTTTAATTATAATACTGGTATCTTAATGTACATCAACTGTGTATAAACTTGATAAAAAGTGATGGCTCACTACTTCTTGACATGATCATGCAACTGTAACAACAAAAACCAAACTTCTCAACAAAAGTGTCAGCTGCTTACACTGAAATATGTGTTGTCCTCGCAGTAGCACCTTGTCTAAAACTCAAAGAGATACTTATTAACAAATTATATAAAAATATCTATAACACAATCTATAGGTATTTCCATTTCTCTGCATGCCTCCATTTTTTTTTATATCAATGGCATTTGTTTGTTGTAGCTATTGTTTGACAAGCTTTGTTGTTCATTTGGAAAGTTTGGACATGGTAATTTTCTGTATATATGTGGAAGGTTGTAAATTTGAATGGTCCTCCCATTTCTGTTTGACTTGATCTGCTGTTTTTTAATAGGGAAGATATGATTGTTTGTGTTTGTTTTTCATTTGGTGTGTGTGACATACCCATTTCTCTCTCATCATGTTCATAGTAAATACCTGTTTGATATGATGGTTGGAATTCACTTGTCTGAGTTGAGACATTTTGACATGAAAATTTGGCCTTTTTTCTATAACCTTTTAAAATTGACTGAGAAAGTTCACCTTCTGATGAATCACTGGAAACAGCATCCGACTCACCAAAGAGTAAAGGACTTTCAGGTGTTAACTGATTTTCCTCAAAAAATTCCTAAAAAACAATTTTAAAAAGTGGTCTGCAATTACAGTTTACTTGACAAAGACATTTCAATTTAACATTTCACACATGCATTAGATTTATTCATATCTTTAACTTTAGCATTTAAATTAATTAATTAAATTTTATTCAGACGACAATACACAACAGGAACTACCGCAATCCTGGAAATGGCCTTATGCCCCTATGGGAAGTAGCAGAAACCCGAAAAAGATTCCGGGAATTGGAGGCCAGGAGGCGGAGGTCGCTCGTTGCGGATATCGAGGCCCCTTTGGTGAGGGATGAAACCAACTCCCGAAACCAAGTGGTGTTTGCACATGAAAAAGAAACAGTGATCGTGACGAAGAAGCTCTAGGGTCCGAAGAGTGGAGAGACAGTTTTCAGAATAAGGAACAGTAATTGCAATTTAAACGTTGTATAGATGAAATATTCCTTGAAAGTTAGAAACATATTAACCATTTTGTTTTGTTTGAATGATCGATAATCATTTGTTATATGTTTCAATGTATTGTCTTTGGATATATATTCGCAATGTATGTTTTATTTGTTTATTAGTTCCTGCTATAGTTATATATACTTAAAATAAATGATGATATCATTTGTGACGGTCAGACCGGTTCGAATACCGGCGCCAGATAGCTCAGTTGGTAGAGCACCTGACTAGAGATTCAGGGGGTCCGGGTTCGAATCCCGGTCTGGTCCGTCATTATTTATCCCATCCCGTTACATTTGGTGCCGTGACCAACCCCTGGAACTGTTAGGTTAACTCCTGCCAGGGAAAGAGCCTGGGGTGATCTTCGAGGGCGAAGATCATTTAGGGGGAGGAATGTGACGGTCAGACCGGTTCGAATACCGGCGCCAGATAGCTCAGTTGGTAGAGCACCTGACTAGAGATTCAGGGGGCCCGGGTTCGAATCCCGGTCTGGTCCGTCATTATTTCTCCCATCCCGTTACACATTTATTCTTCGGGTAGAGTATAGCAGGAATGGGTTTAATCCACATTATAAATTCCCTATTTGCCCCTATTTTTAGGGTCTTCCGTTTCCAACGGAAGACCCTATTGTTTTTCTACGGTTTCTTTTTATTCTTATTCTTATTATTAGGGTCTTCCGTCTTCAGCGGAAGACCCTTCTATTATTCTATTGTTTCTTTTTCACTTTTCTTATTAAGGTCTTCCGTTTCCAACGGAAGACCTTATTGTTATTCTTCGGATTCTTTTTCTTCTTCTTCTTTTTTTTTCTTACCGATTTTGTGCACGCGATATCTCAGAAATGGCTCGACCGATTTGCACCAAATTTTCAGATCTTACCAACTATATTCTGAACCTTATCGGAAATTTTTTTGGTTGATGACGTCATTTCCGTTTTTGATATATTGGCATTTTAAGGATTTTCAGGGGGTTGGTTTGTCCAGGAGTGTTCTCATAAACTACAAACGATATCGATTTCAAAATTTCAGGGATGATAGACAAAAGATTGTTAATCTGAACAAAAGCATTCATATTTGCCTAGCACAAGAAACGCCGGAGCTCGGAGGGCTCGAAAATTGAGATAAAAAAAAATTGTAATTTTGCTTGGTTTCCTTAGTTTATCTCTTTTCTCGCAAATATTTTGTTAAGACATGTAGAAGAAGAAAGATTTTAATATACAAGATCTTTTGTTTGACACCAAGAAATAGGGGCTGGCCCCTCAAATTAGGGACCTAGAACCCTTTAAAGTTTTCACTTTATAACTCATAAGCGGTTAAAATTTCAATATGGCTGCCGCTGCAAAAGTTGTTTATTATGATCTTATTAATGTCGTAACAATAATATTTTGTTCGGACATTGCGTATTATGAGTGTAAAAAGCTTGATTTTTCATCATGTAATTGTGCTTTATTTTGCAAATAAACGGGGTATTTGTGCGTGTAACTGACATTAAGTGTACCAGTTTACAAACGGCAAGTGTTTAAACATTTTAATTCACATTATGGATAATTATGGATAAAAGAACTGCTTCAATGCAATGCATTTGAGTCGCATTTAAAATCTAGCTGTATTCCGAGCTGTGTATGTGAACAATAACCTAGCCGATCCCGTGCCCGCGGCCGAGGAAATAGGTCGCGGCTGGACTAGCGAGCGGTCTACCATTATCTAATACACAAGATCTGCATCTTGCTGTAATGCACACATGGGTTTATTTATGTAGCTGCAAACACAAAAATTCCGATTTTAACCATATTAAATATTAAAAAGTAAAAGAAAAAAAATTATATCTTTACCTACTACCATAGAAAGTGTACCAGCTTACATACGGAAAGTGTTTAAACATTTTAATTCTTTTTTAGTAAAACACATTATGGATAAAAGAACTGCTTCAATGCAATGCATTTGAGTCGCATTTAAAATCTAGCTGGATTCCGAGCTGTGTATACATGTACAATTTTACGTATCCGATCCCTTGCCCGCGGCTGAGGAAATAGGTCGCGGCTGGACTAGCGAGCGGTCTACCGTTATCCAATACACAAGATTTGCGCCATGTTGTTATGCACACATGGGTTTGTTTATTTAACTGCATACACAAAAAATTCCGATTTTAACGATATTAAAAAGTAAACGAAAAAAGATTATACATTTTTCCTTCGAAGAAATGCTGTTTTTAGTCTCTTAATTTAAAAAAAAAAAATAGATAGTATGACTGTCATTGAAAAAAGGCGTTCTTTGTGATCTTATCTATGTCATAAAATATTTTTATTGTTGGAAAATAAAATTCATATATCAAACTGCAAAGATTTTAAACCCACCACGTTGAGTGTACATTTACATAACACGGGCCGAGGAGATGCCGCGCTAGTGGACAACCGAATCGCTGTAGTCTAGGACACAGGCTTCTCGTGTTTATACGTTATCAAACATTTGAATGTTCATTGATTCTTTGATAAATTATTTTCATTTTCAATTATATTGGTTAAAGATGCATCAAACCATTGTGATATAAATCAAAGTGCGTAAAATGAAGAAAAAAACTGCCATCAATGAATATAATACAACGAGAATTTAATGCATTACACTACCCATTTCAACAAAATATAAGCAATATTCACAACATGTTTATTCCAACACACATCTTAAGTATCTGTATTCAGTGATAATTCATTTTGCTAACAAAATATTAGAATTTTTTATGAGTTATGAGAGAGAGAGAGAGAGAGAGAGAGAGAGAGAGAGAGGGAGAGAGAGAGAGAGAGAGATAGTAGTAAGTGCAGGGTGTAGTAAGTAAAGTGAGTTGAAATATATTTAAAAAGCGATCGAGATAAGGCAGCTAAAGTGGTACAATGTTACATGCTTGCGGTAGGTGCGGGCACGATAAAACTAACCATTGCCTGCTAACACGGAAGGAATTGAAGAAATCAGTGTATACCCATGAATTTTTAAACAAGTTGAAGTTTTATTTACATTCAGGCCGTAAAAGAATAATAGTCACATTTTTGGTTTAACCTCTTCATAATGGTAGTCCGATTCATTAAAAAGCATACTCATTGCTGATTTTATTCGTTCATTTAATTAAATTTTATTTATGAAAGAATATGCGAGTTTTAAAAAAGTTTATTTTCATCCGGTGAATAAAAGCTTTGATTGGATTCGGACAGTTGAAGATCGAGTAGAGGACACACGGTTAAAAATACTACTTAGTAGATTAGGGACATTTTCAAATCGAATGGACTTTGCATATGCAGACACACTCGAATAGTTTATACATAAATTATATATATTTTAATAAAACGTATGTATGCTGTATTATGTATTTGCTCTCTGATCCGGACTGAAGCGCTCGGATATCGCGTAAAGAACGTTCTGTATAGTCTAACACCTGATTGGAGTACATGCTTATATTTTTTTTTAAAGGTAACGTTTAACAAAGCGAAATTGTAGAGGTCAAGGAATCAATAAGCAAATCAAATATGTCAATTAGGCAATAGCAGTTATCCAATGCCTATGATTGATAATTTTACAAGGTGAATTAAATACATGTAAATATGAATTTTAAAGCACTCCCCGCCCCCTTGTTAAGAGCTTACGTTTCCTGCATTATTTTCTTTGATTAGCAATTTTTGTGCACGCATTTCCTCGGAAATGGCTCAAATTTTGTTAAACGGCCTTGATAAGAAGATGAAAGGATGACCCCAAAAATATCTTTCCCAAATATATCAAGAACGGTCTCAAATTTCAAACACTGGTTGAATAATATATAACTTATTTTGTGTAAATTATATGTGCATGAAATGACAATTTTCCTGTAACTTAACAAAAATTACACTTTGTGAAATCTCAAAATATCTTAATTTGTCATTAAAATTTATAATTTTAGACGGCACATGCAGTAAGTTTTTCTAGCCGAGTCTTTCGTTCAACAGCGCATCGATTTTAAACATTTCAGCGTGGTTTACAACAAGAGGGTAAACGACCACACAGTTTAAAAGAGATGGATACAAAACACAAGTGCGATTATATCTTGCAGGAGATAAAAAATAATAAATCTACGTTTGCCATAAATTCAACATTTTATCATAAGAATATTTTAACATTTAGATCCGCAAAATATTTTCATTCCCCTTCATTGTTTGGTGCCTGATTTGAAATAACGTTTCGAGGTATACCAAGTGGAGAAATTTCTTTAAGCTGCATTTTCCGATTTGTTGGCCATTACAGTATCAAATAATTTTCCATGCAAACCAAATGAATGATCTTACAAAGTTATAGACGTACTTACACGGAATTGATCTCCTTTCAACGTTAGAAATATTCAAAGTAAATAAAAATAAATTTTGGGGCATACAAAAATACATCATGGGAATGTTTAGAAAAGATAACCGTTTGGTTTCGTCCTCCGAATGACTGGGTTTATTCAACCTGTATGTTTTGCATCGATTATAAACAACGTAAACTTCAAAACTATTAATGAACTGCTTTATTTTTGTTTTGTTAAATAGTCATGCAGTATATGTTAATTGTTATAATAAATCATATAAATAGGAATTATGTCAAAGTCGGAATACAATCATACTCGCTTCGACGTAAGGGACCAGTTTAAACATGAGGCGAAATAAAGCGAAACCCTTTTATGTCGTTTATTTTGTGAGTAAATTTTGTACAATGTACAGTAAAACTTGTCTAATCTGGTGGAGGGTGGTCCTAAAAAAAATGGCCAAATAAGGCAACATCCGGTTTAGAGGACATTGTTGTAAATTAATTTTAGTATTCAATGCAATAGGTCTTGATCGTGTATTCTTGCAAAATTTTCAATTCTTCTGAAATGTACTAATATTAGATTTCATCGATCGTAATTACGGTACTAATTTTCATTTTCATTTTTTTTTTAGGGGGGGGGGAACAATAAATTCATAACGGAATACATACGATGGAAATACTTTTTCAATCAAATCATCGTAATTGATAATTTTTCAAACATCTGATTAACCTGAAAAGTGCATGCCTGACCGGTAATTGTTAAACAAACATTAACAAGTCAACAGGTGGCTAGCTGAATACGTACTAGAATGACGAGAACAGTTTTGATGCAGGGAACAAATTATTAGATAAATATTTATATAAATGAGAATTTTATTTTAAGAAAAAGTTGCGTATTTATTTATAACAAGACTTAACGGTATAAACTGAAATGAGTTGCTTGTTTGGAAATATATTCACAGTTGTTTAAATCAATAACGACAGAAAAATTGATCGATGATTGAGCATTGATTATCTCACAGACGGCCGATCGATCGATAAGTGGCCGGACTACGGGGGATAACTCTCAATAATTATAAGCAATCGGTTGTTTTCATCGCAGCCGGTTTACAGAATAGACAAGATCCGGATTGCACAACATTTTTAAAACAAAAATGATAGGAAAATGTGAAGTGGCTGAACACTGTCGCCGGATTGGACAGCATGCCGGAATGCACAACATCCGGTTTCAACAAGTTTCAACATGTACATTATTTTTTCATTGAAATATGGCTTAATTGAGCGGGAAAACCGGCTACTGCAACTTATATTATTATACACTTACTAAGCATAAACATCGTTTAAAAGCGTACAAAAAATTACATATGTATTGAAAATCGAACCAAGCAGCTTTCGATAGATTTTCATGCATGAATTATTTTCACTAGCTGTTTATCTCTCCAAAATGATATCCAATTCCATTCACAACTGTTGTCATTCAAAATCACGTAAGTTAAATAAAATTTCTAATTTTGAGTCTATCTCAACTGTTATGTATCCAAGGAATCTAATGATTTTATCATGATTTTATCATGAGTTACGGAATTATGGGTTTTTAGGGATCAAAAGTCCAAAATTTTGGTCACCCTTATATCATTTGATATTTGACCTTTCATTTGATAACAAGACAAGTATTCCTTTTAAAGGAATGATCGGCATGTTGGCTATTATCTTTAGTCAGCTTTGTTATGTAATGCGAAAGCATTCCGCTACATGTTTTCTTGATTTCCAATATAATTAACATTTTTTGAAAAAAAAGATAAGATTGCATGTAAACGAAAATTGTCTATCAAATGTTGATATAGGAAACTATTTGGCAAACTTAAAGGAGACGATATTAAACTTTGTTTGAAGATAACCAAAATACTACATTCAATTACCGTATCTTGTAACTTCTAAATTGTAATTAATCCTAAACCTAACTTTAACAGCTTATCTTTTTATTTACAATCCAAATATCATGTTTATTCCCGGACAAATGGAGTATGAGTCTGTTTGGGTACGAGTCAGTTTGGGTACGACTTCACTTTACTCCGTTCCGAAATAGAAAGGCATGAATATGCTTTACTTTTAGTAGGCGAATTGTACTTCCGATAAATATTCTTACGCATATGTGAAGACAAACGTGATTAGAATCAGTTTGTATGTAACTGTATAAATGTTTTAATTTCAATGCATACGAATAGGAGTAACGTTTATTTAGTATTCTACGTGTAATTAAAGATTTAAATGAGGCTGCCATTGCAAAGAAAATAAAGTAGTGCAAGGCGCAATGCGTGCGCAAATAGTAAAATTTGCCGGATGCCTCATATGGACACAACTGTGATCGGCCAAAGCCAATCACAAAAAGGGGGCGTGTCCCTCAAATGTCTTTTAACTTAAGTCCTTTACTGAGAGAAATTTCGGAAAGGTCGTAAAATCAGATATGTTATCTTACAGTTATGTATCTAAACAATGTAATATAATCATGCGTTACGTTTTTAGAGAACAAATGTCCAACATTTTAATCATCGATATATCAGAAAGGAAACATCTTTTGAAATGCAGTATAGAAGAAAAGATGCTCAAAATGATGTACTAAACAATATTCAACCCTCAAAATAAAAATGTCGTTAAACGGCCCCTATAAGGAGATAAGGGATCGACCCCTAAAACGCTCTTTACCATATATCTCAGGAAAGGTAATGTATTTGTAAACACCTTTCATTTGATATCAAGAAAAAAGGTACTGACCCCTCAAATAAGGGATCAAGATGGGTATAAAGTCTTATATCTATATAGTCATTTACTGAGAGATGTTTTGTATTAGGTTATAAAAGCAAAATTAGGTATAATACGTTTATATATCCTAACAATATGATGATTTTCTCATTCGTTACTTAATTGGGGTTTTTAGGGGCCAGGGGTAAAAAAAGGTTTAATCTTTTCTATCTCATTGGAAGAAATGAAAGTATTTAAAAAAGCAACATAAGAGAACTTATAAAAAGCATGAAAGGAAATCATAAGTACTCAACTCCTATTTCCATATCATGTTTTGTTGTCCAAAATCAAAGTCGATGATGTCATATCAACTTCTAAAAATCAGACGGAAGACCTCCTCGTTGCTCGCAACGAGATCGGGTCTAGTTAAGGTCTTCCGTTTCCAACGGAAGACCTTATTGTTATTCTTCGGTTTCTTTTTCCTTATTATTTTTATTCTTTTTTTTTCTTCCCATTTTTGTGCACGCGATTTCTCAAAAACGGCTTGGCCGATCTCCATCAAATTTTCAGATGTGATAGATATTGGTCTGAACCTGATAGCAAATTTTTTGCATTGATGACGTCACATCCGTTTTTGAGATATTGAGATTTTTCCAATTTTTATATGGGTATTTTGTCTGCAGTCGTTCTCCTAAACTCTAAGAGATATTGAGCTAAACTTTTTACGGTTGGTAGAGGAAAGATTGAAGTTTTGCATGGTTGTTGTTTTATATGTCTAGCACTAAATGCGCTAAAGCTCGGTAGGGCTCGAAAATTGAGATATCAAAAGCGCCTTGAATTTTCGTGCTTTTCTTTGTTTATCTTTTTTCTGAAAAATATTTTGTTAAATCATGTAAAGCAACAAAAGTTTATTTTTACAAGAGCTTTCATTTGATACCAAGAAAAAGGAGCTGGCCCCTAAAATAAGGGGACCACAGAGCTCTAAAGTCTTTTATCTCTAGCCCTTTACTGAGAGATATTTTGTGAAAGGTTATAGAAGCAAATATGTTTATCTCACAGTTATTTATCCAAGCAATGTAATGATTTTATCATGTGTTACGTAATTAGGGGTTTTTAGGGGTCAAAAATCCAAAAATTTGATCACCCATATCTTAGAAAGGAAAAATATTTTGAAATGCATTATAGAAGGAAAGTTGCTCAAAATGATGTACTTAACAAAATGCAACCTTCAAAGTTCCGTTAAACGGCCCCTATAAGGAGTTAAGGGGTCGGCCCCTAATATGTTTTTTCCCATATATCTCAAGAACGGTAACGAATTTCTAAACACTTGTTGAAAAAAATGTGTTTAGAATTAAAGGACCTTTTAATTGATATGAAGTTTTTATTTACAAGACCTTTCATTTGATATCAAGAAAAAGGGGCTGGCCCCTTAAATTAGGGGACCAAAGGGCTCTAAAGTCTTTAATCTGTATTTCTTTACTAAAAGATATTTTGTGAAATGTTATAGAAGCAAATATGTTTATCTCACAGTTATGTATCCAAGCAATGTAATGATTTTATCATGTGTTACGTAATAAAGGGTTTTTAGGGGCCGAAAGTCCAAAATTTCGATCACCCATATCTCAGAAAGGAAAAATATTTTGAAATGCAGTACAGAAGAAAAGTTGTTCAAAATGATGTTCTTAACAATATGCAACCTCCAAAATTTCGTTAAACGGCCCCTTAAAGGAGATAAGGGATCGGCCCCATAAACCTTCTTTCTCATATATCTCCAGAACGGTAAGAAATTTCTAAACACTTGTTGAACAAAATATGTTTAGAATTAAGTGACCTTTTATTTGATATCAAGAAAAAGGGGCTGGCCCCTTACATTAGGGAACCAAAGGGCTCAAAAGTCTTTTATCTATATCCCTTTACTGAGGGATATTTTGTGAAATGTTATATAAGCAAATATGTTTATCTCACAGTTATGTATACAAGCAATGTAATGATTTTATCATGTGTTATGTAATTAAGGGTTTTTAGGGGCCGAAAGTCCAAAATTTCGATCACTCATATCTCGGAAAGGAAAAATATTTTGAAATGCAGTACAGAAGAAAAGTTGTTCAAAATGATGTTTTTAACAATATGCAACCTTCAAAATTTCGTTAAACGGCCCCTATAAGGAGATAAGGGATCGGCCCCTAAAACCTTCTTTCCCATATATCTCAAGAACGGTAACGATTTTCTAAACATTTGTTGACAAAATGTGTTCAGAATTAAATGACCTTTCATTCAAAGGGCTCTAATGTCTTTTATCTATAGCGTTTTACTAAGAACTATTTTGTGAAAGGTTATTAAAGCTGAATTAGGTATAATACGTTTATATATCCTAACAATATAATGATTTTCTCTTGCGGTACCTAATTAGGGATTTTAGTAGCCAGAGGTAAACAAGTTTAATCTTTTCTATCTTAATTGGAAGAAATGCAAGTATTTAAAAAAGCAATATAAGAGAACTTATAAAATGCGATATAAAAAAGCATAAGTTCTTCACTCTTATTTCCATATCATGTTTTTTTGTCAAAAATCAAAGTCGATGATATCATATTTCCTTCTAAACATCGGACGGAAGACCTCCTCGTTGCTCGCAACGAGATCGTGTCTAGTTGTTATTATTATTATTATTATTATTCTTTTTTTTTCTTACCGATTTTGTGCAGACGATTTCTCGGAGATGGCTCTATCGATTTCATTCAAATTTTCAGGATCAACGCAGTTTTATCTGAAGTTGATCGCTTTTTAAACATTTTTGAAAATACACTTCCGGTCGGAAGTTATCGTCCGTTTACGATTTTAAAAAGTCAATTTTGTCTGTCAGGTTTCTCAAAAACGAGTAAAGATAAGGGGCTGAAATTTTCAGAGATGATAGATCTACCTATTTTCTGGTGCACCTCGGTCAACAGAATGCCAGCCGTCACTTCCGTTCGTCACCGGAAGCAAATTTCAAAAATTTTAATTTTTCGACTTTTTTATTTTTTAATATTTTTCTTTAATTTTTTTATAGTTAATAGTGACCCTTTTTCTGATTCAGAATATGTATTTTGTTTTAAAATCGATCAACGCATTCTCGAGATATTAAGCGTCAAAGTCCTGAAGCGAGAGCCCGAGTAGCTCAGTCGTTATGGTCGTGGACAGTGCCCAGGCGATCCGGGTTCAAGCCCCGAGTGCCGCAATTTTTTTTTTCATTTTTTTTGCGTAGACTTACGATTTTATCTTTAAAATGATGGGATTTATCTCATTTATTCAAAAATCGGAAGGAAGACCCACTCGTTGCTCGCAACGAGAACGATCTAGTTATTATTAGGGTCTTCCGTCTTCAGCGGAAGACCCTTCTATTATTCTATTGTTTCTTTTTCACTTTTCTTATTGTTATTATTATTATTATTATTATTATTCTTTTTTTTTCTTACCGATTTTGTGCAGACGATTTCTCGGAGATGGCCCTATCGATTTCATTCAAATTTTGAGGATCAACGCAGTTTTATCTGAAGTTGATCGCTTTTTAAACATTTTTGAAAATACATTTCCGGTCGGAAGTTATCGTCCGTTTACGATTTTAAAAAGTCAATTTTGTCTGTCAGGTTTCTCAAAAACGAGTAAAGATAAGGGGCTGAAATTTTCAGAGATGATAGATCTACCTATTTTCTGGTGCACCTCGGTCAAGAGAATGCCAGTCGTCACTTCCGGTCGTCACCGGAAGCAAATTTCAAAAATTTTAATTTTTCGACTTTTTTATTTTTAATATTTTTCTTTAAATTTTTTATAGTTGATAGTGACCCTTTTTCTGATTCAGAATATGTAATTTGTTTTAAAATCGGTTAACGCATTCTCGAGATATTAAGCGTCAAAGTCCTGAAGCGAGAGCCCGAGTAGCTCAGTCGTTATGGTCGTGGACAGTGCCCAGGCGACCCGGGTTCAAGCCCCGAGTGCCGCAAAATTTTTTTTTCGTTTTTTTTGCGTAGACTTACGATTTTATCTTTAAATAATGGGATTTATCTCATTTAATTAAAAATCGGACGGAAGACCCACTCGTTGCTCGCAACGAGAACGATCTAGTTATTATTCTTTTTTTTTCTTACCGATTTTGTGCAGACGATTTCTCGGAGATGGCTCGGTCGATTTTCTTCAAATTTTCAAGATTAACGCAATTTTATCTGAAGTTGATTGTTTTTTATCCATTTTTGAAAATACACTTCCGGTCGGAAGTTATCGTCCGTTTACGATTTTAAAAAGTCAATTTTGTCTGTCAGGTTTCTCAAAAACGAGCCTAGATATAGGGCTGAAATTTTCAGATATGATAGATCTAACGTTTTTCTGGTGCACCTCGGTCAAGAGAATGTCCGCCGTTTCTTGCGGTCGTCGCCGGAAGGAAATTTGAAAAATTGAATTTTTCAACTTTTTTATTTTTTAAGATTTTTATTTGAAATTTTTACACTCTATAGTGACCTTTATACTGATTCAGAATATGTAATTTGTTTTAAAATCGATCAACGCAGTCTCGAGATATTAAGCGTCAAAGTCCTGAAGCGAGAGTCCGAGTAGCTCAGTCGATATGGTCGTGGACAGTGCCCAGGCGACCCGGGTTCAAGCCCCGAGTGCCGCAAATTTTTTTAAACTCATTTTTCGATAAGACCTACGATTCTATCTTTAATATGATGGAATCTATTCTTTTCCGTTTTAATTTTGTAAAAGAAGTTACAATAATAGCGTTTTTCCCCGTATTTGTGTTCTAAGATTCAAAAGTAATGTATTCATACTGAAATAAAGTTAAAATGTTGAGAAAAATAAATAGTTGCATCTTTAATACAACGCTTATACATTGTTCTAACATGTGTATTTCAATTGGTAATTGTGTAATATGTAATATTTAGAATTTATTATACTACGTTTAATATAGAAGTCACCGACTCCCCCCCCCCCCCCCCCCCCCCCTCAATTCATAAAATCACTTAGTTTTTCTGGTCTGCTTTTTCTTGATCTTTGATCTTTGACCTTTACTTTCAACCTAGTACCATTCTAGATTACTGTACTAATGACCAGACCAATTCGTTCATTTTTAACAGAGTTATGAATTTTTAGGCATTTGCGTTTCAACTGGCGTGCTTGACATGTACTGTAGAAAAAAATTCTAACTTCCGAGCCCTTCACTCAATCCTTATGAAAATTCGTGTAAATATACTTCGGACCCAATTCTTATTGTCTGCCAAATATGCACCGGATCAGACAATTTAGAAGAAATACCTGAGATCAAACGGCGAGTATTGCCTGTACGTGGAGTTAAATTTACACAGTACACGCACCGACCCCCCCCCCCCCCCCACCCCTTCCGATTCACAAAATCATTTAGTTTTTCTGGCCTGATTTTACTTGATCTTTGATATTGGACCTTTACTTTCAGCCTATTACCATTCTAGATTACTGTACTAATGGCCAGACCAGTTCGTTTTATTTTAACAAAGTTATGAATTTTTGGGCATTTGAGTTTCGATTAGCGTGCTTCACATGTACTGTAGAAAAAAATTCTAACTCCCGAGCCCTTCACTCAATCCTAATGAAATTTCGTGTAAATGTACCTCGGACCCCATTCTAATTGTCTGCCAACTATGCAGCGAATTGAACAATTTAGAAGAAATTCCTGAGATCAAACGGCAGGCATTGCCTGTACTGGGAATTAAAATTTACACAGTACACGGGATGTAAGCAGCCGTGTAATATTTCTGGTGCATGTATATTTCTTGTTTTCCGTTTAGTCTGTATCTACGATAGCGTGTGAACTACTTATGAATGTTAGAACTGTGAAAATTACCGTTATCGATTTTTTACCGAATAAATTTACATGTTACTGATTTCGTTATTTCTACATTTATCAAGATTTTATCAATCCTGGCATAATAAAACAGTCAAACATAATAGTAAACGACACGAAAAAAATTCTCAACGCTGAAATACATGTGTAAAATGCATCAGTCATTGTTTTATCATTCCCCTATTTGTCGTTAACCGAATCCGAGATCCACACCTCAAAATTCTACTTTCGATTTATTTACGACGAAAATCAAGCTCTGGCCTTTTCACCCCCCTCCAGAAACAAACACGCATCAATAATTCAAATGACCTCGCATTGTTACAAAACCTGAATAGTCAGACATCTTACACGTTGTTTTTCATCTCATACAAAAAATCAGCTCCTGTCCCGGGCGGAAACGCCCCAAATTCAAAGAGAAATTCGGGAATTATTTTGCGTCAGCCATGTTTTGACGTGAACCTTCGATGAAATTCTGTTATGACACCTGCATAAGTTGGATGTTCTAATCTCGACGGAGCAACAAGATTTGTTCTTTCTCTCCTTTTCTTTCTATCCATTTTTTTTTTTTTTTGATTTTAAAACAAAAATATTACTCACAAAGGGGTTGTTGGAATGAAGTACACGTTGAAAAACACTATTCCATTTAGATTAAGACAAAAACAGACCTTATTTATTAGGGTCTTCCGTCTTCAGCGGAAGACCCTTCTATTATTCTATTGTTTCTTTTTCACTTTTCTTATTAGGGTCTTCCGTCTTCAGCGGAAGACCCTTCTATTATTCTATTGTTTCTTTTTCACTTTTCTTATTATTATTATTAGGGTCTTCCGTCTTCAGCGGAAGACCCTTCTATTATTCTATTGTTTCTTTTTCACTTTTCTTATTAGGGTCTTCCGTCTTCAGCGGAAGACCCTTCTATTATTCTATTGTTTCTTTTTCACTTTTCTTATTATTATTATTATTATTATTCTTTTTTTGTCTTACAAATTTTGTGCAGGCGATTTCTCGGAGATGGCTCTTTCGATTTCTTTCAAATTTACAGGGATAATGCCCCGTCATGTGAAGTTTATACCGCCGCGACAGTTTTTCAAAATTCACTTCCTGTCGGAAGTTATCGTCAGTTTACGATTTTTAAAAGTCAATTTTGTCTGCGACGTTTCTCAAAAACGAGTGAAGATATTGGAATTAAATTTCTAGAGATGATAGATCTACCGTTTTTCTGGTGCACCTCGGTCAAGAGAATGGCCGCCGTCGCTTCCGTTTGTCACCGGAAGCAAATTTAAAAAATTAAATTTTTCAACTTTTTTATGTCAAAATATTTTTCTGTAGGGTTGATAGTGACCCTTTTTCTGATTCAGAATATGTAATTTGTTTTAAAATCGATCAACGCATTCTCCAGATATTAAGGGTCAAAGTCCTGAAGCGAGAGTCCGAGTAGCTCAGTCGTTAGAGTCGTGGACATATGCCCAGGCGACCCGGGTTCAAGCCTCAAGTGCCGCAAAATTTTTCAACTCATTTTTCGCTTAGACCTACGATTTTATCTTTAAAATGATGAATTCTGTTCTTTTCCGTTTTAATTTTGTAAAAGAAGTTACAATAATAGCGCTTTCCCCCGTATTTGTGTATTGAGATCTAGTTAAAATGTTCAGAAAAATGAATAGTTACATCTTTAATAACACGCTTATACATTGTTCTAACACTTGTATATCATTTAGTAATTGTGTTATATGTAATATTTACAATTTAATATTTTAAGTTTAATACAGAAGTCACCGACACTCCACCCCCCCCCCCCCAAATCAAAAAATCGTTTAGTTTTTCTGGCCTGCTTTTTCTTGATCTTTGATCTTGGACCTTTAATTTCAACCTATTACCATTCTAGATTACTGTACTAATGACCAGACCAATTCGTTCATTTTTAACAGAGATATGAATTTTGGGACATTTGAGTTTCGATTAGCGTGCTTGACATGTACTGTAGAAAAAAATTCTAACTCCCGAACCCTTCACTTAATCCTAACGAAATTTCGTGTAAATGTACCTCGGACCCCATTCTTACCGTCTGCCAAATATGCAGCGGATTGAACAATTTTGAAGGAATTTCTTAGATCAAACAGCGCGTATTGTCTATACGGGGAATTCAAATTTACACAGTACACGCACCGACCCCCCCCCCCCCCCCCAACCCGATTCACAAAATCATTTAGTTTTTCTGGCCTGATTTTACTTGATCTTTGACCTGTACTTTCAACCTAATACTATTCTAGAATACTCTACTAATGACCAGGCCAATTCTTTCATTTTTAACAGAGTTATGAATTTTGGGGCATTTGAGTT
This sequence comes from Magallana ariakensis, assembly GCA_020458035.1. Classification (NCBI taxonomy): domain Eukaryota; kingdom Metazoa; phylum Mollusca; class Bivalvia; order Ostreida; family Ostreidae; genus Magallana; species Magallana ariakensis. The sequence goes on from CM035813.1 coordinate 397,215, forward strand.
TCAATTAGCGTGCTTGACATGTACTGTAGAAAAAAATTCTAACTCCCGAACCCTTCACTTGATCCTAATGAAATTTCGTGTAAATGTACCTCGGACCCTATTCTTATTGTCTGCCAAAAATGCAGAGGATTGAACAATTTTGAAGGAATTTCTGAGATCAAACAGCGCGTATTGTCTATACGGGGAATTCAAATTTTAACAGTACACGCACCGACCCCCCCCCCCCACCCGATTCATAAAATCATTTAGTTTTTCTGGCCTGATTTTACTTGATCTTTGACCTGTACTTTCAACCTAATACTATTCTAGATTAATATACTAATGACCAGGCCAATTCGTTCATTTTTAACAGAGTTATGAATTTTGGGGCATTTGAGTTTCAATTAGCGTGCTTGACATGTACTGTAGAAAAAAATTCTAACTCCCGAACCCTTCACTTGATCCTAATGAAATTTCGTGTAAATGTACCTCGGACCCTATTCTTATTGTCTGCCAAATATGCAGCGGATTGAACAATTTAGAAGAAATTCCTGAGATCAAACGGCGAGTATTGCATGTACGGGGAATTAAAATTTACACAGTACACGGGATGTAAGCAGCCGTGTAATATATCTGGTGCATGTATATTTCTTGTTTTCCGTTTAGTCTGTATCTACGATAGCGTGTGAACTACTTATGAATGTTAGAAATGTCAAAATTACTGTCATCGAACTTTTTACCGGATAAATTTACATGTTATTGATTTCGTTATTTCTACATTTATAAAGATTTTATCAATCCTGTTGAAATAAAACAGTCATACATAATAGTAAACGACACGAAAAAAAATCTCATCGCTTGAAATACATGTGTGAAATGCATCAGTCATTGTTTTAGGACTTACCCTAATTGTCGTTAACCGAATCCGAGATCCACACCTCAGAATTCTACTTTCGATTTATTTACGACGAAAATCAAGTTCGGGCTATATAATTCTATGTAAGAAAAAAATTCGTAAAAAATCGAAATAATTTTCTCGTGAGAAAAATGATAGATAGCAGTGTTCTATGATACATTACGCATTATCTAACATCAAAAAATGCGCATGCGATACGGCATTTTCTCAAGTTTTCTAGCTGCGAACATGCCTACCCCCCAAACCACGTGTTTTCAAGCTGTTTGTAAACAGACTGCGCGCACCCCATGAAGTCGGCCTATATGCCCTTTAAGAAATAGTTCCCGATAAAAGTAGAATCAAATTTACAAACTACAGAAATTTCCCTAATCAGAGATATCATTTTTATTCAAATCAAATATGGGAAAATGCAAAATGCGGGCAAGAGAAAAAAATATTCCCTATAAATGTATGGAACTACAATTGACTAAGTTCATTTTCATTGGTGGATTACCGGTGTGATAACTCTAATCTCGCCGGAGCCAAGATTTGCTCTTTCTCTCCTTTTCTTTCTCTCCATTTTTTTTTTTTTTTTTTTTTTTTGATTTTCTAACAAAAATACTCTTCACAAAGGGGTTGCTGGAATGTAGTACAAGTTGAAAAACACTGTTCCATTTAAATTAAGACAAAAACAGACCTTATTTATTAGGGTCTTCCGTCTTCAGCGGAAGACCCTTCTATTATTCTATTGTTTCTTTTTCACTTTTCTTATTATTATTATTATTATTATTAGGGTCTTCCGTCTCAGCGGAAGACCCTTCTATTATTCTATTGTTTCTTTTTCAGGTTTATTATTTTTTTTCTTTTTTTTTTCTTTACAATTTTTGTGCAGAAGATTTCTCGTAGATGGGTCGTCCGATTTTCGTCAAATTTTCAGCATCGATCTAGTATCATTTGAAGTTTATACCCCATTTTCGATTCCGCAAAAATCACTTCCGGTTCGGACTTATCCGCCATTTTGTCTTTTTTTCTTGACTTCTTGTCCACGCAACTCCTCAGAAACGAGTGAAGATAGAAAGCTAAAATTTTCAGGAATGATAGAGGACACGCTAGTTTAGTCGCTCCTGTAAAAATTATTTTCCGGAAATTCCGAGTACGGAAGCTAGCTGGGATCAAAATATAGGTCAAAAATTTGCAACGAAATTTGTTTACTCAACGCATCTCCTTAAAAACGATAAAAGATATGATACTGAATATTTGAGGAATGATAAATTCTGCGTATATTGACATCTTTCTCGAATTGATTGGATGAAATTTTAATTTTTAAAATTTTTTAAACTCATTTAAATCGTGTTAAAATGACCTCAAACTAATTTTAAAACATGATATATAAGTTGCGCTTGCAATTCTGCGTCTGATGACATCTTTCTCGCATTGATTGGATAAAATTTTATTTTTTCAAAAATTTTAAACTTATTTAAATCGTTGTAAAATGATCCCATACTAATTTAAAAACATGATATCTAAGTTGCGCTTGCAATTCTGCGTCTGATGACATTTTTTTCGAATTGATTGGATGAAATTTAAATTTTTTAAAATTTTTAAACTCATTTAAATCGCGATAATATGACCTCAGACTAATTTTAAAACCTGATATCTAAGTTGCGCTTGCAATTCTGCGTCTAATTACATCTTTTACGAATCGATTGGATGAAATTTAAATTTTTCAAAAATTTTAAACTCATTGAAATCGTGTTTATATGACCTCATACTTATTTTAAAACCTAATATCTAAGTTGCGCTTGCAATTCTGCGTCTAATGACATCTTTTTCGAATTGATTAGATTAAATTTAAAATTTTTCAAAAATTTTAAACTCATTTAAATCGCGTTTAAATGATCTCATACTTATTTTAAAACCTGATATCTAATTTGCGCTTGCAATTCTGCGTCTGATGACATCTTTTTCGAATTGATTGGATGAAATTCAAATTTATCAAAAATTTTAAACTCATTTAAATCGTGGTAAAATGATCTCATACTAATTTTGAAACATAATATATAAGTTGCGCTTGCAATTCTGCGTCTGATGACATCTTTCTTAAATTGATTGAATGAAATTTAAATTCTTCAAAAATTTTAAACTCATTTAAATCGTGTTAAAATGACCTCTGACTACTTTTAAAACATGATATATTAGTTGCGCTTGCAATTCTGCGTCTGATGACATTTTTCTCAAATTGATTGGATGAAATTTTTTTTCTTCAAAATTTTAAATTTATTTTAATCGTGTTAAAATGACCTCAACTAATTTTAAAACATGATTTTTGTAATGTTCCTGCATTTTTGCATCTGATGAAATTATTGGATGAATTATAGGATTTTAGGTTTTCAAAATTTTCAAACTCATTTAAATCGAGTTAACATGACACCAGACAGATTTAAATCTCGGTCAAAATCGCATCGCATCTTATGAGAAATCGGACGGAAGACCCACTCGTTGCTCGCAACGAGATCGCATCTAGTTATTATTATTATTCTTTTTTTGTCTTACAAATTTTGTGCAGGCGATTTCTCGGAGATGGCTCTTTCGATTTCTTTCAAATTTACAGGGATAATGCCCCGTCATGTGAAGTTTATACCGCCGCGACAGTTTTTCAAAATTCACTTCCTGTCGGAAGTTATCGTCAGTTTACGATTTTTAAAAGTCAATTTTGTCTGCGACGTTTCTCAAAAACGAGTGAAGATATTGGAATTAAATTTCTAGAGATGATAGATCTACCGTTTTTCTGGTGCACCTCGGTCAAGAGAATGGCCGCCGTCGCTTCCGTTTGTCACCGGAAGCAAATTTAAAAAATTAAATTTTTCAACTTTTTTATGTCAAAATATTTTTCTGTAGGGTTGATAGTGACCCTTTTTCTGATTCAGAATATGTAATTTGTTTTAAAATCGATCAACGCATTCTCCAGATATTAAGGGTCAAAGTCCTGAAGCGAGAGTCCGAGTAGCTCAGTCGTTAGAGTCGTGGACATATGCCCAGGCGACCCGGGTTCAAGCCTCAAGTGCCGCAAAATTTTTCAACTCATTTTTCGCTTAGACCTACGATTTTATCTTTAAAATGATGAATTCTGTTCTTTTCCGTTTTAATTTTGTAAAAGAAGTTACAATAATAGCGCTTTCCCCCGTATTTGTGTATTGAGATCTAGTTAAAATGTTCAGAAAAATGAATAGTTACATCTTTAATAACACGCTTATACATTGTTCTAACACTTGTATATCATTTAGTAATTGTGTTATATGTAATATTTACAATTTAATATTTTAAGTTTAATACAGAAGTCACCGACACTCCACCCCCCCCCCCCCAAATCAAAAAATCGTTTAGTTTTTCTGGCCTGCTTTTTCTTGATCTTTGATCTTGGACCTTTAATTTCAACCTATTACCATTCTAGATTACTGTACTAATGACCAGACCAATTCGTTCATTTTTAACAGAGATATGAATTTTGGGACATTTGAGTTTCGATTAGCGTGCTTGACATGTACTGTAGAAAAAAATTCTAACTCCCGAACCCTTCACTTAATCCTAACGAAATTTCGTGTAAATGTACCTCGGACCCCATTCTTACCGTCTGCCAAATATGCAGCGGATTGAACAATTTTGAAGGAATTTCTTAGATCAAACAGCGCGTATTGTCTATACGGGGAATTCAAATTTACACAGTACACGCACCGACCCCCCCCCCCCAACCCGATTCACAAAATCATTTAGTTTTTCTGGCCTGATTTTACTTGATCTTTGACCTGTACTTTCAACCTAATACTATTCTAGAATACTCTACTAATGACCAGGCCAATTCTTTCATTTTTAACAGAGTTATGAATTTTGGGGCATTTGAGTTTCAATTAGCGTGCTTGACATGTACTGTAGAAAAAAATTCTAACTCCCGAACCCTTCACTTGATCCTAATGAAATTTCGTGTAAATGTACCTCGGACCCTATTCTTATTGTCTGCCAAAAATGCAGAGGATTGAACAATTTTGAAGGAATTTCTGAGATCAAACAGCGCGTATTGTCTATACGGGGAATTCAAATTTTAACAGTACACGCACCGACCCCCCCCCCCCCACCCGATTCATAAAATCATTTAGTTTTTCTGGCCTGATTTTACTTGATCTTTGACCTGTACTTTCAACCTAATACTATTCTAGATTAATATACTAATGACCAGGCCAATTCGTTCATTTTTAACAGAGTTATGAATTTTGGGGCATTTGAGTTTCAATTAGCGTGCTTGACATGTACTGTAGAAAAAAATTCTAACTCCCGAACCCTTCACTTGATCCTAATGAAATTTCGTGTAAATGTACCTCGGACCCTATTCTTATTGTCTGCCAAATATGCAGCGGATTGAACAATTTAGAAGAAATTCCTGAGATCAAACGGCGAGTATTGCATGTACGGGGAATTAAAATTTACACAGTACACGGGATGTAAGCAGCCGTGTAATATATCTGGTGCATGTATATTTCTTGTTTTCCGTTTAGTCTGTATCTACGATAGCGTGTGAACTACTTATGAATGTTAGAAATGTCAAAATTACTGTCATCGAACTTTTTACCGGATAAATTTACATGTTATTGATTTCGTTATTTCTACATTTATAAAGATTTTATCAATCCTGTTGAAATAAAACAGTCATACATAATAGTAAACGACACGAAAAAAAATCTCATCGCTTGAAATACATGTGTGAAATGCATCAGTCATTGTTTTAGGACTTACCCTAATTGTCGTTAACCGAATCCGAGATCCACACCTCAGAATTCTACTTTCGATTTATTTACGACGAAAATCAAGTTCGGGCTATATAATTCTATGTAAGAAAAAAATTCGTAAAAAATCGAAATAATTTTCTCGTGAGAAAAATGATAGATAGCAGTGTTCTATGATACATTACGCATTATCTAACATCAAAAAATGCGCATGCGATACGGCATTTTCTCAAGTTTTCTAGCTGCGAACATGCCTACCCCCCAAACCACGTGTTTTCAAGCTGTTTGTAAACAGACTGCGCGCACCCCATGAAGTCGGCCTATATGCCCTTTAAGAAATAGTTCCCGATAAAAGTAGAATCAAATTTACAAACTACAGAAATTTCCCTAATCAGAGATATCATTTTTATTCAAATCAAATATGGGAAAATGCAAAATGCGGGCAAGAGAAAAAAATATTCCCTATAAATGTATGGAACTACAATTGACTAAGTTCATTTTCATTGGTGGATTACCGGTGTGATAACTCTAATCTCGCCGGAGCCAAGATTTGCTCTTTCTCTCCTTTTCTTTCTCTCCATTTTTTTTTTTTTTTTTTTTTTTTGATTTTCTAACAAAAATACTCTTCACAAAGGGGTTGCTGGAATGTAGTACAAGTTGAAAAACACTGTTCCATTTAAATTAAGACAAAAACAGACCTTATTTATTAGGGTCTTCCGTCTTCAGCGGAAGACCCTTCTATTATTCTATTGTTTCTTTTTCACTTTTCTTATTATTATTAGGGTCTTCCGTCTCAGCGGAAGACCCTTCTATTATTCTATTGTTTCTTTTTCAGGTTTATTATTTTTTTTCTTTTTTTTTTCTTTACAATTTTTGTGCAGAAGATTTCTCGTAGATGGGTCGTCCGATTTTCGTCAAATTTTCAGCATCGATCTAGTATCATTTGAAGTTTATACCCCATTTTCGATTCCGCAAAAATCACTTCCGGTTCGGACTTATCCGCCATTTTGTCTTTTTTTCTTGACTTCTTGTCCACGCAACTCCTCAGAAACGAGTGAAGATAGAAAGCTAAAATTTTCAGGAATGATAGAGGACACGCTAGTTTAGTCGCTCCTGTAAAAATTATTTTCCGGAAATTCCGAGTACGGAAGCTAGCTGGGATCAAAATATAGGTCAAAAATTTGCAACGAAATTTGTTTACTCAACGCATCTCCTTAAAAACGATAAAAGATATGATACTGAATATTTGAGGAATGATAAATTCTGCGTATATTGACATCTTTCTCGAATTGATTGGATGAAATTTTAATTTTTAAAATTTTTTAAACTCATTTAAATCGTGTTAAAATGACCTCAAACTAATTTTAAAACATGATATATAAGTTGCGCTTGCAATTCTGCGTCTGATGACATCTTTCTCGCATTGATTGGATAAAATTTTATTTTTTCAAAAATTTTAAACTTATTTAAATCGTTGTAAAATGATCCCATACTAATTTAAAAACATGATATCTAAGTTGCGCTTGCAATTCTGCGTCTGATGACATTTTTTTCGAATTGATTGGATGAAATTTAAATTTTTTAAAATTTTTAAACTCATTTAAATCGCGATAATATGACCTCAGACTAATTTTAAAACCTGATATCTAAGTTGCGCTTGCAATTCTGCGTCTAATTACATCTTTTACGAATCGATTGGATGAAATTTAAATTTTTCAAAAATTTTAAACTCATTGAAATCGTGTTTATATGACCTCATACTTATTTTAAAACCTAATATCTAAGTTGCGCTTGCAATTCTGCGTCTAATGACATCTTTTTCGAATTGATTAGATTAAATTTAAAATTTTTCAAAAATTTTAAACTCATTTAAATCGCGTTTAAATGATCTCATACTTATTTTAAAACCTGATATCTAATTTGCGCTTGCAATTCTGCGTCTGATGACATCTTTTTCGAATTGATTGGATGAAATTCAAATTTATCAAAAATTTTAAACTCATTTAAATCGTGGTAAAATGATCTCATACTAATTTTGAAACATAATATATAAGTTGCGCTTGCAATTCTGCGTCTGATGACATCTTTCTTAAATTGATTGAATGAAATTTAAATTCTTCAAAAATTTTAAACTCATTTAAATCGTGTTAAAATGACCTCTGACTACTTTTAAAACATGATATATTAGTTGCGCTTGCAATTCTGCGTCTGATGACATTTTTCTCAAATTGATTGGATGAAATTTTTTTTCTTCAAAATTTTAAATTTATTTTAATCGTGTTAAAATGACCTCAACTAATTTTAAAACATGATTTTTGTAATGTTCCTGCATTTTTGCATCTGATGAAATTATTGGATGAATTATAGGATTTTAGGTTTTCAAAATTTTCAAACTCATTTAAATCGAGTTAACATGACACCAGACAGATTTAAATCTCGGTCAAAATCGCATCGCATCTTATGAGAAATCGGACGGAAGACCCACTCGTTGCTCGCAACGAGATCGCATCTAGTTATTATTATTATTCTTTTTTTGTCTTACAAATTTTGTGCAGGCGATTTCTCGGAGATGGCTCTTTCGATTTCTTTCAAATTTACAGGGATAATGCCCCGTCATGTGAAGTTTATACCGCCGCGACAGTTTTTCAAAATTCACTTCCTGTCGGAAGTTATCGTCAGTTTACGATTTTTAAAAGTCAATTTTGTCTGCGACGTTTCTCAAAAACGAGTGAAGATATTGGAATTAAATTTCTAGAGATGATAGATCTACCGTTTTTCTGGTGCACCTCGGTCAAGAGAATGGCCGCCGTCGCTTCCGTTTGTCACCGGAAGCAAATTTAAAAAATTAAATTTTTCAACTTTTTTATGTCAAAATATTTTTCTGTAGGGTTGATAGTGACCCTTTTTCTGATTCAGAATATGTAATTTGTTTTAAAATCGATCAACGCATTCTCCAGATATTAAGGGTCAAAGTCCTGAAGCGAGAGTCCGAGTAGCTCAGTCGTTAGAGTCGTGGACATATGCCCAGGCGACCCGGGTTCAAGCCTCAAGTGCCGCAAAATTTTTCAACTCATTTTTCGCTTAGACCTACGATTTTATCTTTAAAATGATGAATTCTGTTCTTTTCCGTTTTAATTTTGTAAAAGAAGTTACAATAATAGCGCTTTCCCCCGTATTTGTGTATTGAGATCTAGTTAAAATGTTCAGAAAAATGAATAGTTACATCTTTAATAACACGCTTATACATTGTTCTAACACTTGTATATCATTTAGTAATTGTGTTATATGTAATATTTACAATTTAATATTTTAAGTTTAATACAGAAGTCACCGACACTCCACCCCCCCCCCCCCAAATCAAAAAATCGTTTAGTTTTTCTGGCCTGCTTTTTCTTGATCTTTGATCTTGGACCTTTAATTTCAACCTATTACCATTCTAGATTACTGTACTAATGACCAGACCAATTCGTTCATTTTTAACAGAGATATGAATTTTGGGACATTTGAGTTTCGATTAGCGTGCTTGACATGTACTGTAGAAAAAAATTCTAACTCCCGAACCCTTCACTTAATCCTAACGAAATTTCGTGTAAATGTACCTCGGACCCCATTCTTACCGTCTGCCAAATATGCAGCGGATTGAACAATTTTGAAGGAATTTCTTAGATCAAACAGCGCGTATTGTCTATACGGGGAATTCAAATTTACACAGTACACGCACCGACCCCCCCCCCCCAACCCGATTCACAAAATCATTTAGTTTTTCTGGCCTGATTTTACTTGATCTTTGACCTGTACTTTCAACCTAATACTATTCTAGAATACTCTACTAATGACCAGGCCAATTCTTTCATTTTTAACAGAGTTATGAATTTTGGGGCATTTGAGTTTCAATTAGCGTGCTTGACATGTACTGTAGAAAAAAATTCTAACTCCCGAACCCTTCACTTGATCCTAATGAAATTTCGTGTAAATGTACCTCGGACCCTATTCTTATTGTCTGCCAAAAATGCAGAGGATTGAACAATTTTGAAGGAATTTCTGAGATCAAACAGCGCGTATTGTCTATACGGGGAATTCAAATTTTAACAGTACACGCACCGACCCCCCCCCCCCCACCCGATTCATAAAATCATTTAGTTTTTCTGGCCTGATTTTACTTGATCTTTGACCTGTACTTTCAACCTAATACTATTCTAGATTAATATACTAATGACCAGGCCAATTCGTTCATTTTTAACAGAGTTATGAATTTTGGGGCATTTGAGTTTCAATTAGCGTGCTTGACATGTACTGTAGAAAAAAATTCTAACTCCCGAACCCTTCACTTGATCCTAATGAAATTTCGTGTAAATGTACCTCGGACCCTATTCTTATTGTCTGCCAAATATGCAGCGGATTGAACAATTTAGAAGAAATTCCTGAGATCAAACGGCGAGTATTGCATGTACGGGGAATTAAAATTTACACAGTACACGGGATGTAAGCAGCCGTGTAATATATCTGGTGCATGTATATTTCTTGTTTTCCGTTTAGTCTGTATCTACGATAGCGTGTGAACTACTTATGAATGTTAGAAATGTCAAAATTACTGTCATCGAACTTTTTACCGGATAAATTTACATGTTATTGATTTCGTTATTTCTACATTTATAAAGATTTTATCAATCCTGTTGAAATAAAACAGTCATACATAATAGTAAACGACACGAAAAAAAATCTCATCGCTTGAAATACATGTGTGAAATGCATCAGTCATTGTTTTAGGACTTACCCTAATTGTCGTTAACCGAATCCGAGATCCACACCTCAGAATTCTACTTTCGATTTATTTACGACGAAAATCAAGTTCGGGCTATATAATTCTATGTAAGAAAAAAATTCGTAAAAAATCGAAATAATTTTCTCGTGAGAAAAATGATAGATAGCAGTGTTCTATGATACATTACGCATTATCTAACATCAAAAAATGCGCATGCGATACGGCATTTTCTCAAGTTTTCTAGCTGCGAACATGCCTACCCCCCAAACCACGTGTTTTCAAGCTGTTTGTAAACAGACTGCGCGCACCCCATGAAGTCGGCCTATATGCCCTTTAAGAAATAGTTCCCGATAAAAGTAGAATCAAATTTACAAACTACAGAAATTTCCCTAATCAGAGATATCATTTTTATTCAAATCAAATATGGGAAAATGCAAAATGCGGGCAAGAGAAAAAAATATTCCCTATAAATGTATGGAACTACAATTGACTAAGTTCATTTTCATTGGTGGATTACCGGTGTGATAACTCTAATCTCGCCGGAGCCAAGATTTGCTCTTTCTCTCCTTTTCTTTCTCTCCATTTTTTTTTTTTTTTTTTTTTTTTTGATTTTCTAACAAAAATACTCTTCACAAAGGGGTTGCTGGAATGTAGTACAAGTTGAAAAACACTGTTCCATTTAAATTAAGACAAAAACAGACCTTATTTATTAGGGTCTTCCGTCTTCAGCGGAAGACCCTTCTATTATTCTATTGTTTCTTTTTCACTTTTCTTATTATTATTATTATTATTATTCTTTTTTTGTCTTACAAATTTTGTGCAGGCGATTTCTCGGAGATGGCTCTTTCGATTTCTTTCAAATTTACAGGGATAATGCCCCGTCATGTGAAGTTTATACCGCCGCGACAGTTTTTCAAAATTCACTTCCTGTCGGAAGTTATCGTCAGTTTACGATTTTTAAAAGTCAATTTTGTCTGCGACGTTTCTCAAAAACGAGTGAAGATATTGGAATTAAATTTCTAGAGATGATAGATCTACCGTTTTTCTGGTGCACCTCGGTCAAGAGAATGGCCGCCGTCGCTTCCGTTTGTCACCGGAAGCAAATTTAAAAAAATTAAATTTTTCAACTTTTTTATGTCAAAATATTTTTCTGTAGGGTTGATAGTGACCCTTTTTCTGATTCAGAATATGTAATTTGTTTTAAAATCGATCAACGCATTCTCCAGATATTAAGGGTCAAAGTCCTGAAGCGAGAGTCCGAGTAGCTCAGTCGTTAGAGTCGTGGACATATGCCCAGGCGACCCGGGTTCAAGCCTCAAGTGCCGCAAAATTTTTCAACTCATTTTTCGCTTAGACCTACGATTTTATCTTTAAAATGATGAATTCTGTTCTTTTCCGTTTTAATTTTGTAAAAGAAGTTACAATAATAGCGCTTTCCCCCGTATTTGTGTATTGAGATCTAGTTAAAATGTTCAGAAAAATGAATAGTTACATCTTTAATAACACGCTTATACATTGTTCTAACACTTGTATATCATTTAGTAATTGTGTTATATGTAATATTTACAATTTAATATTTTAAGTTTAATACAGAAGTCACCGACACTCCACCCCCCCCCCCCCCAAATCAAAAAATCGTTTAGTTTTTCTGGCCTGCTTTTTCTTGATCTTTGATCTTGGACCTTTAATTTCAACCTATTACCATTCTAGATTACTGTACTAATGACCAGACCAATTCGTTCATTTTTAACAGAGATATGAATTTTGGGACATTTGAGTTTCGATTAGCGTGCTTGACATGTACTGTAGAAAAAAATTCTAACTCCCGAACCCTTCACTTAATCCTAACGAAATTTCGTGTAAATGTACCTCGGACCCCATTCTTACCGTCTGCCAAATATGCAGCGGATTGAACAATTTTGAAGGAATTTCTTAGATCAAACAGCGCGTATTGTCTATACGGGGAATTCAAATTTACACAGTACACGCACCGACCCCCCCCCCCCAACCCGATTCACAAAATCATTTAGTTTTTCTGGCCTGATTTTACTTGATCTTTGACCTGTACTTTCAACCTAATACTATTCTAGAATACTCTACTAATGACCAGGCCAATTCTTTCATTTTTAACAGAGTTATGAATTTTGGGGCATTTGAATTTCAATTAGCGTGCTTGACATGTACTGTAGAAAAAAATTCTAACTCCCGAACCCTTCACTTGATCCTAATGAAATTTCGTGTAAATGTACCTCGGACCCTATTCTTATTGTCTGCCAAAAATGCAGAGGATTGAACAATTTTGAAGGAATTTCTGAGATCAAACAGCGCGTATTGTCTATACGGGGAATTCAAATTTTAACAGTACACGCACCGACCCCCCCCCCACCCGATTCATAAAATCATTTAGTTTTTCTGGCCTGATTTTACTTGATCTTTGACCTGTACTTTCAACCTAATACTATTCTAGATTAATATACTAATGACCAGGCCAATTCGTTCATTTTTAACAGAGTTATGAATTTTGGGGCATTTGAGTTTCAATTAGCGTGCTTGACATGTACTGTAGAAAAAAATTCTAACTCCCGAACCCTTCACTTGATCCTAATGAAATTTCGTGTAAATGTACCTCGGACCCTATTCTTATTGTCTGCCAAATATGCAGCGGATTGAACAATTTAGAAGAAATTCCTGAGATCAAACGGCGAGTATTGCATGTACGGGGAATTAAAATTTACACAGTACACGGGATGTAAGCAGCCGTGTAATATATCTGGTGCATGTATATTTCTTGTTTTCCGTTTAGTCTGTATCTACGATAGCGTGTGAACTACTTATGAATGTTAGAAATGTCAAAATTACTGTCATCGAACTTTTTACCGGATAAATTTACATGTTATTGATTTCGTTATTTCTACATTTATAAAGATTTTATCAATCCTGTTGAAATAAAACAGTCATACATAATAGTAAACGACACGAAAAAAAATCTCATCGCTTGAAATACATGTGTGAAATGCATCAGTCATTGTTTTAGGACTTACCCTAATTGTCGTTAACCGAATCCGAGATCCACACCTCAGAATTCTACTTTCGATTTATTTACGACGAAAATCAAGTTCGGGCTATATAATTCTATGTAAGAAAAAAATTCGTAAAAAATCGAAATAATTTTCTCGTGAGAAAAATGATAGATAGCAGTGTTCTATGATACATTACGCATTATCTAACATCAAAAAATGCGCATGCGATACGGCATTTTCTCAAGTTTTCTAGCTGCGAACATGCCTACCCCCCAAACCACGTGTTTTCAAGCTGTTTGTAAACAGACTGCGCGCACCCCATGAAGTCGGCCTATATGCCCTTTAAGAAATAGTTCCCGATAAAAGTAGAATCAAATTTACAAACTACAGAAATTTCCCTAATCAGAGATATCATTTTTATTCAAATCAAATATGGGAAAATGCAAAATGCGGGCAAGAGAAAAAAATATTCCCTATAAATGTATGGAACTACAATTGACTAAGTTCATTTTCATTGGTGGATTACCGGTGTGATAACTCTAATCTCGCCGGAGCCAAGATTTGCTCTTTCTCTCCTTTTCTTTCTCTCCATTTTTTTTTTTTTTTTTTTTTTTGATTTTCTAACAAAAATACTCTTCACAAAGGGGTTGCTGGAATGTAGTACAAGTTGAAAAACACTGTTCCATTTAAATTAAGACAAAAACAGACCTTATTTATTAGGGTCTTCCGTCTTCAGCGGAAGACCCTTCTATTATTCTATTGTTTCTTTTTCACTTTTCTTATTAGGGTCTTCCGTCTTCAGCGGAAGACCCTTCTATTATTCTATTGTTTCTTTTTCACTTTTCTTATTGTTATTATTATTATTATTATTATTCTTTTTTTTTCTTACCGATTTTGTGCAGACGATTTCTCGGAGATGGCCCTATCGATTTCATTCAAATTTTCAGGATCAACGCAGTTTTATCAGAAGTTGATCGCTTTTTAAACATTTTTGAAAATACACTTCCGGTCGGAAGTTATCGTCCGTTTACGATTTTAAAAAGTCAATTTTGTCTGTCAGGTTTCTCAAAAACGAGTAAAGATAAGGGGCTGAAATTTTCAGAGATGATAGATCTACCTATTTTCTGGTGCACCTCGGTCAAGAGAATGCCAGCCGTCACTTCCGGTCGTCACCGGAAGCAAATTTGAAAAATTTTAATTTTTCGACTTTTTTATTTTTTAATATTTTTCTTTAAATTTTTTATAGTTGATAGTGACCCTTTTTCTGATTCAGAATATGTAATTTGTTTTACAATCGATTAAGGCATTCTCGAGATATTAAGCGTCAAAATCCTGAAGCGAGAGCCCGAGTAGCTCAGTCGTTATGGTCGTGGACAGTGCCCAGGCGACCCGGGTTCAAGCCCCGAGTGCCGCACAATTTTTTTTTCGTTTTTTTTGCGTAGACTTACGATTTTATCTTTAAAATGATGGGATTTATCTCATTTAATTAAAAATCGGACGGAAGACCCACTCGTTGCTCGCAACGAGAACGATCTAGTTATTCTTATTCTTTTTTTTTTTCTTACCGATTTTGTGCAGGCGATTTCTCAGAGATGGCTCGACCGATTTTAGTCAAATTTTCAGGGATGATGCCCCGTCATATGAAGTTTGTACCGCCGTAACAGTTTTTCAAAATTCACTTCCGGTCGGAAGTGATCGTCGTTAACCGATTTTTTAAAAGTCAATTTTGTCTGTCAGGTTTCTCAAAAACGAATAAAGATGTAGGACTGAAATTTTTAGAGATGATAGATCTATCTTTTTTCTGGTGCACCTCGGTCAAGAGAATGTCCGCCGTCACTTCCGGTCGTCACCGGAAGGAAATTTAAAAAAATTAATTTTTCGACTTTTTTATTTTTTGTTATTTTTCTTTGAATTTTTTACAGTTGATAGTGACTCTTTTACTGATTTAGAATATGTAATTTGTTTTAAAATCGATCAACGCAATCTCGAGTTATAAAGCGTCAAAGTCCTGAAGCGAGAGCCCGAGTAGCTCAGTCGTTATGGTCGTGGACAGTGCCCAGGCGACCCGGGTTCAAGCCCCGCGTGCCGCAAAATTTTTTTCCGTTTTTTTTTGCGTAGACTCACAATTTTATCTTTAAAACGATGAGTTTTATCTCATTTATTCAAAAATCGGACGGAAGACCCACTCGTTGCTCGCAACGAGAACGATCTAGTTATTATTCTTTTTATTTTTTTTCCAACTCAAATAACTCAAAAATGCTTGCTTCGATTGTATTGAAATTTACAGGTCTTATATGCCTTTAAAAGATCTCTATGATATGAAAAAATTAACTGATGACGTCATCACATTCGTCACTTATTGACGTTTTTCACGTTTTAAAAAGTGATTTTGTCCTGAGCTTTTCTCATTTTTGTTTTAAGATAGAGCTCTGAATTTTCAGACAAGTTAGAACTATCGTTTTACTTATGACATAAGGCTGGAAACTTAATTCGGACACTTCCCTTAGAAACCGGAAGTAAAACCAATTTTTTAAAGTTTTCATGTTTTTTAATTTTAAAAATAAAAAATACGAATATGATGGCAATTGTTATGCTGAGTACGAAACTGAAATCCGTTTTAAAATCGGACGATGCGTTACAGAGTTATTGGGGTTTGAAAATTGATTTTTCCGGAAATTTTGATTCCGCGTTCTTGGTTTAAAAAATAGTGTTATGTTCAAAGTGAAATTAACTCGTACCAAATATAATTCGATTTTTGTTAAGTCGTACTTTGACACATTTTTTGTTAAGTCGTTCTTGAAATCATAAAGGTTTTTGTTAATTCGTACTAAAAATCATTCGGATTTTGTTAAGTTGTACCAAGAATTATTCGATTTTTTATCTTTTTGTTTTAGTTACTGTTGTTATTGGTTAAAGAACGTTGCTCCTTACAGGAATATTTCGCTTTACTCTCTACATCAACGGAAGACCCACTCGTTGCTTTGCAACGAGCTTTGCTCTAGTTGTTAACAATACGATTTGGAAGTTTCTAGTTTATATACTTACTTCCGTTAATACTATAAATAGGTTCGTTTCGACATAGAGATCGATAATAAACCCCAACACGTGTTCGATCATCATAGGAAATATCCAGCTTTTGTTTATACTTTTCTATTGGTTAATATACCGGAAGTAACCTTTTTCGGGTGGTGCTAAATACAGTCAAAGGTCATACCCTTACATTCTATTCACCAGGTCGAGACCACTAGATTTTGTGAGGTCCGCATAAATTTGCATACTAAATTAGCCATCTGTTTACTTTAATCGACGAACCAATCAGGTGAATGAGTTGCAAGGCATTGTGGGCTACTACAAGTTTCAGTGTATATAAAGAGTATTGAAAATATATACCATTTTGAATTGTCCTTTGGAAACTCATTTTGAATGATTTTTCAGAACTTATAAAATAAACAAGGGCAATTATGTCTGATCTTTCATTTCTATGCTCACATTTTTAAAAAATTGCATATGAAGCCTTTTATCAACCTATTTAAATACCCCATTGTCAATGTTCAAAAGAGAGGCACGTCTTATTGAATTAGAAGCAGTGAGTACAATTTTTCACGTGATACCCCAGATTTGGGACAATATTAGAAGAATGCGCATTGATATTTTCATCAGAATGCTTAACGTACAAAATACTATATGCTACATATACTTTGCGCTTCTGCATTTGTATATCTGTTGCTATTTACGTATGTTAAAAATGTACAGTTGCCTGTATTTATTTCTAGTGCACAATGATAAAGTCACCAATAAACAATTATGCAGATTTTTTCTCATCAAAATCTGTTTGTACTGTATGCGTATGTTTGCCAGTTGTTTGATACTGATCGGTTTTTGAAGTAACAATTGATCAACTAAAACAACAGTATTTTTCAATGTGAGCATGGAACAAAGTTAATGGTACGTAATCTTTCCTTTTTTACCTTCTGAAGTAAAAATCAAGATGTACAAATTTTCCGGCAAGCAATTAAATATTGTGTATAAAACAGACAAACGTGGTGTGCGTTTGTTGAACCGTAAACACGTTGTAGACCGTCATGCTTTGCGACTCATTCACTGGATTGGAGAATCTGTTTGACGTAAATATTGTCACATGTTAAATAATGCTATCCATATAAGGTAGTGTACCCGACCTGTTCACTAGATTTAACGTTATATTTTTCTATTGTCATGGTTTGCTATATAAAGCCCTGAAATTCGTAGTTTCTTGGGGACTTGTTAAGCATTAATTTGCTGTAAGTTTCTCACTTCTCTAGCATGGTTTATTAGATATTTAACATTTGCACCCGTTAGGACAATAGTTTGATCATTTTGTCGTCGTCATTTGCTCCTGTTAAATTATTTTTGGCCCTTAAACTATAAAATAGGTGTTAGGTTTTTATTAAAAGGGATTTCGTATTAACCCTAGGCCTTTCCCCCGGCTAGGTGGGCTAGCGTTCCCGGACGCTAAGATGGGGGGTGATTTTTTATGATGATTTTGATGGTGGTTTTGATATACAGTAGAGATTTTGATAGAGATTTTTGATAGTGACATTTTTTTCTTTACTCTACAGAAACTTACAATTGTTATCATTATTTTTGTTTTCGTTATTTTCTATAAAGTCGTAAATAAATATTGTTGTTTGCTGAAACTGGTGTTTTTTTTATTACAGTGTGTTTAAAGGTGTCAAAGCTGAAACATATATGATTGAACTTAAAAGTAAGACCAAGCAGAATCTCAAATCATAAAGAACCTGGGAAATAAATTAAAACACCATAGGAAACGGTAAACATATTCAGAGTGTGATTCTGACCTGACCCGTCCCATTACACATAAATTGTATGTTATTAACACTCATATATAAATATAACCTGGCAATTAGATTAGGCTTTATGGGTTAGGGATTGAATAAATCATAAATCTCATTTCCCAAAAATGCACCACTCTGCATTTATCTTTGCAGTCTATATGCATACGTTTTTTTCACTCTTCAAATTTACCATGCAGTTTTTATGTAGGCCGAAGTTTTATTGGTAAAATAAATAATGAAAATTGCCAGAAAATATTAACAGTTAATTGCCAGGGCTTAGGTGACATAAACAAAAGAAGAGACATTTTCAAATTCCTTAAAAGCAAAAATGATCATATTTATTTCCTTCAAAATACTCATTTTCTAGAAAAAGATGAAAACTTTATGCAAACACAATGGGGATGTAAGACTTTTTTCAATTCATTTAAATCTAATTCAAGAGGCGTTGCCATACTATTTGATAACAATTTTGAATTTAAAATAAATAAGCTATACAAGGACAGCTCTGGTAATTTACTAATTTTAAACATCATTGTGCAGGAGATAAATATTTTACTCATTAATGTATATGGCCCAAATCTTGATACACCTGATTTTTACAGTAATCTATCACTTAAACTTGAAGAATTACATGATGACCAGCATATTATACTTGGAGGCGATTTCAATCTTATAATGAATCTGAACCTAGATTCAAAAAATTATTAAAACCTTAACAATAAAATAGCTAGACGGGAACTTATAAAATTATTAGATTTATTTAATCTTAAAGATATGTTCAGACAAAATTAAAATTAAGCGATCGATCTTCTTGATTTATTCATTGTTCTGTTATTTTAAATGATAATAAATACGATTTACAATTATAGTTACTGTAGTTGATCATTGATTAATTTATTGCATAACATGTTTTTAGTTTCCTTCCCCTAACCCGTATGGTCAAAATTTTGGTCAAATTTGATTTGTTTGTGTTCATTGCTTACAACGCAATAGTAATGCATTTCTTATGATCAACCAAAATCTGAGTGTCAATCGTAGAGTTATAAGCATGACACATAGCTTTTTTATGTATATAAAGCTCTTACCATGTTAATGTTCACATTGGTTAAAAAAAAAGCATAAAAATCCTTTTTTCAAGCTTATTTTCTATCTGCTTCAGTCATTTCATGCATATCATGCATATCATACAATTTTGGGTATGCTATGGTATGCTATTTTAATGATACGTTACAGAACCGATCAGACCCAACCTAACACCAGAGTAACCCCCAATTAAACCCCGGGTTTACTTGGGGTTTACTCTGTTTTTACTTTATGAAAATTTGGGTCCACTCGGGGTTTACTTTGAGTTTACTCGGGGTTTACTTTGGGTTTACTTGGAAATTGCTTTTGAGTTTAACTGTACGTACTGAAGTGTAAAGCAGACCCGTCTTTTATCTTATTATCCTACTGACTGTAATTCCTGTTCCTTGTATATTCCGAATACACAGTTAGCGTCTGCTTTCAGCTGGCTGGGTTTACTCTCTGTGTCCACTCTGAGTTTACTTTGGGTTTACTCTGGGTTTACTCTGGGTCCACTCTAGTAAACCCGGAGTAAACCCACAAAGTAAACCCAGGGTTTAGTTGGGGTTTACTTTCTGTTAGGTTGGGTCTGATCGGTACTGTATAAGATTTAAATGCAGTGCTATGAGATTCGTATGTAATGCTTTGAGAAATTGAAATAAAGGGTACAAAGATATGGTATGCTATGCTATGAGATTTAAACAGAAACATTTTCGTATACAGAAGAATTCCAAACACTTCGAAGTAAAATAATAAGAAGCCAGAGTTTACAAGTAATTTGCAATGTGAACATTTTTTCTTTGAAATAAAAACATTTAAAACCGAGTTCAAATCATGTTGCATGCTAAGCTATAGTATGCTATTGTATGCTGTGACGAATGAGAATATATGAGATTGTATGCTATGGTATGAAATTTCAATGCTATGCTACGAGATTAAAATGTTATGCTATGTTGTATGTTGTAAAAGATATGCTTGAGATAATTGTAATTTGTATGGAACATAAATAAACAGTTCCTAGAGCTCGTCATATTCACTTTCGGTCTAAACATTGAATTTTCTTGTCAAATTTCTAAATGAAAGCAAAACAAGAGGCCCATGGGCCACATCGCTCACCTAAGGAACAATAGGTATTATAAAATCAGCCTAATTAAATCATGATACAAACGATCTGGACAATATAGTATAATACATGTAGATCCTGTATAAATAAAAATCCATTTTTTCACACTGGATATTCTTATGTTTATAATCAAGTCTATATTCTAACAGGAAGATTTTATAGTCATATAACATGTTGAGCATTGCAGTTCTCAAAAAGATCATAACCAGTTGTTTATATATGGGGTATAAATCTACATCAAACTCTGAACCCCTTGTAAGTCCCAAGAACCGTCCAGGGGCCAAATTCTAACAATTTTAAAGAATCAGCCATATGTCAAAATGCTTGCATATAAGTAAAACCATATAACAGTTTTTGTGAAAAATAAAGATGTTTTTCTTTTGTAAAATTGGATCCCCAATGTGGCCCCACCCTACTTCTCAAGATTTTGATTTGAATGAATTTGAGACATTATCTGAGGTTGTTTTCACTAAAGTTACAGCTTTTATAGGGGGATAGTTTTTTAGAAGAAGAATTTTAACGATTTTTTACTACATATTTCTATGTAAATCCCCTCCCCCACATTGTGACCCCAACCTACCCCCGTGGATCATAATTTGAACAAAATTGAATCTACACTACCTGAGGATGCTTCCACACAAGTTTCAGCTTTACTGGCTAATTGGTTTCTGAGAAGAAGAATTTTAAATATTTTTCTCTATATATTCCGATGTAAAAATTCACACCTCCCCCCCCCCCCCATTGTGGTCCCGCCCTTCCCCCAGGGATCATGAGTTGAACAAACTTGAATCTTCCCTATCTGAGGATGCTTCCATACAAGTTTCATCTTTCCTGGCTGATCGGTTTCTGAGAAGAAACATTTACTCTATATATTCCTATATAAAAGTTCGACTCCCCCCCCCCCCCCCCCCATTGTGGCCCCACCATACTCCCGGGGTCATGATTTTCACAACTTTTAATCTACACCACATGAGAATGATTAAACACAAGTTTCAGCTTTTCTGGCTGATTAGTTTCTGAGAATAAGATTTATAAAGATTCACTATGTATATTCCTATGTTAAAATATGACCCCCAATTGTCGCTCTTCCCTACCCCTGGGGGTCATGATTTTCACAACTTTAAATCGACACTACGTGAGGATGCTTCCATTTAAATTTCAGCTCTTCTGGATGCTAAGTTTCTGAGAAGAATATTTTTAAAGATTAACTCTATATATTCCTATGAAAAAGTTCGAAACCCCCCCCCCCCTTGTGGCCCCACCCTACCCCCGGGGGTCATGGTTTTCACAACTTTGAATACTACCTGAGGATGTTTCCATTTAAGGTTTAGCTCTCCCGGCTGATTAGTGTCTGAGAAAAAGATTTTTTAAGAATTACACTACATTTTCCTTTGTAAAAGTTTGACCCCCATTGCGGTCCCACCCTACCCCTGAGAGTCATGATTTTAATAACTTTTAATCTACACTACCTGAGAATGCTGCCACCTACGTTTCAGCTTTTCTGGCCTAGTGGTTCTTGAGAAGAAGATTTTTAAAAATTTCTCAATTTTTTTTAATAATTGCTAATTATCTCCCCTTGATTAGGGTGTGATCCGTAATTTTCACTTTGAATCCTCTTAGCCTAAGGGTGCTTTGTGCCAAGTTTGGTTGAAATTGGTCCAGTAGTTCTGGAAAAGATGTTGGAAATGTGAAAAGTTTATAGACAGACGGACAGACAGACGGACGACCGACAAAATGTGATCAGAAAAGTTCACTTGAGCTTTCAACTCAGGTGAGCTAAAAAGACGACTTTATTTACTCAACAAGGAATTGTGAGCTTTTGATCTCCCTTATAACTCGTGGAGGAGTGACACCTAAATTTTGATGAACTATAAGAAATGCTTTATTTAAGCATTGTAAGCATTAAAAACCGTAGAAAACAAGTCTCGACTAAAATTGTTACTATGCCCTTTTAACGCACAAATAAGAGAATGAAATTATTTTTCCAGAAACTTATTTGATTTTTGATGGCGTAACCTGAACTGAAAAAAATTTATCAATTTTAACATAAATATCACGAATGATAGAAATATTTTTATTAAAATTATAATCTCCCTAATGTCTTTTATTTATACAAAATAGAACGAATAGTTTACAGAAATCGATCACAATGTGTTCCTAAAAAAGTATTTACAGACAGTAATTATACAGAGGTACAATTATATACTGAAAAAATCTACAAAGGCATATTTTGAGAAATAAATGTACATTACATGTTAGTTAAACTATGTACCTAAAATATAGACATTCATATATAAAATAGAACTTCCATGAAAATAACGTATAAGCTGTCACTATAATGTTGAAAGAAAATATACTCCAAGGTAAGCATAACAAAAAATGATGAAATGTTAAAAAAAAAAGATAGATCATTCCATAAATGTGTGTCGTATATAGAAAAAGATATTCTAAATTATGCCGTCTTTGCCTTTACGTTGGCTAAATCTTCTTTATCTTGTTGTTTTGTTTTTTTTACATATTTGAAAAATTCAATATAATTTGCAATAAAGCCATGTAATAAAACTTTGAAAACAAGAATAATTGTTCTGCAAACAAAAAAAATATGCAAGGGGCATCTAATTTAGTTGAAGCATTTCTAATTAAGATGTATAAAAATGTTTGTTAAAAATCATTCTAGCGGCTCGCTTTTGAAGTTAAATGATTTATTACGAACATTTGTTATTTATGTTTTCCAAAACAGTTCTGCCGAAATTAAAATGTGGAAAATTAATTGTATTAAAATTTTTCAACAACAATTTAGACAGTTATACAAAATTATATATATATATATATATATATATATATATATATATATATATATATATATATATATTAAGCACTGAAAATGGCTAAAGACACGAACAATTGTTTTGAGTCGATTGATTACTTTAGAGTGATCGGCCGCATTATCAACACCTTCTTTAAGAATGTAAACTCAAACTGTTTATAATGTAGTTGTTCTTTTTATGGTTTCTTTAGTAGTTTTAGTTGTAGTGCTAGATTTTGTTTTCTTTGTTTTTACCCATGTAATTTATTTCTTTTGTCCTGAAGAAGGGACTGGTTGTCCAAAAAATTTGACAATTTCAATTGTTCGTGTCGTTAGCCATTTTCAGTGCTTTATATATTCATTTTATTAGCTTAGTATCTATACATAAGATCCGACACTCTAAAGATGCCTAGTGTTGTTGATTTTATTATTTAGTGCTTTATATATATATATATATATATATATATATATATATATATATATATATATATATATATATATATATATATATATATATATATATATATATGTTTGTTTGTTTGTTAATGCACACGACTGTTTGCACACAATAGACTTTCACTAACAACATTTTCAACTTGTATAGATTAAAATCTACAATTTCTAAAAATTGGCTCCGTAACAATAACCATACATTGGTATTCTTAGAATTGATTGTAGCAGATCTTTATGTTATTTATTCTCAAAAACATCAATACAATTATCTGATACGTCTTGAGTAGGATCATCTGCATTTTTGTGGGATGATGAGTATTTTAGACAGTCTGGGTAATCATTAACATAAAGAAGAAAAATAAAGGTCCAAATGTTGATTCTTGAGATACACCTTTAAAAATATGCAAGTTGTCTGATTGAGTTTCATTCCACCGAACACACTGTGATATATTTGTCAGATAAGATTTAAACTAGTTGAGTGCATTGTGCACGATAGTAGTTTGTGTGGCAATTCATAGTGATTTATCATATCAAATTGTTAATTTGCCAATGACAGAGTTAAGTAACCACTTTTCGATAATACCGTGAAGGGCAATTTCGCTCTGCGGGAGAAAATAAGGAAATAACATTATCTTCTACCACCAATAATGACGTACACATTTTGAAAAACAAATAACTGAAATGTTTGAATTAATTTGGTAAGTATGTGGGTTTTTTTTAACTTTGATTTGTTTGTTTGCTTTAACGTTTTTAGTTAAAATAATGCATAGTATTCAGTCATATCTGAAAAAATATATTGCAGAAGGTCTAAAAACCTGATGTGCAACATCTAATAGTTTTGGCTCCGGTTACAGTGAAAACATTGAGTTTTTTTACTTTTTCAGTACTGGAGCATGCAAATAAATTGTGCGTGGGTGTCACAACAAAGTAATTATTCTTATTAAATCATTACGTTGCTTCCCATTTTGAATTAAGTTTTTTGATAAACAGTCTATTTTGACTCGCATATTCGATCGCACTGCACAAATCAATTCGAGTCACAACTTTTTGACTTGCTATTTTTTTAAGAGACACGAAGATCTTCTCTTTTGTATTTTCCGCGTAATCCATTTCAATTGAGTCTAACTCATATTGACGCAAACCGAGATATCTAAGCAGGTGACGAAAATATCTTGTTTCATATTCACATACAAGATGCATGTCCTTTTCGTCTATACTTGCGCTTTGATTATGTATATGGAAATCCTGAAATGTTATTTCAGTGAAGTCGTTTATAGAGTCGATGATGTCTTGTCGCTCAAGTGTGGATAGAATACTTAAAAGCTTTTCTTTGTGATCTATATCTGGATACATTTGATACCACTCATACATTGCCAGAAAGTAACATTCGCTGTCTTTTGTCTCCTTAAATGTTTTCTTTTCGGAATAGGCCTGTCCTAATTCACCAAAGAACATAAAAAATGGTGTTGATGCTGATAGCTTTCTGGAAACCATATCAAACAAAACTTCGGTTTCTAGAAAAAAAAAATAAAAGTGATTAACAATGAATTGAAATTTTATTTAAGGAGGCCGACTTTGAATTTCTTTGCGTAAAAACTACTATAAAAACGTTCTCTTTTTATCCATGTGAAAAAAAAACAACTCTATTTATCTATAACAGGAGCATTAACTACAGGAAAGTTGCGATGGTTCGCACTTGATGCAAATTAGGCATGTTCTACAGTGGAATTATTTCTCGAATTATAATATACGATTATTAATTTCAATTCTATCTAATATGTATGAAACACTCAACTCTACCATCTTGTTTTTACGGCGGTCATCTCAAAACATCAAAATGCACCGAATGTTGTTATTAATTTGGGTTATTACAAACATAAGTTGGTGTAACGGATTTTTAAACAATTTAAGAAATAGACTCCGACGACATCTTTTTCTGTGCGTAATTTTTCTAAGGTATACACATTTGTCTTTATCTTTTATGTCAACTCTTATAACACACTCTACAAAGGTTCATTTTATGCTAACGTCATAAAAGCGCACCAATGATATTCTTCCAAGTAACGGATAATATCTTTTTTCTTTATAAATCTGAATAGTTTTATCTGTATTTTATTTATTGAATTAAACCTTTTATATGGAATCAAAACATTATTTAAAGCTGTTAAAACACGACTAAAATACGCAATAAAAACCAAAGTCTAACAACTTAAACAACTTGAACTTTAAACATAATAGAAATTTTTAAAAAATTCACCTCTTTCTTTTTCATCACTTGTTGATCCCACTGCAGAAGGCTTCGAATGCGAAGCTAAAATTGATATCAAGAACACAAAATTAACAACATATATAAAATTCAAAAACAACAGACCGTTTATTAAAACTCTGTCGTTTTTATTAGTATCTTTAAGAGAAAACTCATGAAGATATCAACTCCTGAAAATATAAATTTAAAAAACCGGTATTAGTCAAGTATTCTTTGATTCTGAGATAGCTTAAACATTCAAATAGGTTTCTGTGAATTAAGTTGATAGGTACCATGGTTTGTGTTCCTTCCCTTGATCCTAACCTGTATAAGTCTTGTATATTGGTTCAATTTTAACTAAACAAAACCCCTAACTAACCTTTTATTATTCTTAGCTTCTCTTGGTTGCTTTCTGGTGATGTAAAGATATTCCCAGTGCTCAATGACTCTATTTTCAGTCGATATTTATTTCCACCAATCAACCCTTCTTCAATTAAGACAATAGCATCCCGCAATTCAGCCCAATAATATTCAAACTCATCGTCTTCCACTGTTCCGTTTGTGTGCGCTAACATATTTCTTAAGAATCTTATTCTCTTTATACAAGCCCCAATGCTTTTGTCTCCTTTCTGTGGATCTTTTCCCCAACCGGAAGACAATGGAATGCGACCAATTTCGCATAAAATTTTATAAAGCATTTCAAACTCGATGTCAGTGAAAGAAAGTGGTATTTCTTTCTTCATTGGATACAGAACTTTTTTCTGTAGACCATTTAAGACCTTTTTCAGTTTTCCTTTGTGCTTGTCAGCCTCTAATCTTTCGTCGGAAGGTCTTATGTGAAAACTGAGAATCTCCCGAAATAAGTCTGTACAAACTATCATAATAAGCTCCCATAAACGACTGAAATTTTCAAATGACTTCTGTGGTTCAGGAACATTCATTCTTAACATCTGCAAAATAATAAATACCATGCTATATAATATCAATATTCTAAACATTCTAAACATTCAGTGTCCTATTCAAACATCAACAAACATCAACAATCTTTATAAATCATTCTTAAAGCGACAGTACAGCTGAAAACACATGTGTGAATAACTTCAGATTTACCCATTGTATCGTTAGGAAATACGAAATAACGTTGATTGTGACAGTTGAAGTACATAAAAATCCCTTTTACATACCTAATTAATGTAATAATGAGCTTCCGGAAATTTAAGGGTCGTACAAACCGAAATAATCTTATATCGTTTATTTGTACCACGTGGATTTTGATTGACAGTAATTGACACGTGCTGAAAACTACACTATCTTTGCCCGACTACGGTCATCATGGTATACGAGATAAAAGGGACTCTCTAAACGGAAAACATCATCACTTTCTCGATAATTTATTAATGGTTTACCAATTTCAATTCATTTTAAAATTAACAGACATAAATATGTCAAATTATCCCTCAAGGGGCCTCATTAACAAAAATGAATTTAGGTTGTAGCAACTCCTATGATAAACACGCAAAATACATGCTTACAAAATAATAACTGTGGTTATTTTAAAAACTTTGAATAATTATTACCTTATTTTCTTTGCCAATTCAGTCAATTAAGCAAGCCTACCCGGTCTCTTACTCGCCATGCTGGTTTGTTTATAGTAAATACGCATGCGTAATGGTATAGAAAGTGGACCCCTGTAACACGTGGCGATGTATATATGTATAGTGTAGGTTATACCTAATTATTAATTTTAATGAAATAATTAGATTTATTTCACGGAGAAATTTGTAATTTTCTGAAAGTTTATACATTTATGAGTAGAACAAAAATACCGAACCCGATCGGAAAATTTTTTTCAAGTCGGTTTTTTAAAGCTATACACGCTATAATTTGCGTCAATTTTGAATGACAGTGAAAACGCATGTGTTTGTTTACTTATAAAAGTTAACTATATTCTGTAAATTACAGTGGTTAATTCTTTCTAGTTACAAAGATATAGAATTTTAATTGTTTATTTTCCTAATGCTTTTTCATGAATATTGATGAAGAAGGAGCGAAACCGACCTCATTGCGCATGTCCGCGGGAAATCAGGTAGCCGTTATTGTTTGCCTAATTACATATCCGTCTCGATTTTATATACAGATTTAACAGTTGTTACATGTATTATGAGTGTTATACATTTGTCATTCACGGTACCATTATTTTTTAACGTTTAAATAGGATAACACTCACACGAACTAAAAATAGCACTTAGGGGAAAACACATAAGCCTACGTCATTGTTCAAAGGAAGTACATGTATGTACATGAACATGATCACACGCTTGTGTTTTTGCTTTCTTTAATTCGTACTCGTATATAGGACAAATTTATGCTTTACTGAAAAAATTATATCCTTTCCTTCGTGAAACGACAACAATTATGAAGATGTTGACCCCCACCAAGTTTTGTGTGATTGTCTAAAATTAGCTGTCGATATCACGTGACAGATTGATATTCATGAGAAGGCATTACTTTCCTGGCAGGAAAATAAATATTTTTTATTGTTTAAAATTTGATATCTTTATTACGTGATCGAATTGGGCATTATAATTAACAGCATATAGGTAACTTTTGTAAGGAATCAAACACACGTATTTTCCCCGTCATTTAAAATTGACGCAAATTATAGCGTGTATAGCTTTAATAAGATGCGCTGTACTGTCTCTTTAAAATAATGAATGTGTTAAAGGATTATCTATATTAACGAAAAATGACTCATAACAAACATATTCAGACTGTATTAATTTAACCACAGTAAATTTTAGATCCGATCTTAAAGTGGTACATAAGCGAAAGAAAAATGACT
Source organism: Magallana ariakensis (assembly GCA_020458035.1). Taxonomy (NCBI): domain Eukaryota; kingdom Metazoa; phylum Mollusca; class Bivalvia; order Ostreida; family Ostreidae; genus Magallana; species Magallana ariakensis. The sequence goes on from CM035813.1 coordinate 426,012, forward strand.
GTAAAAAAAAACCCAATGTAAAACAAAGCCGTATTCTTTATTATGTGTCTTTAAGAAAGTCATGCAAAATGTGATTGTAATAGTAAGGTTTATTTAGCAACCGGATAGTTTTTGTCCTTTTGTTAGTACCAGAATATTTTGCCGCAATGTTTTGTCAGAGTTATGTCCCTTTTAATTCTGTAAGCATGTACTCTGTCAATCCTGCACTAGTCATTAAGGTCTTCCGTTTCCAACGGAAGACCTTTATATTATTGTGCAGATTAAGATTATTCTTATTAGGGTCTTCCGTTTCCAACGGAAGACCCTTTTGTTATTCTTCGGTTTCTTTTTATTATTAAGGTCTTCCGTTTCCAACGGAAGACCTTATTGTTATTCTTCGGTTTCTTTTTCTTCATTATTTTTCTTTTTTTTCCAACAAATTTTGTGCACGCGATTTCTCAAAAACGACTCGACCGATTTTCATCAAATTTGCAGATTTGATAGATACTGATCTGAACTTTATACGCATTTTTTTATTTTGATGACGTCATTTCCGTTTTTGAGATATTGACGTTTTAGCGATTTTCAGAGGGTCGGCTTGTCCTGGGATCTTCTCCTTAACGATTGAAGATATTGAGTTCAAACTTTCAGCGATTGTAGACGAAACATTGAAGATGTGTCTTTAGGCATTCATTTTTATCTGACTCAAAAGGCGCTTAAGCTCGCCTGGACCCGAAAATTGAGATTAAAAAAACGTCATCATTTTTCGAGGTTTTCTTTATTTATCTCTTTTCTTGAAAATATTTTGATAAAACATGAAATGCAAAAAAAGTTAAGATTTAAAAGACCTTTCATTTAATACCAGGAAAAAGGGGCTGGCCCCTCAAATTAGGGACCTAGATGGCTCTAAAGTCTTTTATCTATAACCCTTTACTGAGGGATATTTTGTAATAAATTATAGAAGCAAATATGTTTGTCTTACAGTTATGTAGCCTAACAGTAATATGATTTTCTCATGTGTTACGTAATATGGGGTTTTAAGGGGTCAAAAGTCTAAAACTTTGATCACCTATAACTCAAAAAGGAAAAATATTTTGAATTGCAGTATAGAAGAAGAGATGCTCAAAATGATGTACCTAACAATATGCAACCTTCAAAAATTTGTTCAGCGGCCCCAATAAGGAGATAAGGGACCGGCCCCTAAAACGTTCTTTCTCAGATATCTCAAGAACGGTAACGAATTTCTAAACACTTGTTGAACAAAATGTCTTAAATATTAAATGACCTTTCATTTGATACAAAGAAAAAGGGGCTGGCCCCTCAAATTAGGGACCTAGAGGGCTCTGAAATCTTTTATTTATAACCCTTTACTGAGGGATATTTTGTAATAAATTATAGAAGCAAATATGTTTATATTACAGTTATGTAGCCTAACAGTATTATGATTTTCTCATGTGTTACGTAATTAGGGGTTTTTAGGGGTCAAAAGTCCAAAACTTTGATCACCTATAACTCAAAAAGGAAAAATATTTTTAAATGCAGTATAGAAGAAGAGATGCTCAAAATGAAATACTTAACAATATGCAACCTTCAAAATTTTGTTCAGCGGCCCCAATAAGGAGATAAGGGACCGGCCCCTTAAACGTTCTTTCTCAGATATCTCAAGAACGGTATCGAATTTCTTAACACTTGTTGAGCAAAATATCTTTAAAAGTACATGACCTTTCATTTGATACAAAGAAAAAGGGCTGACCCCTCAAATAAGAGACCAAGAGGAGTTTAAATGTTTTCAACTAAACACCTGATAGTGACCCTTTTACTGATTCAGAATATGTAATTTGTTTTAAAATCGATCAACGCATTCTCGAGATATTAAGGGTCAAAGTCTTGAAGCGAGAACCCGAGTAGCTCAGTCGTTATGGTCGTGGACAGTGCCCAGGCGACCCGGGTTCAACCCCCGAGTGCCGCAAATTTTTTTTTCGTTTTTTTTTTTGCGTAGACTCACAATTTTATCTTTAAAACGATGAGTTTTATCTCATTTATTCAAAAATCGGACGGAAGACCCACTCGTTGCTCGCAACGAGAACGATCTAGTTATTATACTTTTTCTTTTTTTTCTGACTCCTTTTCGGCTTCATAACTCAAAAAGTCTTCAACCAATTTCAATGAAACTTTCAGCGATTGTTGCAAGTTAGCGTCCCTCAAAGATGTTAAAGATTCAATGACAACGTCACTTCCGTTTTGACGTAACGTCATTTTTAAAATTTTTAAAAAGTCATTTTGTCCGGGAGATTTCTCAAAAACGCTTTAAGATAGAGTCTTGAAATTTTCTGTGGTTATGAATTTGTCAATTTACCTGTGCAATAAGGCTGGAAATGGAAATCCGTCACTTCCGGTCGAAACCGGAAGTAAATCAAATTTTTCAAAAATTTGAATTTTTTGATCAAATCAAAAACGTATACGTGTTTTGTAGAGCTAATTAAGCTGAATCAAACACTGAAAACCGTTTTAAAATCGGACGATGCATTACAGAGATATTGGGGTTTAAAAATTGATTTTTCCGGAAATTTTGCTTCCGCATTCTGGGTTAAGAAAATAGTCTTAAGTTCAAAGTTAAATTAACTCGTACCTAAAATAATTCGAAAATTGTTAAGTCGTACTTGAACACATTCGGATTTTTTTTTGTTAAGTTGTTCTTGAAATCTTTAAGGGTTTTGTTAATTCGTACTTAAAATCATTCATATTTTGTTAAGTCGTACCAAGAATTTTTGATTTTTTTTATCTTTTTGTTTAAGTTACTTTTGTTATTAGTTTAAGAACTCTGTTTCTTAAGGGAACTTCGAACTTTACTTTCGACATTAACGGAAGACCCACTCGTTGCTTTGCAACGAGCTTTGCTCTAGTTTTTCTTTTTTTTTTTTCTTCCTAGACGCGAACTTTGAGGCTTCATATCTTGCTCATTTCTGAACGGTTTTTGCTCAAATTTTCAGGGCTTATAGACTTTACAAAACACTATCTAAACCATTTCATAAATTTAAAAAACCCTCTTCCGTTAACGAGTTATTCCCCTTTTTTAAAAATTTAGGGCCTTTCGTTTCCAGACAAAGGCTCCGAGACTATGATAGCAGGGAATGGGAATCCAACGAATTTGAATAACAGAGACATTGAAGTTTTGCACATCGGTTTTTGTTTTTGGATTACTTTCTTTATTTAGAAAAAGGTAGGGGGTCAAAAAACAGGGTTCCAAAAAGTGCGAAAATTTAGACATATTTTCCTTTGTATCTTTTAAATGAAAAATATTTTGTTAAGACATGTAGAATAAAAGTTGTGCAGAATGTCAAGGACTTTCATTTGACACCAATAAAAAGGGGCTGGCCCCTTAAATTAAGGGCCAAGGGCCCTTGAAAGTTTTTGCTAAATAACTAAAAAACGGCTAGGATTTTGATATAGCTGTCGCTGGAAAAGTTGTTTGTTGGGATCCTATAAATGTTGTTACAATGTTATTTTGTTGGTGATTTGTGTAGTATGAGTGTAAAAAGCTTTACATGTTAACATGTACCTGTGTTTATTTGGCAAGTTAACGAAAGTCATTGTGCGTACAACTGACATTAAGTTACGACAGACAGTATGCCTGTTTAAAAAGGAGGCTTTAATTCACAAAAAAAAAAAAATAATAATAATAATTTTAGGATACATGCTTTTATGTGAGGAGTTTAAGTCATCTTCGTAAATTCTGCACAATCCTAAAAAACGAGAAACAGAAAATATAAACATTCTTTTTCTTTTCTAGTAAATCACACAAACTACAAAAAAAATAAATCTATGTGATACATTTTAGTTATCATGCTGCGTGCATTTAAAATATATCTGGAATCAGAGCTTTGTGTGTGAACCATTACGTAAGATATCCCTCGCTTGCGGCCGAGAAAGTCGATCGCCATGGTCGCGGCTGGACTACCTAGCGGTCAGCGGTTATCTAATACACCGGAGTCACGTCTCTCAATTTATGAGTTCATTTAGCCGAAAACAAGAATTGTTTTAATTTTGATCACACATAGACGTTTATTCTTCTCAAATTGAATTAAATGATAGAGTGTCAATTAAGAAAACGTTCTGTTAATTAATAAAAGAAATGTCATTCTCAATCGGAAGTAATATCAGGCATAGATCAATTGTGGATTTTAAGTAAAAAAAAAAATAACAACTTCTATTTGGTAGATTTTAGTCATTATTATACTGCAAACATTTCAAATCTTCCTGGGTTCTGAGCTGTGTGTGTTGTAACTTTACGTAACCTATTCCTCGCCCGCGGCCGAGGAGATCGCGGGCTCCTCGGCCGCGGGTGCACTACCAAGCGGTCAGCGGTTATCTAATACACCAGATTCGCGTCTTTCATGTACTTGTTTTGAGTTTATATAGCCGCAAATACAGGAACTGTTTTAATTTTAAGTTATTAATGTTTTAATTAAAATGTAAATTAAAAAGTCATTCTGAAAATTATAAAATCCGATATTATTCCTAATCCAAAACATCGTCAGACATAAATCAATGGTGGGTTTGTATAAGAACTGTACTAATAATGTTTTAGATCACAACAAAAACCCACAAAGATTACCCCTTTAAATGATGATCATCCCTCGCACGCTCGCACATGGCCGAGAAGATCGCGCGCGAGGGGACATCTACATGTACCTTATCACACGTGTATGTTTATTGATATTTTGTACGAACACAAAACTATTTGTTTATTTTATTTTCATTTATATTGGTTTTAGATGAAAGATGAATTTATCTCCCTTATTCAGTTCATTTAGCGTTGATTTAAGGTAACTCCAGTGTTTTAGAAATCCGTGTCAAACCAAACATTTTTTAATTTTAATAGTTAAAACAACTTATAAACTTACTATAGAGACCAAAATATTTACACCTTTGCACGTTTGTTTTCCTACAGTGAGCTTCAGCTCACAAGGTCCAAAAATTTAACAGCCAAAATTTAACACCATGATGCATGATCTCATAATTTATTAAATTATGCACCAAAATACATCATGTTAGGTTATAATTTAAGCAAATCAATTGATTATCATTAAATCATAAAATTTTATTGATTTTCTACAGAAAATATAAAAAATATTACATTTTTTCTTGCCACGACCTTCCCCCAAAAATCACAAAATTGCATATATTTGAAAAATTCTAAAAAATTATTCAGTTTACATACATTTTTTAAAGAATATTTATTAAGAGTTACATATTGTGTTAACAAAAAAACATAGTTTATCAAAATTGACCATCTAGTTTTTGCTCGATAGTCTCTTGAACATGTGTACCCCCATGTTGAAAATGTAAATTTTACAAGTTGTTTCTTGCAAACTTTGGAAAAAAAATTAAATGTACCAAAAAGACACAATCTAACAGTCACTTAAATTGATATACTCAATGAAACTGTATTATACATATAAAATTAAGGTCAAGACTGCCAAAAAAACTCTTATAGTTGAGTGCAGTAGTACCCCCTCCCCCTTTCTGTCAAATACTTTCTATCACAGTTTTTTAACATATTTATCTGTGGCTATATAGATTAAAAACACCAATCAGTGTTATGTAGTTTTAATTACACAAGTAATAACCTATCCTCTCCTTGTCCCGGAGGACACATGAGGTCGTCAAGCTACATAAACGCAGTGTAATTGTTGGAGAAGAATGCATACAATACGTACAATTATATTACACACTTATTGACCTTTTTACATTTCTCTGCTTTCCTTGCTTTTTCCAATCCCTCTAAACGACGGAGATGCTATATTTCAACAAATTCTCCACTTTTTAACCAAACCATGATTATTTTTAAACACTTGTTGTGTGCCAAAATTATAACCGGAAATTTAGCACGCCGTGTAAAAAAAGAACCGGATCCGAAAGACACTGGAGTTACCTTAAACGTCAGGGCGAAAAATCTTATAAAAACCTATCATTAATTGAATAAGAGTAATCTATCAATTCGATTCTAAATATGCAAGGCCGATTGTATAAATAAAAGATTAAATATAATGAAATTCCGAGATATTTACCGGCATATGTAAAATTGATATGTGTTTAACTTACATGTAAGATAAATATACTGCATCGTCGGAACCCACGGGTTTTCTATCCGTTACACTGATTTCAAGCAATTTAACGGATGGAAAACCCGTGGGGTCCGACGATGAATAGACTGTAGTTACTCATGATCATTTCCGTTAATTATTGCTTTTTTTTTTTTTACTTTTTACGGACTTTAACACTTTTAAGACAATATTCAAACTTTCCTGGCCATCGAGTCATATATGCGCATATACTGGTGTAAGAATTAATATTCGACCAACACAAAAATTAAATAGTGTAGAAAGTAAAATAAGTTTTCTTAAGAGTTGTACCAAATTTTAAGGGGGATGACATAGTTAAAAAAAATCATTAATTTTCGAAGCGTTCTAGGAAGTTTAAAAACAGTCATCTCTGTGCTGCTCCGCCCCCCCCCCCCCCCCCCAGTGATTGGCGAACAAAAATCGAAAATTAATATGTGTCGAAAATCAATTTTTGGTGACTCCTTATTTGTTAACGTACTTCCTAATGTGTTTCACTTTGCAATATGTGTGTTTATTCGGCCAGTCTGCGTGTTAATTCAATCACCCCGTGCGACCGAAAAATAAGCACCGCCTTCAAATTTACCTGGTCAGTGTAACCCTTGTTAATCAACTAAATCGAGGCCCCAGTTTGGATGTTAGAAAATGATTGGCATTTGTTTACTCGTCCTGTGTATACCATGCCCAGCGCTCGCGACGACGGTGCAATACACTTTTTTCTTTTGATTTGATGCATACCGTGACGATAAATCGCTATCTTTTAGCACTTTAAACAAAAGAAATATTAAAAGATATGAATTAAAAATTTACTCGTACTTGGTTATGTACCACACTAAATGCGCTGATCACCAATCATGTGGTGCTGATCATGTATCCATGAAAGACGTCGTTTATCAATAAAGATGTTTGTGAATAATTGAGAATAAATAATTAAATGAAATCAAATATTGCGTTCACGATTTATATCGTTAGTTATCACATTTCTTTGAGAAATTTCACGAGCTGAAACCGGAAGAGAAACAAGTACAGACAGCTCTGGTGCATGCGCAGCTGGTAGAATTATTGTGCATTTTAATTTAGCAGCTGATCGGAAAAGATTTACAAGCATTGGTTGCAAAGTTGCATTAGTATTTGAGTACGGTGGGGGTAATTGTATAATTCACAAAACATCAGGATATATTCTCAGTTAATCCCGACAGAAACTTGTTCAATCAAACGAAAGATTTTGCACATGTCGCACGCGGTTTTTCATGCGTTTATATTCATTTCAACGAAGAACAATTTGTTTTATAAGTACATATACATGTAAATACGATATTCTTTTTAAATAAACGGAAAAACTCTTTTGAGAGCACTTTAATAATCCGTGTATATAGACATGTATACACAAGCGAGCGTGTTTCCCTCGGGGTTTCACACCTCTTTCAATATAGGCTCCACCCCCACCTGAACTTACCTAAGGTAAACAGACCGGTTAAAAACCTCGGCCTTTAAGTGCACACAACCCTGGACACAGATAGCCATAGGTAATTTATGGATGCAGATCATCAATTGTTATGTAATTAAAATACACTTGGAAGTGAGCTATCACTGTAGTGGTCAATTGTTGAATATAAGTTTAAAGTTTTAAGTCAAAGATGTTAAATAATAATTATTTGTTCTCACATTTAGAAGTTATGAAATACGTTATTCAATGCAGTCGGTCGCCATAGAAATCATCAGAGTACTGCAAGTGTTGACAGTTTCTTATTTCTTTAAAAGACCTTAGGACATAATTCACTTGACTTACAGACAAGCGACACAGTTGCCTCCCAAAAATGTAAGCACTTCTCAAAGTTACAATTAAATGGTATAGATATGTGTTGTTCAACGGATTTTATTAATTGTTGCATGCGCGGATCTAGAGGGTCCGCCCCCCCCCCCCCCCCGAAAAATGAGAAGTTATTAAATTTACATAGTGAAATTATCGCAAATACGACTCGGACCCCCCCCCCCCTGGAAAACACATATATGTTTTGGAAAGGCGTCGGAAGCGGAAATATTAAGAGTGATATTGAAAAAAATGCAGTTATAAGCATATTCGCACCCCCACCTCCCCACGGAATAGGCATATCATGAATCGGATTAGGCATATCATGAATATGGGAGAAAAAATTTTGACAGGTACAATTTTTTCAAGTTATAGGCATACTACGTTACCCCCCCCCCCCCCCCTCCACGGATTAGGAATTTCATGATTTTGGGAAATAAGGTTTTTTTTTTAATTTTTTTTTTATTTTTGCTTGTCAACATTTCTGATGAATAGTGTAGCCCCCCCTCCCCCCCCCCCTACGTTCATTTCGGATCCCCCGTGGAAAAATGTTCTGGATCCGCGCATGTGTTGTAAATGTTAAAGTTAGAGAAATCGTATTTTCTGGAGGTTGACATTATGTAGAACTCTTTTGTTTAAAAAACAAAAACAAATTGCTTTGACGTCACACCATCTCTTTTGGTTTGGTTTAAATATACAATGTACACAGTGCTCTGAACAAAACGCTGGTTTATGCCTTTCTGTTACTCAAGTAAAAAACTGAACAAAATTGATTTCTTTTAGGTTTACACGTCACATGTTAATACATGTATGCATAAATATATGATTTTTATCAAATAAATGACATTGTATCTTTAAAAAATTCCAAAATATTATAACTAAAACATGTATATGTGACATGATAGAAATAATTGTAAACCAGAGGTCTCTCTTCCTGTCACACAAAAGTGACAAAAAGGATTTTTGATTCAGTTGGAGTTCTGCCCCCACCCCTGCCAACATTTTCTGAAATTTACATTTAGAAAATTAAATTGTGGGGTATTGACACCCCCACCCCCACACTTTCTAGATGAGCGCTCAAGGCAAAAAAAAAAAAATATTGGGATATTTTAAACAAAATCCTATTTGAAAAAAAAATGAAGTTAGAGATGCCTCACAACCCCTACCACTGCCGCGGATTATGATTTTGAAGATTTGTGAATTTCTTTTTACTTGCTTGTGAAAATTTCAGATAAATATACTCATCCTTTAAAAAACAAAACTGAGGCCTGTATGGCCAAACATTATACGGATAGTTATCCCTACCACTGAGCACCTCAGTCTCGTATACTAATAGCGCACCCTCAGATGGGAGAAGGCATTATTGTTTATTTACAATTGGTGTTCTTTTAACACTGCACTTTACATAGACTATTCCATGTTTTAGCGGTAGAGGTTTAAGTATGAATATAGGGAATCAAAATGTTTATGAAACATAACACTTTTTTCCATGCATCAGCGCAGTGGATTTTGTGTTTTTACACTATGATATAGGCATACCAGTAGTTTGAATCCTGTCATCAGTTGTACATACATGTAAACGTATTTATCGATTTTCTGGTTGGAATAATTAAATACATGTACATATAAGTGATGTGTTTTAAGTTATCATAAATTGATATAACCGTGAAATGAGTTAAAAGGAGAGTTTGTCTGGTAGGAAAATAATACTTTGAAAGTGAGCCTCGTTTTCTGAACTTACTATTATCATATTGACAATCCAGTTTAATGACAGCCCACCCTTTTCTCCTTACACTCAACGGGATCGGATAGGTATCAATAAGAGGTCACCTTTCTATGACCTTTAAATTTGCATACAATCTAAATATATACCCCTAGCTTATTACAGACATGCCTTTATCTGTTTTATGAGAAGTGTAACTCTTCAATACTATGCAGTCTGGAGGTTGCAGTAATATATAGAAAATAGGCATGAATTAATTTGTCTGTCTCCTTTTGAAGAGTTCAAATTGATTTTCTAAAGCCCTGATTGGTCAGAAGTTAAGGTAGTGTAAGGTAAGATGACCTCATATCAATAACTGTCAGACCCTGACAAGTGTAAGAAGAAGAGGGGTGGTTTTATTAAGACTGAATGACAATCCTTTCTTGACTTGCAATCTGATTAAAATTTCTATAGTCGCTATACGATGATTTGAAGAAACCCCACTTGAGGCCAATGAAATCGTCGGTTCCATTCCTCAGTTACATGATTTGGAAGTTATGCCAATACATTCTTTAGATTCCCTAAGGGCGTCTAATATCAACTTATGCTTCATCTCTTACTTGCTGATACCCAAAGATTCACGAACATGTGGCATCATTTCGTCGTATAACTCCATTTTTGTTTGTAACCCGAAATTAACGTTTCTAACACTTGCTCTGATTGCTAGAACAACTCATGTATATTTATAAACAAACGTTCAACAGGGGGTGATCTCAAGAGGGGTTTCTTCAGATCCTCTTGTAGCGAAAATAGAAAAACAAGGAGGGGATCAAGGATATGATTTTAATCAGATTGTCTCGACTTGAAGCTGTAACGGAAGACCTTCTCGTTGCTTGCAACGAGCTCGGCTCTAGTTGGAATTATTCTTGCATGTAAGCATCCTCAACACAGATCAAGAAACAGATGAAGACATTCTAGCCGGGGGATCAAGTGAGCTTTTCTGATTACCTTTTGTCTGTCGTCCGTATTTCTGTTAGTAAACATTTCACATTCTGACAAAATTAGGATGCTGTTTAATGCACTTTGTGGGTTTCTTTATGCAGTTTAACACGTAATGTTTACACTCATAGCATCAAATTAAGAGTCCTTGAAGGCAAGTGAAATTGGACTAGTTTTACAATAACACCGCCTCAGACACATTCCCTTCTAGTTATCATTAACTCCAGGTGGAAAAGCATAAGAGTCCTTGAAGGCAAGTGAAATTGGACTAGTTTTACAAAAACACCGCTTCAGACACATTCCCTTCTAGTTATCATTAACCCCAGGTGGAAAAGCATCATTACTGAGATGCAGAATCTACATTCATAAATTCTGTTTCAACGTGATAACTTTTTACTTCCATTTATGTTTCAATTCAATTAAATTTTGATCATAACATTTCAACTTTGTTACAAAGCGTGTGTAAAACTACAAATCACTTAAGCTATCGAGGAGTTAATCCTGACGACACGATCGATGGGCGATGAAAACAGAACGGTTTGGTTGTGCTTCTATTCACGAGAACTCACCAAAATAAAGCTTCCCAGGACTATGATTTACCGCCAGTAAGCATCCTTAATCAATCTTTTAAACTTCGAATAATTACAGTGTATTTGTTTTATAAAACAATAACAACTGTTCCTGTTCAAGTCCGAATTCAAACCAACGAGCATTCGCAACTTTGTGCATGTCAACAAACTTGACTATTCAAGTCTTCAGTATTTCCATTAAAGTTATTTAGCTCTAGGAAAACAAATTCATTTGATAAATATATCATCCTTCGATAAAGCATTGTGCTAAGGCTAGCGGTTGGCATCAGGGATCGGGATCGAAGCCTACTGTCCTAACCGTAGGTGGTTTGCCTATGATTTTGTTCAGCAAACAAAAGTCACGATGTTACATTTTTTCCTTGAATTTGACTGCAAAATGCATTTCTACAAAATCTTGTTCTTCGACAGTAGAAACTTTAGCTCGGATCAAGAGATTAAAAGCAATGAGGATTATGTTCCGTGGTAACTGTTAACAAGCAATGATGATCGTTTTATATACGATTGGTCAAGTTGCAGGAATATGACCATTGACATTTAATAAAAAGTAAAAATTGCAGAAAAATACAGCACACAATAACTATATCTGATACTGTTTGCTAAAAGAGACATTTTAGCAGTAAAATGACTGACGCAAATAAAAAAGGTAACAAAATCACCCCTATTCTCGTAAGTTTTGAGTCGCTAGAAATCGAATTTAGAGGACAAAAAGCTAGACCAAGTTAACCCTACCGTAGGGTATCGCAGAGTTAACAGAAATACCCCAAAACATACAAAGTATTGAAAACATTTTCCAGCAATGACCTTTTTACCAGATGGAAAACTTTACATAAATAATATGCATGAAATATCGCATCTGAAGGCAGAAGACATTAAATTGTACATAAGAAAAAAAAAAGAGGATAAGAACTTGAATTCCAACAGGTTTGACGATGAATAAACAAGGGTCAGGGTTCATTCATTTTAGAGAGTGTGCGTTGTGCAAATAATATGCATATCAGTGTGAAAATATGCGGTTTTTCAAAGCCTTTATGAATTTTTTTAAATGAATTGACCTTTTTTGGAAACAGAGTTTTAGATGGAAGATATTGAAATGCAATTAATTAAACAAATATTTGATGAGACTGAGACGATCTATAGCGTTATCCTAATTTTCTTGAATTAACAACCTCTTCTTTTTTTAACAGCTGACAACGCGTTATTATGTACAACGTGTAAATGATAATGGGTAAAATATTGTTTTTAATATCCTAATGTGTTTTATCCCAACGTGAAAATTAATTACTAGTTTTTTAGGTTAATATATCTCCTAATATATTTTTATACGTTAAGCCACCTTTTGGTAATATTTAGCACTTATATTGCTAAGTGCCCGTATACCGAGTAAACAACCTATCTTTCAGGTGTCCTTTTAGAGGGAATTTAAAAAACGTGTTAACGGTTCATTAATTCGCTCATTGATAATGTAGTAATATGACACTAGTAAACCGTTAACACTGTAATGTCTATTTTTAGATCAGGGAAGTACATTATTTTCGTTTTGTTTTAATCGTTCAATTGGGAAAAATTGGTTATAAAACTAACGAAACGCAAAAATGATTTTATTAATTTGATATATTGTCCGATTTATATACCAAATATATGTGTTGTAACAGGGGGAATGTATTTTTATCGATTTGTTTGATTTCTGAAATATGAGAATGTATCCAAAGTATAGGTTAGCATTTCAAAAACAGTTTGATAATTTCTGCAATCTGTCAGAATATATGATATTAAGTAAGATAAAATAAAAAAAACAACTTACCTTTCCTGTGATAGTGTTATTTCTTTTATACAATGGAATAGAGTCGGACAGGTTTGCTAGCACATTAGTTAGACGTCATCGGTTTCTGTGTAATTTAAAAGACCATTCATTTTCGTTCACGCGCTTAATATTTCCGGCAGCCAATAATTTGACGATGCTGCAAACGTGTTTAAATTAAGGAAAGTGTGTGTCCAAAAGACGATAAGAGTCAAATCACAACAATAATATATCTAAATAACTCTTCCTTAACACATACTCTTTCACGCGTTTCAATGACAATGGCACACGGATCCCGATATACTTACCCTAAAAAAATTGTGTATGATTTAGTATGATTAAATCAAAATCATTATTTACGTGATAAACATTATGTTCCTGATCAGAATCATTTTGTGAATACACATACATTATTTTTTAAAAAATATTTTGGTTCATCAAGGCATGAGTAAGATTATAGTTGGGTCTGTGTTTGTGTTTTATACCTTACCTGTAGGTGTATTTTGTTATAAAATCATTATTGATGTTAATTGTCAGTGATTTACGGTTTCATGTCTACAAAATTTTTAGGGGAGTTTTGCAGTCTTTCAAAATTAATAACCAAATTAAATTTTAGCGTCAAAGTAAAAGCTTCCGCTACATCAAATAGTTACACAGAGAGCCATATTTTGTGAAATGTATTGTGGTTTTTTGTTGGTTTTTTTTTGGGGGGGGGTGGGGGTTGCGAATAGATTTAGCGAAGATTGGTTATTTTCTTATTAATTACATTTCAAAAACAAGACTTATAGTATGCATTTTTGACACATACAATGCGCATGAATTTCCATGAACTACTTTACAAAGCATTGGTATTCGGCTGCACATCGAAGAAATTGGGAATTGAGTTTATAATGCTTGTTTCAAAGTGCAATGCACCGTTGATTTTTTTTCTACTAGACAGACATTTTTTTGCTAATAGCCGCTTTTAAAATTTAGTCACTATCTGACGCTTTGCCGACATTACAAGCATATGAGAGAGAGAGAGAGAGAGAGAGGGAGAGAGAGAGAGAGAGAGAGAGAGAGAGAGAGAGAGAGATTTTGTCAGTCTTTACTGCACAATGTGCATTTAACACATCAAAAGAGCCCGGCTTTCAGTACTTCAGTACTTTGGTTCTGATATTTTGTAATAATATTACTGTCTGAACACATACATGTATATAAATAAGATGTAAAATATCTGCTGAGATGAGACCAGTCCTCCAGTAGCGCTGGCTATAGGGTATGTGAGAGGAGACCAGTCCTCCAGTAGCGCTGGCTAAAGGGTATGTTAGAGGAGACCAGTCTTCCAGTAGCGCTGGCTATAGGGTGTGTGAGAGGACACCAGTCCTCCAGTGGCGCTGTCTACAGGGTATATTAGAGAAGACCAGTCCTCCAGTAGCGCTGGCTATAGGGTATGTGAGCGAAGACCAGTCTTCCAGTAGCGCTGTCTATAGGGTTTGTTAGAGAAGACCAGTCCTCCAGTAGCGCTGGCTATAGGGTATGTGAGAGAAGACCAGTCCTCCAGTAGCGCTGACTATAGGGTATGTTAGAGGAGACCAGTCCTCCAGTAGCGCTGTCTATAGCGTATGTTAGAGAAGACCAGTCCTCCAGTAGCGCTGGCTATAGGGTATGTGAGAGAAGACCAGTCTTCCAGTAGCGCTGGCTATAGGGTATGTGAGAGAAGACCAGTCCTCCAGTAGCGCTGTCTATAGGGTATGTGAGAGAAGACCAGTCTTCCAGTAGCGCTGGCTATAGCGTATGTTAGAGAAGACCAGTCTTCCAGTAGCGCTGGCTATAGGGTATGTGAGAGAAGACCAGTCCTCCAGAAGCGCTGGCTATAGGGCATGTGACTGAACTGTAACGACAAAATGGTAATCCTTATATACAGCCTGCATCTACATGTTTTGATAGGATTTATTTATACTATTTGCTTAAGATACACGGAAAGAAAAATTCGTCAAATCTTGTTTTATGATAAACCTGTTCATTTTGCATAGCAATATACCTATACATGATCTGTCACTTAAGATAGGAAAATAATTTCATTTAATATTTTATTAAGTTATATTCATATATCACGTCCCGACAACACCATATATGGTTATGGCATTGTTTATTAGGCACCAATATATTGCTATTATTACTGTATACAGGTAAACATTCGCCCCCGTTTTATTTTCGCCCCTTTCGCCCTCATTGTCAGCGGGCGAATATACCAATCAATGTCTCAAATTATCTCTCTTTAAACACGAATTAGTTACGAATTTAAGACGGGGCGAAACTGTTTGCAAGTGTGGAAGGGCTTAAATTAACACGGGGCGAAAATAACCCTGTATACAGTGTCATGATTTTTTATGTCTTCTATGATGATTGTTTAGAAAAAAAAAAATAATAAATAAATAAATAAATAAATAAATAAATAAATAATAACCATGTTAATTTGAAGCAAATTCAAAGGAAACATTTTTTTCGGACAGGGGAACATTTCAAGGAATAGCTATTTGATTTAGTTTTAGAAAACGACATAAATTTGCCTGCATATATCAAATCCAACACATGTAAGCCTTCCTCCTGAATAATGACCAGGTCCAATTGTTGGTTACCAAGTAGTTTATTAATCAGCGTGATCGTATAGTCAATTGAAAGTAGCCCAAATCAAAGAATACAGAATACGTTTAACATCATTTTACATGAGTATATATAACATTTTACTTATAATTGACAGTTCTGACCAGTCCGGCCCATCTACGATGATCATGAGTGAACATTTAGTGTTAAAATTCCAGAGTTAAATTTTATTTCTAAATAAAGTAACAAAACTGTCAAAACCGTCAGAAAGAATATTATGATGCGGGTTTTGAGTCTCAGAATCCGTGTCTCATAGTTCCCCACCTGGGTATGATGCATCGCTTACTCATAATACATTCATTCATACATGGCTTTAAGGTAACAAAGGTTAAATAGATGAACAAGCATTACAAGACTAACTTGCAATATTAGGGCCTTCATTACAGACACAGGATCGCCAAATATGACAATTTGTTGATAACTTGTTTATATATTTTCAGTTTGTATTTTACTGTGCCAGAATTAATTAACCTCATTTATGACAAAGAGTATTGGGATGCAGTGTTTGGGTATCCCGCCTTAATATGACGCATCGCTTGCGTGCAATATTAGAGTGTCATATATAAAAGTATACATAAGTATCATAGTGACCAAAATATAATACTAGCAATTCAAGGTCATAGCATGGCTATCTGTTTACACACATCATTTTTCAGACAAATGAAATATATATACAAAGGTTGACCAAAAAGTTCGTGGACACATGTAATTTTACTCAGAATAATGGCGCAATTATCAAGAAAGTATTATAATGTCTTAATATAGAGTATAATAATGTATATGTATAAAAATCAGAGCAATGTACATTTCTGTATTGAAGTTATCATTATATATGCATTGTCTATACAGGCCGCACGGCCCAGTCTGACGTTGAGTTATAACGACGTTTCTATATCGTCGTAGTCCTAGGTAAAAATAAGAGTAATATGCCGCAGTCACCGTTTGGTCAGAGGGTACAATCGCATTCTCCATCAAAATATCGCTTGTGCCACTTGTAGATAAGTAAACTCGAACTATTTCGATGTTTTTCCCGTTTCCTCCATCGTTTGTTTTATTTCTATCAGTGTTTTACCTCAGTCGACACAATTTTATGACGGCGCGCTGTTCCGTGCGGTCAGCTGACGTCGCTTTTTCAGGCGTTTTTAAAAACATGTTTTTGTCGTTATATTTTTCAAAAGTCCACTGCTACTTTGATAATAGCTTCAAATGACCTATGAAAATGAAGATCACCATACAGACTACATCACAATAGAAGATTATGAAGTTTTGAAATGTTTTATAAAAACTGCAAATATTTATATCTAAAAACTCAATTACAAAGTTTGGACAATTTTTACGCTGGGCCGTGCGTCCTTTCCGTAACCCTTTGATACATTAAAAATTTAGTTTATTTCTATGGAAAACACTCCACACCACTTTAGTTTGATTTGAAATTTCATGACAACGGTTTAGATATACAATATGTATATATAAACTCACTCAAAATGACAAAAAAGCGATTGTCTACGAACTTTTTGGACAACACTCGAATATAAATACACTCAACAAAACTTCTAAGTGTTCACCCTAATAAATAGAATAATTTTGAAATTACGAAATAAAATGATGTGAAATTTTCAACATTTCGTAACTGATATGTCTTCTCATCAATAGCACAGATAAAATAAAACAACACCGATTGAAATCATTTACACGTGACGAAACGTCAAAACATAAAATTGTTATTTTTCTGCGCATGATTAATATGATTGTCATTATTTTGTGATTGATTTAGTCTTTGGTGATAGTATAAAAAGAAAACCACTTAACATGGCCAAAATGATCACTACAAACACAGCCAGAGCCGTTGTAATATTGGTGTCTGCATTGTCTTCACAACAGATCGTATTTACTTTAAATTTGTTGTTTGTTTTAACCTCTGTATTGTTTAAAATATGAAGCAATCCGAAGAAAACGTTATTTTTATATAATTTTTCTATTTCGTAAGCGTAATATCATTTTCATCGTCAACTTAAAACAATCGAAAAGCTCTGATTTAACCAAAATTCAACCAAACCGGAAGTGTTAATGATATTTAGCAAAAGTTAACATCTCGGGTCGCAACCTGAGGTCAAGGCCAATGCATCATTCTTAACAATTTGAAAGTTTAGTGGAAATCAGTCACCCTGACAGAAAGACAAATAAATGTCCTTATTTCATATATGAAATACATTATACTGGGTGTACACTTAAAAGTTTTGTTGAGTGTATATATATATATATATATATATATATATATATATATATATATATATATATATATATATATATATAGTTGTCATTTAATTTTAAGTTAAAAACTGAAAAATCAATGGCAGCAACCATTTTTCCTCTCGCAAATTTTATCCTTTGTGGTCAACCAAAAATTCAATAAACTGACCTCAATGTTGATTTCACTTATAAAAAGTAACTGGATGTAGCCTTGAAGAAAAGAGAAAATGTAATACTAGTACTCGACACTACATATGTTTAACCATACACGAGTACAAAACTCTTCATATGTGATTATGCATAAATGAAATGAATATATGGTATTCTCCTGGAATTTTTAACAATTTTTGGACAAAGCTTCAGTCTGTAAAATCATAATGACCGCACACCACAACAAGTTCTACAAAATATCTTGGTTAGAATGTTAGCTAGTGGGTTCATTGATGTGGAAGCAGGATTACCCGAAAAAAATTGTCCAAGCTGGCGATCACCATACTCTTTCACATACTCTTTCACATAAATACACTGTCGATCACAGGGAACGAACTCTCGCTGTCAGAAAGAGACTATAAACTTGATGCAACCTTTATTTTCGTGCTGTTTAATACCTTACAATGATACCGTGCAATTTTTACATGGTAAAGAAATGATATAGTATAAAGACATTTTACAAGATATCATAAGACAATCAATAGTCAATATCACCAGACTATAACTTGCGAGACAGTGAACCTAATTGTCGGAGTTCTCTACTTCATTGTCAATGAGTCCACCTAATTGTCGGAGTTCTCTACTTCATTGTCAATGAGTCCACCTAATTGTCGGAGTTCTCTACTTCATTGTCAATGAGACCAGCTTTGTCGTGTGTCGGTGTATCTTTATCCTGCTTACAGTTATTCTCGTTACTCTGTTCTTTCATATAGTCCTCTCGTATTTCACACGGCCTCTCCGAGACAGCTATATGACTAGAATCTGTTCTTACTTCCACGTTTTGTTCAGTAAGTGTTTCGTCATCTGTGGTGAATGCTGGGTTGTCAACGGCACCTTGTGATAATGTTACGTCACCTGACGTATTGATGATGTCACTATAACGCGGTGGGAGGGGTCCTTCTGGCGGCTTTAGGCTTTGATGACCGGGTTCCACCGTCTGTGAGTACTGAGGAGGGTCAATATCGTACCTAGGACCGGTCGTGGCTGTCACGGATGCTGAAAGTAAATAGTAAACAGTTAATGGAAAATAACTCGAATCAATTCTCATTACATGTACTTCCAAGTATTTTTTCATTTTAACTATTTTGATAAAAAAATTGAGTTTACATTTTACGTCTGTCAAGAATTCTAATAACAGTTTTTCATTAAAGCATTAGTGAACATACTTAAGAAATGTAACAACTCTAGGGATAACGTGTATGATAATATGCAACACTAAACACTAACTCACCCATATGTAACACTAAATACTAACTCACCTCCATGTAACACTAAACACTAACTTTACTCCATGTAATACTAAACACTAACTCACCTCCAGTAGTTCCTGGTGCTGAAGGTTTACGTCTGCATTTTATGTAACAAAAGAAGCACAATAAAACCAGTATAATGGCACCGAAAAAGAATCCAACAAAAATCCACATCAACTGTGAGTTTGTTCTGTAAAATGACAAAAAGGGAATTGTTAGTAGATTCTATGAAAAAAATGAAACATTAGAAGTATAATACCTGTATTGCGTTTTGTTATACCTCTACTTATTTTATAACTTGTTTTCGGGGAATATGACGTCACCGGTCAACAGTCTAAAACAGTCGATTTTAACAGTTCCAGTCCAACAGTCAAAATCTGGACTTTTTTGTTTAGAGTTATATGATAACTGATTTACAGGGGTATAACACATGATTCTTTTGGTGCTAGAACCATTATGACGTCATAATTGATTTGTTGAATCTTTCCCCTATTTTAGTAATAAGGTAGAAATTGAAACAATTTCTTGACATTCTATATTAAATCATGGGGAAAGTCTATATCTGTATTTAATTTGACGTCATTTTAAAGCGTAGCTCAAGAGCTTGTTTAAGACCGTATTTGGAGAGACAATAGGCATTCTACATATATCTCATTAGTTAACATTGGACAAATCTACGAATTTTATTTTACTTTTTCCCTTCATATTTCATTGAAAATGACAGTTTAACACATGGATTTGCATTGTGTTTCCCAAATATTTAGGCCCCGGTACACCCTCAAAAAAAAACCAAACAAAGCATCATTGAAAAATAATATATATCTTTAATTTCATTAACCCGTAGGCACCTTTCATTTACTAGATCTTGACCTATAAAAGGTTTGCCAACTTAATCTCATATTACAAATTCAAACATTTATAATTTGAATTACCCCTTTTGAATGAATGATATTGTTTATTTGAACGCCATACAAATTAGGCGTGTATCATTCTGTGTAGGGTGTTATTGCTAGCGCTCTCGAGCGCTAGCAACTACGTTAGTCTATACTTCTGGAATACGCATGCTCGAGTTCACGGTCGGGCATTCTGGGAAAACTACTTTAGATAGACTGTACGATGACAATTTCGTTTTTCATTAAAAAAAAGATATCATCTGAATTCTGAACTTTGTTAACTTATTGTCTAGCCTACACATAAAAGCACAAAAATCTTAGGTCATGGATGCAAGGATTGTAGAGATCAACCGGTAAAACATAGCTATAATACCAACTTCCTACGAAAAGTTTAGGGAAAACCCGGTAAAACATAGCTATACCAACTTCCTACAAAAAGTTTATAGGAAAAAAAGCCTTACCAGGATATCTTTTTAGAGTATGTTGGAAAGACAAGAATGAAGCGATTGATACAATGCAGACTGAATTATAATTTTTTTTTATTTTTCATATTTCCTTTGTTGGCGGAAAAGCCCGATTGTTATTGTAAACAAAGAAACGACATTCAAGCGGGAAAATTTTACGTCGAAGCCAAAAAAAGATAATTTCTCATTGGTCAATATTATCATACGGAAAAATCCGAGCAAAGAAACGACATTCACGCGCGAAAGTTTACGCCGTATCGCAAACGACAGCTATAGCTAACGATGGCGGAGACAGACCAAAGAGACTCTGGTATGTAATATTTTTTTCTAAATGATATTCAGTCATATATATAGGTTTATATCTGCAAAGACAATTGATATAAACATGTAATATTTTTCCTTTATACATAGGTCCATAACTATTATATCTGCAAAGAATTGATATAATTTTCAATTAATATGGGTCGAATTTTGCGGGGTAGAATTCATCAAGGATGTCCCTATTTCTCCGGGGAATTTGCCGGTAGACAGTGTACTGCCATTGCTTTTCTGTCCCTTTGTATGGCGACAATCAAATTGGGTAGTCTTTGGACAACTGATGATCTTGATAATATAATTTATAGAGGGAACGATGAATATGTAAACACTATTCGTAATCGCCTATGTCTAGCACATCCAAGAAACTTGCAGCATAACGAACTTCCACAATCTATATCAAATTTTCTAAATTCAAAAATAGACTTCAACATTGTACCACATCAAAACTTTTATGGTGTTGTTGGTAGACAGAGTAACCCGTATGCAGGTAGTCATAATTTGCAAACGGCTTTGTTAATGGGATTTTCTGGATCTAATTATCTGTTAGCAACATTTTCTGATTATACAACTGCTTTATTCTATGATGAAGTGTCAAATTCATATTATTTATTTGATTCGCATGCATGTAATGAAAGTGGACAAACTGATGCAGATGGCTATGCAATTCTCTTGGAATTCTCTACTGTTCAGCACATCTTGCAACATTTACAAGAGAGACATTTAAATCAAGTGTTTGAAGTAACAGCATTCAGTTTTACACAAACATTTCTAGGTGATTCATCACAATTACCAGATTTGACAAAATGTTTACAAGATGTGCCTCGTCCATTGCAGAGTAATAGGGATTCTAACACACCTAATAGGGATTCTAACACACCATCATCTATGAATGCTTCCAACTTAAATATTGAAGATCATTTATGTAACCATTCATATTTTCAGCAAACTTCTGACACCTATTACAACCTTAATCACACTTACTCAAGCTCATCACAAATGACGCATAATTCCAACACACTGTCATCTGTGAATGCATCCAACTTCAACTCTACTATTGAAGATCATTCATGTAATCAATACCATTTTCAGAGATATTCAGACAAGCATTGCAACCTTAACCACACTTACTCATCAAAAATGCCTGCAAACAAAAAACCAAAATACATTTCAACGTTGTCTCCTATTTCTCATGATCACTGTTACAACAACTCGTTGTCTTTAAATTACTTTGAGTTTAATACATCAAACATATGTCCTATTGTTCAATTGCCTCACCAACCCCTTTTAAATATGTGTGAGACTATAGCACCTACAATAAACATTCAATCACAGAATGAATACATGTGTAACAGTCATGAAGTTTCAACAAGTATATTGTCAAAAGCATATACAAACTACATTAACATGGAACCAGAATTTTCCTGTAAAGTATGTAATAGATTCTTGTTTAAAAATCAAGTGTATAAAAGTTCAGATCAATATCCAAACTATAATGTGAGTCAGGGGGACATATTGTGTAGCTGGTGCAAATCTTCTCTGAGAAAAAATGCCTTTCCACCATTGGATTCTATTTTAAATAGCCTGAATGCTGGAGATATCCCACAAGTATTGCAAGACCTCAGTTTGGCAGAAAAACGATGCATTTCAAAAATAAATACTTTCTTCACTTTGTTAATTTTGCCAGCTTTCCCTGTGGGCCAGTTAGGAATGAAGGGCCTTGTAGTACATTTACCATTGCCAGTTTTTGAGGTGGCTCATAATTTACCACGATTCTGCTCATCTTCTAATGTAGCTATTATTGTTCCATCATCTTTGAGCAAACCATCTGTAATTAATCCAACAAAAGTTTTCAAAGCTTTGAGGTGGCTGTGTGCTAATAATCCTTTATATTCTGATATTTCTTTAGATTGGAATGAATCATCACAAAACTTTTGTCATAATTCTACAAACATGGACCAGTTTCAGCTTCATGACTTTGGAACAGTTAATTTAAATAGTACACTGCCAGATATAAGTATAAGTAATTTTTTATCCCAACAACCATATATGTTACCTCTAGCACAGAACTTTACAAATTTAACTAAGATTGCCAATGGTGAAGAATTAGCTTTTCCTACATTGTTTCCATATGGAAAATCGGGCTTTACATACCCCCGCCACAAAAAATTAACACTTCTTCAGTACTACAAAGCCAGATTATATAATACTGATGAACGGTGGCGTTCTGATATTTCTTATCTTCTTTCTTCAGTTGGTTCTTTTGAAAGAAACAGATAGTTTGAACTTATATCTGTGTACATGAGAATTCGAAAAACTGAAAGACCTATTCATCTTCATGATATTCATCACATTTCTACAAATCCAGATATACTTCAGAATTCTTACATGTTTATGAAAACAATGCGTGGAACTGCAGCATACTGGAAAGATGTATTATTCAATTTAATTGCTATGCTAAAAAATTTGGGTTGTCCAACACTTTTCATGACTCTCTCTGCTAACGATTACCACTGGAAAGAGCTCGCAAAAACCTTGAAAGTTCCTCTAGAAAATTTACCTAAAGCTGTTCAACAAAACCCCCTGATTACAGCTATTCATTTTGAAAGAAGGTGGAAGGCATTATTGAATCATGTGTTGCTTTCAGGTGAACAACCATTAGGAGAAATTGTTGATTATTTTGCACGTGTTGAATTTCAGTCTAGAGGAAGTCCACACTTGCACATATTCTTTTGGGTGAAAAATGCTCCTTCCTTGCAGACTTCTTCTCCTGCAGAATTAATTGCTTACATAAACAGGACCATACATACCACAATACCTAAAAACAACACGTCATTGTATCCTTTAGTTAAATCATTACAAATACACAAGCATTGCAACACATGCAAAAGAAGAAACAAATGTAGATTTTCATTTCCATATACCACTTGCGAGAATACTAGAATTATTCCTGCATTGAATGTTACTGGTTCTAGACGATTTTATGAAACTAGACGTACTGAACAAGATTGCATGGTAAATGCATATAATCCTTGTATTCTATTACACTGGCAAGCAAATATGGATATTCAAATGGTTGATGGCCCATTAGGCATTGCATACTATATATGCAGTTATGTTTGCAAAGCTGAGCCCAATATTTTAAAAAATGCTTTAGCACAAACCCTCTCTAACATGAATACTGCTAATGCTGAACCATCTATGCGTAGTCGTCTCTCTAAAATAGGATTTTGCATATTAAAACATAGAACTCTTAGTGCCCAAGAGGCAGCATACCGTATTGGAAATTTACAACTTGTTTGGTACTCCAGAGAGATTGTGCGTGTTATTGCATGTAAACCAGAAAAAAGGTTCAAGCGTTTGAAGTCCAAACAGCAGTTGCAATTTTTATCAGACAACACAACTGATGTATTTGACTATAATATTTTTGATTATTACTACGCTCGCCCAGAATCTCTTGAAAATCTCTCTATTTTCAGATTCATTCGCTTATACAAAGTTTCAAGGCAAATCCCCAAAACAAAGCAGGTTCTTAGATTATCTTTACCTGAAAACATATTTATTACTGAACGTGCCAAATTTGCAACAGTTAGGGTTACAAAACCTCCCTATGGAACAGACGATTATTATTATGCGCTTTTACAACTGTACTTGCCTCATAGAAATGATGAAAATTTAATATACCCTTTTACAAACAGTAAGCATGCTTTTCTAAATAAATACATGAATTTTGATAGACAAGCCTTGTGTGTTGGGATGCAATTGAATGAATTAGAAAATATTATTCAAGCTGTTCAGTTGTCTAACATAGAAAATTCTCTTTTTGAACAAAGTGAACCTGAAAGCATTCACCCACAAGTAATAGATGAATCAGCTTTTAATGACTCTGATAGCCAAAATATTGTTCTAAATAATTCAGTAAGTGATAACTTTCCAAGAACCATTGAACTTTTGTCAGCAGAACGTCAATGGCATGAAATGGTAACCTCAGTTTCAGACCAAACATTTCACCTTACTTTGCAACAAATGACGAAAGACCAAACAAAAGTTTTCAGATATGTAATTCAAAAATTTCACCAAAAGACTGTATTCCATGTATTTATAACTGGAGGGGCTGGTGTTGGCAAAAGTTTTTTAATAAACCTTTTGACTAAGTACATAACTCTGTGTCAATCAACATTAAGTGGCCATTGTCCAGTTTGTACTGTTGCACCAACAGGAGTTGCTGCATTCAATATTCATGGTAAAACTATACATTCTGCTTTTAGATTGCCAGTGCAGCATTACCAACACACTGATGACTATCCATTATCATCTGCATCTCTTTCATATTTAAGAAGTCTCTTTACTTCTGTCAACACTTTAATTATAGATGAAATTAGTATGGTTAGTTCTAGGATGTTGGAGCAAATTCATTTAAGATTGCAAGCTATCAAAAGTAATGAACTTCCATTTGGAGGACTAAATGTTATTATTGTTGGAGATTTTTTCCAGTTGCGACCGATTCGTGCAAAATTTGCTTTCACTCACACCACTTTGTGGCCTTTATTTACACCCTTCTTTCTGAATGAAAACATGCGTCAATCTTCAGATCATTCATTTGCACAATTATTAAACAGAGTTCGTATAGCCTCTTTGAATCCAGATGACATCAAATTACTGAAAAGTCGTTTAATTTCTGAAAATACACATGTAGACCTTTTACATATATTTCCTTTGTGTCAGCAAGTACACTTGCATAATTACAAAATGCAGCAATTGCTACCAGATGAACAATTCCTTGCTAAAGCTTACCATTATTTCTCTGATAATGACGCAACTCCACATAACCCAGTACTAGATAACTCTTTCATACCTCAGGATGATCGCAATGCTGGTGGACTTCCTATTCAACTTAATGTCTCAAGGGGTACAAGAGTAATGTTGCTAAGAAACTTAAATGTACAATATGGTTTAGTTAATGGTGCAAGAGGTACTGTTGTTCGTGTTCATTCCAATGACAATAATGTAAACACCATTGATGTTGCTTTTGACCATTCTGTAAATTTGCCTCGAGCGCTCTGTTCAAATAATGGTACTTACTGTGTTAATAGAGTAAGACAAGAATTTATCTTTAGAAATAGATATATAATCAGAGAAATGTTTCCTCTGTTACCATGTTGGGCAGCTACTGTTCATAAGGTTCAAGGCCTATCATTAGATAGTGCCGTTATATGCATCGACAACTCTGTATTTGAACATGGCCAAGCTTATGTCGCCCTAAGCCGTTTAAGAACATTAGAGTCTTTATACCTCTCATCTTTTGATGTCAGTAAAATTACTGCCAATGCAACTGTTGTACAGGAGTATTTAAGATTATACAGATCTCTATCAGACAACACATATGAAACCTAAATTACATTTCCTTTGTGTCAAAATGTATTTTTGCTTCGACGAATTTCTTTTTTCAAAATAATTTGCAAATTAAGATACAATTTCCAGAAAAGTGCTGATAATCAGGTAATAAAAAATTATCAGAACAAAAAAGAAATGAAATTTTTTCTTCTGATGATTCTTATTTGAAGTATAATCCTTAATTTGTTTTCTGTGTTATATTGTTTCATACTTATTTTCAGGAAATGTCAACACTTTATCTTCCCTTCAAGCTACAGAAGGTGAATATCACATGCGAAACTTCATTACTGCCAAAATTTTGAAAGTCGAAAGCCCAATTAAGTACAAAAACAAAAAAAGTGAAGAGGGAACAATGTTGAAAGCACTCATTGCAGACGAAACAGCATCAGCAAAATGTATTGCTTATGACCCAAAGATGTTTCCCTTGTTCAAACAGGATGAGTGCATTGTTTTGCATGACATAATTAAAAAAACAGACGGGTAAGCATTTGGTAAAACATAAAAATCAATTTTTAAACTTCATTAATTTATTTATTACATTTTTGTGCATGTAGTACATGTATTACATTTTTCGTGCATGTAGTACATGTATCTTGAATACTTTTTTATACCCTTGCTCTAAAGGAGAGGAGGTATACTGTTTTATGCTTGTGAGCCTGTAACACATTTCTGTCATTTCTATACCCCCACTCCGAAGGAGAAGGGGGTATACTGTTTTACCCTTGTGTGTCTGTCCGATCTGTCTGTCTGTCTGTCCATAACAAAAATTTCTGTCACATTTTTCTCAGCAACTATTCATCGCAGATGCTTTAAATTTTAACACACTATGTGTTTAACTTCCTGTTAAATGTCGACTTTGTTTATTTTGCATATCACATCAGAGCAGGGGTATTACCAGTGAGCATTGGTTCACAGATCAATGCTCACAGATATCTTGTTCTATAAGGAACTATTCATTGCAGATGCTTGAAATTTAAATGCACTTTTTGCTTAAAGGTATGTCATATGGCGGTATTCATTATTGTACCAATCAGATGTCAACTTCTGTATAATGAAGACTGTATTTTAAGTCTAAATTTTTGTGCCATATCCTGGGCTTCATTTGAACAAATTCAATGATCCTGTTAAAAGTCGACTTTGCTTATTTTGTATATTCACATTAGAAAGGGGGTATCACGAGTGACCATTGCCTTACATGATATCTTGGGTTTTTTTCCTCAGGGTTTTAATCATAACACATGGGTCCACAGTTTTCGCAACAGCCAAAGAGACTGTCACTGTTCCAGCTACAATACTTAGTGCAGTTCAAAAAGCTTCAGAATCCAAGGATGTCAGTATTCTAATAGCAGCAACATCACCAGTCAAACAAGAATTCAGTGTGAAAGGAAAAGTAGTCAGTGTAAGTTTACAAGCATTGTTCCAAACCACTATTCTCAGTGTTAATGCTTCCCCAAATGTGACTAATTTATGCTATGTCTGTTTATTTCTTATAAACAATGCATGCAAACAGATAACCTATAAATTCATACTTCATCGTTACCAACATTTGCTCAGAATAGTGAGCAATAGGCAAATCTTTAAATCTAATAAGTTCGCTGGACAAAAAAAAGTAAAATAAAAGCTATTCTGTTTAAAGCTGACATGAATTCATAAATACACATTATTTCCTTTTTATCTCTGACTAACGCCATATTAGTTGTCAATTTCTATTCTTGCGCTCATCGCTACACATACCCTATATGAGGCTGTGAGCACTATCCATGCTTCACTGCTGTTAAGTATTTCATTAACCCGAACATGTTACATTGGACGAAAAGACTTGTAGAAACCCATTTGAACAAACTGTTATAACATCGCAGGTGCACAAACCACACACATTATTAAATCATGCAGCGACAGTATGGACTTTAGCAAACAAACTGTTTTGTAGAAACTTATGAAAACAATGTTACATTGTTACTTTCATGAATTTACTATCACTTATCTACTGTGTTGGATGTAGTGTTGTCAGGGTCTACAATAAAATGCAGACATCATGCACTCTGTATGAACAGCTGTTCGATGTGCACACAAAGTAAGGCAGTACTATCTCAGCAAGATAATGCGGATACATTGGAAAATATTTTAAAGAATAAACCATTTTTTAAGTTTTATTGATTGTACTTTCCTTTATTCTTTTTTACAAACATATAAATTCAATGTGTAGTTCTATCATTTAGAAGTCCGTGCACCCCGATTGCCTTGATCGGAAACCATCCAACTCTAACTTTCTCAGCCGGTATCTATATACCCCAGTGGCAGTTGAGAAGTGATCAAAACTAATTTGGCGACCAAATGCTTAAATTATGAATTCATGTCAGCTTTAATAACAAATAAACAGTTTTTACTAGAATGATCGAGCCATTGGTGACCACTGACACAATCTGAAGTACCCTACAAACAGTTCATATGAATGACAGACATAAACACAGAAAAAATGAATGTGAAACACTTGTTGGTTTTCAAACATTTAAAAAAAAATAAAATTCAGGATGTTTCTGCACATTCCTTAATTTTCTGCAAGAGTGATATGCAATCCGTTTAAGAACTCCTTTATTTAAAATAATATATATTCTATAAACCATAATTACAGGTTGGACAATTGACAACAAAAAGAAAGAGGTCAAGCAACGAAGAAATTCCTTTCAAGCAGTTGAAGTTGAAAGACAAATCCAGCTCTATTAAAGTAGCACTTTGGAGGGATTTAGCCACCACACCCATAGAAAAGGGAAATTACGTCCATCTCAAAAATTTTTATAAAACTTCAACATTTGACTCCAAGACAGAAGGCCAAATTCCAGTTTTGTCAAATTCAACAGACAAATCAGCTGTACTGGTAAGAAATTGTGAAGAATATGCTCAAGTAGTGCAACTGAAGTCCTTCAAAAGAAGCACAACATAATTATTAAACTTTAGTATTAAGAGAACTTTTTATTGTTAAAAAAATAGCCTCACTAAATACAGCTTAACTCCTTAATATACTAAATAAACTTAATTTTTAGTTCCTCCAGCCTCATTCAGACATTTCCTCTTCTGATGAAGACATTCCAGAAGAAGAGAACAACCATGTTGGTCAGATTTTTGGCATACAAAACATTTACACCTACAGGTAAATGAAAATAAAATTTTTAAGAATGTCGCAGACAACTTGTACATGCAAAAAAAATATTAACATTCCAGAATTTTCAAGATACTTTTTTAATGAATTTAATGTATGCCAATTTCTCTTTTATTTCCTACTCACCACTCACCACATGCATGTATATGTGCTTAATAATTTAATAATTTCTTTCCCACTAGATGCTGCATTAATGAGAAATGTACAAAGAAAAAGATCAATGAAATGATGACCTGCACAAATTGCCATATCAAATACAGTGACACTAGTGCCGGGCATGCTGTTGTTGTTAAACTTCTCATAAAGAACAGCAGAAATAATATGCAGATTTTCACAGCCTTCACAGATGCCATTGAACAACTATTCACGTCGATGGGGAAAACTGCAAACTTTTCTGATGCTGAAACGCTCCTCCAAACCTTTAAAGAACTCTTACCAGTACCTGTGAAATACACCCCAAAGGGCGACAAAATTTCCTCATTGCAAGCTGTTTAGACAGAAAACTTTCCATTCATTCTTCTGACAGGCATTCAAAAACTTTCAATCCCACATCGAAGTTTTGTAGTACAT
This sequence comes from Magallana ariakensis, assembly GCA_020458035.1. Classification (NCBI taxonomy): domain Eukaryota; kingdom Metazoa; phylum Mollusca; class Bivalvia; order Ostreida; family Ostreidae; genus Magallana; species Magallana ariakensis. The sequence goes on from CM035813.1 coordinate 456,161, forward strand.
TATTGTATTGATATGTAACCTATTTTAAAATTACCACTAATTGTACATGCTGTAGATCAAAAGGATTCCTGTTTTTCCATTTGAAACTAGAATAGGTTTTTTTGATTTCTTTTTTTTTCATTGCTGTCATCATGGTCATATTGCCTAGTTATTTCATATATCTTTATGTTCTTTTCATTTGGCAGTATCACATGTTCCATTATTTACAGCTATTTTCATCAGCCTTGTACATATAAGCAAGTTACTCTAGACTAAGGAGCATTGATCTGTAAAATGTGTAAGCTACTGTATAGATACAGTGTATTGGTCAAATACATGATTCATGTTTTTTAAGACTATAATATTATTGTGTATATCCTGCTTTGCATTCCTTATGTCAAGAATGACAATTGCAAATAAAAGTTGCAGTTAAATATATATGTTGCAATTTCAATCTTTTTTTTTTTTTATTCTTTCAAATGTTTAAAACAATATGTAACATTCTTGAAATTTGGAAGCATATTACATAGGCGTCAAGTTCTACTGGCATGTGACCAGTTCTCGCCGGACTGGAAGGGGAGTATTGCATTTACATAGTTTTACAGTTCCCCCTAATTCTAGCGAACACTACATTATTAAAGTTTAGTTTTTTATTTAGTTTTTTACATTTAGCATTAACAATGACGATTAGTTTAAGAAAATTTAAGTTTTAAAATGAAGCTACTATTAAATGTAGCTGAAAATCTAGCGTTCTGTAATCTAATCTTTGAGAAACTTCTAGTTAACATGTCGCACATGTATTTCAACCTAAATTGTTTTACTAGAGTTACAGATCTGCAGAATTAACGTTTAACGAATTCCCGATTATTAATGTTGACAATATTTGTCAAAGGACCTGTTCCACCCTTAAGTTATTCGGGAAATATGGCCTGAATATTCGGCTCGGACGGCTGCTTGCTCTCATAAAATCGGGATGAACTTAATCTCCTGCCCGCTTCAATTTTTCACTATGCAAATCTTTCTAACACCCATTACCATGATTACCCCAAAAACTTTGTTTCCGTTGAAATGTGTACTTTCACTTTCATACCGGAAATGTCTATTGCCAAGTCGTACATAAAATTTCTTTCCTAATCACCCAATCGCAACTTCTCGGGCGCGGGCCTTTTCTGCTCCACAAATAAAGACTGTCTACTTTTTAATCGTTAAACCACTCAGCAAAATAACCCAGTTTATCCCGTATCTTCCTTTGTGTATATAAAAATAGCTACAGCGCTAGCTCACCTATCTTTTTTAAAAGATAAACTTGTCTTTCTTTATTATACTTTCAGGTTAAATACTGAAATCTGATTGGTTAAGACGCAGTTGACAATCCGTTCTCATACCCTCGACGTTAGCAACACACTTGGCAACGGGCCGATAGAACGAATTGTTACATGCGCGTAAATTATGCGCGTACGGTTCGCCGTAGAACTCACGTCTTTTCTATATAAAAGCAGTAACATTTGCTATAAAATTAAGACATTCAGTATAATAAAATAAATAGTGCCTGTTTTGGAGGGTACCAGTTGAAATTGACACCCCTCGAAAACCATTGTCAACCTCCGCTTCGCGTTGGTTGACAATGGTTTTCTCGGGGTGTCAATTTCAACTGGTACCCTCCCAAGCAGGCACTATTTATATAATATTATTTACGAACGGACAATTTATCAACCTTCTGTATAAGTTTGTCATTTATAGTAAATTGTATGCATACCACTGAGAGAGTCTTGCTGACTCGATCGCTAAATGGTATACTTTAATTCTATACTGTATACAAAACCACAAACAACCAGTGAGCATAGAAATACCAATTAGTAACATACTGTAAAAAAAATAATTGGTTACAAAAACTGTATACGAATGAAATTAACATTAGTATAGCGGGAACTCGCCATTACTAGGACTTGTCGTTTGCTAATGTAAACTGGTTCCCAGACTATTTAACTAGTTTTTGATTGGTAATGAATACTTATGTTTTATTTGGAATAATTGGGACTTTTTCATTAGATTGAAAGAATTTAAAAAGTGTTCCGAATAGGTGTGTATCAGTTCATCGAACGGATGCACCCTTTTTTGCAGGGAATCAGTCTGTTTACGGCAATTTTAAAAAAATCAGCAAAATATCTCGAGATTTACTTTTATGTAGCGAAAATTAACAGAGGTATAATAATGTTTATTATATGATTGATTAATGCCTTGCTGTCTGATTGGCTGATATCCAACTATATAGAAATCAAAGTACTGAAGTACTGACGGGAGTTGGTTTTGTTATTTAATTCTTATGCTTAAATCAACGATATGTTTATTTGCTTGGCAAGTAGTTCCTTAGCTGTAAATGAATAATATTGTGCACATTTTTTTCTAATATGAATTCTTAGGCTTTTCCATTATTCGTACCATTTAAAATCTGACTATTCTCAATGTATATATAAATAAGTTTCCTAGAATACAATGCTTTTGAATACATTGCAGCACATTAATAAATAATTTTCAAGTACTAAGTCTTGACAGCGATGGTGATTTGTGCTGTGGTCCAAACACTGTTTCACTTCCGGTTGACCAGAGTCACTGCATAGGAGAGTTGATTAAAATAAACTCCCAAAAATAGAACGTTTAATTACACATCAATATAATTATTCTATATAACGCGAATCGTATTAGTTCTAGACAGTCACATGTCAGGTCAATCAAACTTTATATTTCCCTGTCATCGTCATATTTTTCATCATAACCCACCCCTTCGAAGAATTCTATTCCATGCTTATGAAAATTCCGAGGATGAGCATACGATGTGATTAAATGATTAATTCTTCCGAAAAATCGTTTTAGATTTTTTCTATATGAGAAAACTGACATAGAAAGAAACTGGTAAACACTCACTACCTTATTGCTTCACTAGAATTGAAAAACGACTAGAACCCGATGTATTCTTATTATCACATGTCGTTCGGTATATAAACTATATTAAACATCTTATAGCATGATTGTGAGGGAATATGAAGATTCATTCCGCAAGAAAAATCATATTTCCTTCAGGCGATATCCTCGAGAAATATGATTTTCCTTGGGGGAATAAATCTTCATATTTCCCTTACAATCATGAAATAAATGTATAATTTTCACCTGCGCGTGACCTAGAAGGTCAATATAAAATTTGATTTTCTCTACATTGGACTAAAAATAGATCATCCAATGAAATATCGCGCTTCTCAATTTGTTCGGCTATGGATTCAAACAAAATGTTCGCTTGATAACAATCAATTTGATATGTCTGTATCAATTTTTCGCTGAATCATATAATAAAATATCTATTGCAGGGTTTTGTTTCGGTCAATATGATGATTTAGCTACCCGAGAAATACAATATTCACCGAGCCTCCGGCTCGGTGAATATTGTACTTTTCGGGTAGCTAAATCATCATATTGACCTCAAAAACAGCAATAATTGTACATTGTTTTATGCTTGATTAATTTCTAGCTCGTTGATTGGCTGATATCCTACAATCTAAAAAAATTAAACGTTATTATCCCCTGCACGTTACCTAGGAGGTCAATATAACATTTTCTCTACATTGGACTAAAAATAGATCGTCTAATGAAAAATCATGTTTCTCGATGTGTTCGGCTATGGCTTCAAACAAAGATCTTTTCTTGATAACAATCAATTTGATATATATGTATCAATTTGTCGCTGAATCATATAATAAAACAATTTATTACTGGGTTTTTTTTTTCGATCAATACGATGACCTAAAAAACAGCAATAATTGTATAATGTTATATGACTATACTCACTGACTGTATGTAGTCCTTCTGTAAGTGACCGTTCTGGATGACCTGTTGTACGATACAAATAATCGACTTTGCACGATGTATGGCATGTCTGGAAAACGATAAAAAAAAAATAACAAAATTCATATAACATGTTGTTTAACAAGTGGTTTCAAATAAATATCTCTTCATATATTTACAAGTATGCTTGTTCGAATAAATAATATTTTAAAATTTTATTTAAACTACATTTGATTCTATAATTCGGAAAAGGTGAAACATAGAAAAATGCATGCTTACATTTATAAAATTTGATTTATATCTTACATGCATTATAAACTAGTACCCATATCTCCTAACTATATTCTAGCATTCGAATACTTACAATTAAGACATGTTTATGTGAAGATGTATTATAATGTATATGCAAACAACAACAACAACAACAAAATAGCACAGCACTACCGTTGATAAATCATGAGGCCAAGAATCCACATTGCATACCCTAGCAACTTTCACACACTGAGATCATAGTACAATACATTTACACAAACAAATCATTACACATAAACTTTACAGGGAGGGGGGTCAAATAAATTTTTGTATATTAAGGATATCTAAATTGCGATGGTGGTGGTTTTTATCCAACGAGTTATGTGGGGGGTTTTTTCCCTGAGCCTTAGCGAGGGGATAAAAAACACGCAACGAGTTTGATAAAAAATCGTATACATTGCAAATCATGATAGATTCTTTTACTACATGTTTAACCATATCTTTCGTTTAACATCGATCTTTCCTATAGATATCATGGTCGTGAGCAACACAACAAATTTACTACGATATGTCAAACAATTTTACGCATGATAAAAAAGTTACAATCTAACCAATAACATTATTGAAAATAGTATTACTGTATTATTTTGTTACAATTAATTATCTAAATTAAAGCTAAGCAGTGTTCAATTATGACGTCACGTGGCATATTGAGCTAAACAAAAAAAATTACCTAGCAGAATATCTAAAGAGAGCATAAAAATAAATACATGCAAAACACCGCTTTCAGCAACGTATATTTACGAACGTTTACAAGCCTACAATTTAATCTTTACATGTGTATTTTATCAACATAGCGATTCATTTTAATTTATTTTACATACTTATCTTTTTTGTCAAATTATGAGAGTTATCAATGTTAACTGTATACTCTAGCATATCATTGTGTTGTATTCAATATAAATTGTTATATATGACACTAAATGTCCATCTACGTACAGAGTTGGACAGATTAGATTATCACCACCTTTCTTTAATTTATATTATGTTAAAAACACTTTCTTGGGCGTGCTTAATTTAGTCTTCCCCTTTTTTTTTTTGTTTGTTTACCAACGTTGCCGTGTTTTACCTCTAATCCTTTCATGAACTGATCACGTGTAATGCTCTCGTGATTTAAATGGTGCATACTGTTAAAAGGTTTTAGTGTTTTGGCTCATTTTACACATATATATGTTTATTGGCCATGAAGATTGAAAAAAAACCTAAAACTCAACAAGGAAGATGAATTTTGTTTCACCTTTAATAATACAAAATTGTCAATTATCCCCTATTGCTGGTAAATTGTCATTGTAAACAAAATACTTGACATAGTTAATATCAGAGATATTTTTAAACATGCTATATTTTTATTAATAAAATAATGCATATAATCCGATTGTTTGATCCTATTCAATGAGCTGATTAATTGCGTTGTGTGTTGCTGGGACAAGGTGAGTCACCGTCCTATACTCTGTCTTATGATGAGTACTGTGTGAGTACTTTAGGAGTATAACTTCCGGTAATCCTCATCCGCCTGAAGTACATGTATCAAATACTAATAACCTATACCGATGTTACCTACTTGTTAAACGCCAAGTTTCTTATTTGTAAACTGTATTTATAAAGAGCTCTTTAAATTAAAAAAATATATCTTCACCTATATATGATATACTATATAACATTAACTGACTACCAAGTATTGTAGATTTGTACGCTATTGCATTTCATCTAGCTTGATCATGAGTTATGTACAAATGATATATTACCCTGTATTAATATACACAATCTATTAAATATATATTGTATACCTTTAGTTGAATGATAAACGTATTAGTAATACACAATGATCATCAAATACGAGCGTATTATGTCTATCAAGTACATTATGCCTAATGTCATTGATGTTAATGGTGATGCATGGGTTAATCAGAAAAGTAAAGTTGTCATTGTTATCATCAACGAAAATCACAGTCATCATTTTACATATTGTTAACAAATCTCATCATGGACCTAGAAATACGGAAACTCGTTAACAATATCGTAAGATATTCTATTTACACAACTCAGGATGAAAATCCATTAACTGTACTCACCCAAAAGTATCATAAGAAGACTCCATGCTAACATTTGACCGTACTCCATGTTTGCGCTGTCCGACTGTACATTAGGGACGGGCTATGAACAGGTTATATGTCATTTGTGTTTGTAACGACTTCCGGAGGAGCACACGGATACAGGGAGTTCATACATTTACTACAACCAATAAATCACACTGTATCAATGAGTCGTGTAACTCGTGGTTAATACTATCTTATCGAAAGTTCAGCAAGAGCAACCCAGGATTCCCTGGTCATCTTCAACCTCAAAGTTGTAACGAGTTCTTACCCAGTAAAAAGAGGGAGTTCTTACCCAGTAAAAGGAGGGAGATATAGTTAGGTAGTTATCGTTCGATCATTTTGATACTTCGTCCAACAAATCATTATATAACTTGCCTGTAACTTTTGAAATAATTTAAATGTTAAACCTTTCCAAATATTTTTAATGGTGAAGATATTTCATGATCATTTCTTCTCTTTTGAAAGTTGTAGCAATGGTGAAGACATTCAGCAGGGTTTTTACAAGATGAGAACCGGTTATCACTATTTAATTGAGGAGAAAATAGGACTTTAGCAGGTAGTTTTTGTAAAACTGAGATGTCTTTCTTTTGCTTTGTGTTTATTGCTTTGTGTAAACCGTAGTGTAGTATTTGTAGTTATCATGTGACAATGCCCCAAGGAAAATACTAAGTTTTATATCTGATTCAAAACAGTAAATTAATCTTCCAATTTTGTATTTTAGAGTCAAAATAAGACACTCCTTTGACCTTATGCTTATTTAACCTTCCCGCGTACAATGCTTTTACCTTCTTTTTTGCTGAATCAGATGAAGATATTTCTATGATTTTTCTTCTTTCTTTCTTTTTTGATATTTGTAGTCTCACAATTGCAACGATGTGTGCGCACAACGTTAAAAACTAATGATTCAGTGCTTGAATATGTAAACCTTAAGAAAACATGAAATATTTACAATTTTTATTTTTTATCTTGTTTTCAAATGTGAATGGAATCTCAAATTTTCTGTTAGATCGGTAAGTTCAAAGTAAGTTATTCATCGCCACAAAAGGAAATCTGAGTTATGTCTCTTAGAAAGATAAATACAATGGCTTTAAGAAAAAAAAATGTTTTATTTGATATCGGGTAAAAGTATAAAACTATTAAAAATGTGGATTCAATAATTAATACATTCTTTAAGTATCATATCAACATTCTTTCAATCTTTATCCAAATAGTAACACAAAGTCGTGGCATATTTTTTATAATACATTCATTGAAGTAAATTTTAAAAAAATCAAGATAGTTTATTACAGTTTATACCTTGTCATGAATATAAAAAGCAAATTTAAAAGTTATTTCACTTAAAAGCAAAAGTATTTTATCACTAATATTTTAATAGTAAATAAAACTGTCATTCAAAGCCTTGGTAATTTTACATTTTTAACAGGCAAACAAAAAATAGAAATATATTTATGTTAAAATATACATGAAATATTTTACACAAAATGGCACTGTCTTGTAACAAATATATAATCAACAAGTGTACATAGTTCTAATATATATTATCTAATTCAAGCATTTTTATAAAGCATATCAAATTCAAATCTCGCTTAACTCTCGTTTGCTCACGCATTGACATCAATGTTAAATAACGTCAATAATGGCACATAGCATTAGAAGCACATGAACGTAGCAAGGAAATCACTTTCATTTGGCACAGTTTTATTAGCCTTTGGTAGGTCAGCATACCACGGGATAAAAATGGCTACCATTTACTGAGACATTGGGTGTCATCATTTGGTGACTCATGGCATCGCCTTAAGATTGACTTTACTGTTGTCTTTTTTCTGTTGGTTCATTTCAAAATACAGGGAATTCTCAAAGGATTGCGCATTTTGGGATTCTGTTACACCGGTACTGCTGCTTCTAGCTACATTGGCTTTGCTTTCTAACTCCTCTAAAGACCTACAATACAAAATTTATTTTTCATGAATATCATGTCTCCATATTGTATAATTCATGTTAATAAAAAAATTAATAAAAATCGTTGTCAACTTTGTTTATTTATCCAATGGAACTTTAAGGTCAGTTAAATCAAAAAAGACAAACTCACTTTTTTCGCCTTATGATGATAAAGAATGTTATAAACATGACAAGGGCCACGATCGCCAGGACAATCAGTAGGACGACGAACCAGTACTGGTGGATCCAACCGTCATGCTGCAACCAAACAAAATACGGTTTGATTACTCAATAAAATATGTTTTTAATGTAAACAATTAAGCAGAACACAGTCACTCCAACAGCATCCAAACAAAACACAGTCATCACAACAGCATCCAAACAAAACACAGTCATAACAACAGCATCCAAACAAAACACAGTCATAACAACAGCATCCAAACAAAACACAGCCATAACAACAGCATCCAAACAAAACACAGTCATACCAATAGCATCCAAACAAAACACAGTCATAATAATAGCAACAAAACTAAACAAAGTCATAACAACAGCATCCAAACAAAACACAGTCATAACAACAGCAAACAAATAAAACACAGTCATAATAACAGCAACAAAACTAAACAAAGTCATAAAAACAGCAAACAAACAAAATACAGACACTTCAACAGCAACCAAACAAAACACACTCAAAACAACAGCAACCAAACAAAACAAAGTCATAACAACACCAACCAAACAAAACAAAGTCATAACAACAAAACACAGCCACTCCAACAAAACTTCATAACACAAACAAAACAGTCAAACAAACAGCAACCCCCCAAAAAACAGTCACTCCAACAGCAACAAAACAAAACACAGTCACCAACAGCAATCAAACAAACCACGGTCAAAACAACAACAACCGAACAAATCACAGTCAAGCTAACAGCAACCAAACAAAACACAGTCACTCCAACAGCGACCAAACAAAACACACTCAAAACAACAGCAACCGAAAAAATCACAGTAAAAACAACAGAGACCAAACAAATAACAGTCACTCCAACATCAATCAAGCTGTAACACTGTCACTCCAACAGCAACCAAACAAATCACAGTCACTCCAATAGCAACCAAACAAATCACAGTCACTCCAACATCAATCAAGCTGTAACACTGTCACTCCAACAGCAACCAAACAAATCACAGTCACTCCAATAGCAACCAAACAAATCACAGTCACTCCAACATCAATCAAGCTGTAACACTGTCACTCCAACAGCAACCAAACAAATCACAGTCACTCCAATAGCAACCAAACAAATCACAGTCACTCCAACATCAATCAAGCTGTAACACTGTCACTCCAACAGCAACCAAACAAATCACAGTCACTCCAATAGCAACCAAACAAATAACAGTCACTCCAACATCAATCAAGCTGTAACACTGTCACTCCAACAGCAACCAAACAAATCACAGTCACTCCAACAGCAACCAAACAAATCACAGTCACTCCAACAACAATCAAGCAGAACAATGTCTCTCCAACAGCAACCAAACAAAACACAAAGAAAACATCCAAACAAATCACAGTCACTCCAACAGCAACCAAACAAAACACTGTCACTCCAATGGCAACCCAATGGTACATGTATACTAGGGTGCGGTGAATGACCCTTTACCTGTATTTGGTCCTGGGCGGCGTTGGATGGGAGCGAGGAGTGGGAGTGTTTATCTGGGAGGTCCCGGGGGATGGGCAATAAGTGGTCCACCATCACAGCGTGGGAATCAGACAGCACGCGCTGAATCTCTGTGATACTGAACGGCTTACCGTCCGCAGTGCCTCGAAAACCAATCTCAGTTAGGATTTCCCTGGACAAAAATGCAAAACAAACATCAATGAATGATTACAACACATGCACATACTAAAACCTTAAAATCATGTGTAAAAGCAACTCAAAAAGATGGTAAATAGCAACACAAAAAGATGATAAAAATAGCAACACAAAAAGATGATAAAATAGCAACACAAACAGATGATAAAATAGCAACACAAACAGATGATGAATAGCTAGCTCACCCTTCTGGAGTTTTGTACACCTCTTTCTCCATTTCCAGAAATAGTTCACCCTTTATTGGCGTGAAATCGTGAATTATTTTCATCAATGCTTTTCGTATTGCCTCTTCATTTCTACTGTCTACCTTCCCTCTCAGAACCACTGTAGCCTTCGGAACTGCCAAGATCAAATTTAAAGAATTATTCAAAAAACATGATTAAGTATGTTTAGAAATTTTACATACCTGGTCATTACATTGAAGCCAGGTGATTACTAGTAGTTATTTGTGGTTCTACATACATACTGTAATTAAGTAGAGTTCTTACTCTAAATACCAATTGAGGTGAAGTGTTTATGTTTTGTACTACTTACAAACTATATTGGTGGTAAACTGACAATGAATCAGTGATTGGACTGATGTGGTGCATGTTGGAATCAGTGATTGGACTGATGTGGTGCATGGTGGAATCAGTGATTGGACTGATGTGGTGCATGGTGGAATCAGTGATTGGACTGATGTGGTGCATGGTGGAATCAGTGATTGGACTGATGTGGTGCATGGTGGAATCAGTGATTGGACTGATGTGGTACATGGTGGAATCAGTGATTGGACTGATGTGGTGCATGGTGGAATCAGTGATTGGACTGATGTGGTGCATAGTGTAATCAGTGATTGAACTGATGTGGTGCATGGTGGAATCAGTGATTGGACAGATGTGGTGCATGGTGGAATCAGTGATTGGACTGATGTGGTGCATGGTGGAATCAGTGATTGGACTGATGTGGTGCATGGTGGAATCAGTGATTGGACTGATGTGGTACATGGTGGAATCAGTGATTGGACTGATGTGGTGCATGGTGGAATCAGTGATTGGACTGATGTGGTGCATGGTGGAATCAGTGATTGGACTGATGTGGTGCATGATGGAATCAGTGATTGGACTGATGTGGAGCATGGTGTACGGCCGGTTGTTTTATAGTACTTACCTACTGTAGTCGATGGTATGCTGACCATGGTCGTAGTCTCTATTGTTGTTTTGTTAGAATCACTTGTTTCATTTAAAGGCACTACAATCAAAGTCTCGCAATGCTTCCCTGTAAAGTTGACAGGACAGTCACAGAAATACCACTCCCTCTTCAGATTTTCTTGCACACAGCTCCCTCCATTTAAACAAATGTCTTCCTGTAGTACACATGTACTGACATTCTCACAGTGGTCACCCTGTGAATCAAACGGACATTCACAGACGTACCCTACATTCTTGGTGTACACACATGTGCCGTTCCTGAAGCACGGGTTAAATTCACAAGGGTCGTGCTCCTCCTGGCAGTTCTCTCCTTTCCAGCCGATATCACAGTGACAATGTAGTGTATTGTCTGAAACATTGACAACGCAACTTCCATTGTTCTTACAGAAGCCATCGTAACACTCCACGGGAATTGGCTCTGTACAGTTCTCTCCTAGAAAATAACAAATAACGGCATTCATATACTACCGATATATTAATATATTACAAGTACCTTTATTTCCAACATGTGAATCATTTTAGCATTGTTATATATACATGTATTTCCATTGTCTTAATAACTATGTGAATTTATATAAGGAGAAAATCTCTCAAAACATTAAATTTAAGATATCAAAAGAGCATTTAACAGTTTAAGTTGATACCTTGAAAGCCTTTTTTGCATTCACAGATGTCCCCACTAGAACTGTTTGTACAAGTCTGATTGGCTCCACATACCTCACTGCCGCATATGTTCTTGTCACAGTTTACCCCGGACCATCCTAAAAAGAAGTGACCATTTGTAGGTACTTGTATGAGATAAACACAAAGCAAGTTTTTATCTTAACAAAGGTTTACTCTAATGAATGAAAAAGAGCTTTTTTATCTTCTCGATACGTCTTTATATGAAGCATTTCTATAAATCAAAGATTCAGTTCACTTCGAGCAATCAGTTCTGATAATCTATACTACTATATTAAAATAATAGACTCGAATTTTTGGGCTTTAATACCGAGAAATCGGAAGAGTACTGTCTTTTGTTTTATATATTTTAAACATCATTGGTACTTGAAGATTACCAATTTGATTTCATTTTTTCTCAATCAAGCTTCACTAATTAATAATCAACAAAAATTCCTTTTAAAAATCCGGAAATCATCTGGATTTTTTGGATTTTACAATCTTGCGCATGCGCATTACATTCACGCTAAATAACGGGAGCCTCTTTAGTTTATGTTTCAATAATATCACATTTGCATGGATAAACTCAGAAAACGATTATACAAATACGTGTAAATTTTCATTGAAAGTTTGCTACATGTATATATTCTGTTCATCAAAGAAAACTCTAACTCAGTGCATTTCATTTGAAAATTCCCGAGAGTTCCGAATGTCAACATGGTGTGTAAATTTGAAGCGAATAAAAAACGTTGGGGAAAAAGTGTTGAATTCTTCACTAATATGAATTAAATTTTTAAATGAAATGTATTCACAGCCTCAAAATGGTTTGTTATGAATAATTTGACTGTTATTTTCAATAAAGCTTCATTAATTTTCTCAAAATCTTATCGGAGCGATTCTGCAGTTTTTTGCTACATTTCGGGTATATGGGAGGTTTTTTTACCGTGGTGAAGGCCTGTCCCGAGACACAGATTATTCTATTAGAATAAAATTAGATTATTCCGATATTATATGCAATGTCAACCCGTGCACGCACGGGTCAAAGTCTAGTGATAGAAATGAACGTAAGGGAATTAAAGTATGGCTTAATATAATAATAGCTTTAAAAATCACAGGACATATTATGTTTTAAATATGGCCACGGGTAAAGAATTATAAATATAAGTCATCAAAATCAGAACAGAGATACAGTGTATATTGTAGAATGGAGGGTACTCACCATCAAGACAGACTTTCTGACCGGATTTTACGTCACACGTGTAGTGTCCGGAAGTGTCGTCGTGATCTACACACTTGACGTCACAGGCTGGGCTATAGAAGTTGTCTTCACAGTACACACTGGCTTTGTAATCAAGTCTGTGTAACATTGAAGTACAGCAGTCTTAATAAACATATATATCCCATTGGCAGAAGAATATTTAATGTATGAATAAAAGACACAAAACTGATATGGTTAACATATACAATTATTGAATGATCGGTAAAAATAAAATTTAACACAGATGAGCATTATAAGTAGATAATCCAGTACGCTACATCTGTTACACGCTACATCTGTTACACGCTACATCTGTTACACGCTACATCTGTTACACGCTACATCTGTTACACGCTACATCTGTTACACGCTACATCTGTTACACGCTACATCTGTTACACGCTACATCTGTTACACGCTACATCTGTTACACGCTACATCTGTTACACGCTACATCTGTTACACGCTACATCTGTTACACGCTACATCTGTTACACGCTACATCTGTTACACGCTACATCTGTTACACGCTACATCTGTTACACGCTACATCTGTTACACGCTACATCTGTTACACGCTACATCTGTTACACGCTACATCTGTTACACGCTACATCTGTTACACGCTACATCTGTTACACGCTACATCTGTTACACGCTACATCTGTTACACGCTACATCTGTTACACGCTACATCTGTTACACGCTACATCTGTTACACGCTACATCTGTTACACGCTACATCTGTTACCAGGAACTGGGTTTAATCACAGGAATATATGAATTAAACTGCCCTTTAAATGCAAAAATTGTATTGTCCTTGTCCTGTTTTTAACAAAACATGTTTTATAAAAAAGTTAGTTTTGATTTTTGAACCCAGTTATTTTGGGCATCATTAAATGAAAAGGACAAAATTTTGTCTTTCTGTCCTGCAACAAAAAAAAACATCCAAAATACCCTTGATAAGACAAATATACAAAAGGTGGTACACTTCTAACCAAGCTCCTTTTAGCATTAAAAATATTAAATGCTTTTTCATATACATATCAACTAAGTTTCCTTGTGAATGTGTAATGAATTCTACTATAGTTAACAAACTTACATTGACTTGGCCGTTGCCAGGCGGAAGCTTTGTTCACGTGACAACTTTTTACTTTTGGCTGCGGACAGAGTGAAGTTCCCGTACAGGAAGTCCACCTTGTCGTCCTGGTTATCGTCCACATCAAACACGTCCACCTTCAGCTGGGCCTTCTCCTGGGGGTCAAAGGTCATCAACATGTTAACTCAATGATGCTTACGAATGGGTCAAACACCGACCGTGACCTAACAGCTTGTATACATGTTCACATCAACTACATATGACATGAGGTTGACTGGATCCGTTATATTCATCATTTATTCAAACTCTTGTGATATTTTATTTTAGAAGCATTATGTTCAATTATATAAAAGTTTACTGAACAATAATAAACAACAGGCAATATAAATTGTTAATTTTTGTAGGTGTATAGCAAAATGATTTTGAGGACTGTATATCTGGTAATATTGTAAAAACGTTGATAAACGGTTAAGCCACATACATCCCATAAGTCCAGGCTGAATATCATAGGATTTCTGACGCCACCGATAGAGTCACCGAAAATGTTAACGTTAGCGTTGTCGATTCCATTGGAGGACCGCCGTCCGATCAAACAACGGTTGACGTTTCTATTTCTGAAATACAAAAATACGTGTCTATGATTTCCTCTCAGATAATAGAATTTATTGGATGATTTCAACGACTAAATACTTTCTGCTGTTGGTAACAAGGATGACACGCATATGAGCAAACGTTTCTGTGCTATCGCTTGAATTCATTTTAACAACGTTAATTCGTCTAGACACTTTCTACAATGCGATCCAATCGACTTACGTTTTTGGAATGTCTGCTACAAATGACAATTAGCTGCTTTGTCTAAACTAAGTGTAATATATTGTCACATGAACTTACGTTTCCGCTTTATCTATAATTACATACGACAAATCTATGTTTCTGTTTTGTCCATAAAAATAACAAATCTTTGGTAACATGGGCTTATGTTTTTGTTTTGTCCACAATTAACAAATATGTGGTCACACTGACTTACGTTTCTGCTTTGTCGACACATATCACAAATCTATGGTCACATTTGCTGAAGCAGAAGAGCCCTCTACCGTCACAGCAGTGGCCATTTTCTCCCGTTCCCGCGTGGTTTATGTAGCGTATGAATTTCAGCTCCAATATAGCTTTGTTCCACACTGTCTGAAAACAAACATTATATTAATGATAAATCCATTCTTAATGTAATTTTTTTTTCATTCAATTTTGTGTGTGTGTGTGTGTGTGTGTGTGTGTGTGTGTGTGTGTGTGTGTGTGTGTGTGTC
The DNA here is from genome assembly GCA_020458035.1 of Magallana ariakensis. Classification (NCBI taxonomy): domain Eukaryota; kingdom Metazoa; phylum Mollusca; class Bivalvia; order Ostreida; family Ostreidae; genus Magallana; species Magallana ariakensis. The sequence continues at coordinate 471,717 of CM035813.1, forward strand.
ACTTGTGAAAGGTTTGACGTCACATTGAGCTCGATTTCTGGGAAGCATACTGTGATACTACGTCGACACTTAAAAGTTTAGTACTAAACAAGCAATGTGATTGAATACTATTTGTGAGTCAGATACATATACCGCACTTGATATACTTCTCATGGGATGCATGGAATACTAGTAATTCAGAATGATAGTCGCTGCAGGTTACAGAAGGAAGTTAATTAAGAAGGTAGTACAGTGCGCCTCATGTCATAAGGTGTCATATTAGGAAAATGCCTATAATACCATGTAAAATACAAGACATTAATTTGCACCACATTCCAAAGTCAGAGTACGACATTGTAACGCAAAAGGAAACCTCGGAGAATACTCAGAAATTCACTACACAGAAAAAAATAAAACAGCAAATTAAAATTACTATGTGATTATTTGATCCTATGAGGAAAAAATTAGATAACGTGATGATGCGTTAAATATTGGAATAACCAAAAGAAATATCAATGTATTTTCGACTTGATTGAGCGTTTTAGGGATTAAATATAAAATATTAAAGCTTAGTAAAATCTTTATACTTTCATAAATGAATAATGACTTTTACACGTATTAATTTTCTTTTGCTTAAAATAATTCATAAACATATTTAGAATGTTTCCGACTTATCAATAATGTTTATTAAGACGAAGTAGTAGAGACAAACTCTTAATTTAAGCAAATGAAATACAGTTTAGACCTTCTGCTCTCGCTATGAATATTTACAGGCCACAAAAAATTCAACTCAGTTACAAAGAGGTTTTATCTTGCATCTATTACTTCAATTTGTAAAAGAAATAAAAACATCACGTGGAACATTTACATGTTTAAGCTGTGTTTTGCGCATTGCTTTTTAGCATTACGGAAGTTAATTATATTTTTAGATTTTTTGAATAAATACGTAAAATAGCTACTGATTGACAGACTTTCAAAGTTAATCATATAATATGTACTATTAAATTTCATTGTGGTCCCCGATTGAACATTTTTGTAAACAATAAAAACAAGAAAAGGTAATTCATTGCACGCTGTTACCCAAACTTTATATAATGTATCAACATCTGAAGCTTGGATAGATGGAAGGGTGAATGAATAGAATGATGGGTGGATGGATGGATGGATGGGTGGGTGGATGAATAGATGGGTGGATGGATGGGTGGATGAATAGATGGGTGGATGGATGGGTGGATAGATGGGTGAATGGATGGATGAATAGATGGGTGGATGGATGGATGGATGGATGGTGACTCAGTACTCATTATAAAATTAGAAGAGAGCTTAACAATAAAGCAATAGATAACGTTGGTAACATTGTGGTTTTTCTTGTTTTCTGCTTTGATTGCCCTTCTTGATATTGTGATATTGTAAACGTTTCTGTTGCTTTACATGTGCTTTCTATCCACGTTGGTTTCGAAAGCTTCCATGTTACTTTTAATTTGCCACAATGTATGGATTGAATGTAAGTGTCTACATTTGTATTATCACGGTCGATTTATCCCGTCTTACATTTTCCATGCTAGAAAATTTTAGAGTTATTTGGGACACTCCAGTACATATGGATAAGTTTGAGCGATCCTTTGTAAGTTGTTTGGACAGATTCAGAGATAACCCCCGTTTGTTTACGTTATTGAACAGTTCGAGTTAACCCTGATACATTTGCTGCATTTGACAATGGTATACATGTAGTTTCTCTTTTGTTTTGTACTTATTGGACTTTTTATAGCTATCCTTTTGTGTTTGCATCATTGGAAAGATCTTAACCAATGAATTTCCTCTATTAGCGACTTATACGGATCTCCGGCATAAATGTCATCAGTACACTCCTGTAATATGTCAAACTCGCTTCATGTATATTCAGCCCCTAGGAATTGTAGTTTTGAATTTCGTTTTTTTCCTCAACAACATTATTACCGCGATCAATCAATCAATCCTGCGTACGTAGCTCTTCGTGACCTTGACATGATTTTAATTGTTAACACTACATATTCATACATTTCTACATCCTGCATATAGAGGACTTTTTTAAGCGTACATGTCTAGTCTAGCCCTCTCTACTCCGAAGACCGTATTCAGACCGTATTCATCGAACTCCTGTATAGATGTGTATTGACAGAGAGTGACATGATTAAAGTAGGTCAGTTGACCACACTGACCACAATCTGACCTACTGATGGAGTATTGGATGGTCATAAACCAAGAAATGATATTCTGACGTGGCATGTACGGCTAAAATCAAATATATGATATAAACATTACAACATTCCAATGACTTGCACTATAATTAAAAACATGATAAAATAATCACATTATATAAATAGTGCCTGTTTGGGAGGGTACCAGTTGAAATTGACACCCCGAGAAAACCATTGTCAACCGACGCGAAGCGGAGGTTGACAATGGTTTTCGAGGGGTGTCAATTTCAACTGGTACCCTCCCAAACAGGCACTATTTATTTTATTATACTGAATGTCTTAATTTTATAGCAAATTTTACTGCTTTTATATAGAAAAGACGTGAGTTCTACGGCGAACTGTACGCGCATACTTTATGCGCATGTAACAATTCGTTCTATCGGCCCGTTGCCAAGTGTGTTGCTAACGCTGAGGGTATGGGAACGGATTGTCAACTGCGTCTAAACCAATCAGATTTCAGTATTTAACATGAAAGTATAATAACACAAAATGTACATCATGTTCATGTAATAAAAGCAGTTTACATAAAAATATATCATCAAATGGTTAGTGATAATTTCACTTCATCCTTTGCAGTGAAGCAGAAGGAGACGGGCCGGATTTTTATTTTAATTTCAAAGTTTTGTTTTGCTGTAACATGTAAAATTATCATAATTCTAAACATTGTAAATAAGTTTTATATATAAATTCATGTACATCTTGAACCTAGACCAAGGATGAATACGACAAAATCAAATCCCTAAATGTCAGCAGAAGATGTTTGTACTATTGAGTTATAAGGTATTATGTATGTCATATATATGATGATGTATAATAATGTATTATTCCTTCATTCAGACTGCCAATAAATGTCCTTACACAAACGTATAGCTGACCACTATAAAAGTGAGGTATTTTTTGTTTGTTCATTGACAGATTAGCATGCAAATTTCAAAAAATGGGATTTCTGCTACGATAATCGTCGCTTATATACATGTTGTCATTTGGGATGTATAAATTCTATTTTGACATATTCTTATGCGAATAAAACACCGTTAGTCCAGCTCTTGTGTGTGTGTGTTACAAACTAAGCAGGAAATAGTCTGTATGACAATCGTATGTGGACTAATGAACCAGGCTTTATTCTAAACAACTCTCCGTGTAAACCAACGACCTTAGGTAATCTTGAGCCATCCCAGGACCGTGTAAATCCAGGACACTTTGTATATTAATCAGGACCGCGTGATCACAAACATACGTGTGTCATTCGTCATTATCAATATCATTTCTGAAGGATAAAAAATCAGAAGGAAGACAAAGAGATAGATGCAAGTATCAGGCAAAGGTCGACCAGGCGTGTTCAGGCGTGAAATAATACAGCATTTGCAGGCAGCGCAAACTGCAGCGGGCTAAATGGGCCCACTTGATGAACACTCATTCGTGTTACGAAATTAACAAAACACCAAATTATGTATAGATTAAATCCTGAATAAAAATTCTTGTTTTACAGAAAGTTGTTTACTATGCTCCAGAAAAATAACCAATTATTTTACTATTCGATATATAATTATCTTTGGTTCATACCGACTTTTTCTCAATACCAAGAGATGGAAAGAGATTTCAACCCCTATTAATCTCAACATCATACCCCCGTTTCTTCTCACAAAATAATACATAAATAATATGTTTTATATGTACCTACCGGCGCCACAGTAGAGAAAACCAATCCTAGCAGAACGAGATCCATGATGTTTGTGAGGGACCAGAATAAGAAGGAGGGGGAGGGGAGGGGTTAGTCCATCACAGTCCTGTGTGTAGTGAAGGCGAGGAAAAAGTGTGTGCTGTCGGCCCGTGTGTCACACGGAAACTTGACAGGAGACCATAAAGACACGCAGCCCCCGGCACAATTATGACGTCAGCTCGTTAATCATTACCGCGGAACGTTTTATTTTGGTGTAAGCTCCTGTTGAATAATCAATTTTAATGTTTTTAATTAACGCGTCACTAATATTTAATCGTCATCCGTTGTTTTCTCTGGTCATTTGCTGTTACGGCCAGTCCCCTTGTCTGACTCATCAGTTGTCACATATGCTTCGTAAAATGATATAAGAATATCATCAACAATTTAAAAAACTCTTCAAACTCCACTATAATAAACTGGTACGGTCGTTTTAATTCGATCTAATGAACAAAATTTGCATTAAAAAAGGATGGAGATTGTGTTGTGTCGGAAAAATATATATAAACGTTATAATATACACAAAATGTATCAATTCAATTTGTTTATTCACATAGGTGGTGTCCTTTACAAAAATTTAGATTATCGGGAATCAAAATTTGTACATGACAATTGTACAACAAATTTTGATTCCCGATAATCTAAATTTTTTTTAAAAAGTGGGGGGTGGGGCAGACTCATCCAAAAAATCTTGACAAGCAAAAAAAAAAAAAAAAAAAAAAGGAAGCTGCAGGTCTGTAGCTCCCGGTCTAAAAAATTCGGATGGACGACCTGGGAGCTACAGTGCCTCCCATAGTAAAAAAACTGCAATTTACGGCGCACAAAAAATTGCGCTTGTTTTGGACTGATTAACCTTATTTCCACACAAATTCTGCCAAATCAATTAGTACTATTAAATTTTTCAGGCAATTTACTACTAATTTCGTCATTTTACTTGCCTCAGACTTTCTCTCAAACATGCTAACCGACCTCGGAAAATGAAGTATATTTAATTTACGTCAAGATTGAGAGTCGCCATTTTCACATGTAAACAAACTGCACCACTTCACTTTACGGGGCTGGTGATGGTGTTTAAAAGAATATCAGAGGCAAGTGAAGTGACGATATCTGTAGTAAAATGTCCGAGGAATTTTTTGGAATCAAATATTTGTACAGAATGTGTTAGGAAATGAGAATAATCAGTCCAAAACTAGCGCAATTTTTTGTGCGCCGTAAATTGCAGTTTTTTACTATGGAAGGCACTGTAGCTCCCAGGTCGTCCATCCGAATTTTTCAGACCGGGATCTACAGACCGTGGGGGAGGGGGGGGGGGGAGTGGGAGGATACCGATATCCTCAAAACTTCAATTTCACTGTTCATTTCCTTTTTTCAATTCAAATTTTTGCATGGTCCCCAAAAAGTGGAGGGCCAACTCCTTCATAATTCAATTTTTTATATGTAAATTTAAGAAAATTCTTTGCTGCGACAAAAAGTGGCTAGCCCCCCCTCCCCTATGCTACGTCCCTGTGAGGTACAATATATTCACAATATAATACTTCTCTAATCGCGAAAGAAGTACTGCAGCGTACAATTTCACATAAACATATTTTAATATGTTAATCAATGTTTCTGTTTTTGACAAAGATTTTATTTCATGATTTTTTTAATATTTGGTTTTGGATAAATCTCTGACACGTGAAAAATTAAAGGAATGCCATATATCGGATCCTGTTAGCGTCCTTTGGAAAATGGTGGCTTGTTGCATATAATTCTACCTATTTCTTTTTTATATAACAAATTTTTCAAAATTTCTACCACTAAACTGCCATTGCGAGAATTAAGAGTGGTATCTTCGTGTGTAAAAAGAGTATACATGTACATGTATTAGGATTTCGTTTCAAAATAAAAACATTATTGCAACAAATTAAGCTCTCTCTCTCTCTCTCTCTCTCTCTCTCTCTCTCTCTCTAAAATTATTTATGATTTAAAAAAACAATCGCTATGATAAAACACACTTCATTTATTTTTTCTTTTTACTTTTGTGTAAATCTCCAGATAGACTCCCCAATAGGGCTATATATGCCTGTATTATTAATATCAATGGTACAAATATCCAAAACAAATTCAGGAATACAAAATAAAACCAGAAAGTGAGTGGATGACCAAACTCCCCATGTACAAAGTCTTCCTTCCACTCTATACTCATATAGAGAGTGTCTCCGTACAGCTGACAAAGGGAGACAATCAGCTGGAGCGGGTATCGATGACGACTTCCGGTCAGGTGAGCAATGGCCGCCGCGAAGCTGAGAGGACCATCTACCACGGCGGTGATGGTTTCCATGCAGACCGTGAATGAGTCGGACCTGTTACAATGTCAAAAGATAGACAAAAGTTAATTATAACTATAGGAATAAAAGAGACGACAACCAAAAGGATGCTTGGTCATACAACAGGATGAATTAAAACATGCACGTCGATCAACTTCGAAATAAACGCTATGCGGATGATCCTAATAATCTGCATTCGAGTCATGTGACTTTGGATAAACGAATCGGTAGGAGGTTTTAGCTTTTTAAATATTTTTTCTTTATAAAATTAGTTTAAAATCCATATTTAAAATGTTAAGGTAAATATGATGGTTGATTTGTTGAGCATTCAGCCTCACTGCTTAGATTTTATGTCAATTGTCTATTTATATAACTTCTTATTTTCTATAGCCTGTGTGTAGGTTTGTTAAACCGAGTTCAATATACTGTTTAACCCAGTTCCCCCTCTTTTCGTATTGTCATTAAAAATTGAGCAATATCAACAGTTATCGATTTTCTTGAGAGAAACATTGTGCTTTCGTTTCCTCTGATCTAAATCTGAGTATCAAACACCAGCGGGCAATAACTCTGGTTTATATCTAAAGCTTAGAAATTTTGTTTGGGGTAAGTCGTTGAGAGGCTTTGTTGGTACCTATGTTTCCTGAAACGAACAGATTGCTGGAACTTGGTCAGATATCGACAGTTATAAATTAACTTACACGACGTGTGATATCGAAAGCTTAAATGTATGGAAGGGAATTACCGCCAAAATTCTATGTATCTTGCTTTTATTCTTATAATGCTTACTTCTTTATTCTTCAGTACATTTACACTTGCATGTCACTTTATTGTTTTCAAATTCATGCTTATCCAATTTCACTTTGATTCTCTTTAATTCTTTATTGTTTGCTTATTTCTATGTTGCAATATTCTCTTCTTATTCGTGTAATTTATTTCTTCTGTCTCTGTTACAAACGTGAATTCAAACACGCAAACCATAAGGCACTTTCAATAAAGACGAATACAAGTTGCATGAATTTAATGCTGCATTATGACGCCAGGCGGCAGTGTGTGCGCTACAATTGCTGCTCCCGAAGATTTATTAAAACGAAACTAACAAATGGCATAAATTTAATAAATTCGTGAAAACATCTCAAATTAAGGGCTTAGTATAGGAATATGAAATACATGTTAATATAGTCAACTTTTTAAAACAAGCCACGATATACGCAGACTCAATAAGATACGGTTTTTTTTTTTTTTTTGGTTTTTTTTTTTTTTGTATACATGTAAAATGCCTCCGCGCGGTTCTAAAAAAATCATAGGGGGGGGGGGGTTCTGAGAGATAATTTTGTATTAATTTTTTTATTGGTTGATTAAATAAGTGTGAATTTTCCATTGGGGTGGATCTGATCTCATTCTAGATCCGCAATGCAATGTACCGTATATATATGCAGTAACAAATTATTTACAGGAACGGTTAATTTTTAGAAGAGGAACATGTCATAAGTACTTGTCGACAGGACTTTATTTTCATTTGAGGTGAAAAGAGGTGGGGTGATGCACGGTTCTGTCCAGAGGTACCCGTGGAACATGTACATGAAATAGAAATAAATTTAAACCAAATTTAAAGATGTTTTTGAAAAACAATAAAAGGACTGGGGTACGAAATGCTTAGAAGTAGCTTTTCTTGTACTCTAGTACGTGTGAAAATTATCACTTGCATGAATCACTATGTACCTCTCGTTAGGCTACAGTACTGTGTATCCCTGATTAAATGCGATGAATTAATATCCGCGTGAAATTCCGGGTTAAAAAACTTAAAACCGCAGGTTTTAAAATCTCACTTATTTTTCTAAAAGTTTTGAACTTGTGATATGAAAACAAAGTTTGGTGCACGCGATTTTATATTCTTGCGATTCGGCACAGGACGGTGGAGTCGCAGAAGTACTAGTAAATATACGTATACGCGGTAAAATTAACGAATCTAAATTATCAGTGACTTAATTACACAATGAGTAAACGAAAACAAACCAGGCAAAGAGATTAAAATACGGTATGTGATATGACTGTTTATACGTTTTCGTTTAAAATCTAAATCAAATCTTAATAAAAAAATTCTTATATAAAGTTCTAAATAAAATATTTTTTTCTTCCAAAACACAAAACATAAATAATGTATGCTTCTTATTTACACAAATTTTCGAAGTGATAAAATGTGTATGTATCATTCACAGCCATGCTTATTGTAGGTTAACTTTGTTTATTTTAATATAAATCATGTACATGTAACTGAATGTCCATGCTTAGATTTGAAGGTGTTTAAGCTATGATACATGTAACTTAGAGACATGAACCTCATACATGTCTACCTGTCAACTGGTCTTGATTAAATGAAGAGTTGAATTGACCGACTTCCATATCAAGCTTGCGATGATGATAATTATGATACGGGTGCTAATTATGAGAACTGTAAGATTATATCGTCTCATATAAATAACTGATGCGCAGACTTAGAATTTTATTTTATTTTAGGAGGGGGGTCCAGTCACCAGTCCAGGTTGTAAATGTGTGATTCGTCAGTTATAAATGTATAGTGACGTCAGATATCAACTTTTTACAAATACACTTTCGCGAGATATCGCTTTTACAAATTACATACACGAGAAATCAACTGTTTAAAATGTACTTATGTCAGATATCAACTGTTTTCAATATATAAATTTACGTCAGATATCGACATTTCACAAATGTACTTACGTCAGATATCGACTGTCTCCACGCCCGTATTCCTTCCCTGTCAAGTACAAGTATTAAATTGATCATGGGAACTCTACATTCAGTTTGCAGTTAGCGTAATACTTGTAACGTGAATATTACAGATGTACATATTAAAATGTAGAAAATCACCTGGAAAGGATAATTTGATTAATGAATATTTTAAACATATGTGTGATGATTTAAGCCCACTTTTGACAAGAATGTTTAATGTAATTTTTGATACAGGTATTTTTCCTCCCACATGGTGTGAAGGTGTCATTGTACCAATATTTAAAAAGGGTGACCCAGACGATACAGATAATTATAGAGGAATCACTCTCATGAGTTGCATGTTAAAAACCTATACAACTATACTTAACAATAGATTGATGAAATGGTCTGAAGAAGATAATTCTGTTCTAACTGATGCACAATTTGGATTTAGGCAAGGTGTGGGAACAGTAGACGCTATTTTTTCACTCAAAGTATCATTGAGAAGCATCTTTCGAATAATAGAAAATTATATTGTTGTTTTGTAGACTATCGTAAGGCATTTGATAGTGTCAATAGAAATGTTCTCTTTAAAAAGCTTATAAAACTTGGTGTCAGGGGAAAAATGTTTCAGAGTATACTTTCTTTGTATAAGAATGTCAAGAGTTGTGTAAAATATAAAAATAATTTTAGTGAATTTTTCAATGTAGAGCAAGGAGTCCTTCAGGGTGAGGCATTGTCTCCTCTACTTTTTTCTTTATATTTGAATGATTTTGAGAATTCATACATTATGTCAAATTATGAAGATATCATACTCCAAGAAATATCACTGTTTTTAATGATGTACGCTGATGACATGGTTTTATTATCTGAATCCCCTTTTAAACTGAAAGGTGGCTGTATAATAAAGAAGAGGTTGAAATTGTTAATCAATTTACTTACTTAGGGCTAACATTATCATATACTGGTAGCTTTTTGAAATCCCAGCTACAACTGGCATCCCAAGGAAGAAAATGTATGTTTAAGCTTATGAAAACAATGAAAAATGTATACTTTAACCATGTTACTCGTTTATCATTATTTGATACATATGTAGGTAGTGTATTGAGCTATGCAAGTGAAGTATGGGGATTTCACAAGGGTGATGCTATTGAAAAAATACATTTAGAATATCTCAAAATTATGTTAAAAGTAAGAAAAAATACTTCATCACTGATGGTGTATAATGAATTAGGACGCTTACCACTGTGCATTCAAAGAAAAATTCGCATTGTTAAATTTTGGTTTAAACTATTGGAATCTGAGAATTGTATAATGAAAAGTATTTATCAAGATATGTTTGAAAGGGCTGAAAAATATTCATGTGTGAAATACAACTGGCTACTTAATGTAAAACATTTGTTATTTTCATTGGGATTTGGTGAAGTTTGGTATTCTCAAAATGTTACAAACAAAAGATTGTTCTTAGATATTTTTAAACAAAGACTACAAGTCTGTTTTCAACAAGATTGTAATGCATTTTTTTCAACATCATCAAAATGTGTTTTGTATAGATATTTAACAAACAAGTTGTGTCTACAGTCATATTTATTAAAACCAATTGCAGTCAAGTATATTCAGTTATATTAATTACAAGATACAGATTGAGTGCACATTCATTAATGATAGAGAAGGGAAGATTTACTCAGTTACCTAAAGAGCAAAGGTTATGTATTTTTTGTCATCTGATGTGGAAGATGAGTATCACTTTATTTTTAAATGTTCGATGTATCATGAATATAGAAAACTGTACATCAAAAAATACTATTGGTATAAACCAAGTATGTATAAATTATTACAATCTTTGTCAACTGAAAATACTATGGAATTAAGTAATTTAGAAAATATCTTCAGAAAGCAGAAACACTCAGAAATTTGTCTGTAATAGATAAGTAGTTAATACTTTGATGCATTTAATACGTATATTGCTACATGTTATGTCTTACATTGTATATATATATTATGGATTCTTTGTATCTGATGAGCCATTTGGCTTAAGGAATAAATAAACAAAACTATAAAAATATCTGATTTTTTTTTTTCACGTAGAAATAGGGCACTCTGATCAACTCGCAAGCCTACATGTTCGTTTTTTTTTGAAAGGATGGTATTACTAATATTTTTATACCCGCACTTTCTAAAGAAAGTTCGGGTATATTGTTGTTGTCCTGTTCCGTCCGTCCGTCCGTCCGTCCGTCCGTCTGTCACGTTTTACTTTCTCAAACTGCTCTTACATCTTATAAACCAGCAAACTGAACTCTTGGAGTTTGATTTGGGGTATCATGTTGTTTTGTAAAAAGGTTTCAAAAATTCTCTGGTAGTCCTGGGGGTAAAAAAATTGGTAAAAAATGACGTTTTTTCACAAAAAACCTTCTTCCTCGAACTCCTCCTACATTTTCAACTATAGACAAATCATCTTTTGGAATATGTTTTGGGGTATCCTATAGATGCGCAATAAGGTTTCGGAAATTTCAAATTTGCCCTTGGGGTCATTTGGTGGCTGAAAAATGACGTTTTTTTACAAAAAATCTGATTAAAAAAACGTCATTTTTTTTTGGCAGTAGCCAAATGATCTTCTAGGATATGATTGGGGGTGTCATTTTGAAGTGTGATCAGGTTTCAGAATTTTTTTTTTCAACACAGGGATCAGTGGGCAACAAAAAACGACGTTTTTTTGCAAAAAAAGTATGGTTCCCATAACTCCTTTTACAACTTTTGGAGTAGCTCTGTCATCTCTTGGGATATGATTGGGGCTGTCCTATAGATGTGCAATAAGGTTTTAGAAATTTTAATTTCATCCAGAAAGTCAAATAGTAGCAGAAAATTGACGTTTATCTCTCCTAAACAAAACCTACATCCCAGAACTCCTCTTATGATTTAATAAATAGACACATCATATCTTGGGATATGATAGAGGCTGTCCTAAAGATGTGCAGTAAGGTTTTAAAAATTTAAATTTCATCTAGGGAGTCAAATAATAGCAGAAAATTGACGTTTATCACCCATAAATAAACCCAGATCCCAGAACTCCTATTATGATTTAATGAATAGACACATCATATCTTGGGATATGATAGAGGCTGTCCTAAAGATGTGCAGTAAGGTTTTAAAAATTTAAATTTCATCTAGGGAGTCAAATAATAGCAGAAAATTGACGTTTATCACTCCTAAAAAAACCTAGATCCCAGAACTCCTCTTATGATTTAATAAATAGATACATCATATCTTGAGATAATGATAGGGACTGTCCTATAGATGTGCAATAAGATTTTGAAAAATTTAATTTAATCCTGGTAGACAAATAGTAGCATGAAACTAGAGCAAAGCTCGTTGCAAAGCAACGAGTAGGTCTTCCGTTGAAGCTGCGAATTAAAATGATGTTAATGTACATGGAAAGGCTTGTCTTTATGGTAATGCTATAGTAGCTATACTAAACGACTAATATGAACGTACAATTTATCTTGGACTTTTATTTGTCCTTTTACATGTAGCAGTGCGTAACAGGTATTGTTTGCAAATAAAATAGGGATTGCTATTGGAAATATAAAAACAAAATCTGGCGCTTTGAAATAAATAATAAATTGAAGTCAAATTTGTTATTAATTGAAAATAATTAAGATGAGCATGGATGAATGCTTGTTTACGTTCAAATAATTTGTATGTTTCTAATCCTGTGATCTCTGTACATTTCACATATGGTTTGTTAGCTTGATACGTGCGTGAAACCTGATACATTTATCAGCTTTAGATTTTATGGTAAAGTCTAAACTGGAAAGGTCCATAGGGAGAGACAACAGACCCAGACATAAATTTATCTGCATATGCTATGACCATGGCCTTTTAATTACATACTTGGTTCATGGACGCAATTGTAACACACCCCTAATCCTCAGAAATGATTGTTTCAAGTATGATACAGATAAGGCAAAGGGATAGAATTTGGGCCGGTGATGGATTAACACAGATGTCTGTTGTGACATTGACATTTCTTTTAAATGTGATAAAGCGCATTTATAAGAATATATTGTGATATCTGGCGGCGTGACAGGCTGACCACTATGCATCTGCAATTGGGGACCCTTATAAAGCGTTTTTGCATCAGCTATTTAATAATGCCGTGTTTGAACTGACAGTATTAATTTAAAGATTTGGATTAGATTTTTATTAGCTTATGTTAATGTCATTTATAACCATTAATGCTGCTGCTTTGGTGTCTACTGGTTTGATTTAGGAATTACTGGAGAATGGTCCGTTTACATGTAGGTGGAGAAAGACTTTTAACAGCAAACAATTATTTTTTGGTCGAGCATAATTTTGAATTATAATTAAAGTGTGTTGTGTCCAAAAAGATAAGTAGGTCAAAAGGGCGATTCAAAATATGGCGGACAACCAAAATTCATAATACTTTCTTAAAGTCCCTTTTTTGGCAAAAAACAGCGACACACTATTATAAATTGACCAAGCATAGTTTTTTTAAACGATATGATACACTATTATTAATTGGCCAAGCATAGTTTTAATATATTAAGTGTGCCGAATCCGGGAAAATAATCAAAATAAGCTGACCGTCACGAAAATTGCTTAATTCAAAATGGCAATTCAAAATGGTAGATGACCAGAATGATTTTGGTAATGAAAAAATCATTTCTGTGAATGATAAGTATGTGATTTTAAATTTGCAAAGGTCTATACAATAAACGTTAGCACGTTTGTATCCACACCTTACGGTTCTACAACCTTTGATGTAGTTGCATTCTTTAAAATTTAAGGAAGATCCAGGAATAAAATCTTAAGTCATTACAATGGCAGCAAACGACCATCACTTAATTGTAGTTTCATCTCGGTTAAGATGTGGCTATGTTTACAAAGTTCTAAAGATTTGACATAATTATCACTGCAGCATTGACAGGGATCTTAATATGCTTTAAATGGGTTCCAAAAAGCATCCGCAAGATTATTTATGAGAACATATTGCGAATTAACATTGACATGGTCTAACAGAAGAAAGCATCATATCTATGGATGAGATCTGTGGTGATTCTCTTTCTCTGAATTAGAAAACACAATGCTTTTTATGCATTTCTTCTCTTTCCTCATCACATTTTTGCCAAACTTTGCGAGAAGTCGTTTAATTTTTAACAAAGATACAGACAGGTCGATTCCTTATACAAGATTTAAATTGTCCCTAATAATGTCGAATGGAGCATAATTCTCATGGCTGCCTAAATCATTTTGCAAAGAAAGCTGGACGGAATGTTGATTTGGGGCAAATTTTGAAACATGTAATCTTAGTGCCTCTGATGATATATATGATAGAGATTTGTCTACTCTAAAGATTTTACAGGAAGAGACAGACACTAAGAATAGTTCTAATGTTGTACAATGTTCCCGCGAGGTATCCATTTGTATTTCTGTTGACACTTCGTTATAGGCGTGTTTTACTGTACTTGTACTAGATAAAAAATTATTGCCACCATTATTAACAAATCTGTTCAACTTAGCCCAGACCTCCTGCTTACAAATATTTTATCCCTAGCTACGCCGCTGCATGCGCGGATTTAGAGGAGGTTGGGGGTCTAATTGGAAAATTCAAATTTACACTCGTGTAGTAAATAGGCCTCGGAACCCCCCCCCCCCCCCCCGTTGGAAAACGTTTATGTCCATCGGACTCCGGTGTCCGAGAGACACTTTCCGAGGCCCTCTCCCCCGAAAAAAAATTCTGGATCCGCGCATGAATTGGTTACAGAGCAATTAACATTTTTTTCTTTCAATCATGGTATATTTATCATAGCATTTACCGTACGTAGGATTATACATAAACCAATTTAAAAGTTGCATTTGAATGTATCATATCGAGCTGATGAATAAAAAACCACGTGAACTTAAATAATGTTAAATAGAAATATTGTTATCAATATTTTAATACTTCATTATACCCTTTATTTTATTTGGATATCTTTATTTAAAATATTTCTGTAGTTGTTTTCATCTTCAATGATAGAGACCTGGCGAGATTTAAAAGAAACCCATACACACATATAAAAATAAAATATAAACTAACAGGCAGCGAATTTTTATGACACTGCGTCGTGCAAGATGAGTTATAAATATTCTGTGAAGTTGATTGTATCGATCGATATGGTTTAAAGTATTGAGTATGTGAACCACAAATCCCGATCGTGCCGTTCAAATCCACCTGCATGGGACCGGCTTTTCTCATATTTACTGAATTTAAAGCTATCCCTGTAAAAGTTATTTTAAAAATTTCTAGTTCTAATTGAAAACTACATAATTTCTTATCAGAATGATCTATTTTGCAATAATTTGGGTTGTTTCATACAACGAGAGAATTTCATCTTACAGCAAACACAACATTTTTTTCTTCGCGTCCAAGAAATCATTAATTGATTAAACGCATGCGTATTAGAGTTTTGGCCTAAAGTGAAATAGAATGGAAGAGTTCACTGTGGATTTGGGGAATACAGGTTAAAAGGCGATCTGGGTTTGGGTATTACATAACGGTTGGTCGCTACCGTTGAAGCACAGGAACATCGAGGCCAAATGACTTAAAATTGTTACATAATTGTTTACGAAAAGCTCAGTGAGGATCCGTTGCAGAAAATGATTACATTTAATATCCGTCGTTTGATTCATCGCTAATCAATGCATATATATAGAAAGTACTATCTTTACAATTTTGAAGCTATTAACAAATTAAAACATTAAAAGCTGTGCAAGAAGCAATACAAAATTTCTTTTGAATTTGAAATTCAAAAAATCTAATATATTACTATTTGACGTTCAAGATTCCCATATAACTTTGAAAGGACAGACTGTACATTTTTGTACATAGGAAGGATGGCCACAAAAATGACAAAGTTTTAAATTTAAGAAGTATCGCGTACACAAGAAAGAAAAGCCACAGACCGCCTATACGCAGCCAATATAAACAAAGGATTATACATTGTAGATGCGACAAAATCTATCTCGATCAAAATGACAATATTACGAGTAAAGGTGGATTAATAGTTTTATTACGTGTTTGTTTAAAAAAAATTAACATCCATGCTTCATCAAAGCTAGATGATATTTTATATAATTAATCGATCTTTACATTCTGCAAATTGAACGTCAAAATTCAAGTTATATTTTACATAATCAACCTATGAGATTTATTTGTTTCTTGGAATAAAGAACTTGAACTTGTGTTTGCAGAATGGATCTTTTCTCATTGAAGCATACGCACGAAGCTTAATTGTGTGTTAGGTAATTGTACCCCTTCGCACATGGTTGGATGGGTAAATGCGTGCAGTTTAGTGACAATTTTTTTGGTGTTTTATGTACAAATAAAAAATAACGCTCATACTTGTATACGCATCTAGTCATAAAATGATTCACTGATTAGTTTGTTTAAGTTCATTTTTGATATAACTCTCATGTTGCCGTTTTCAAGCGAACCGTTTGCTTAGAGTCCCCCCCCCCCCCCCGCAGAAAAAAATCAAGCGGAAAAAGAAACAAAGAGAAGTTTTAAGTTTTAATACTAATACATAATATTTAAAACAAACATATCATCTCGTGTTGTGAAATAGATTATTTGTTGAAATTTAATATCAGGTACATGCATGAAAACTTCTCGTTCATATCCCGAATTGATCAGTTATGATGCTAAATAGCATAAATTTACAGGTTAAGGTTAATTTTAAGTTTAAAAGTGAAAGATTCTTTGTGTTTGTGGCTAAATAAACCCATGTACGCAAGACGCAACTCTTGTGTATTAGATAACCGCTGACCGCTAGCTAGTCCAGCCGCGACCGATTTTCTCGAGGAATGTGTTACGCAATGGTACACTGTACACACAGCTCAGAACCCAGGAATATTTGAAATGCTCGCAGTATAATGACTATAATGTGTTACATAGAAGTATATTATTTTTTTTAAATCTATAATGTGTTTCACTAGAAAAATAAAGAATGTATATATTTTCTCTTTCTCGTTTTTGAAGGAATTTTCCATAATACATGTAAAAACTAAATAAAAGTAACTCATAGTCTTCACGTAAAAGCTGTAAGAATAGCATGGATACTTAAAACAACTTTTTTGTAGTGAGTTATAGCATCCCGTATATGCTGGTACACTTACAGTTTTAAATTTATATCCTTTATAGGGGCAACTACTTTTCGTTTACTTACCAATGAAAACATCGTCATGTTAACAAGTCAAGCTTTTTACACTTATATTACGCAATATCCGAACAAAAAAATAATGTAACGACATTAATAAGATAATAATGAACAACTTTTGCAGCGAAAGCCATATCGAAATATTAACCGTTTTTGAGTTATAAAGCGAAGAATTTTAAGGGCTCTAAGCCCCTAATTTAAGGGGCCAGCCCCTTTTTAATGATATCAAATGAAAGTCCTTGACATTTTGCACATTTTTTGTTCTATATGTGTTAAGAAAATATTTCAAACTAAAAAGTTACGAGGCAAAAACACGACCAAAAATCAGCATTTTTTTAACATAAAATTTCAACTAATTTTTTGAAACTTTACATGAGGAAAATCGTAAAAACAAAACTCGGAGGACAACGTTCAAAGTTTCTATTTTCAAGATTTATGACTTTGAAACGCATGCTATGGACGGTTTCTGAGCCTTTGCGTGCACAGGAATGCCTATAATTTTTTTAAAAAGGGGAATAACTCGGTACCGGAAGTGCTGATTTCAAATATTTTCACTAGATATTGAGAAATTGTAATTTCCAATATGCCCTGAAAATTTGAACTTTTTAGGACAACAAACAAGCAAGATATTCGAGTTTTAAAAAACGTCTAGAAGAAAAAAAAGAATAAAAAGAATTACCAACAGAATCAGTACAAGGTCTTCCGTTGAAAACGGAAGACCTTAATTAACATTTATCCCATGTGAAGATCTAGAGGGGGGTCAGGGGTCCAGATCCCCCCTTCAAATTTCTTTAAATTACATTTAATTTAAAAGATGCTGAAAAAATGCTTCGACTCAAATAACTGTTCCCCCCCCCTTCCCCTGGAAAAATTTTCTGTATGTATGTATCCCTACTTAGACTTTATATAAAATGACGGTTTTTTCTCTTAAAATATAAAAACCTTGCATTTATTTTTGCTTAAAATAAAAAAAAAAAACGTACATTTACACTTTTCTTAATTGTTGAATGATGTATTAAAATTAAAATATAATTTGGGGTCTAAAAGTTTTATAAACTTGTAAAAAATGTTTTTCTTAAAAAAAAAATCACATTACACCTTGCATAATTGACAAATGATCTATTGAGATATGATCAGAATTAGTTAAATGTTACACATGGAGAGAGACTCATCACAAGAAAGCATGGAAACACCAGAAGAGAGAGAGAGAGAGAGAGAGAGAGAGAGAGAGAGAGAGAGAGAGAGAGAGAGCCCCTGCGAGATGAAATTCATGATTTTAAGAACTTTAATGAACCGTTCATGAAGTTTCATGACATATTCATGACTGGTTCATAACTGGTTCATAAAGGTGGTTCATGAATTTTATTCATGAATATATTCTTAAAATGTAATTCATGAATAAATTATGAACATACAAGAATACAGGAAATACCTCCAGGTATAATGGTTCTAGGTATTGAACATTCATGAATTTTCATGAAGATCTATTTTTGGAAATCTATATAATTTCAAATACTTTTATAAGTTTAACACAGTTTAATATTCAGAACAATATATGTTTTAAAAAAATTTATACATCTCAAAATATTATTAATTAAAGCATAGTCTTCATGAACATTCATGAATATTCAAACACCTATATAAATGTGGCATCTTTAATTTTGAAAAAGAAAGATGTTATATATTATAGTTTCATTACTTATTTAATTCTGAAAACATGTAAATTCGTTGACAGAAACAAAGGTGAAATTATTTTAAAATTTGCTTGTTTCTTGGAAATTTTTTTTTGTATACATTGATTTCTAACTTGTTTGAAGTATATCAAGTTTATTAAAGACGTGGTCGGTTGTCAGTCTATCATAGAAGCATATATACACACAAGACGAAGTGCGTCTGTTTCTGGAAGAACGACAGGGAAAATGTTCCGAGCACATTCGGTTGAAATTTGGACCCCGTCGAGTCATTGCGGTTTATTTGTAAAAGGCATCACTGTTGCACACATTTGAAAGCAATTCATTATATGAAGTTACAAATCCGTTGCGCAAATATTTCGTTGAGAACTTCCAACCATGCATTTATGATTAGCTGTTAAAACTCCAACAACTACGCTCCGAGTTTCAAGGAGTCCGCCATTGTTTATGAGGTGTCATGTCGATTCGCCTCCGTTACAAAAACACACTGAACTTTAATATGTCATAAACTTAATGTCAAGCAAAAATGAAAATTTTACTTTAAAACATTAATGCAAAATTATAGAAATAAAGTATGAAAGAATATTAAATTGAGTGTAAATTATTTTTTAAGTTCCATAACCTTGAGGGGTTAAAAAACGGAGGGGGTTGAAATTTAACAGACACAACTTGTGTATACTAAACAATATTAAATTGTACGTTTCTTCAATCTCTTAATTATATAATAATGAAAACTTTACCACCTTAAATTTAGTTTTATTTAAAGATATTCTTTGATTATTATTAGCATATGTTGAAAATTATTTAACCAACTGAAAGAATCTCAGAATATACATTCAGCGAGTTGTTTTGACTCTACAACGTCACTTCCGCCCAGTGATTACGCATTTTATTTTGAATGAAAGCAGACGGATCTTCCACATGAGCGTTGGCATAATTTTAGTATGGAACATGAAAGAAGATAATGCAGCAGATGTAGTTCAAAGTAATTATATTAAAGGTAATTTGGTATGTATATATCGAAATAAACTTTTATGTAAAGGAGTCAAAACGGAAAATTCAGTTTTGTTCGCTTTTTTCAAACATTTCAAAATGGCGGTTTTTAATTTGTAGTGAAGTTCTTGTCTGACTAACTTATAAGTTTAACAACAAAATTGATAATAACTTACACGTTTGATATACCTAAATCGGCACAGTTACAAGATAAAGTTATACATAATGCAGATGTCATTTGAGTTAATGAATACAAACTTATTTTACTCTAGAATTATACAGAAAACCCAGAATATTGGACAGCCCTAAAAATAGTGATCATGGAACATAACTTTCAGTAAGTAATAAATAAATGCTATTGCAAATAATTGAAAATTTCTAATAAAATGGCAAGTAATTTTTACAGATTTGAAAACAGTTATGGTTTCATCTTGTTTTCTTTTTCTGCGATATCACTTTTTCTAGGGTAAGCACTCACACTCTTAAGCTCTAGTGCAATTTCAGCGTTATCTTACTTGATAAAAATATTTGAATTAAAAAATGAATTATATGACGTGATTAAATGATTAGTTGATGTTTCAAATGACTATGTGTTAAACAACATGTCATAATTATACTGCTATTTGTCATATTATTTTTTACAGTACAGAGGTACGACTCTTCTGCCAACAAAGGAGCTATATCATATGTGAAGCCTGGGAAGAATTGCCACCAAGAAGAATTGTCACCAAGACAAAAATAACACTCAAGTTACTCTGGGTTTGTAGAAATTTTTTTTTTAAAGGATGGAGCATTTTACCTACCATGCAGTAATGCACTTTGCAAGCTATATATGGCATACAAGTGAAATCAACATGAGCAAAGGCAAGGAAAATGCAACAAAGCAAGATTTCATAAAGGACGTATTGATAGTTAGCAACTAGTTATCATATTCTTATGTCACATATATTTCAAATCATCGCATATTGGGATGTAAATTTCTAATATTGTAACATTTCTTTCAAGCTTATGAGTTCAGTATTGATATCGTTACCTGTTGTTTTGCAAACTTTATTAAACTTGCTGATTATTTAAAGTGATAGTCAGTACATAAGAATATTATGTGATACTTTGATATTGTCTCATTATTCTTCAATTATAATAAAGTATTTTATAGTCATTTTTATATGAGATTTTACCTTTTTATATACAAAATGTAGTAGGTAAGAATTTTCATGAATAGTTCATGAATTTTATTTATGAATTATTCCTGAATAAAATTCTTAATCTTAATCTTAATCTTATTCATGAACAGTCCATGAAGATTCATTAACCTTATTCATGAACAGTTCATGAAGATCCTATGAACTTATTATTGGACATTCATCAAATGATGAATCTTCATGAATATAACTGTTCATGAATTATTCATGAAAATGTTTGTTCATGAATATTCATCAACAATTTCTCATGAACAAAAATTCATGACTTTAAAATGTCCAATAATAAGTTCATGGGATCCTCATGAACTCTTCATGAACATTTCATGAATATAATTCATGAATTATTCAAGAGAAAATCATGAATTGTTCATGATCATCTCGCAGGGGTGAGAGAGCTAAAACAGATAACATGTAATGGTTCGGACTGGGGTGGTGGGGTTGATTATGGGTGCTGATTCTGATATGTTAATCAAAGTAACAAAAATTATAAAATATACATGGATAATTAGAAAGATAAAATGATTGGTATTGTAATAGCTAGGGTGCATTTTATTGTGGTAGAGTCAGGTATAAGGCATTCCTACTAGCTCTAGATAGTGGGTTAACCCTTTAGCTCGATTGGTAGAGTGCTGGACTGGCGTGCCAGAGGACCCGAGTTCAAACCCCAGCAGAGGCAATAAGTGTCTCTGTTACATTATGATAATAATTAAATTCATGCATTATTCATATTTCATCAACATCATCATCTTCATCCTCCATTTCATTTATATTTTACATGTACATATTTAGAAACAGGCTATTATCCCTATAACTCCCTGTCTTTTATGCACCTATCAAGTAATTATTATTTAATTATCTACCGGTATTCTAGTGGCTTCTGATATTTTATAGCCTTAAGGCATTTCACCTGTATGGTCACTTTAATACATGTGCGCATGATCAGGTGGTTTACTATAGCCAATAGAATCCTTTAATCTCTATATCTGAATAAATGAAGAACCCTTAAGTGGACTTGTTAATCTTTGGGGCAACCCACTATCACAGTCTCATTCACCTTGGGACTTAAAATTGAGTCTTTTCGATATAAAAAGGTACTTAATTACAGCATACTAGTATATATACGTGTAATACATGTTGTTGAAAAGTAACAGAATTTTACAAAAATGACTGAAAACTGCAACATTGATTTAGGTTTAAACAAGTATTCCTTTTAAAGGAATGATCAGCATGTTGGCTATTATCTTTGGTCAGCTTTGTTAATGTAATGCGAAAGCATTCCGCTACATGTTTTGTTGATTTCCAATATAATTAACATTTTTTGAAAAAAAGATAAGATTGCACGTAAACGAAAATTGTCTATCAAATGTTGATATAGGAAACTATTTGGCAAACTTAAAGGAGATGATATTAAACTTTGTTTGAAGATAACCAAAATACTACATTCAATTACCGTATCTTGTAACTTTTAAATTGTAATTAATCCAAAACCTAACTTTAACAGCTTATCTTTTTTATTTACAATCCAAATATCATGTTTATCCCCGGACAAATGGAGTATGAGTCTGTTTGGGTACGAGTCAGTTTGGGTACGACTTCACTTTACTCCGTTCCGAAATAGAAAGGCATGAATATGCTTTACTTTTAGTAGGCGAATTGTACTTCCGATGAATATTCTTACGCATATGTGAAGACAAACGTGATTAGAATCAGTTTGTATGTAAATGTATAAATGTTTTAATTTTAATGCATACGGATAAGATTAACGTTTATTTAGTACTCTACGTGTAATTAAAGATTTAAATGAGGCTGTCATTGCAAAGAAAATAAAGTAGTGCAAGGCGCAATGAGTGCGCAAATAGTAAAATTTGCCGGATGCCTCATATGGACACAACTGTGATCGGCCGAAGCCGATCACAAAAATGTGTATTACTACATTTATAGAAACATGCATTTATTTCTTCTGAATTTATGCTAATTTAACTGATTAGGGGAATCCAGGTGGAAACAGGTACATTCTACCTGTACCCCCTTAGAGGACCCCATAATTGCCTAAAATAATTAGGTGTTTGTTTTGGCGAGTAGCCGTTCGGGGAATAAACCATCAGAAGTCTTATTTTCTGCCAATTATTCAAGTTAAAATTAATAACAATAAATGATTAAAATTAAATGTTTATCCTCCACACCCCCATCAGATTCAGAGTCTTCTTTAAGGTACCTCACTACACCCAGACTTATAATTTTTAAGACACTACGTCACAAGATGGCGATTTAAATGTTTTGTTAAACTGTTAATATCGTTCGATTCGGTTGTATATTGTCGTAGCTCAGTGGTTTAAGTATTGGGTTTCTAAACCGCAGATCATGAGTTTGAATCCGCCTGGAGATTTTGTTCAAGTTTACTGAATTAAATTTTCTAAAATGTGCAATTTTTCATCCAAAATTGCACATTTTTTGCCTATTTGACTTAAATAGTTCTTATCCATTATGATATCTATCATAATCAAGTAATTTTCTGCTGATTTGAGAAAATATTTCAAGGTGTAGTGAGCCACCTTAATACATTCTAACGTGTACAGTAGCAAATTTTAAATCATTTCTTGATTGGTATTTTTCTCTAGATGCACATAAAGATTTAGGAAATTGCTTTTTAATTCTTATCGATAAGATAAACAAAATGTTATATGTATTCGGGGCAATTGTAATCCTAAACAAAGCAGGGTCATCAATAGGCTAGAAATTACCCACATGGATCAAACACTATACATATGAATAAGATAAAATACTTTATTATATCCAGTTCTGGAAAGTCAGGGTGTCTCCAAGGGGGCATAACCTATATACAATTTGATGCGCACAAAGAGCAAGGATCTCAAAAGTTAAAAATTATCAAAATATATCATCATTTCCTATTTCAGAGGGGTGGGGGTGGTTTAAAGACAACTCCTGGGGGTCATGTACTTACACCATTTGATGCATCATAATGATTTTAGAAACAAGAATATAGTTGGTTTAGTGGTGGGGATCTCAACAGTTTTCAAGATTAATGGTATTTTCCTGTTTCATTGGGTCAGAACAATCCCATAGGGTCATGGCCTACATTTTATTTGATGCATCATAATACATTAAGAAAAAAGACCATTTCCTCCCTATTAAATAAAACTCATATAGACATGATAAGTCTCTACACTTATTTAAATGTAATACACAAATTTAATACAAACTGTCACAGGGTCAATATGGGGTCAACTTAATATTTAAATCTGACAAATGAAAAAATAACTTTTGCAATTAAAATGACAGAAACTGTACAAATGTGATAGGACATGTTACAATGATGAGCTTATTTAGATATTTTAAAAAAGATGATAATACAGTATGCTGGCAAAGGGAGATCACTTATTTAGAAAGTGAAAGTAATACATATGTATACCGGTGTCTCATAATATTGTGCGAGTACTACATGTATTATGCTTACCTATATTGGTCAACATCATAATGATAATCCAATTAGAGCACAATATGAATCCATTAATTAGCTGATCATCACAAAAGAAATGGTTATGCATGCTAATTAATCCTATTCTGTACATGGAAAACACATACCGTTATGTACACCACGTGAAAGCCATCTAACTGAAGAGCTGGGTAAAACTAGTACCCGGTAATGCGACCTGTAGACCTGTGTTGTGTACGTAACTTCGGACAAAGGTCATTTTCTTGTAACATGCATGTATTTTCATGACTTTATTCTTTTAAACTCCTTGTACTGTTTTATTCGGTAAAAATATGTAAAGCACACATTTCAGCTTTAAGGTGGTACATACAGGACACCTGCATATTGTAATGAACTCCCTTTTGCAGAAATAAACAATAAAGTATAAATATAATAATTCCCCCCAAAATAATGTTACCTAACAGTGAAGTGCAATGGGTTAGAGCGTTAACTACATGTCTGTAGAGAGTTCAAATGCTGCTGGGGCTTTTCTATTTTATACTTCAGATTCCAAAATTTTAAAAATTTATCTTTCTTTGCTACATACCTGTATTGTAAAAATTTAAAATTATAAAACGTCACTGTGAAATAATTTTGATTATAATGCACTTTACTACATGTACAGGCTTTCGTTGTTATCAAAATATTCTAATGTTTCTTTATCCATGAGGAGTATGTGTGTGTGGGGGGGGGGGTGGCAAAGTAGTATGTAACTGTGTTTGCAGGGGGTGGGGGGATTGGGGTCCGAGGTGTATTGTTTGGTAATTTTACTACATGTATTAATATAATGTATTAATATAAATTATTTTTTTCAAGGGTGGGAGGGTCTGGACCCCCCCACCCACTCCAATCCCTTCTCTAAATCTGTGCACGCGATGATGTTGGCACCTAGAAGCAAATCTAAATGAAGCCGGCAGCCGCCGAGGGAAGGGGGCATAATTTAATTTTGTTTGTAATAATTATATAGACCATACTTTCTATGAAATGAAAAGATTATTGATTAACTGAAAATTCACATGCAAACAGTTCAACCACAACTGTACATAAAGGGCCGCTCATGTGTATTATCATCGTCGGAACCCACAGGTTTTCTATCCCTTATACTGCATGCAGTGTAAGGGATAGAAAACCTGTGGGTTCCGATGATGGTGTATTATGTGCACGTGGCCTTTGTTTTTACTAAAACTGGTACAAAACAGTGTTATTTAGGGGCAAACACTTGGTGCGGGTATTACTGTCTAATGACAGCATCTAGTTTTATTTGCGTTATAATTTGATTACTCCAAAATTTTGTAACAATCTTAACATCTGCTCTTGTGTTAATTATGTACTGGCATTTGAAGCAACCAGCAAAGCAAAGTTTTATTTTAACTTTAACTTAAATATTTCTTTTATATTCACTACACTAATAGTTCAAATTATAAATATTATTTGTTTAATTCCTTCATATAATCAATTTCCGTGCCAAATTTTAGCAATAATTTCAGGAAAATTTTTATTTCTATTTGGGACCCCATATTTAAAAAAAAAAGAAAATGGCATGTGACATGGGTCACAAATACAATGAGTGAATATTTTAAGTCCCCATCTTTATATCTAAATGGTTTTCAGATGATTGACAACCTCCTTAAATCAGTAGGAACATCCTCCAAGCTACATTATAGTCGTCGTTTTAGCGACAAAACCAAGTGAGGAGGTTCCCAAGTAAACCTTTCCTGTACCTACATGTAATTAAGTGGTCGCATTGTTAAATTTCCCTCGGTGTTAGGGCTTTTTTTACATTTAAAATTAATAATCAAAGTTTTACTAACCCTAACTGTTTGATTTAGTGGGAACAAATATTAGTGATACATCAGCATATTAAATGCTAGGAACTCGGCCTGCAAATGTAAACATTAACAGTGTGACATTTTGACTAGGACCGTTCAACCGTTTTAACGACAAACTAAATGTTACAACATCTGACATATATAACAAACAGCAGCCTATGACAGCTTTAATGTACAAAAAGCTTTGTGTTTACATTAAAAAAAAACGAAACAGTCGTCTGTGCATTTGTGTATTACGGTGTCGAGTTCAAATTCTAGTTCAAACGAGAGAGAGAGAGAGAGAGAGAGAGAGAGAGAGAGAGAGAGAGAGCGAGCTTACACATTTCAGCTAAGTAGGATCCGCCCCCGATGATCGTGTCATGGTTTGCGGCGAAGTAACCCTCCAGTACACAGTGAATAAATCCACACGCCACGAACCAACATATAACAACGCGATCCGCTCCTCGCTTGTTAAACCGCCCCGCTAGGATCCACGTGCTGATAAGCGCTATAGCGACCAGGCCAAAAAACAGTCCCAGGAGCTCCGTCAGTTGGACACGGTTAGGCCTGTACCCTGGGAGGGAGAGGTTCCGCGGGTAGTAGGGGTGGGGGGTCGCCTGTCCCTCCGGCATGATATTGTTTGTCGGTGGCCGTCAATGTGTCACGGTTCACTGTCGTCACGGATCGTTGACTCTAACAAAACCTTTATTTACCTGTACCCGAGAGCCATGCATGAGTACACACATGGATCTCTCCGAGTTGTCGGTCTTAGACACTCCAAGTCTTGTTGTTTCGGATTCGGAAATCGATAGAAGGTATAAATAAAGGCGAAAAGTTATTCTCGGCTTAATAATTAAATGACAGTCATAGCAGTTGCCTGTGTACATGTTTTAGGGGAGTTCAAAACAAACATAAAGTCATTATTTAGTAATAATAAAAGACTTGCAAATGGACAACTAATGCCAACATGTTTAAAAGAGATTGACCTATCTTACAATATCTTAAAGTTCTGGGACATATTATGTGTATATCTTTCATTGTTAAATTTTCTTACGTTTTTATTTGTGTCTCACAAGTAAGTCCATAGATAATAAAATTGATTAATGATGTTCAAAGCCGCTAGTAATAGTTGTGCTGTATTTAGGATGTACTTCAAAATTGTTTTTTTTTTACATTAATAAAAGGAGAGCTTGGCTCTTGTTCTGTGTTAAT
The DNA here is from genome assembly GCA_020458035.1 of Magallana ariakensis. Lineage (NCBI taxonomy): Eukaryota > Metazoa > Mollusca > Bivalvia > Ostreida > Ostreidae > Magallana > Magallana ariakensis. Next base: position 499,304 of record CM035813.1, read on the forward strand.
TTAAAAGCTGCCTTTCTTTATTCTTTAATCTCTGAGGGAGCGACGGTGAGAGGTCTTGTAGCTCGATCATTAGGAGAGAACTCTACCCTTCATGAGTTCTCTGTTCTAGAGTTTACACCGTGTATACATCTCTGACTCTCACTTCTGTGTATTCTCCGTTTTTGAGTTTACACCGTAAATACCCATGTCTGGACCATTAATCACCACAGTCAAGCACGCGCCTTGCACGGGCGTTTACCTCACAGGTTTGGCATCCCTGCAGACAGGTATGGAAGCCCTTGCGGCTATTTCACTCTCTCTTCCCTAACAGTTTTAACGGAATCGCCACAAAAGAAACCTGCTCAATATAAAACATAGATATCCTTTAATATTGAATGTGAATGCCTTTTATAATTTTATATTGAAATACCGCATTATGAGTTTATTCCATCCATAATTTGGGATTTGAAAATGTGCATTAATCTTTCAAAACAACTGAAACACTCCGTTACTGATTTCTGTGATATAAGCATGCCTCTACTTTCTCAGTAACCTCTCCTGGACACTTTACTCACTCGGCGCGTTTTTATTACGTATAACTGCAGCTGGGCGTCGTACATATATATATATTTACAGAGGAATTCCTGAACAGTGGAAACTTCAGCCACAACTCAACAGCAGCGATAATGAACGCTCGTGTACTGTCGTGCCTGCTCTGTCTGTCCGCCGCCCGGGCGTGTCTCGTGGACAAGAACAACACAGCACTGACCCCGGGGGAGCTGGTGTCCAAACTGGACATCATAGTGTACGGGAGGGTGACAGAGTTTACACAGAATAAGTGGACGGACGCCTCCTTCCAGGTGTACTGTATCATTAAGGGAAACACGAAGATCCTGGAGAACATCACCATCGAGGCCGCGAGTCGGGGGACCTCCTGCTCGGGGACCTACGTCTACTGGGTCAACGTGACGTCAAACTTCGAGAAGGCGGGCGCCGTCATGATCCTGGGACTCCAGGAGACAGACACCCCGGGAGTCTACACCTTCCACGAGGTGAGTGACCTTCAGTCCTCAGCATTCAGCGACAACAAAGAGTCGTGGGACTTAATAGATAGTGTCGTAAAGTCGGAGAAATTCACCCCCATTGACGTCATTGAGGAGGGAGGGTGCCCCGTGAACGGTGGTCAGACAAGTGGACCCGTGCTTGGGTCTCAGAAAGAGAATCGGGGCGTACAACACAGCATAGACGCCCTAACAGCCGCAGCGGGGGCGGTCCTGTTTCTGTGGGGTCAATCTCTGTGACTGACCGTCTGTGTGTAAACTGTGTAAATATTTTGTGGACGCTGAATCAGTGGCGGATCCTAGGATGGATACAGACGTTATTGTTTATTGTGGTATTATAACAAGTGTAGAGTTATGTAACTTCCATGATGTGAGAATGTTGAGTTTTTACACTACATGAATAACACTCATATCTATAGTTTGAAATAACTCGCAGTACTTGATGAACGCGAATATTGTATTATGTACTTACATGTATGTTGCATGAAGACATTGATGGTTTTATACGATCTCGTGTGAATTGGCAAAACTTAGAGAAATTTATGCATATGAGTCAAACATATTTCAGCATAATGAATTCTGTTTCATATTTCATTTAACTAAATTTTCGTTTTACGCTTATGTAGTAGAGTGAAATTTTATAGGTTTTTAATATTTTAATTTCAGAATATTGATTTCCTCATCATTATTGACATGTTCTAATCAATTTGTTACTTTTCAGGAATTTTACTATTATAGACTTTGATTTATTAATTGCATAATAGAAAATGGTTTATGAGTGGTGAATAAATAAATTATTTAGTTGAATTAATTTAAATTGATATTTTGTGTTTGTTTTATTTACATTGGTTACTTCTCTTTGGAGTATACCTATAGACTCTATTTATAGCATTTATTTGAGTGGTCACTTAGATCTGGTCACGTGATTGGTTTATAGGGGTATTTGTATTGTTCATTCTGATTCCTGAATTTCATGCTAAGAGCCTAGCCATGCTGTTCTAGCTGCTAAATTGGTATTTTGAAGTTGCTTTCCATATTTTATTATTTTCCACATAGAAGGTTAGTTTTTTAGTGTATTACAGTATAATTGGGTTTACAATTTGTTTATTTATTTATTTATCTATTTTCACTCCTTTTCCCACTTTGAATGAATGTTGGAATGTTTGAGATAGAATGAAAGGAGAGTGAATGAACTATGTGAGTTTGTATTTGTATGAATGCAGTCAATAATTAAAGTAATAAATAATCTTCAAATTAAGTTTATCATGTGTAAATAATTGTGTTTTTCTTAATAAGTTTAAAAGCTAGGAGAAAGAGTGTGAGTGCACTATAATTATACATTTTACAGTTTTATAATGCTTAAAAATAAATAAAATATCCATATATTTCAAAATCATATTTCTTTCACATTTAGTTTTGACACATACACTAAATTCCACGACCTAGCTACACTGGTAGAAGTTTCCATGACCTTCGCACCTCATGGGAGGTATGATATGATATTATATATATATGATATGTTTGTTGATCTGAATATATTTTCTTCTCACTGTTTAAAAAAAGGTATATTCTGAGCATAAGTATTATAGCAATTGAAATATTGTTAACAAATTAATTTGAGTTTATATACATAACTTATCTACATATTTTGTTCATGTAGTTCAACTGATTTGCATGAGTTATGTGTTATTTGAAATTTATTCAGTTTGTGTTAAACAGAAACTTTATTTGAGTTAAGCATATTTATAATAAGCTAATAAGTTAATTGTTTATTAGAATTTGCGTTTAAACTTTGGAAAATTGTTTTGTTAAATTTTATTATAAATTCAATACAAGGTCATGCATGCAGAATTTGCATTAAGAGTTATCGTTCTTGTATTTACTGTATTTTATTATATTCCAGGGTCGGGAAGTTTCATTCTGTTGTTTTAATGCCATACACAAATAACCCCGCAAATTAACACGAATGGAGTTCCTGTCGTTATTCCACTCGGTTTCACTTAGGTTTTTGTTTTTTTAACAAGTTATAATATTGTTTACACATGTACAAGTGATGAAACTCAAATATATAGCTGTTTAAAGTCAATAAAAAACTTACATGTTTGTTACTATTTTAAGTTTATATGTAATTGAAATATATACGATATGACCTTTGTAGATAAAAAAAAAACATTGGTTGAAAAAAAAGTTTAATAGTCAAAATTACTGTATTCCATTAAAGTAAATTTAAAAAAAAACTGGCGTTTTTAGTGGAATAAAACGTGACCAAGTGACTTTTGTTGACCAAACCCAGCCTATGAAATAACTACCAGTACTTGTATCAGCTGGACCATTAAACAGCTAACACAAAGACCGAATTAAACTATATGCATTATGACCTTAAATAAAATAAGATATAGATCAAACAAGATAAACAGGAGTTAAACATTAAGGTCATCACACAGGAAAGATTGAGGGGGTCTTATTTGTGTGTGTGTGTGTGGTGTTTTAAACATACTTTGATACCACAGGCACCTGACGTTATAAATTTTTCTCATAATAAAAATAAATACCTTATATCTAATAATACACATAGGGTATTTATTTTTATTATGAGAAAAATTTATAACGTCAGGTGCCTGTGTTTGATACATGTAATTTTGTAGCTGCAATAATGAAGCCCTCTCCGATTTTATATCTGATGTTTACTGGAGAGGGCTACAATTCCATAGGATCTCCGTAATGGTGCAAAATTAATTTTTTAATGCGTCTGACAAGATCGTTTTTATAATTGACTTCCTTTAGAAAAAACGATTTTTTAATTCAGGTTGAACAAACTAACCGTATATAAATCAAAACCAGATAAAACACATCAGCATGTTTACCAGTCGTCCTTTTCAACAGCCATGACAGTTCTCGCGTGATTTTGTGGGATTTACGCTTGGAGTTTTATTGGGCTTGATAAAGTGAAATTAATTGTAAATAAGCGATCTTACCTCGTTCTATCACTAAAATATCATTTAAGGAAATAGTATATAATGAAAAATTCATATTTACCGCGTTAATTATGTTTAAAATAGGGGAGTTAAAGATCCGCTCCTGAATTCTCATTGGCTGTCCCAAAATAAAACCGGTCAAGGTTAGTAAACATGGCGTACAAATTCAACTTGCGCTGTTGACATACACGAAAAATAGCCGATATATGGACTATACTTGATATTTTTGGATTAATTTATGCCATACACATCTACAATTTTTGAGTTCAGGTAAGAAATGCAAATGTTATTGTCATTTATATACGATTTGAGACGAAATCGTTGCGGGAGTGAATGACTCCCGCACTTGCACCATTACGGAGATCCTATGGAGTTGTAGCCCTCTCCCCCCCAAACAAAAAAAAAAAGAAATCGGGAGAGGGCTATATTATTTTGCATTTCATAAAACAAATTGCAATTTTTACAATAAAAAGATCGGTTATCTTAAAATTGCTCTTCTTTCGTCCATTTTTCATCCCACAGTGTCCAAGGTATTGTCATGTTGTAAATTTTGAATTTACCGGGTGGCAGTAAATACAAAATTTACAACATAACAACAGTTGTCATGTTGTAAATTTTGTATTTACTGCCACCTGGTAAATTCAAAATTTACAACATGAAAGAATCAGGAGAAAACGTACCCTGGAAAAACAAAAACTATTAAGTAAAAAATTACTTATACAATAAACATTTGTATCATTTTTTAATCACGTATGTTAACTAGCATCGCATGAGCAGTTAAACTGGTCCGCAATTAAACGACATTAATAAAATCTTTAAAATTCCTCATCTCTTGGTCTTGCTAACGACATGAAATAATTCAAACACGCGACATTTCAAATTATGAACAAACGTTTAACGGTAATATTTTACCGGGACCATTAATTAACCTTTTTCCTAGAATTTCTGCGGTAAACTAAACTTAGTGGAAAAAATTACACATAGATGCTGACCTACATACACATTCGGTGTTGAATAATTCTGGGTCCGGAGAGAGCAGCTCCAGAAGATATTTTTAAGAGTGTTCCGGCATGAAAATGCATAAAGGGTTCCAGGTTTCTTCAACAATGTTGGAATGTTGTAAGACGCCGAAACTCCCCCTTTTGAAGTAAACATATTTATAAAAGATACACGCATAGTTATGTACGTATCTGTATCGGATGAAAAAGAGCACCTGTCCCTGTGTTAACCTTAGAATGTGAAATTCCGATGGTGCGGATTTGATATTACGAGAACTACGGCGTGATCCGATGATGATTGATCATTAAATTATGCTGAATCCTTCGAATTATTAAATAGGAAATAACAAGTTGCTGTCCTTTAAAAAATGACTGCAATACGTGGACCATATGCATGTGTTTTTAACGGAAACGCGAAAGCCTCAAGATTATCAGAGATTTCACCAAATCTAGCCCGGCCCCTGTTTTTATATAAAGACATCTACAGGGGAGACCTGTAATTGCAAAAGTGTCATGATGAATATTATAGTAGCAAGCATGGATATATAGTGCCTTTAAGCACTGAATGAGTACATTATATCAGACATAGCCCTGACCTTTTACCTCAGAATTTAAACACAATTATGAGTTATATTAATGAAGATTACATGTATAGTATTAGGCATTCAGTGAGTTTCACTATTTGGGTCACATCACGCCTCGCACTTCTTTGTTAACTATGCAGTGACAGCTGTATGTAAATTTATTTCGTATTTTGATGCATTTTTCTTGAGATTTAAACTTTTATACAGAGACATAATTATTCAATCATGTATTATATACAGTCACATAATTATTTAATCATGCTTATATGCGTAAAAAAATTTTGATAGGGAAGTACACTAGCCTTGTCTACTAGTAGTAATCTAAAAGTATATTGTTAAGCTATTTCGGAAAACAACAAAACATCGCGATTTATGCTATTTTATGCATGTTTTAGTTTGAATTCGGCATAACATTAACGTATTCCATGATGCTTACAATTCATATCACATGCCGATCATTATTTAAAAGGACTACTTCAGTTTGTTTCTGTACTGTTCACCGACAACTTTACAAATACAGCGCCTTTGAATATGTGCATATGGCATGGAAACCCAATCCCGATTCAGATAAACGTGTGCTAGCCTGGTTCCCTTAGCTACCAATAATGTCGCGCAGGAACCAGGCTAGCTCATGCGCTAGCTGAATTTTCCCCAGTGCATCTGGTTTAACCTCGCTTATATATTTTCCGCGTGGACCTCAGGGTCCACGCAATGAATAGGAAAAGAAACCGCATACATTAAAAGGCAAAACTTACAAACTGCCCAAATCACTGGCAGCATTACAGAGAGCTAAGAAATGAGGTTATTTCAATGGTAAGAATAGCTAAAGAACACTACAAACAAAAACTCACATCCCAAATACTTGGCAAAGACATCCCACCAGGTAAATGGTGGCGTATAACAAAATATCCCAACTTTCTATTACACATAAATCTGTAGATGACACGGGCAAATATTACTTCACCCATTAGAAAAAGCAGATGCACAAAACAACTTCTACTCAAATATCTCTAGTATCAATGAGGATAAAACTTTACCTGAACATGGGTTTGCCCCCCCCCCCCCTAAATACATGTACCATTGGGAATATATGATTACAGAACAGGATGTGTTAGACAGTTGAGGAATTTAAATGTTAACAAGATGGTATAACACCAAAAAATTCTTAAACTTACAACCTATTCTATATGCAAATCACTTGTAAAACTTTTTAATAAATCGCTTGAGTTAAAATGCCTGCTTAATATACAGAAACAGGTCAATGTTACTTACTCTTTGTTAATAGTTGTAGATAATGATGTTAACACTGCAGCATTTTTATTAACAGCTGATCCTGATAAAATTGATACATAGGTTTCCACATGGGCTGTGGACTTCAACCCTAATAAAACTTGTAATATAATTTTTTCAAGAGGGTCAAATAATCCTCCTCCTGTTCACTTTGGTTTCAATGGTAGTACTATTAATGAATCTAGAACCCACAGTCATCTTGGTCTTATCTTTCAAAGTGATGCTAGATGGTCATGTCATATAAATAATATATATGAAAAAGCTTGTTCAAGGTTAAATCTATAAGAATTCATGCTGATTCATTTACTAGACAGGAGTGCATTAATTAAAGAGACAGTACGGCGCATCTAATAAAAAAAAAACTTGAAAACAATTTCCGATCGAGATCGGTATTTTTGTACTACTCATAAATGTATATACATTCAGAAAATTACAAATTTCTCCATGAAATAAATCTTATTATTTCATTAAAATTAATAATTACGAATAACCCATACATATTTACATCGCAACGTGTTACGGGGTTCAGCCTTCTATACTATTACGCATGCGTATTTACTGTAATCATTTACTGTTTCTTTATTCAGTGAATAGAGAAACACCGTGGATTGTCACTCTGGCTGGCGAAGATGTAAAATTTAAACATCTCTTTTAAAACACGATAAAAATAGTTGAAGAAAGCTCTAATGAACTGAGATTAAAGTTGAAGAAAGCTCTAATGAACTGAGATTAAAGTTGAAGAAAGCTGAAGAAAGCTCTAATGAACTGAGATTGAAGTTGAAGAAAGCTCTAATGAACTGAGATTAAAGTACACCCCACTCTGTATCCCTGTCCGCTGCAATTAGTTTGACTAAGGAGGTGTCTCGGTGCAATCTATTACGTCATACTGTTGACAAACACTTTGTCTGATATTGTGTTATCTTTTATCTGAGCGTATACTTGCACGTATCTAAATAAATCACGTGACGTGCATATCAGTCACGTGGTCTCTAAATCTGACTGGGTTACAATAAGAGGACGATTATCAGCCCGAAAAATAGCTCATATCCTGTATTTACAATTGATATCGCCATGTTAATCTCATCCGTACACATGTACCTGTGTTATCATGGCTCGTGATTTACCACGGGACTCGGCCATTGTGTCCAGCTTCAAACCCCCGTCCGACAGACTCCCACTCTCACACTGTATCCGTCAGATTCCGGCCTTCCTGAGGGACATACGTGGACATTTTACAAGGTAATTCTTACTGGATCTTTAAGGTCTATAGGACACATCCATATTGTGACGTATTTCCTATCAACATAAACAATGAAATCAAGTATATACAATTTATATTTTTTTTTCTTTCCCATAATAATATTGTTATATAACAGCTTAGCTAACTAATTAAATACAATTGCATTGAAATATATATATATAATGCATTAACATATAAAAATATATAACTATTTTTTAATTTACCCTCATGACCCTGTTCAGAAAGCTTGTAAGTTTTTTATTAGTAGAAATATACATGTACTTTAACTCTAAATACATTTGAGTTATCGAGTTTTGTTTTAGCCGGTGTAACGACGAAAAGTGACCCCCGTTGAATATTGACCGGGGGTCGTTTTTCTACACAGAAAAATGACCCACTCGGTTGTAGAATACTTGGATTACATCGTAGAAATTATGGTCTAGGGTCATTATTCTACGTGTTGGTTGTAGAAAAATGACCTTGTAGAATATCGACTATACATGTATATTATTATTATTATTGTCTTTAGGGTAGATACAGGGGTGGTGCTGGTTCTGGGGGAGGGGTTGCCTGTTTGATACAATGTTCGAATAACCAGCTTGAGTATGCTTTTCCGATAATCTGTTATTGCTTATCATCATTATCTTAGTCTGTCATTTTACTTTTCAAATTAAAAATAAAAATATAGTCTTGTTTTGTAAATTAAAGTACACTGAATAAAAATGTTCCCCTCACATTACATCTTGGCAACAGAGGAAAAATACATACTTTAGATAATAACTGAATTTTAAATAGATATTTAAAATAGGCGCGAATCTAGAAAAAAATAAAAGATTGGGAGAGTTGGTGGGGAGGGTGGAATGACGTATGTTTACATTGTCAAACCATGACTGAAAAGGAATGATATCAATCTGAATGAATAAAAAACACGCTCTTATTGTATGCAGAAAAAAACAGGGAAAGAAAAAAAATTATCCATCATAGTCTATATCGCCATGAGATATTTATTCACCATGGATCTGAAATAGGCACATCTCATCACACACGTGAATCCAGAAAATTTTATCCAGGGTGGGGGAGGGGGATCCGAGGAATAATTATGTTTGCCAAGGGGGAGGGGGGGTTCTAGGCCTATTATCGGTCAATTTGATAAGTGAATTTAAAAAGTTTGAAATTCCCCCACTTTTTAAATCCGCGATTGCATGGATCATCCCATTTTGATATTTCTAAGAACAATTATTTTCTTGCTGTAACAGGTTTAAGAAGAATATATATGAAACAAATACAATCCTTGATTTAAAAACAATATACATGTATACGACTTCGAATTTAGAATTGAACAAAAGAAACAGAATACTTTATAGATGATTATGTGTGAGTTTGAAATCGATCTCTATTGTGATCAAAATTAAAATGTACTTGCAAACTTCGGTATATAACAGAGATAGAAAATCGCAAAGTAATGATGACACTAAAAGGGCTTTACGTGTAGCATTGGCTTTGACTCCAATTGAATAGAACCGCGGTACTTACATGTATAAACGACGTTTGAATGTAGCAATTAATACAGGCATATTCTGACTTAACTTTAAACTTTCCTTTGATTTAACATATACATGTACATGTAAGTGTTTCAGGCATTTATACTCATTTTTAGCAGTTTCTAAAAGTAGAAAAAAACAGCGGTTATTTTATTAATATTCTCGAAAAAGTGATCTCTTAACTGAGTATAAAGTATATCATCTATTGAGATATTTTTGTCGATAAGTAAAAAATGAAGTTTTCATTAACGTGTTGCATATTGCATACAGAAAGTCTGGAAGGGAAGTCCTTTACAGTACATGTATTGCATTGTACCTGACGGTTCGTGACAGATCAGATTAATTCTAAAATTTATTGGAGACAAAAAGTATCTGTCAGGTAAAGAGCATTCGGTCTAATACATGTATAATGTTTAATGGTTTAAAGAATATTTTATTATGTAAAATATTACATGTAAATAGTATAATATAATGTCATTTGTGAATCACTGTAACATTGCATCCTCCAGTAGCTTGATTCAGCAATGCTGTTAATCATTACCTTTTGATTAGAGTAAAGTCTCTTGCATGTGTTGTTTGTATATTTAGAAAACAATTTTTTTCCTATGGGGGAAATTTGATGATATCAGAATTTGAACAAAGCAAACCATTTTGCGATCTTTCGTGTTGGTTGGAATACATTTATACAAATCGGTCTCTGCGTTTATTTATTTTTTTTCTCAAACAAGTATTTGATATAGGTATTGTCTGATCCTGAGAGCAGTTTGAGCTAAGAAAATTAAAAAAAAACATGGTAATACAATGGCAGTATAACATTCTTAAATTACTTTGTAATCTAAACGTAGACTTGATCAAAATCTATTAGAATCAATCACTCATATCTGTAGTCATAAACAGGCTCAATAGAACTATTACTATAATACTCCTAAAACCATCTAGTGTGATGTTTCATGTGTATTGAACTTAAAATCAATAAAATCATCAAATATGTAAAGAAAATATGAAAATAAAATTGACGCAAAAATTTTTTGTAGAGATCAATCCATATTTGAGACCAAAAGTCCTAATTCACAAAAAGTGAATGTGTACCTGTAACATAAGTCTGTCGGTGTGACGGTGTTTTGTTCGGTTGTCAGACACTCACTATAGTTAAAGGGGCATGGTCACGATTTTGGTCAAATTCTATTTTTCTGTTTTGATTATTTACAATGCTTTAGGAATGCATTTCCAATGATCAATTAAAATTTGAGAGTCAGTAGTAAAGTTATAAGCAAGATATAGGGCTCACAATTCTTTGCCAAGTAAACAAGGCTCGTGCCCTGTTTTTGTTTACATAAGTTCAATTTACCAGTAAAAGTTGTGTTACAAGCTGATTTTTCCATCTTCTTATTCATTTTAAGCATAAATAAACAGATCCTAACATTTACTACAATCATTTTAGGTTTCAAACTGGAGTTTTCACCTCAACATTCAAAATGTAAACAAACGCTTTGTTTACATTGCAAGGAATTGTAAGCTTTGTAACTCGCTTATAACTCAACGAATTACACTCAAATTTTGATTGCCTATTAAAAATGCCTTACTGAAGCATTGAAAACATTCAAATCGGAAAACTAATTTTTGACCAAAATCGTGACCATGCCCCTTTAAATAGAACAGATATTAATTTTAAAATATCCGCTTTATTCGTCGAAATTTCACATCTGTCTTCTGTGGGTTTTTTTTTTCTAAAAATATGCAATACATGCACATACATAGGTCATTATATACATGTAAGTTTGTCTATGAAATCATCTTCTATAAATGGTGGGGCCTATTCAGCAGAACGAACAGACGCGAGCTGTCGCATCATTACCGTCTTTATAGTTATGCAAAAAGGGAGCGCAACCAAACGCATCATCATGCATGTACCTTTTAGGGGGAGACACAGCCCTAAAATGGCTTAGCGAACGGGCACCATAAGGCAAGCTGATGAGTACTTTAAGTTTAACTTAAGCAAAGACGTCGCTTTGTTCAAACTGATATTATATATGTAACAGGGTAAAACGGGAGGCACATCCATCTTTTATATGCTTTCGCTGCCCCCCCATTCCCCCTGAATGCTACACGTATCCCCTCTGATTTCTATGTAGTTTATAAGCGAGGTCAAGATTCTATGGGGTCAGTTTTCAACGTGTGGGGGGTCGTAGATCTACAGGTCTGGAATGGTTTTCTACTGTAGAAAGAGGACCCTTCTTGTCATAGAATACTGACCCTGGGTCAGGTTTATCCGTAGAAATTTGACCCCCGGGACAATATTCTACAGGGGTCACTTTTCGTCGTTACACCGGTAGCATTTCGAGGTTATTGACATTTAAACGTGTTGACGATTGCTGCAAACTTACGTTCTTGTGCGCCACTTTCTTTGAAAATTCTAAAACGGCGAAAGTATTTTGATTATGATATACTTTTATCCACATTAATATCGACAGGTGTCCTATACCCCCATACTACCTTAACACTAAGATTGTAAACAAGGCAGAATTCCAATGACCTGAGGGGATGTAAAGGTGACGAGGTGTAGGCGGATATAACACAAGTGTAACCATCTGTTCAACTAGAACGACCTTAGTTTTGTTTAAAGCTTGCCTTTAGAAGGAAAAGATTAAAATCAAAATAGAAACTTTAAAACATATTCTTTGAAACCTTTTTTGTGACTCGTCATGCAATTAGCGGAGTTCAATGATTAATTCTTAAAAAATAATTATTATTAGAAAAAATCTACATTCAGGACCTTAACAAAAAGTGTCGTCTGGAAAGGAATTTCAATGCGTTTTCTTGCTTGGTAACAACTGAAAACATAATTTGATAGACAAAATCATTTTCACTTAAGTTATTAATGCATTAAATTAGATACACTCCTTGGAATGTTTAACATTGCTTTAATCACAGTGTCTAAGAGTAAGAACATCAAAACCTAAACTCTGTCATTTACTAAATTTGAATTATTGAGAATAAGACTTAATGCAGATTTTGATTCTCAATAATCTTAAATGTTGTGAAGTACACTACGCCACACAGACCAGGTATTATGCATGGTACTGATCGGCATTAAGGATAATGTGCAGAGAGATGTAACATTGACAATGAAATAATTTCTTTGTGGTCCATACAGGCAATGAGGATAGAATTCACCGAACAATTTTACACTTCCCGCTGGCACGGGTTATTTAGGGGTTATTTACCGTAGTGTTCATCAATGGTTGCTACCTTCATACCAGGATGAACTACCAAAGAATATGGTTTATCGTATAAATGTTGCTTAGTTAAAGGATGCGATTAAATGAAAATGATTTCTGCTGTTTACATGTAACTGTCACGTAGAGAGATTACCAGTCCTGAGTGAGATTAAGGGTTGATATCGGACGTAAACATCGACCTCCCTGATAACGCTTATCAAGAAGACTGGGATTGCATTTAATGACTCATAGTGAAACAGAAAGGTCTAAAAATGAACTACATGTATATATATATATATATATATATATATATATATATATATATATATATATATATATATATATATATATATATATATATATATATATATATAGACAATAGAGCAAGGTATAGAACCCGGACGTTCATGGGAGGGTTATCTTAAAATAGCTCATAAAAATTATCATATTGCTCAATACATATGCCTTTTAATTCAAGGGGATCCCTCTCAATCGCTTTAATTTTACTTGATATGAATACTTATTGAATTTATTTATTTTCATGAGGTCTATTTCAGACCAACATGGGACTTGTTGAACACATCCATCCCGCGCTGGCGGAAGTAGATTACCGGAAATGGACTGTAAAGGTCACCTTTATTTTTGCGTCTTTCCTGTTCTTCTCTGCTCTGTATGTGTTAACTGGACTCGTATCTATGACAACATGGACCTACCGGAACCTGCGCGAGAAAGAGAAGATGTTTTGGAAGTTGGCGGTAGTCCGCGCCATGTACGGTATTTTCTGCACGGTGGTGGGCGTGTGGGCGATATTCGTGGACACGGAGTTAGAGAAGGACCCCGTGTTCGCCACCTCCCCCACCAGCTACTTCGCCCTCACCGTGACCGTCGGCTTCTTTGTGTTTGAGTGCGGGGCCATTCTGATCTCGGACATTGTTTACAGGAAAGTCAGCATTCTTCTGAACATTCACCACTGGTTGTCACTGCTCGGCTACTCCACTCTTATGATCACGGAGGCGGCGCACTGCTTTGGTACTAAAGGACTTATACTGGAAATGAGCACGCCATTTTCCGCCATTTGTTGGACCGTACTGAAGGCGGGGAAGGCTGACTCCTTGTTCTGGCACGCCAACCAGTTTCTGTTGGTCCACACCTTCCACCTTCGCTCCGTGGTGGAGTGCTTCATGTGGTATCTGACCTATCAGCACTGGGAGCGGATCTGGTCCGCAATGCCGCTCTCCATCTTTTCCTTCCTCTACATTCAGCTGATTCTCGTCACCTTTCTGATGACGCCATATTGGACCTACAAGAAGACACAGCAAATGATAACCCCCGTGGACTGGAACTTCGAGGACTCGGAGGCCAACAAAGCCAGGAACGGCGAGGCCAAGAAATCCGCGTAAATCACACTAAATCAATGTAAAAAGCGGACGTGACGGAAAACAGGGATGATGCGTACTCCCTGACAGGATCTCATCCTCTTTAATACTCAGTGACTCTGATTGTCTCCTACCTCTGTTGTCAGCTGTGATACGTTTCAATTTGTGATTTTATTTGTAACATTTAACAAACTTCTTACATGTATATAAATAGAACAAATATTTTAATTGGCTCATAAGCCGGATGTACATGTCTGTATACCAGTTACTGTTACGGCCAGTAGAGAGTAATGTTATAATCAAGATGTCTCCTATGCACATATATAATTATTATACAATTATAGCGTTGACGATTAGTATCTGACGTCAGGTGCGAGCATACACATTGAATTTTGTAACATTTAGCGCCCCTAAATATAAATCGTCTGCTCACCTGACGGCCATGATAACCCTGGTGACATAGCAAGTTGTAATGTTTTAAAATTTCAATATGATAAACATAACGTCGATTTTTTATCGAATTATATGACTATATCTTGATATTTACAATCCATTTTATTCATCATATTTCATCGAGCATTGTTGTACACCATCACATAAAACAGGAAAACATGCATTGAAACAGTTTGATGTTGTAAAATATAGAAATAATTTCAATTTTTTCTTTTGAATAAAGATATAATTTACCGTATAAAATCAATATTTAATTACTTGCACATTGCATTACAATTATCGGTATTGTAACACGATGATTAAAGCACGATATTACACACTTACCAATTTGTATGAAGAATTAAAACACAAATTTTGATATAAACTGTACACTGCCTTTTTATTTATTGCGGATTATTAAAACAACCAAAACATTGCATATTTACTTGATGACGCTGAAAGTTGCTTTTCACTGCAATGCCTTTAATATTCGTATCATGCTGTAAACAACAGACAGGGTTCGTTAATTTCCAATGTCTAAATTATTGTAACTTTTGGTGTTGTGTTGGTCTCGCTGTATTAAGGTGGTACAGTACAATGTAATAGTGACGTCACAAAAACTACCAACACTCCATTGAGCTATCTTGCTGCATTTATGTAGGCTAAATCATCCATGACAGTCAGTATATGTGCTAGCGTTGCAACCCATGCAGTGATTGTAGGTGGGGTTTATTTTGTGGACACCTAGAGAGTATAGCAGCTGACGCACAGGAGGTATATTAGCTCACGCACAGAGGGTATAGCGGCTGACGCACAGAGGGTATAGCGGCTGATGCACAAAGGGTTTAGCGACTGTCGCACAAAGGGTATAGCGGATGACGCAGTAAGGGTATAGCGGCTGACGCACAAAGAATATATCGGCTGATGCACAAAAGGTATAGCGACTGTCGCACAGAGGGTATAACGGCTGACGCACAAAGGGTATGTCGGCTGACGCACAGAGGGTATAGCGGCTGGCGCACGAAGGGTATAGCGGCTGACGCACAGAGGGTATAGCGGCTGACGAACGAAGGGTATAGCGACTGGCGCACAGAGGGTATATCGGCTGATGCATAAAGGGTATAGCGACTGTCGCACAGAGGGTATAACGGCTGACGCACAAAGAGTATATCGGCTGACGCACAAAGGGTATAGCGGCTAATGCACAAAAGGTATAGCGACTGTCGCACAGAGGGTATAACGGCTGACGCACAAAGGGTATGTCGGCTGACGCACAGAGGGTATAGCGGCTGGCGCACAGAGGGTATATCAGCTGACGCACAAGGGTTACTAGTATAGCAGCTGAAAGACAATCTGACCAGGCATTAGAACAATTTTAACAAGACCTTGGAGTTTCGGTAGGACGTAACTATCTATTTCTTGCGTCAAAACAAGTAAAAAATGACGCTGATTTCAAGCAAAATATGCAACGATTGTGAAATCTTAGATCAAAAGCCACACAAATTTTGTTGATTTTAAAGAGACATGGATGAGTGGCCAGCAATGAACAAGGCAGGCCTACATTACATTGCTGTTTGACACAACTACCAAAAATCCAAGTTAAAATGGTTCTAAAACCCCCAACAACCATGACTTGTCTTTCTAAAGGTCATCCTTCAGTGGCATACATTGACCAAAAACAAAACATTTAACAGATATTCAAAAGTACAGCAAATCCTCGAAGAATTTGGTAAACAAACATCACTGCCTAGAATCAGATAAAAAGACATTCTCTTAAAGGTTACCTAACAAACTTTAAGACATTGAGGGCAGAGTAGAAGTAGTCAACTGTTTACCCGACCAACTGGTACCGCCATTAAAGCTGTGTAACGTATTTTCAACCTTTAATAATAACGTTACTACACTTATGAAATAAAAGCATACGAAGACAAGCATAAAATATCATCAAGCTTTATATGTGGTATGAAAAATACTAAGTCTATAACGTTGTGTAAATAACAGTTAAAATATGGTTTTCTGAAGTCATTTTAATTTTACGGACAGAAATAATTTCAAATGATATATAATTTTATTGATATAAATACTTATTACCCTATTAAATTACTTTTTTCTTTTGATACAATGATGCATTATATCAAAACACAAAGTACTCAACACTAAATTTTAAAAAGTTCAATTCCATGTATTACAATTCGTGTAATTTAATTTTGTATTATGATCAACACTTATTTGGTTTATATATCATAATTGGTTTATGTTGCATATCAAGGAAATTTTAACAATTTAGATAAAGACTCGGTCGCATCGCTCCATCCACCCCCTTCATTAAGTCTAAAATGTTACTTATTATGGTCTCACTATTCAAAGAACATTGACTGATTATTTTTGGACCGGCAATAATTAAAGATGAAAATTGAATTTCAGTAATTATACGCTCTTGTCTGGGATATGAATCTATACTACTATATTAAAATAATAGACTCGAATTTTTGGGCTTTAATACCGAGAAATCGGAAGAGTACTGTCTTTTGTTTTATATATTTTAAACATCATTGGTACTTGAAGATTACCAATTTGTTTTTATTTTTCCTCAATCAAGCTTCGCTAATTAATAATCAACGAAAATTCCTTTTTAAAATCCGGAAATCATCTGGATTTTTTTTATTTTACAATCTTGCGCATGCGCATTACATTCACGCTCAATCACGGGAGGCTCTTTAGTTTATGTTTCCACAATATCACATTTGTATTGATAAACTCAGAAACGATAATACAAATACGTGTAAATTTTCATTGAAAGTTTGCTACATGTATATATTCTGTTCATCAAAGAAAATACGGGAGATAACTCTAACTCAGTGCATTTGGAAATATGTAATTCTATATACCAATCTGTTCGAATGTGTGTGGACTTCAGCAAAACATGTAATAAAACGCAGGAATTTTTTTTAATATTTGATAAATCGGCGTTAAAAACTTAAAATTTTACTAAAAATGGCATGTAGATAGGTAACACTTTTAAGTTACATATCTCAAATAAACTACAATATCTCGGTGAACTTTCATTTTTGGGGGGAAATGTTTGGCGGACTAATTACTTTGATGATTTAACAGATATACGTCATAACATTTTCAACGAAATCAATGCCAGGAATCGACACCGGATCAAAGAATTCTTAAAATAAAGTTGTAGATGAGTAACAAAACTCAAAAATGGCCACGAATGGCCGATCAGTTAATTATCTAAGTATAAATTGTGATTAAGGAAATTGCATTGATCTATTGAAGTTTTTTTTAAAAAAGATTTTTTTTTGTTAATTTTGAATAGAGATATATTTTACAGTCGAACGTTATGCGTAGCATGGCGATCACAAGTATCATGCCCATTAAAAAAAATCTTGGCTATATTTCATAATAATAGAAATCATTATAGAATGTGCATTTTCATAGGTTGTATAGCCATTTTAAAGAAGCACATGTGTCCGCAAATTTTTTTAATAGAGACATTTTAAAATGCCAACATGATGTCCCACTTTCATAAAAACACATTAGCAATGAGGAAAGAAAGTAACTTAGACACTTCTTTTTAAAAGTGGCGCAAAAAAAATTCACAAAAATAAATCGCAGTTAGAAATGTGCTTTTTCTTACAAACATTTTGATGCCAAATATACAAGCATTGAAAATCAAGATAATTGATTTTTAGAAATAAAATGATGTCAACATTATATGTCACGGGTACGTAAAATGACGACACGTTATGTGTGCGGCTTTTTTTCTTCTTCATAAATACAGTTATAGTGAAAATTATAAATACCTACACATTATTTTGTGAAAAAGGTAGCAAAAATATTATTATAATAATAATATTATTAATAAAAAATAGGAATAAATATTTAAAGATAAAATTAATGCCAAATATCCAAACTTAGCGAGTCGAATTAATTTAGTTTTACGAATAAGATAATGACGGCATGAGTACATGTAAAATGACGCAATGACGTTAAACGTGATGTGACGATGAACATGTATTTTTAGTAATTAAACAGGATCTTTGACTGCTACACTATGAATTAACATTAATAAAGAAAAAAAGGAAACATAGAAGGGTAGAACAAACTCGGGAATAGGGGAGTTTTGTATATCATTTTTGAATCAGGTGCTATTCTTGACAATATATGACACATTACGAATTTCAGAGGAAGTTCATTTATAAATATTGCAAGGTGTGAGCGAATCTCATGCTTTTGAACATTGATATTGCTTAAAATATATCTTTATATAAAAGTTTTAAAATACAAAATCTCTTACATGTGGAAAAAAACAATCAATTTAAAGCTCTTATTTTTTAATTATTTGTATGTTGTGCTTAATGAAATGTTTCATTACGTTATAAGTGAAAATGACGTTTTATGACGTTTTTTTACGTTACCGAAATTAACACCAACATCGTGCGCGACGTCTCATTAATTTTCTCAAAATCTGAGCGATTCTGCAGTTTTTTGCTACATTACGGGTATATGGGAGGCATTTTAACTGTGGTGAAGGCCTGACACAGTTAGGTTATTTCATTAGAATAATATTAGATTATTCCGATATTATATGCAATGTCAACCCGTTCACGCACGGGTCAAAGTCTAGTACATACTATTCATTCATTCTTTATTCATTTTAGGCTTTACAGCCCATCAGTATGTTTATACAATACATATATCATATAAATATGCAAGTGGAACAGGAGAATAGACTTAACTTATGGTAACAAATCATTTCGTAATTTTAAACTATTATTTATATACTTTCCAAGATTATTCATAATTTTGACATTTTCTGAGCTTAAAAGTTGCACAAGTTTGAACATTGAAGGTCTCCTCCAAAAATAAGGTTTAATATATTTTTTACGAAAAATATCATACAAAGGACACACCAATAAAAAATGAAATTCATCTTCGACACAATTAATATTACAATATATACATTTTCTCTGATTTCTGGTGGTTCTATTAAATCGACCAGTTTCAACAGCAAGAATATGAGAAGACAATCTAATTTTGAAACTTAGCAGGTATGGGTTTTGTAAGGTAGTATTGTAAGCAATGTTGTGAAATAAGGTATCGATAAAAAGAACATTTACTGGAATTTTCAATACATGCAAAAATTTCTTGTTTTGCTTGGTCAAATATTCTTTGTTTGATAACACATAATGTACCTTCGTTGCATCTCTGTGCATTCCAAATTTCGTTAAAACCTAAATCAATCAAACAATTTTTAACATCAGACACCCAATTGATTTTCTTATGATTCTCAACCTCATCAAACAATTTGTTATAACAATTTAACAAAATACAGTTGTTGCAATATATTAATTTACTCCAGTATTTGATTAATGCGAATTTTCTGTGGTAAAGCAAAGGGAACCTTCCCAGCTAGAACAGCTGCTCAGCGCGCTTCGATTATGAATAGTAAACTGCAAGATTGAGAACATAAGAGTTTGTGTTAATTTGTTGATGTTTAATTACTTAATTAATTAATTGAAAAAGATTCATAGTGTAATTTGATCTGAGAATATATATATATATATATATATATATATATATATATATATATATATATATATATATATATATATATATATATAATCATATGCAAGCAACTAACAAAATTTTAAAAGACTACATTTTATATGAAGCCGTGAACTAGATTGTTCTTATATACAACATGAGTCTATATTTTGTATTAGCCGAGAGCTAGATTGTTCTTATATACAACATGAGTCTATATTTTGTATTAGCCGAGAGCTAGATTGTTCTTATATACAACATGAGTCTATATTTTGTATTAGCCGAGAGCTAGATTGTTCTTATATACAACATGAGTCTATATTTTGTATTAGCCGAGAGCTAGATTGTTCTTATATACAACATGAGTCTATATTTTGTACTGATCCGGTTATAGAGGATATCGAGAGTCTACATATGTTCAAATGCGTGAAATAAGTTTTTCTATTTCTATTAAACATTTATTAAGAGTAATATATTCTGTTAACAAAAAAACATAGTTTATCTAAATTGACCAACTAGTTTTTGTTTGATAGTCTCTTGTCCATGTATACCCCAACATTGTTTGATTTAGTATTACGAGTTGTTTTTTGCAAACATTGGGTTAAAATTGAAATGCACCAAATAGACATAATCTAACAGTCACTAAAAAGTATATTCTCATTAAAACTTTATTATACATATTAAAATTTGGTCCTAGCTGGCACAACCGTCGGAACAAGTGCAGTAGTACCCCCCCCCCCCTTTCCGGCAAGTAATTTTCCATCAAGTTTTTTGACATATTTATGGTTTTCCTTTCCTTTTGAAAAATATGAGCAATACATTTGTACTAAAGCCACTGAACCATACTTGTACAATACTTTAAATCAAATACATAATCTTAAAATCTTAAATTTTAAATGATCCTTGATGTGTCCAAAACTATAACCGGATAATTATCACGCTGTGTAAAAAAACGAACCGGACACGAAAGCTACTGGGTCTACCTTAAGTGTGATCTCTTAACGGCTTCAATTTACCTCGACTTATCAAAAAAAGCAGCAGGTTTTTTATTTCCTTTTTTGTTCTAGTTGCGTTAGTAGAATAAACTTTGTCGATGCAAGCTGAGCACAGCCAACCCTAAAAGTCTGCACCACTTGTGCTATTCTTGTATGTCAGCGTTTGAACCCGACGAATTATTCTGTCTACAATCACCTTTTGTACACGACTTCACATTTTGATCGGAAGTACAAAACACCTTGCGTACACCTTCTGACTCCATCCTTGTTTACAAATCATCGGGCGTGGGTTTTGTGGGGTTTTTTAACGCCTCTCCCGGTTCCGAGATTTCATCAACAATGTAATTAATTTTGTACTTTTTATTGAAGATTTTAAAAGAAGTATACAATAGATATCATCGCACTAATGATATATCAATATACAAATGGCAGGTACATCTGTAAACAATCGGTAAACGATTTTAGGACGTCATGAGGGGCATATAGATGAACATACTCTGGTCGTATAGAAATGTACTCGGAGATGACTATCAGAGAGGGACTAGAAGTTGTAATCTGCAAAGATCAGCAAATACTAACACCAAAAGTCCTAATCAACAAATGTAATCATATCATAAACAGCAATAAATTGGTATATAAACCAGTAACACAACAAATCCATCACAAAAAGATCTTCCACCAGCAGAGATGTCCACATTTCAGGTTTCTTTATACATGTATTTCTTAACTTTTGAACATTTATAGATATATGTTTAAGGAAAAATAACCCTTAGCCTTGAACATGTGCATGTTTGTTTGTTAGTTATTGCTAATCTGTGTTTGGTTTAACTTCAAAGAATTTGACAACGCTTCTTCTGGCCTTCTCTCTGGCAGCAGCTGAAAGAGGTAATCATTTCTTTATTCTTTCTATCTTTCTCTTGACCTTCCATCTGGTAGAAGCTCTCTCTCTCTCTCTCTCTCTCTCACACACACACACACACACACACACACACAGTCAACTCGTTTTGCAATGCTTTTTTCTTTGTATTATTAGTTGCTCGCTCACATATCGATTGTGCCAGTGCTACTTGTAACAATGGAACATGTATCCAAATTAGTGACACCTACCGCTGCCTGTGCCCCCCGGACTCTGTCGGAGATTATTGTAAGTACAAGGCCTGTAACCTGGACAATGTCTGCTACAACAACGGGACGTGCCAAGGCGGACGATGCGTGTGTCCGGATCCTTACAACGGCGATAAATGTGAATGTAAGTGGAAGCTGACTACACAGATTAATTTTTTATTCCTCGACATCTTTTTAATACTCTTTGGCTTGAAGTTACCTTCGTTAATAAAACATTTTTAACAAAGAAATAACTTTAGATATTCGTGTCTTTAGATAAAATCTACCGTAAAAATTGGGATAATGACATCGAAAACGACTTCGCTGTGGAAGGAAACATCAGCATTCAAATGGTAAGTACTGGAGTTACATATGTCAGCGCCCTATATGCAATATTTACCGTTTCCATTGTGTTGGTTTGTGATAAAACTACAAATCAAACTATTTCCTACCATTCAACATTTCCATCATTGGCCAATGGCTTAAATGGGCGTGATCAAAAGTGTCACGTGATTGATTAGCAGCTGGGTCTGAACAAATTCGGATGGGCGATCCAGATAGTTATCCGAGTTTCAGATCGGGAGTTACAGGGTTGATGTGCGCCGCGTGATAAAACACAGTATACATTATTTAAAAATGATGTGTGTCAAACGACCTACACTGCTGGAGCAGAAAAGGGGGTTTGCATGATGGAAATAATGTTTTTTTAGTAATTTTTATTCTACGTATTTAATTGAAAAATATTGTAAATTTATTTAAAGTAAAAGGAAATTTGTTTTTGACTGTTAAGTGAAAACACAGAGGTCGGCACGTGATCAAATCTATCATGAAGCTCTTCAGACTTTTTGGGATTTAAACACGTGCTCGTCTATAATGAATTCTGGAATAAGGAATCATTCCTTGATCGAGTATTATGAGATTATAATTTCGGTCGGGGCGTGATCAAATCCAATAAAGCACAAAGGGCTTTATGATAGATTTGATCACGCCCCGACCGGAATTATCACCTAATAAAATTCCAATAATGATTCCTTATTACTTATTATAGATATATTACCCTTGAGGGCGACATTATATAAATAGTGCCTGTTTGGGAGGGTACCAGTTGAAATTGACACCCCTCGAAAACCATTGTCAACCGACGCGAATTGAAATTGACACCCCTCGAAAACCATTGTCAACCGACGCGAAGCGGAGGTTGACAATGGTTTTCGAGGGGTGTCAATTTCAACTGGTACCCTCCCAAACAGGCACTATTTATTTTATTATACTGAATGTCTTAATTTTATAGCAAATTTTACTGCTTTTATATCGAAAAGACGTGAGTTCTACGGCGAACCGTACGCGCATAATTTACGCGCATGTATCAATTTGTTCTATCGGCCCGTTGCCAAGTGTGTTGCTAACGCTGAGGGTATTAGAACGGATTGTCAACTCCGTCTAAATCTAAACCAATCAGATTTCAGTATTTAACATGAAAGTATAATAAACCAGAATATTTGCCCCAAGGTGACAGGAAAATCTTGGAGTGTTATGATGCCCAAGGCCGAAGGCATTTATTGTCGCACAAGAAGACATGTAATATATCTCATATAACATTTTTAAAAAATCAAAATTAGTTTAAGAACATATTTACCTCATGAACAAGTGTGATTTTTAACACATCTTCATATTTTACAAATCATTGTAAGGTGTTTTGCAAAAATGTCGATCTGTGCTTTAAAAAAAATGATGCTTTGTCAAATTAAACAATTAAAATAAGTCCCTCTGAATAGCAGACGCTGTCTGACATTTTGATTTTCAAAGAACTGTTCACGCCGTAATTGATAGGCAGAATTATTGGACACGAGGGTGATATAACAATTTTGGAAGGGCAATATAACTATTTCCTGTGAAATATAACTGTTTCCTTGAGGGCAATATAACCATTTTCGGATTAATTCAGCAATTTTCAGGGCATAGGAATAGAATTATCTTATTTGTGATATTACGAGAAAAACTATTCAAAAATGTTAGATATATTAATATAATTTTCAGCAATTGTACCAACAAATAATAGAATCTTAATTATGCAAACCCCGCTTGCGCCCCAACAATACGTCAGTTGAATTTATTAGACTATACATTACAAAATCGACTCGAAATGTTATTAGAGACAAAGACACTGGAAAATGTAAATATTATCTCATGAGAAAGAGTCGATCAAAGAATGATTCTTTAACCCATAACTGCAATGTATGTAAGTATGCAATTTCCATCAGGAAATAACAGTTCTTTATTAGTTTATGTGTTGTTTTTACATTTCAATTTATTTCTTAAGTTAAAAAGAAACTGTTTGTCTCGAAAATTTGAAGTTCTAATTGTTCGTAGTTTTGGTTATATTATATTATATAATATTATATAAATATATGATAGATGAAAGGCACTGGAGATGATCAGTATCTCGAACTTTGTAAAATGTTTGTGAAGACCCGTTTATAATATTAAGTCTGTAATGAGTCTATGATGTTAAGTCTGTAATGAGTCTATTATATTAAGTCTGTAATGAGTCTATAATATTAAGTCTGTAATGAGTCTATGATATTAAATCTGTAATGAGTCTATAATATTAAGTCTGTAAAGAGTCTATAATATTAAGCCTGTAATGAGTCTATAATATTAATTAAGTCTGTAATGAGTCTATAATATTAAGTCTGTAATGAGTCTATAATATTAAATCTGTAATGAGTCTATAATATTAAGAGGACTAGATGGTCGTGGCCATTTTTAAGCTTTATTAACTTTCTTTAGACGAAAAGTTTTATATAAAGGTACTACTATATATAAAGTAAAAATCTTCTAAGCTAAAATATTTGGATATTTAGTTTTCTTTAGTGAATAATAGCTTACGGCCAAAATTATCAAATTTAAAAGGGAAAATCTGATTGTTAATTTCTTAACCATCTAGCCTCTTTAAGGTAAACAACAGCTGACTGTAATATTATCTTAGAGATATTGAATATGTGAGTACATGTTGCAGGCAGGACAAGAGAACACTCCTCATAACGGACAAATCGTCAAAGGAGAAACATTTAAGCTTATTCGATACAACGTTGGCCTAGCATATGATGGTAAGTATCCGCTACAAAAGTCAAGCAACAACTAAGGTCAAGGTCAATTATACTTTAGTTCATAGCCGCATAGACAGCTATAGCACAGAGTCACTACAGCTACACTAAAGAGTCACTACAGCTACACTAAAGAGTCAGCTACAGCTACACTACAGTCAGCTACAGCAACACTACACAGTCAGTAACAGCTACACAACACAGTCAGCTACAGTTACACTACACAGTAAGCTACAGTTACACTACACAGTCAGCTACAGTTACACTACACAGTCTTCTACAGTTTCTCCACACAGTCAGCTATAGTTACACTACACAGTCCTCTACGGTTACACCATACAGTCAGCTACAGTTACACTACACAGTCAGCTACAGCTACACTACATAGTCAGCTACAGTTACACTACACAGTCAGCTACAGCTACACTACATAGTCAGTAACAGCTACACAACACAGTCAGGTACAGTTACACTACCGAGTCAGCTACAGATACACTACCGAGTCAGCTACAGTTACACTACCGAGTCAGCTACAGTTACACTACACAGTCATCTACAGTTACACCACACAGTCGGCTACAGTTACACCACACAGTCATCTACAGTTACACCACACAGTCAGCTACAGTTACACTACACAGTCAGCTACAGATACACTACACAGTCAGCTACAGCTACACTACACAGTCAGCTACAGTTACACCACACAGTCGGCTACAGTTACACTACACAGTCTTCTACAGTTACTCCACACAGTCCTCTATAGTTACACCACACAGCTACAGTTACACTACACAGTCAGCTACAGTTACACCACACAGTCAGCTACAGTTACACTACACAGTCAGCTACAGTTACACCACACAGTCGGCTACAGTTACACTACACAGTCTTCTACAGTTACTCCACACAGTCCTCTATAGTTACACCACACAGCTACAGTTACACTACACAGTCAGCTACAGTTACACTACACAGTCAGTACAGTTACACCACACAGTCAGCTACAGTTACTCCACACAGTTAGCTACAGTTACACTACACAGTCAGCTACAGTTACACTACACAGTCAGCTACAGTTACACCACACAGTCAGCTACAGTTACACTACACAGTCAGCTACAGTTACACTACACAGTCAGCTACAGTTACACTACACAGTCAGCTACAGTTACACCACACAGTCAGCTACAGTTACACTACACAGTCAGCTACAGTTACAGTACACAGTCAGCTACAGTTACACTACACAGTCAGCTACAGTTACACCACACAGTCAGCTACAGTTACATTACACAGTCAGCTACAGTTACACTACACAGTCATCTACAGTTACACTACACATTCACATACAGTTACTCTAAAGAGTCAGCTACAGTTAAAATACAGTCAGCTACAGTTACACTTCAGAGTCAGCTGGGAATATCAACGTCTATGACAACACATCACTTCAAAAATAACGAAATATATCAGGATTTGTAGTAAGAATGATGGTTACGCTGCAATACGCAAAGTATGCAATTGCGATACCTAAAAAACAGATGTAAATCAAGTCAAAACATACCAATAGATGATTCAAATAAATATGAAAATAGAAATAGGTGAATCACATTAATGCATGTATATATATAACTAGCCAAACGTAAGTTATGCTGCATCGTATGTATTTTTAGCAGGTTGCTGTTGCTGTTTCAGTTTATAATATTATTATATTAGCTATTTATATATTACTACAAGAGTGAGAGTTAATGATATACCAGGTAATTACTGAAGCCACATTATAATAAAACATTTACAGCATATGTAATCTACATTAATTTAGATCTTTTTAATACCCCTTTTACCTCACAATATTACTATGATCTGTTTAAAAGGTTATTGTTAAACTGCAGCATAGAATGTCATGTCTCGGGCAATGAAGCTATATAATGACTAAATATAATGAATGAATGATTGTTCCTATACTCATAAATGTTTGATTTATTTTTAATTCAGGATTTGAATACTGTCTGAGGTTTCTTTACAAAGTCGCAGATTCGAGGGGCATACTTCAAGTACTCCAGAGACGGACGAATATTGGTCCCTATCAAATGAAAATGGAAGCTACCAGTAGCAACTTCAAGATGGATGGTCAGTGGCATGAAATGACACTCACCCTTCACGGCTGGGGCAATTCGGACTTGGTAAGTAATCTGTAGGTTTATCCATAATAGATGGGTTATGTTTAGACAAAACAAACTTAAGTCTTGTACCAAAAAGCAAACTTAATTTATTTTGCATAAACCATAGCAAAATTAATGTGTCATATCAAATTAGTCAGTCCGGAATATATCTACAGCAAACTTCAACCAGGCATTATTTGTCAGTAATAATCAACTATTAAGTATGAATTTAAGCTTAAACATAACTAGTCATGTATTCATCGACAAATGCATAAATTTAAACCAGACTTAATTCTAGTTATAATTTTACACTAGTACTTATATCAGACTTCTACATAGTGCAATAACTTAAGACGAGAACAGACCTGTTTAGTCATTATTCTATCAATTGCATCAAAGTTACTAAGTTAATTCTTTTAGGGGAATGTACGACCATCTTGTACATTTAAGGACAAAAATGCAAATATTTCTTAAATTGACTTGTTTCGCCCCAAAACTGTCCAAAACTGTTGTCAAAAGATAAAAAAGCAATAAATAAGAGGTTTCACACGTTGTTTTTATGCAAGCTTAGCATACAAGAGTAGAATAATACCTGTTTTAATCACACAGAACCGCGCAGCTGCAGACTTAGATTGGAAATTGAAAAAATTGAAAAAATAACTTGAAAGAAGGTCATTAGTGTTCACTCTACAACCTTTTGTTGTAGAGTCTAATTACCTTCTTTCATATTTTTTTCAGGTTTTTAAATCCTTATTTGAAGTCGGTAGCTGCGCAATTCAAAGTGATTAAATATGCTTTGTCCTGCTCTTGTATGCATAATTTGCATATAAAACAACATGTAGAACGTCATATTTGTCGCTTTTTCGTCTTTTGACAACAGGTTTAGTCAGTTTTGGGCAGAAACAAGCCAGTTCAAGAAATGTTTACATTTTTATTTTCAAATATACAAGATGGCCGACATCTCCCTTAAACTGATAAAAAAAGTACATAGTATTAATGACACTATTTGACAATGCAAGCTTTGCTATTTATATATAAAAGTATTTTGTTTAATTAATTTCAGGGTTTTTTTAATGAATGTAATACAAAATAAAAATGCTTGGGTGCATTTTGAATTAATAAATGCTGACTGGTTGTCTAGAAAAAAAACCAAAACGTAAATGTTTACAATATGCCTAACACTTTCTGTATACAGGTGATAGCTGGAGATGCAACAGACACAGCTTACATCGCTCTGGACCAAGTCAAGGTCATGAGAACAGACTGTCCAAATATTGGAATCTGATTATGGTCTAGAGATCTAGAATACTTGCTCAATAGTTATCAATAAAACTTCAAATAAAGATAAACAATCGTCTTTGTTTTGTTGTTAAAAATTGTTGGCGGTAATTTACGAGATTGTGCCACACTGCAGAATCAACTATGGAGGTTTTTTGTTAATAAAACATATTTTTATAACTACTCATGGGATGAAAATATAATTCAGACAAAGTAGCAGCTCAATATTTATGTCCATAGACATAAACACATATATTCAACTGCTCTAACAAAACAAGGGGCGTTCGATCGTACAATGCGTTTCTATTTAATACTCAATATGTTACTTTGCTTGAGTGTTTGGAAAGCTTTGGCAATAGAAACGCAATTTTTGAAAGCAAAGAATTAAAGAGGTTTGTTTTGACGTCATAAACGTTGAACGGTGTACATATTGAAAATCATCAGCAAAATTCACGTTTACATTGACCTGTCACGGTCGTTGCTGATGCAGTTGTCCTTCCATTGTTTTGACTTTACCGTACGAATGTTGGAATGGTGTGAAAATATAGATCGCATTCACACATTTTCAAAGAGTAAATACCAGCATTGAGTTATTGGCTTTGATAGATTTAGTTTATTACCGCCGTTGTCGTTTATGAAATTTATTTTTTTTTAACAATAATGATTCAAAGCTTGGAATGCATGTTCATCTAGGAAAGTTTATAAAATGTGCATTACTTCAGCGTCTACTTTTTACAGCATCATCGATAACATCATTAAATCAACACTGGAGAGGGAAATACGAGGTTCTTGAATTTGAATCGACAGACATAAATATATTTGATGTTCTTAAACTCCTAGACAAACCAAACGCAACCACCATGCAATTGTTAATAACTATATTTGAGTGAAAATTCCTGGAAACAAATACCAATACAATCCAGGGTTTGTGTTTGTTTACAAACATAAAACCTTTAAGATGTCGATTTATTTCATAGAATTATTTTTATCCTATAAAATCCAAATCAACTTTTACGCTACATTTATTCATTTAGCATGGTTGAACAAAGCATTTTTAACTTTTAAAGACACCAGGACAGCTCAAAAGTTGTAATTTATGGTACTTGTATTACATATATTTTTATTTGTATAATATAGATGTCTATACTGTAAATGTAAATGGGCTGAACATGTTTTAGGAGACGAAAAAGTAATGTAATCAGCCTGATACATATTGCTTACATTCTATAGAATTTTACAAAATATTGAACAAAGACTTTATTCTTGTTATATATAGTACATAGCCACATGTAATTAAGTGTAAGAAAAAATATTAAGTTTTAATGTTGTCCCAATTGGTTAGGTTTTTCAGGTTCTTTTCCGATTTATGTATTAGAAACAAAGAGAGACAAAAAACATCAGAAAAACGTCTGTATGAAAAAAATGACAATAACAAACCGTCAAAAATCTCAAAAATCCATAAAATGAAATACAAATTCAAAGCAGAGCAACACGGACCTCCAAGATAGAGGTAGGATCAGGTGCCATGGAGGAGTGAGCATCCTCTGCTGACCGGTCACACCCGCCGTGTGCTCTTTGTCGTAATCGGGAAAATGAAAACCGCAAAAGTCCGTAGACAATTAGGTAATTAATTATGGTCTAACAATTAGTATGAAAAACGTCAGTCAGCATGCGACTCAGTGGAAGATTGTATTTGCTGATAAGGTCGTCGTATCGACCATAGAACTTACGAAAAGATGACTTTTAACGAGACTGTTGATAGTCCTGTTTTATCAATTTGTCTGTAGCTTGCCTCGTCTTAGAAACTGTTCATACGAAGAGCATGCCCTTGCGTATCGAATTAACTGAGAGACAAAAACATCATATGCAGGTGATGAGGGTATATTGCTACATAAGTAAGGAAAGTTGACTATAAAAAAAAATTGATGTCATCGCGTTTATCATAAAGTTTTGTCGTTAGGTTACCATCAATGTCCATTTCCAATATATATACATTTGGTGCATTTTGATATTTTGAGATGACCCCATTAAAAACCAGGTGGTAGAATTTAATATATATTATACATAAAAGATTGAAAATAATAATTTTAATCACAAATTACAATTTGAACAAAAAATAGAATTGTAGTTTTTTTTTAAAATGTGGTAATAAAAAACATTTTTCTTAAAATCAAAGATCCAAAGGAAAAATACAAAACAGAAATAGAGCAAACACGGATCTCTCAAAAAATAGAGGTAGCATCAGGTGAAATGACGGAATGAGAATCCTCTGCTGACCAGTAACACCCGCCGTGTGCTCTTTGTCTTCTTTCTGAAAAACGGAAAAATCCGTAGACAACTTGGTGATTAATAATGGCCTAGTACATGTAACAATAATAATGGAAAACGTCAGTCAACATTCGACCTAGCGGAAGATTGTCTTTCCTGACTAAGTCGTTGTATCAACCATAGAACTTACGAAATGATGACTTCAAATCGAGGCTGTTGATAATCTTGTTTTGTTTGTAGCTTG
Organism: Magallana ariakensis; assembly: GCA_020458035.1. Taxonomy (NCBI): domain Eukaryota; kingdom Metazoa; phylum Mollusca; class Bivalvia; order Ostreida; family Ostreidae; genus Magallana; species Magallana ariakensis. The sequence continues at coordinate 530,715 of CM035813.1, forward strand.
CTTTGTTTTAGAAATTGTTCATACGTAGAGCATGCCCTAAATCGGCCTTTTAACCTACAGCTTTCTGGTGGCCAGGAACAAATTCGGAAAATGAAACCTTTCTCTTACAAAACGGACGTTTCGTTTTGCCTTTAAAATCAAATAAGCTTCTTCCGGTCTATACAACACTTTCTATAAATTGTCCAAATGTTCGTCAAATTTTCTTCAATCTACAATTTTTATATTAACAAGAGGCTCATGAGCCACATCGCCCACCTGAGCAACAATAGGCATGATAAAATCAGCTTCATGGAGTCATAATACAAATATCTGGACAATGTGGTATAATACATGAATACAAGTCGATCCTGTATAATCAAAAATCCATTTTCTCCCTGGATATTCTTATGTTTATAATCAAGTCCCTTTTCTAACAGGATGATTGTATAGTCATATCTTATGTTGAGCATTGCAGTTTCAAAAAAGATCTAAAAATCATTTATATATGGGATATAAACCTACATCACACTAGAATTTCCCTTTTGAGGCCCAAGAATCGTCCAGGGGTCAGAATCTAAACAATTTTAAAGAATCGGCCATATGTCATGTGCTTGCATATGTGCATATGAGTAAAACCATATCTGATAACATTTCAGTTTTTGTGAATAATTAAAATGTTTTCCTTTGTACAATTGGATCTCCAATGTTGCCCCACTCTTCTTATCAAGATTTTGATTTTAACGATTTTGAATCTACACTATCTGAAGTTGTTTCCACTAAAGTAACAGCTATTCTTAGCAAATGTTTTTTAGAAGAAGATTTTTAAAGATTCCTAGTTAAACATTTGTCCCTCCCCTTACCCCGTTGTGACCCCATCCTACCCCCAGAGGTCATGATTTCAACACTTTTGAATTTATATTACTTGTGGATGCTTCCACACAAGTTTCAGCTTTTCTGACCAATTAGTTTTTGAGAAGACAATTTTTACAGAATTTAATCTATATATTCGTAAGTAAAAATTCGACCCCCATTGTAGTCCTTTATATGGTAGCAACCTTAGCTTGTGTAGATTTACAGTTGTGAAAATCATGATCCCCGGAGGTAGGGTTGGGCAACAATGGGAGTCGAATTCTTACATAGGAATATATGGAGTTTCTCAAGAAACATTAGGAGAAGACGTCATCAGAATAGATTAGAGACATTGCGTGGTCTGTATTGTAAACTAGAACTAGACATTCTTAAGAAATCGTGTTTTGTGATTGTTCACATGTTCTATACAGAGAATGTTAACTGTACTAATCTTCAAAACACCACGTACCCTTACCAGTGAACGTGACATGGTTACCAAGATCGTTGTGGCTATTTGACGAGGCTGAGTTTGAGTGCATAAAACCATAGGTGCAAAGTTATAACTTTTTGTATTGTGTTTTTCTTAAAAAATAATATTAAATGTAAAGTTTTTAAATTGAAAAAAAATGTGATTTAAAGATTTTGATAAGATAAAATGGCGCTGACGCGTCATCGTTAACCAGTATTGTAAACCATGCTTAAAGCCAAAGAATAAAGTATGATTTGCTCATTTATTTGAGGCGGCGATGGGATCTTAAAAAAGATAATTTATTGACAGAGCAATACGAGAAACATACAAGCATTTTTAAAGCTTAAGTGTTAAATGGTTGATAATTAAATTTTATAAGCAAATATAGTGTTAATGACCATTGTGTTGCCATACTATATAAATACATATAACTATGTAGCTACATGTATTCACATACTGTTACTTACTTACTTAAGCCTTTTTCACGCCCCTGTGGAGCATAGGCCACGGACAATTATTTTCCACTTCTCCCTGTTCTTTGATAATTGGTGGATTGTGTTCCAGCTGTGTCCTTTCTTGTCCATACTGTTAGGCTGTACATTAAATTGTTTATATATTGACAACTTTTTTAGTAAATACCAAAAACTTCTAATTATATGAACTCTTAATTACTAGTAATCATTTCATGATAATGAAAGTAAGACTTAATTACTATAAAATGTCACCATATCACAAAGATTCAGTAAATATTCAAACAAAGCTAAATATTTCAACCTTACAAGCAATATGTGCAAGCTTGTGCCTAAAACAAAACATTTTAAAGTTAAATGTAGATCTAATGTGTTGACTTTCCTGCCTCTTGTAGGAAACTACGTTTTTTAAGACACAACATGATCTGTACGCCAACGTTTGGTAAAGTACTTGTACCCTTTATAATTACCTTAATATGGTAAAACGCGCCTAATGTTGCCTCGGTGGTCTTTTGTGAAGATTGTTCGTCAAACTATCCATAGTCGCGAGAGTTGATCACTGCTCTTCCTGCAAGGCGGCTTTATTTCTTGCGTAAATCATGATTTCAGATCATAATTAGACTGACAATCTTTACATCTCCTATATTGCTTTGTCGAAAGTACACAACATCCTCGTATATATGCACCAGCTGACTCCCCCTTGTTTACAAATCATCAGGGTGGGTACGTGGGATTTTTTAACGCCTTTCCAAAGTAGCGAGGTTTTGTCAACCGTGTAATTGGTTTAGAACTATCTCTCAGATATTTTAAAAAGAATCATCTTATAGACAGCATCTCACTAATAGTATATCAATAAACAATTGACAGGTACATCAGTAAACTATTCCCGGACAGGGAGCGTACTATGATAGTGTGGGAACTGGTTGTATAGAAAAGTACTTAAAGATGACTATCAGAATAGATTTGGTTTTTAATCTACAAATTTCATCAAATAATTAACAATAATTGTCAATATTTTTATATATACCGGTAACACAGCAGACCTAGCACAAGATTCAACAAAATCTGCCATCAATAAAGATGTCCGGAATCCAGGTAGTTTTATTCGTTTCCAAACACTCTTACATTCTTAAAAATAAAGTAAAAAAAAAAATACTCCAGCAATTTTATAATATGGAAGTGCATTGATGTTTGTCGGTTATTACTTATCTATTTTTACTTCATAGATTTTGACAACTCTGCTCTCAACTCTTCTTCTGGCCATTGCTCTGGTGGAAGGTGCAAGAGGTAATTCTCTCTCTCTCTCTCTCTCTCTCAATCCCTCTCTCTCTCTCTCTCTCTCTCTCTCTCTCTCTCTCTCTCTCTCTCTCTCTCTCTCTCTCTCTCTAAAGCACACACAAATGTATTATATATCACTTTCCTTTGTCACGGTAGTTGCACGCGAACATGCCTACTGTTATATTAATCCAAAATGTAACACAAACTCTACCTGTATCCATACCGCCGACTTCTATCGCTGCCAGTGTCCCTCGGACTTTGTCGGAGATTATTGTCAGTTCCAGGCCTGTACCTTGGATAATATCTGCTTAAACAATGGGACGTGCCAAGGCGGACGGTGTGTTTGTCCGGATCCTTACAACGGCGATAAATGTGAATGTAAGTGGAAGCGGACTCAGCACAACGGTTTACTTAACAAAATTTGATAGAAGCTTGTAAGACATCTTGTCAATGCGTTAGTTTTATTATTTTGTCTTCAGATAAAATATATCGCAAGACTTGGGACAATGACAACGAAAACGATTTCGATGTATATGGACAGATCAGCATTCAAATGGTAAGATATTAACAAATGCAACACTTATTCGACGGCTCTATCATTCTCCATATCAGCAAAAACAAGAAATCAGCATATGTTCTAAACGGTTTTACTGACCATATGGATTGTTTAAGATGCTAGATTTTCAGTTACGTTGTCAATAGAAAAATTACTATTTTTATGTATATGGTAATACAACAGTTTTCAGTTGCTTTAGATACCAATAATACCAATTCTTTACAGCTTGATGTCGAAACACGTTATTCTGTTTTTGAAAAACTCCATATTCCTTTAGTTAGATCTGTTAAAGATACAGTGGTGAATAATTGGTTATAAGATGGTTGATTTTTGTAAAAATAATGAATTGTATATTGTAAACAGCCGGGTTGGAAGTGATAAATTTATAAGCAACACTACCTGTAGAGGTGTTAGTACTGTCGACTATGTCTCAGCAAATGTACAGGTTTTTTTTTAAATATTTCAGGAGTTTGATATTATTGAATTCTGTAATTTTTTTCTCCGATGTACATAGTCCTGTTTCTTTTGCTTTTTGTAACTGTCTATAGACACCCATATAGGTGTAAATCAGTCATGCGTTAAACTACGGTGCCCTGAGAAAGCAAACGAATTTCGTAATTGTATTAACTTACAAAATGTAAACAATATTATAAGTTCTCTAGATGAAATATGTGAAACAAATGATTTTTGCAAAGAAAATATTTCTAATATAGCAAAGTGGTATTTGCAATGTTTTTACGAATTCAGCTGAAATAGCGTTTGGATCTACTAAAAATGTTCAACAACCGTTACGAAATAAACCATGGTTTAATAGAGAATGTAGAGATGCAAGAAGAAAGTTTCACCTGGCGAAACGAGTCAGTTATAAACACAACAATATAGAAAAATAAAGAAAAGCTGAAAACTATGAGTAAAAACTATAAACGTACAATGGATAAATGCATTAAAAATTATAGAAACGGAATCTCACGAAAACTTTCAATGCTGCGCTCTACAAAATCTAAAGAATATTGGAAAGTTTTAAACTCTGGTGATAAAAAAAGTACTTCTGCTGTTGATATAAATAAAATGCATAAATTTATGAGTGATGTGAATACAAGTGATTTTAATGCGACGATACTCCAACTCTAAATCATGAACTTGATGCACATAACGTACATGTCGCTGATGATTTTTAAAACTGTGATATTACTGAATATGAAATAGAAAATGCTGTCAAGAATCTTAAAAATGGTAAAGCACCTGGTTATGACAATATAATTAATGAACATATCGTATCAACCTTGTCTATATTTTTACCTTTGTATAAGAAAAAGTTCCTGCATAGTACATACTGTACCAGACCAAATGTTTTAAAATTTCAAGAAATTATGTCCTCAAGAAACGTCAAAACACTTACAAAATCTCAGTATTTTTATTTTAAAAATCAATGAAAATGTCTGCCCTCCATAAATTATTTGTTTCATGCTTGTATATATGTATATATTCATTTTATCTACACTTTTTCCTATTTTCTTTTTGTGTGTGTGTGTGTGTGTGTGTGTGTGTGTGTGTGTGTGAAAAAAAAAAACGTGACGTCCTCCTTTGACGCCACTTTATTTTTAGTTTTATACCTCATGTACCATCTTAGTATGGTTTGAGAGAATTGATAAACTTGAAACTTGAAGATAAAGAAATATATTAATTTGTAAATAAAGAAGACATTAATGTAAATTACTGTAATTAGCCAATTATATAAGGCGTTACAGAGACTAGGTTATTGTCATAAGCCAATTATATAAGGCGTTACAGAGACAAGATTATTGTCATGAGCCAATTATATAACGCGTTACAGATACTATATTATAAAATTATATGCAACGGACTGACGTTCAATTTATACATCGTAAAAATGAGTGTAAAATGTTACAGGCAGGACAAGAGAACACTCCTCACCACGGGAAAATCGTTAAAGGCGAAGGATTTATACTCACCCTATACAACATAGCACAACTCTATCGAGGTTTGTATCCACACATACTTATCTTGTTCTACATATAGCACAGAACTATCTAGATTTATATCCAGGAATACTCACTCTATCCAAAATACAGCACACAACTATCTAGTTTGTATCCACACATACCTATCTTATCCAACATATAGCACAGAACTATCTAGGTTTGTATCCACACATACTAGCAACATAAAATATTCGGACAAGTATGATGACATCATGTGAAAAAAATACTCTGACTGATATAAATTGGACGACAAATTGCTCAACGACACATTTCAGGAAGACAGACGTTAGGCAACAAGTAATACAGGTCATGTTTGGAGTCGACAGATCGTTTGATCTTAGATAGATTTTTAAATCAAAACTAGACATGCATATTGAATATTGAATGTGCACTCGGTCAACATGTTCAAAGAAATTATTTTTCAAGACATTTTGGAAATGGAACGTGAATGTTATCGTTAACGATGCGTAGGGTTAAAAAGAAAAGATAACACAACAAATCGTCACATGCGCGTTAATCATATGCGCGTACGGTTCGCCAAAGAATTCACGTCATTCCTATAGAAAAGCAGTAAAGTTTTATTTAAAATTAGGACATTCGGTACAATAAAAAAAATAGTGCCTGTTTGGTAGTGTAACAGTTGAAATTGACACCCCTCGAAAACCATTGTCAACCTCCACTTCGCGTCGGTTGACAGCGGTTTTCTCGGCACTATTTATATAATTCTATATGCGGCAGCATAACGTAGCTTTAGATTATCATACTGATGCAGATTTCTAGTGACAGTAAGAAATTTAATGCTTGATTTAAGTGTTTGAGTTTTTTATTCCAGGATATGAGTATTGTGTGAGATTTCTGTACAACATCGCTCTCGATGATAAGGATAGTGCGATTCCCGCAATCTTTCAGGTTTTTCAGAGGCGGAAGGAAATCGTACCCTTTCAAAATAAAATGGTAGCCTACAGCAGCGCCTTCATCAGGGACGGTCAGTGGCATGAGGCCAAATTCAACGTCCACGGCTGGGAGGAAGCTGACTTGGTAAGTGTCAGTAGACTAATAACAAATTTTATTGTTTGAAATACATATGACTTGGTTAAACAATGATGGCTCAAATATGGCCTAAAAATAAGGTATCTATGTATAACTTATACTATGTAAATATTTCCAAAATACCATTTCACGCGAATCTATGGTTAAAAAGAGGTAATGAAATTATTGAGTTATCATTGCAATCTATATACTGATATTTCTAAAAATCAAAGTGTAGAAACAATGTCGACTTACTTATCAAAATTTAAATCAAACGAAAAAAAGAAAAAAAAAACAAATGATTTTTTTTCAACTTTACAAGACAGTTCTAACGTTGTTATTGTTAATATGATTATGGGTTTTTTTTACATGTGTAAATTCCGTTATCCTTTGATTAAATCTAATGAATAACAATAAAATAAGTGATTTTATGAATGGTTTGTATTGGTGTTTACAGGCTGGCTTTGAAGGGAAATCGACTTAAGTGTGTAAATCTGATGTATTTTGTTTTCCTACAGATAATACACGGAGCGTCTTCAAACACCTCGTACATTGCTGTAGACCAAGTCAAAGTGATGAGGACAGACTGCGCCAATATTGGAATCTGAATGACCTAGAATAGGGTCTAGAATATAGTGTATGTTCAATTGTCATGAGATGAACTACAAATAAAGACTAAGGAAACAACCGTCGAACAACCGCCTTTCATTTGTGTTGTTAACTTGAGAGATCCCATCTTTGGTTGTCAGTTGAAAGACATGGTTTTATTGGTTGGGAAATGTAAACTTTTAAGTAATTGATCAGTTTGTAAACAACTTATATTGGTAGAAAAACTACATAAATCACGATGCTAACAATAGTGGATTGCATCAATTAATTTTATCAATAAGTTGCATGTATCAACTATACCTGAACATCCATACATCAGTGAGTCACTCCTCTTGTCTTTAATATTTTTGACAGGGGACAAAAATCTGCAAGACTTGGTAGAAAATCAAAAGTAATATTTTCTAGAAAGACATTACTATGTGAATATTGTTGCCCAACAAAAACAAAGAAAAAATAAAAAGTTTGTCATTGAATTTTTAAATTCTCAACACACGCATACATTTTACAGCCTTAAAATATTTTATATGAAGGTATGTTTTCATATTTACATAACTTGATAACTTTTACAATTTGAAGTTGAACATTAATAATGTACTTCACCAAACATGTTCATAACCCTAACCCTAAGGTGCAAAGTCTACCTTTAACTGCAGTATAACCTTTTTTATATATGCACATGGACAAGTTTATATTTTTTTACAAAATTAGTAAGTTACAAAGTTAAGTAAGGGGCCGTTTTTAAATTTCCATCGTTTTCAAAATTTTAAAAGCCAAACGACATTATGACTATGCATCGCATTTGACTAAAGTTATAAAAATACCAGAACAATCAGTGTTAATAGATTTTGAAAAAGCCTTCGTTTCTTTCAATTTCTTGATCTTTCGTTTACAAAGTCTTGAGATTTTTTGGCTTTAGTAAATACCGGTACATTATTCAATAGGTTAAGATACTTAATACAAACTTTAACGCTGCAGCTTTACAATGACATGTGGTGATAACGAACAGTGTTCGAAATCAAAAGTCTAAAGGAAAAATTACAAAACAAGAGAAGAGCGAACACAGACCTCTTAAAAAACAGAGGTAGGATTAGGTGCCATGAAGGAGTGAGCATCCTCTGCTGACCGGTCACACCAACCATGTGCTCTCTGTCGTAATCGGGAAAAACGGAATGCGACCCAGTGTAAGATTGTATTTGCTGACAAGGTCATATCGACCATAGAACTTACGAAAAGATTACTTCAAACGAGACTGTTGATAATCTTGTTTTATTTTTGACAAAGTTGGTTTTTATTAAACCAACTTTCTGTTGAAAGAGATGTAGGCAAGGAGACCCTGCTGCACCTTATTTATTTCTTTGTGCTGAGATTCTATCAACTTTGATAAAGCAAATTGCTGATATAAAGGGAATTGTGATACATGGTAATCGGTTGGACTGTTGACAGTCCTGTTTTATCAACTTGTTTGTCAGTAGCTTGCCTCGCATTAGAAATTGTTCATACGAAGAGCATGCCCTTGCGTATCGAATTAATTGAGAGACAAAAGCCATATGCAGGTGATAAAAGCATATTGCTACATAAGTAAGGAACATTGACTATAGAAAAATTGAAGTCATCACGTTTATCATAAAGTTTTGTTGTTAGGTTACAATTAATGTTCATTTCCAGTAAAATATCCAAATATGAAACAGATGACGCTGACTCTGTTATATCTTTTATTTCAAGTTCATTCGGATATATCGAGTCGACGTAAGTATGGAAATAACAATTGTTAATTGACAATACGTCGTCGATATACCTGAATGTTGAGTTGAACGCCACAGCGAGTGATTTATTTTACACGTACAAGTTTTTGATAAATTCTGCTTCATTATAATACAAAACAGGTCTGCTAACAATGGGGCACAATTGGTACCCATGGGAATTCTAACAGATTGTTGGAAGACTTGATTAAAAACTACATAGATTTTGTCTATCAGAAACTCAAGCATCTTTTTAATGTCAACTTCAGAGTACTTATGTGTGCAATCCAAATGGATTTTAACAAAATATTTTTTTTATTTCCAATGACAAGGTAAGCATTTTTACGAGTTCCATTTTTATTGAAGAAACAACTGTCGATGATATCAAACAGCCTAGATTTTAATTTGTCGTAGGTAATGGTTGTATAAAGCGTTGAAAAATCGTACGTTTTGGTGTTATTGATTTTGGTTAGATTTTGTGACCTCAAAGTTTCTAACAATTCTTCAGAGTTTTTTAGTATCCACATCTGATTCCCACAACTTCTGGAGTATATTGTTGTACAGTACTCGTGAAGTTTCTCCTTCACTACTGTGAGAATTTTAGTAGGGAGTAAAGAGAGAGGTTTGGTAGAACATTCACTGGAACCTGCTATATATCTCTGTTTGTAAGGACTTTTGTGAAGCTTTAGAATCCAGTACAAATAAGTTAAATCAATTTTTTTTTGTTTATTGGGGATATTAAAGATACTGAAACCGATTTATGATTTTGAAGTATTTCCTGCTTGGAAAGGCTGCTGTGGGTGTAAGTAGGATTACCATATGTAGAATTGAAACCTAGTTCTTTTAAAATGCAATTAATATAATGTGCCTTACAAACAAAGACAATGTTGTTACCTGCCTTATCAGCAGGGACCAGTACATACCGATCGTGCATTCTATTAAGTTCTTTTCTCACTTCTGTTTTATTGAAAACAGAAGGATAGATGGTTTTCATTTGACCCCTCAGTCGTTTAATAAGAGACTTTAATATACATGGCTAAACAGGTTGGTTAAACGTAAAAAAAAAATGATTGATAGATATTTTTGAAGCTATTAATGGTGTATATATTGTTCACAAATTACTTAATTTTGGTTTTACATTCATATCTGAATGTGTAATTCCAAAAATAATGTTTTCTGGCAAAATGTTTTAATCCATTTCTGTGTGTTATAAAAATTGTTGATGATTTTGATGAGTTTCTTCAAAGTAGACTTCCCTATCAGTCCTGTTTGGTATAATACAAATATTAAAGTGGGTATGAGAACACTATTTATAAAAAGCTATTTTTGAAAAATTAAGAAAATGGTGTCAAAATAATCGGTGATTTTCACCAAAAATTCACACAATGGGTATATCACTCCATATATTCCAATATATTACAAATATTTGCTGTTGGAAAACAAATGTACTAATGTAGTGTTAGTGTATAGACACTTAAACTCCTGTAATGTAATTCCTACTTTTATAGCGAAGTATGACTCAGAGTTGGCTCAATATGGAGCCGAAATATGTGTTAATGATGTTTTTAATGCATGTTTTAAAACAACCAAAGATACTCGGCTACGAAAGTTACAAATTTTGATTACTTAGAATTCTTCCAGCGAAATATTACTAGTCCTTTTAAAAAAATCATAGTGGTGTCCTTTGACTGTTGTTCTTTGTTAAACATGTCTTCATAAACTGTGAAAAAGTATTCACAATATGGAGCAACCTGAGCTTGCATATTTGCCATGCTACTTCCTTAAGAATTGGTTTAATGTAGTTAAGGGGGATGTGCGGCCATTTGTGGATAAGAATATAAACATTTCTTGAACTGGCTTGATTCTGTCCAAAGCTGACCAATAAATATGAGGTTCTACATGTTGTTTTTTGTGCAAATTATGCATACAAGAATAGAACAATGTCTTTTTAATCACTCAGAAGAGCTGTGGAACTGCGCAGCTGCAGACTTATTTTGAAGATTTAAATATCTGAAAAAATATCAAGAGGGTTCATTAGAGTCCTCTCTACAACCATTTGTTGAGAAAAAGTTTAAATTTTGCACATTAATGTTGTAACTTTGCCTCAAAATAGGGTACCCTATTTTTATTAGTCGACATGGGATCTATTTTTAAAACAGATTTTAAAAACAACATGTAGAACTTCATATTTATTGCTTTTTTATCTTTTGGCAACAGTTTTGGACAGAATCAAGCCAATTCAAGAAATGTTTACATTCTTATTCACAAATGTACAAGATGGCCGCACATCCCCCTTAACCTCTCGAGACGAAGTATGTGAGGTTACTCGGGGTTGTGAATCCCAAACCATGGAATAATTTACACCACACCAAGATACAGTTAAACTATGTATGGCATATATATATATATATATATATATATATATATATATATATATATATATATATATATATATATATATTTTTTTTTTTTAACCTATGATTTAGCTATTAAATGGTTCTTTTGATGCCATATTTTTAACTTGATATCGCTAAACATTTGTCTTAACTCTCAATAAAAATATCCCATTGAGGGCCCCAAAGTCGACGTCCCCAACCTTGCATCATTTTCAGAAAGTGTTGCAAAGGTTTGTCACGTGATGGACTAGCAGTAATTCGTTCATTGTGGTTAATATGGTCAAAGTGCCAGGATGGAACTTAAAATCCTCGATCAAGATTTAGTTGTTGAGACTGGAGCCACTGGACAATTTCTGGACCAGGCAAGGGGTTAAAAGGATGATGTATGTGAGGTTTAATGTTTTACATAAGAACATCTGGAGAAAAAATTAAAAATCATTTTATACAGGATCCATTTTACTACATTGTCCAGATATTGTTTATGACGTCATAAATCTGACTGTTATGGCTATTCTTGCTCAGGTGAGCGATGTGGTCCATCGGCCTCTTGTATACAGTATAATCTTCGTTTGATTAGAATTTTTTCCGCAAGTTTATCATAAACATAATTAAGCAGTCTCTTTTATCTTGTTTTAGTTGTAGCCGTCTATAATTAAGTAAAATCATGGCATAGGTTTTGTATAAATCACTTAGAATTACGAGCTCTGTATCTTGATTTAATCTTGATAAATGAAGACAAAATTTGGCTGACCATTGAATGATTTTGTTAAATACTGTATTTAAACATGGACAATAAAATTTGTACTCTTTCATTTCAAATATTGACCATGACCTTTTAACTGTGATTATGAATAGTTGATTGGTTTAAAACTCTGAACCCGAGATGATTGACTCAACGTTGGTCATTGTTTGTTACATTTCAGTAGTTTAAAATTAAGGAATAAGTAATCATTCTTAGAGTATTATGAGGTGATCATTTTGGTCGGGGCATGAAAGAGCTTTATACATGTATATGATATATTTGATCACGTCCCGACCGAAACTATCACCTCATAATATTCAAAGAATGATTCCTTAATACTTACATTTATATAATTTTAAGCAGTGCAATATTAAGTAGCCCAAACCCCGCTTGCGCCCTAACAACACATCATTTGAAGTTATTGGACTGTATAATACAAAATCGATTCGTAGCGTTATCACAGACAAAGACACTGACACGTTAATATTCAGGGTTTTAAACACAGCAATATGGTCCATAAACCACATTATAACAATGGTTATTGTATCAAATGGTGGCATGAACCATATAGTCCATGGCTCAGGAGACATTTCTCTGGTATGTACAGTTTTATATTTCTCCACAGAATAACAAAACCTTGAGATGAGGAAGAAGATCAATATTTATTTTTAGAACCTACAATGTCTACAGAAATTACATATATATATGAATTCTGCTGCCCAAAAAAAGGTTTTATCATAGAATTTTTAAATCCTCAACGCACACATACATGTAATAATGTTTTATTAAAATTTACATACCTTGGTCATTTTCACAGCTTATAGAGAACTTCATTTTAACATAATGAAGGAATTACAATGTCATAATGAGCTTTACATTTTGGGTATGCACACACTAAAATATACAAGCTGTTGTTTCCAAAATACTACATGTATAACCACATGGAGCCAAGCGGGAATTCTTAAGCATGTGAAGCATTACAGCTGTCATCCCCATAAATACATGTAATTATCAATGTCCACTCATTAATCAGTGATTCATACATAACTATTCTAACCAATTTTGTGTTGATATTTAATACATGAATGTTGATGTTTCCATACATACACTTTCACACACACCTCTAATAAGACAACCATACAGAAAAACAGACACACATTACATAAGAAATTTCCGGCTGCCACTCATCGCTTCATGCCTGACAGTGAACACAAGCTTTGAACACAAATTACACAGATCCACAAACAGTCTCCTCCTGAGCCTGGGGTTACATAGGAATAAATTCTGGAGAAGAAAAATGACAAACATTTTAAAAGAATACATTCTATTAGTAGGCTTATAGAATGCCTCAAATAATAACATTCTAAAGATACAATTAAATAATGCCTCTGAATCAAATGATAATGTTCTAGAGATACACTTCAATAATGCTTCAAATGATAATGTTCTAGAGATAGACTTAAATAATGCCTCAAAAAATAATGCTCTAGAGAAAGACTTAAATAATGCCTCAATGATAATGTTCTAGAGATAGACTTAAATAATGCCTCAAATGATAACGTTCTAGAGATTGATTTCAATAATGTCTCAAATGATAACGTTCTAGAGATTGATTTCAATAATGCCTCAAATGATAACGTTCTAGAGATAGACTTGAATAATGCCTCCAATCATAATATTCTAAAGATTGACTTACATAATGCCTCAAATGATAACGTTCTAGAGATATTCAGAGTGTCTTTCAGCATGAGGTCACGTAATGCCCACAGAGCGTTGGAGGTGTTCCCATGGTAACCTGGTCCCTCGGCCAGCCAATGAGCAGGGAGGCGGTTTGAGTCGGTGTTCGTGTTCTCGGCGTTGGCAGTCAGGTTCTTGTCCCATTCACTGATGAAAGGTTTATCTGCTCTCAGACCCTCAATATATCTGGTCAAAAATAAAACAAACATTAGAAGTAACTGAGTGAACGGGCTTTATCTCTGTTCATTGAAACCAATGCTGCATGAATAGCTGAGTTTAATGTATCTTGTTCATAGAGCCCCCGCTATCGGAATAGGTTTGTCATATTATTATCAGGTAAATCTTCAGTCTTCTTCATAAATGTATCTGGACAGCTTTAAAAAGATGTAATAATCAATCTTGGCTATAATACTCAAGCTTTTATAACAGCATAGTTTATATATGTTGTTCAATTTCTGAACCCCCTTAGCTGTTCTATATAGAGCTGAGATGTACTTAAGATACATAAATGCATTATCACTATGTTGACCTTTGAAATTTTCCAAACTAATTTAAACTGATTTTAAATTGATCTCAATCTCTTAAAGGAACCTGGACACGATTTCAGATGAAAATTTTATTTTTGATTTCTATGTATAAAATAGTTTACTTTTGTATTGTGAATGATTCACTAAAATTTGAATGTTAGAAGTCATGTTACAAGCGAGATACAGAGGAAAGAAGTCGTTGTTATGTAAACAAAGTTTGAGTCTTATATTTGTTCACAAATACTGTAAAGTAAAGAAATTGCCATTTCTTTATCAAACTAACTTGTGGAAACAAGATTCAATGGGTTCATAAATAATTTAATCAAAACAAACAGCAACATTAGATTGAAACTTGAAACCAATACAACAAATATGTAAACAACTAGAGACGAGCTCGTTGCAAAGCAACGAAGAGGTCTTCCGTTGCAGCTTCCTGTCGGAAAAGGATTGTCAATCAGTCTGATTAAAAGCACCCTCTTCTCCTTACAGGGTCTGACAGGTATTGATAGGGGGTCATCTTCACCCGACCTAAAATTCTGACCAATCAGAGCTTTAGAAAATGTATTGAAATTTTTTAAATGGAGACAGGTAAATTATTTCAATCCTGCTTTCTATGTAACCCCCAGACTGAGTATTGAAGCGTTGCACCTCTCATTAACAGATAAAGTCATGTATTTGGTAAATGAGATATATATTTAGGTTGTGTGCAAAATATAGAGGTCATGTGAAGATGAATTGTTATCAATACCTATCAGACCCTGATGAGTGTAAGCCAAATTAAGGGTAGTGATTTTAATCAGACAGGATTGTCAATATGATAAAAGTAAGTTCAGAAAATCAAAAATAAACGATGACGGCTACTCCAACCTGAGGGTGCGCTGTACGAGAGGTGCTCAGTGGGAAGGACAACTCTCCATATAACGTTTGGCCATGCAAGCACTCAGCATCGTTTTTGCTTCGGGGAACAAATTTATCCGAAATGTATTAACAAGCCAATAAAAGAAAAAAATTAATCTTCAAAATCTAATCCGTGGTAGTGGTAGGGGAGGGGGGGGGGAGTTGTGAGGCAGCTATAACTTATTTTGTTATTAAATATAATTTGTTTTAAATTTGCCATAAAAATTTATATTGCCTTCTACTAAAATGTGTGTTGGGGGAGGGGGGAACAATGCCCCAAAATTCAATTTCCTTTAAGTTAATTTAAGGTGAATTTTGGTTGCGAGAAAGGGGAAGAGTGCTCTCAGTGGAGTAACTGGCGGTTCTGTGAGCAACCTCACAAATAATTCCTACCCTCCCCACTAAGAAAAACAAAATCATAACTAAAGTATTTATCTATTAGAAAATAATGGATGCTTCTTTTTCTTATAGTGACACTGAACTTGCACAGATGATCAAAGTTCAAGTCGGGACATATTTAAGTACATGTCACAAGCAATCTTTGTGTCAAATTTTAGCTTCTAATCATTTCCATGTATATTACATGTAGATATGACAGACAAGAAAGAAGCATTTATTTTTCAAACGACCTTGAACTTGCACAACTGACCCTGGGTCAAGTTCATGACACATCCTCAGGTCATCAGCAATCTTTAAATAAAAAAGCAATATCCAATGTTTCTCCTTAAAAACAGTATAAAGCAGACAAAACTTATGAAATTTCTTCCAATGACCTTGAACTTCACAAAATAACATTAAAATAAAATCATAACACACACTTAGGTCATAAGCAATCTTTGTGCGAAGTAAGAACTTTCAATGTTTGGAGGGCTCCTTGTTTAGAACGCTACATTACAGAAATAATTTGTTCACTTAAGGTCTACTCCGCGCCCTGGCGCCGGAAATCGGTGTCACTAGTGTCTAATTTGGCGCCGGAATCCTCAAGGGATTACCCGTCCCCCGAGGAATCCGGGCTCACCTAATGAGCACAAGTCCTAGTTTGGGCGCAGGGCGCCTTGTTTAGAACGCAACATTACAAGCCCTAGTTTGGGTGCAAGGCGGCCTAATAATTTAAGTTGTTTAACATCGGGATCGGAAAACGCTTGAAAAATGACGATAATTTTAACTAATTTTTTGTTAGTGCGTTGGAGTTAGTGCTGGCTAGCTTTACTCTGGTAGTGAACTATCATGGTACATGTATTTCAAAGAAACAAGAAATCTGTCGACACTTGCAGTACTTTGATGATTTCTATGGCGACCGACTGCGTTGCATAATGTAGTCCAATCGTTGTCGTTCGTTCCTCTCTCAGACACGTGAATGTATGAGTGAATGTAGTCGTATTTCATAACTTCTTAATCCGAGAACAATTTTCCTTTGACTTAAAACTTTTAAGTATAATATATTATTCCGTTCATATCTGTAGAAGTTTAGCGTGTTCAACGGGTTGAATTATTAGCAACATTATCCGATTACGATTTCGCACCTACATGTATAATGTGAAGATGATTGACTTCGAATAATAGCCTTATTGTTTAACAATTGACCACTGTAGTGAAAGCACACTTCGATACTCAATAATATTCGATAACCTTCAATACATTGTTAATCAATTACATAACAATTGATGATCTGCAGCCATAAACATAACCCGGCTGGGGCTATAGATGTTCTCAGCTAGCGACACAAGATTTTCGGTCGCACGCTGCAATTGAAGTAACACAGACTGACCGAATTAACAAACGGGTGGGAAAGTGAAAATGTTACACATACGAAGAAGTCGCCAAAAAATGATTTTCGTCAAATCTGATTATCTTTTTACCAATTAAAAAAAATCCGAATGCCTCAATTCAGGACATCCTTTTATCGTGCCAGCACCTACCGCAAAAGTGAAACATGGAACTTTGATTATAATAAACTATACCTTGTGCGCAATCGTATTAATCATTGCTAAATCAACTGTACGTGTAAAATAAATTTATCTTTACATCTTAAACCAATATCATAGTTGAAATCATAATAAAAGAAAATAATTGTGTTTGTACAAAAGTCTGAAACATGCACGCGTGATAAGGTACATGTAGAAGAACACAAACCTGTCCACTCCTTGGCCATGTGCGAGGGATTATCATCATTTAAAAGTTTAATATTTGTGGGTTGTTTGTTGATTTAAAACAATATTTGTACAGATTTAAAAACATTTTAGACTTACAAACCAACCATTAATTTAAGTCTGACGAAGTTTCCGATTTGTAGTAATATCGCCTTTATAAATTTTCAGAACGACTTCTTAATTTATACTCTAATGTTTAATTAAATAAAAACAAGATGGACAAACTCTTATAACATGAAGAAATTAAAACAGATCTTGTATCTTATTTACGGGTATATAAACTAACACAATTCTAGAGTTTGCGGCTAAATAAACTCATATATGAGCGACGCAACTCTCGTGTATTAGATAACCGCTGACCGCTAGTTAGCCCCGTCGCGACCATGGTGACCGATTTTCCAAGGCCGCGGGTGCGGGATAGCTTACGTAACGGTACACACACAGCTCTGATTTAAGGTAGATTTTAAATGCATGCAGTATGAAAACTCAAATGTAATACATAGTTTTATTTTAAATCCGTACTTTGTGTTTTACTACAAAGGAAGAAGAATGTTTTGTTTTCCGATTCTCGTCTTAGGGGTTGTGCACTATAAGAACTTATATAACAAAACTGACATAAACTCAAAAAAAAAAAATCTATTCTAAAAAAAATTTTCCTGTATAAACCAGCATACTTTCTGTGGTAACTTTATGCCAGTTGCACGCACATAGACTTTCGTTAACTTGCCAAATTAAACGAGGTACATGTTAACATGTACAGCTTTTTACACTCATACAACACAAATAACCAACAAAATAACATTTTAACGATCTTTATGAGATCCCAACAAACAACTTTTCCAGCGACAGCCATATCGAAATCCTAACCGTTTTTGAGTTATTAAGCAAAAACTTTCAAGGGCCCTTGGCCCTTAATTTTAGGGGCCATCCC
The DNA here is from genome assembly GCA_020458035.1 of Magallana ariakensis. Taxonomy (NCBI): domain Eukaryota; kingdom Metazoa; phylum Mollusca; class Bivalvia; order Ostreida; family Ostreidae; genus Magallana; species Magallana ariakensis. The sequence continues at coordinate 549,076 of CM035813.1, forward strand.
TTTTTTATTGGTGTCAAATGAAAGCCCTTAACATTCTGCACAACTTTTATTCTACATGTCTTAACAAAATATTTTTCGTTTAAAAGATACAAAGAAAAATATGTCTAAATTTTCGCACTTTTTGGAATCCTATTTTTTGACCCCCTACCTTTTTCTAAATAAAAAACGTAATCCAAAAACAAAAATCGATGTGCACAACTTCAATGTCTCTGATATTCAAATTCGTTGGATTCCCATTCCCTGCTATCATAGTCTCGGAGCCTTTGTCTGGAAACCAAAGGCCCTAAAATTTTTTAAAAGGGGAATAACTCGTTAACGGAAGAGGAATTTTAAAGTTTATGAAATGTTTAAGATAGTGTTTTGTAATGTCTATGAGCCCTGAAAATTTGAGCAAAAACCGTTCAAAAATGAGCAAGATATGAAGCCTCAAAGTTCGCGTCTAGGAAGAAAAAAAAAAAAAAAAGAAAAATAAGAATAATCTTACAAGCACAATAATAGTAAGGTCTTCCGTTGGAAACGGAAGACCTTAATAACAGGACTCGAGCTTTGTTTACAAAACAAAGAATTCTAACCTCTGTAACTCGCTTGTAACTCAATATTTGACTTTCAAATGTTGTCAAAGCATTGAAAACTTTTATATTAAGTTAACAATTCTAGACATAAAAATTGAAAAAATAAATTTGAGCTCAAATCGTGTCCAAGTCTCTTTAAGACATTCTCGAGTAACTTTTGATGTCCATCTAATACATTAAGCAGAAATATGCTCTTTTTTTTTTACTAGAAACCTGAGATGTTCTACACTCGCCTGAGATGTATACATTTACCCTAGATGTTCTTTAAGCACCTGAGATGTTTACAATTACCTGAGATATTTAGAGTTATTTGAGATGTTCTTTAATCACCTGAGATGTTTACTATTACCAGAGATGTTCTTTAATTACCTGAGATGTTTACAGTTACCCAAGATGTTCAATACTATATTGAGATGTGTTACAGTTATCTGTGACATTCTTTACTCACCCAAGATGTTCTTTGTCTACTCACCTGAGATGTTTACAATTACCTGAGATGTTCTTTACTCAACTGAGATGTTTACAGTTACCTGAGATGTTTTAAGTTACCTGAGATGTTCTTTACTTACCTGAGATGTTTACAGTTACCTGAGATATTCTTTACTTACCTGAGATGTTCTTGTTTACAGTTACCTGAGATGTTCATTACTCACCTGAGATAGGCCTCTGAGTGCAGCAGTCTCTGAGTCCGGGGAGGGACGCTTACAAACATGGGGGAGGGGGGTCTTGGTGGGGGTGGGGGAGGGGGTGGTGGCGCCATCTGTTGTCCTGTGTAAACAATAGATCGATAAGTTGTTGCTGTGAAACCAGTGTAACAATAATAAACAATAAAAATCAAATAGACTAATTTACTGAAAATAGTACAACACCAATGAAAATATGATTTGATATTATCAAATATAATATGATATATCATATTATTCTATCTTTTTTAATGATTTTTTTTTTTCAAATGTTTCTCCTCAAACATAGAAACAAAACTTAACATTAATAGCAAAGAATAACAATTCCTATGTTATTTCTTTTATTAAAATTTGATAAATTTCAACACTTAAGTTATAAGTATTCTAAAATATATTTAGTACAATTACATTGTCCAATTGAATGTTTGCATTATTATTAACATAAGTTCATAGAGATTGGGTAAAGCAAGTAATAAAATTAGTCCCCTGTAATTTGTGGTGGTAAATTATTGATTTTTATCCAACTTGTGTAAATTCTAATCCCTAACCAAAGTTTGGGGAAAACACACATCTTGCTGGATAAAAATCATATTATCACCAGTCACAGAAGATTAAGCATGTAATTATTTTAAATAATATGAGCAATTTTGGAGAAAATGATTTAATTTTTAAAACCATAGGCATTCTAATAATGAAGGCTAAGATTGATGAATAGTGATTATAAAAGGTGTGTATAAAACAAGCCAATCAGATGTTAATGATATGGAAGTAGAGAGAAAAAATCCACAGTTACTGATATAGAAGTCAAGGGAGAAAAAACAACAGCCAAGTGTAGTTTGACTTTGTGCAAATAAATCAGGATATACCAGTAGTAAGGAGGAGGACAATGCCTTTATATTAGTAGAAAATCAAAGGTACACATCATGCCAGTACATGTTAATCAGAACTGATCCACCATCAAAAAGCTCGCATTAACATTTTACAACCTCTGTTTTTGTGTGAATTTCATTGAAACATCCCCCTTCCCCTCAAAATGTGAATTGTTGCAAGCTTTTCAATGGGTGGATCTGAATCAGAAAAAAGCAGTAACTCAAAACTCTAGCATATACAGTACTTCGAAGAGGTCTCTAGCTCTGTACAAACAGTAATGGGCTTCATTAGCAGTCAATGGCTCACCAACATGAATCTTTTGAACTTGTATTGCAAGGACCAAATGTGTAATCAATCAAATTTTTATTTAGGAAAAACAATTATAATTTCTTCTGAAAGACTGAATTTTTCATATCAATTCCAAAGAATGACCAATTTTCTAAAAAAAACGAAAAAAAATAAAAAAATTAAAAAAAATCTAAATCCAATTCTTCTACACTTTTTCTTTCCTTTCATTTTGAATTTATAATTTATGAAATAGTTATTTCTTTAATCAGACTTGACAGACGATTTCTACAGGACAATTTCAGTTTTAACCTTTCTGATTGGCTGAGCCAAAACTCTACCTGTCTCTACAGTGGGGTAGAACTCGGCCGTTGTTACCGAGACAGTTGCCCCCGGTGACGGAGAATTAAATGGCCGACGAAGCATTTCCTGTAGTGCTGACAGTCCAGAAGCAGAGATAGAGGGAGGTGAGATGCTATAGCACATGTTAGGAGGGACAGCCCCTCCCCCCTGGCCAGGGGGGTGGGGTGTCAGGCTGTAGGGAGACATACCACCCTGAGGGGTGCCCGCTAGGTGACCGGGCAGCATGCTGTTTGGCGGTGTGTTGGGGTATCCTCCAGTCATCGGCCGCATTCCTGCAGGGGTGCCGTGATACGGAGGCATGTACTGACGCCCCGGTGACATCCCACTGTGTGGGGGGAGTCTAGGCACCCCATTGTGCAGTCCTTTGTTAACAAAGCCACAAAATAAAAAAACCAAAAAAACTCAATGTCATGCACAAAAGATCCCAACAAAAATTAAAATATAATCAAGCAGAAAAAATTACAAAAAATACATCAAGTAAGCTATTTTGACTACCAAATTACAAAGTAAAATATCTCTTTATCATTGGATAACACTGCTTATTGTTATTCATCGCTGATGTAATTCATAAAATTTGATCAACTAATTAGTTTAAATTTGTCAAGATGCTACAACACAGATGGTTATAGACTACATCTTTACAGGAGACATGCTGGCGTACAGACGGGGCTATGTTCCATGTCCACTACTCACCTTGTACCATATGACCTTGGTACTGTCCCTGCATGCCTACAAAATCAAATCATACAGAGGCTCAAATCTAGTCATCAAACCAATCCTACATGATGTATGAGGAAATATCTGTTGTTAACACTTAAAGTTCTAGAATATATTTTAGATCCTCAATACTTGAATGTGTAGATCCTCAATATTTGAATGATTTCAATAATTCTGTATGTGTTGTTTGATTGGCTGCAGACAGTTACATCACACATGAATAAATTTGCTAGGTCACGATTCCTTTATGTGAAAGGCAATGCACATCAGTGCCATAAATGCTTTTGATGCATTAAATGAAATACAATAACTTATAATTATACCACAAGTTAAAGTTTTTTTAAAGATAAACTAGAAATTAAATTGACTTTGCTACAAGAATAAATGACTGCCGTCACGAGAAAAGGGCCCTTAAGGTCAAAATTTCACAAACTCACTTTTTTCTCAATTCCGATTAGTCAACAATTTCTGAAGACAAACATACAAAGATATCCAAGATCTTGTGTGTTTTAAGCATTTTATGACAATTTTAGTAAGACGTGTTACCACGACTTTGACGTAGCTGGTCGAAAACGACACGACGTCACGAACGTCAATAATCATTTTATTATTATTTATTATCATTATTTTTAAATTATTTTATTATATATTATTATTAGCTATCAATTATTATTAACGGTATTTAAACAAGGCCATACTCTAATTATTAAAAAAAACACAACACAGACGCAGAAAAAAAATAGAAACAGAAAATTAAAAAAAATGCGATTACAATGCCGCTACTATGACGTCGTTTTCTGAGCATTGTGACGTCAAAAGATAAGGGCCCTTTTCTCATGACGACAGTCAAATTATAAGCATGTACCCTGTAACCATGTTTTACTGTATCTAATATAACTATGTTTGTTATACTTGTTTGATCACTGGCACCATGTTTTCTAAGGTAACTACATTCTATAGATCTAAGCTTACCTATCAGGTCCGCGGTCAGTGTAGTGACTTTGTTATAAGTGTGTTTACCTATCAGGTCTGCAGTCAGTGTAGTGACTTTGTTATAAGTGTGTTCACCTATCAGGTCCATGGTCAGTGTAGTGACTTTGTTATAAGTGTGTTCACCTATCAGGTCTGGGGTCAGTGTAGTGACTTTGTTATAAGTGTGTTCACCTATCAGGTCCATGGTCAGTGTAGTGACTTTGTTATAAGTGTGTTCACCTATCAGGTCCATGGTCTGTGTAGTGACTTTGTTATAAGTGTGTTTACCTATCAGGTCTGGGGTCAGTGTAGTGACTTTGTTATAAGTGTGTTTACCTATCAGGTCTGGGGTCAGTGTAGTGACTTTGTTATAAGTGTAGTGACTTTGTTTTAAGTGTGTCCACCTATCAGGTCCGCAGTCAGTGTAGTGACTTTGTTATAAGTGTGTTCACCTATCAGGTCCGTGGTCAGTGTAGTGACTTTGTTATAAGTGTGTTTACCTATCAGGTCCATAGTCAGTGTAGTGACTTTGTTATAAGTGTGTTCACCTATCAGGTCCGTGGTCAGTGTAGTGACTTTGTTATAAGTGTGTTCACCTATCAGGTCCGCGGTCAGTGTAGTGACTTTGTTATAAGTGTGTTCACCTATCAGGTCCATAGTCAGTGTAGTGACTTTGTTATAAGTGTGTTCACCTATCAGGTCCGCGGTCAGTGTAGTGACTTTGTTATAAGTGTGTTCACCTATCAGGTCCGTGGTCAGTGTAGTGACTTTGTTATAAGTGTGTTCACCTATCAGGTCCGCGGTCAGTGTAGTGACTTTGTTATAAGTGTGTTCACCTATCAGGTCCATAGTCAGTGTAGTGACTTTGTTATAAGTGTGTTCACCTATCAGGTCCGCGGTCAGTGTCAGTGTAGTGACTTTGTTATAAGTGTGTTCACCTATCAGGTCCGTGGTCAGTGTAGTGACTTTGTTATAAGTGTGTCCACCTATCAGGTCCGCGGTCAGTGTAGTGACTTTGTTATAAGTGAGTTCACCTATCAGGTCCATGGTCAGTGTAGTGACTTTGTTATAAGTGTGTTCACCTATCAGGTCCATGGTCAGTGTAGTGACTTTGTTATAAGTGTGTCCACTGTGACTGTGTATTTTATGATTGTGTTTTACTGTATATCTGTGCTTACCACCAGGGGTCCCTGGTCTATTGGGGGGTGCGGGGGATCCCTTCCCCCCGGAGCTGTCCCACTGCCCCTGTAGGGAGTCATTCATGGCCTTGGTGGCCTCCTGTTGCTTGGCTAACTGCTCCTCTGCTATTCTCTTGGCTCTCTCCTCGTACTTCTCCTTATCCTCTTTGTTTAAATTTCTCCACTGTGAAAATACATCAGTCAGTCAGGCGAATGATATATTTGAGCCCCTACCAGTTAAACAAATCATTTATTTATTTATTTAATATCAATTTGCTTATTGGTTGTTGTCATTAAGTCGAAATCAAAAGAATTTCTTTTCTGTTAGCATTTTTGCATATATCTTGTAATTTTTAGCTGTATTAGAATAATATCTTAGGTTTACAGAAATTTAACACATCTTTACAGTTAATAGAACGAGATTTATTCATCTCTGTTTACAGTTTCTGATAAAGGTCTTTAATGTACCACATCACATGCAAAATTGTCAAACCATGCAGTGGAAAAAAAAGTACACTAAGCAAAATGAAATGAAAATTGAACATTCAGCTACAACAACATCAATGTTTGAGTGATATTACAAATCTATCCACATTTTATACAGAATATTTGGGAATTGTAAAATTAGGAAACATCATTTTTACCATTCATGCAAACGGCTAATCCATGGATCTTTTCACCAAAAGATAAATTAGTTTATAAATGTCCTGATTTAATTTTTTATAGAAACATCAAGTATATACAGTACTGATAATTGAAAAAATTGCCAACAAACTAAAATACCCCTGGCTAGCATAAACTATAAACGCAAATGTCTACATATTTACTTACATGAAATGAAAAGCTAGGTGCAAAAAGTTCAACCAAATGGCAGTATCCCCTCCCCCAAATGCCTGAACACCCCATTCACATTAAATGTGACACATTTTCTGATCATCACTATTCCTCTATACCCTATTTTTGGTCAAACTAACAATAATTGGACTGCATTGGAAATGGTACTGTTCTGAACCCCAGTTTGAAGTACTAAGTACAGTACTATAATTTCAGTTACAGATATACCTCTTTCAGGGTAAACTTTACAAATTCTGAATAAAGTTCTGTAGTACTTATAAACTCTGTTCTATTTTCTTCTGCACAACTTTTTGTTCAACATTTCAATTGATAAATACTGTAAAAGCAGACATTTTTTGAGAGATTTTATTCAATTTATTTATCAAAGAAATTAAATAACCACTGAAATCATTAAATGACCATATGTTAAGTATTGATACTATAATTTAAAACAATGAAATGGAATTTTTAAAAAACTGTTTAAAATAGATAACAAATTAACAAAATCATAATACTAAGTATGTCGGGCAAAATGGTATTCAAGACATTCCAGCAAAAAGTTGCACAAAAATAAAGTGGAATAGAGTAATTTAGTAAGATAATATTTTCACAACTACATTAAATCTGATCCTGAATAACTTAACTCCCAGGTAATCTCTGATCCCAAATAATATTATTCCTTATAGGCAAACTCTGCTCCTAAAATAAGTCCTAGGTAAACTCTGTTCCTAAAATAATTCCTAGGTAAACTCTGCTCTTAAAATAAGTCCTAAATAATCTCTGATTCTAAAAAAGTCCTAAATAATATCTGATCTTAAATGAGTCTTATATAATATCTGATCTTAAGTAAGTCCTAGATAAACTCTGATCCTGAATAATTACCTGCACACCCACTAAGCGACTTATTTCCCCAAAGGAGATGTCAGGTGATTCGGCATTGATGATCCTACGACTTTCTTTAGAGAACAGAATATAGCCACTTGGGGGACGCCATTTCCTGTTTTTCTACAAGTCAACAAAAAATAAAAGAATGCATGCAGCAGTATGACAATCATGCAGTGCTCAATACCCAGGGGTCTCTGTGCCTCAGTGTTACAGGACTCTAACACACACACAGGACGCTGACCACTGGGAACCACCCACAGGGTACCGTCACCGCCCAACACAGCTGTCAGACACCACAGAGACAGAAAGCCACCACTTGATCATTCCGACCAAGGTCCGTTAACTTATATTTCAATCACTTAATAATATCCAATTTTTAATATTTCTGTGACATATAAAAAATTGTGGGGCCCAGTCTTTGTTCGTGACTGACAGGGTTGTGGGTGGGGCAACTGACTAGTACACCACTGGGTGGTTTCCAGAGACCCCTTGTGTGACTACCATTGTGTTCATGCTACAGTGACCACATCTAATGGTGACCACATCTAAGCTACCTTGCCCCCGACAATGCGGCTGATTTCTCCAAATGTACACTCCGGATTCTCCTGCTGAATAAGCTTCCGGATTTCCCCGGAGTAAACAATGTAGCCACTTATCTGTCGCTTCATTGAATTCTTTCCCTGGAATTGATGGTCACACATGACTGAACAGGTTACACAACCAGTCAGGCATGACATAGGAATCTTATGCATGACCTGTCTGCTTGACCCCAAACAATGTAAAAAACAAAACATTCAACATAACAATAACAGAACAGTCCATTATCTCCTGATTACCACTACCTTGATGCTCTGAAAACAAAATTCATATCAAACTTCAATCCATTATTATTATATCAAATCATGATTTCATAAATTAATGATCATAAAATGTGATTTAAAGATTTCATGTATTGAGAAAGTTAAGAGGCAACAATGCACTGTAGGAAATAGATATATTCACTTATCATTACAAGATAAAAGATAATAGATAAAATAGATATATATAAAGATAGAATATCGATAAACTAACTTGAAAAACATTGAAAGAAGGGCTAAGTGTACATGTAAAAGCATTAAATCAAAGTTGATGCATAGAAATAGGACATCATCACAAAACATACATATTGGTGGCATATCTTATTATTTAGAGATAGAACGTCTTGTTGTCAAGTATACAATTCTTTATCAGATTGAGATCAGAACTTTCCTTTTTATTATTAGTCTAACAAGTTATTGAATTATAAGAAGGGTAATCATTAATTGTGAAGAAAAATATAAGGCAAACAAAATCCTTGCCATGCAGACAAATAGATTGAAGCATAAACAACAGAAATTAGACATTCCAATAACTTAAGGGGAAGAATTCTGTAACATTAGAACTTCAGAGGACATTTATGTGTAAAGTTCTGTTATAACGATGATCCAGTATTTAAAGAGTCCAAAAAGAGAGACAACAAGTCTTTATAAAACAATAAAGTTAACTAGATCTCAGAAAATCAGCAATGAACAACTGTGAAGTACATCAACAAAATGTAACTTAATTCCTGATTAAGTCATCCATATACAAGTCCCCATAGATTCTATGATATACAAGTCCCCAAAGATTCTATGATATACAAGTCCCCAAAAAGTCTAACAATATACTATTTAGTAGGAAGTAAACAAAATGCAAATTCTTAGAAAGTCAACAATATTGAATTCAGTAGTAAGATAACAATTTGTTCTAAGTAAGTCAACAACATATACAAGTCACTGCAAGGCATCAGAAAGTCAACAATACTCAAATTCTTTGTCTTCTAAAGTCAATGAAATACAAGTTGATAAGTAAGTCTTCAATAAACAAGATATCGGAGAATAGTATTTGCAAGTCATCTGAAAGTCAAAACTATATGTAAGTCTTAGATAAGTCTTTAATACATGTCAAGTCCTTCGTAACTTAACAAAATGTACTAGGAAGTCATCAATAAACAATTATACACATGTAATCAGAAAACCAAACACAAATCATCGTACAGTCAGTGATAATACAAGAAGTCAGTGATTCCTTTGAAAGTCAACTAGTCACTAGATTGCCTTTAGTCATATAGGACCTGACTTATATTCCCTACCCCTTAAGGTACCTCACTACATAAAGACTTAATATTTTTTAAGACACTATGTCACAAGATGACGATTTATATGATTTGTTAAATTGTTTGTATCCATCAATTCGTTTGTATCATCATCATGGCTCATCATTATGTTATCCGGCTTGTGAATCAAAGATCATGAGTTTGAATCTGCTTGGGACTTTTTTCCTTATTAACTGAGTTAAATTAACCAGTATATTCTTTTGTCTATTTGACTCACTTATTTGACTTCTTATGCATCATGCTATCATAATCAAGTGATTTTCTGCTGATTTGAGAAATTATTCAAGGTGTAGTGAGCCACCTTAAACTTGACTGCCTTCCTTGATCTGTAGCCTCAATCTTACAGTGTGTGAATAAAGACCTGTAAAGAGGGCATGCTTAGGTACAAGAGAACTTTGTGTGCCAAGTCATGGCTGGGTATAAGCAGGCAAGTTAGTTTATTAATACATGGTTCCAAGAGGATAACCAGGAATCTGTAAAATGTTTAATAGAGTTCAGAACATGATGCAAGTCCACGATCTTTATGATCAAGCAGAAATCTGGTGCACACAATAAATCAGGATTGGGGAGTTATCTGATACTCTTGGGTTAAAATAATACAAAATTCCAAACATTTCTTGATGAATTTGGTTTAAACTAGTACATTTGCATTTCATACATTCACAATATGCAGCTCTATGAATTTTTTTCCTTACATTTTTGGTCATTTCTAATTTCGCAGAAAGTTGTATCTTTTTCAAACATTTTAAATCTCAAGAAATCTGAGAGGTTCATATATACAGGTAACTCTCGATAACTCGAAGTCCATGGGACCGAGGAAAAACTTCGAGGTATCAAGAGTTCGAGTTTTCAAGAGTTCGGAGTTTTCCGGGTTGACCGACGGGTTTTAAAATTAATCTTACCCGATGTTATGATTAAGCCATTTATTAAGCGCTTACCTTTAGGCACATGCTTAAACAATGTTTTCTTTTCAGTTAAATATACAGACCTGGATGTTTTAAAAACTAAATAGAAACAAATATTGAATAAATTCGTGATACATTGTAATTATTTATTTTATGCATCATATTGTAATCAGATTGCTCAGTGCTACTGGACTGCGAGACGACATGTCGTAAATTAGATAATTGAATATCAACCATTGTTCCCACTTTACGGGTCCTTCACCAGCTGTAAGAACTTGTTCAGCAATAATCATTAAAATGACAATGATGCTGATACGCATAATTTCTACAGTTTTATAATTCTAAAATTTTTACCATGGCTCAAAATTATCGTTCCGTCTCAATTAATTTATCATTTTCACTGCGCCTTCAAATTATCGTAAAACGGTCGGTGTTAATTATAGATAAGGTTCTGGTATGGTTAATCATCAAACAAATATCACCTGGCAGGACAAGTGTCGCCTGAATAAACAACCGGCCGTGACACGGGTCCCACGTCTAACGCCTGGAGCCATTTAAATGACCAAGTAGGTGTTAATTAGGTAACGCTTGGATATACACAGTCACTTCGAGGTATCGAGAGTAAAAAACTATAGATTATGAATAACGGGACTGCAGTTTGACTTCGAGGGATCAAGGGTTTCGAGAGATCAAGAGTTCGAGAAATCAAGAGTAAATTTGCTTAGTTATATAGGGAAAAAATTCGGGACCCTAGACTCACTTCGAGCGATCAAGAACTTCGAGCGATCGAAGTTCGAGCCATCGAGAGTAACCTGTATCTCTGTGTTTTGAATTTTTCTTAAGAATGAATTTGAATAATTTACCCACATTTTGCTGCTGTATAAGTTGTTGAAGTCTACAAACGTTTCACAAAGCCATAACAAAGCAGATGTCTACGGATATAAATCTGACAGGTTTAATCATCAAACGCAAGCTCAAAAAAGTTCTACCTTCTTCTTTTTTTCTGTGTGCTCTTCCTAAAACGGTTACCATGACAGCATGAATTTCATTGACAACCATGTCAGACATGACATACAAAGGCGACAGAGTCCCTGTAACTTAGGACATTCATTCCTTCCTGGAAGGGATCTAACAAACTTCTTTTTCTTCTACACAAATGTCAAACTATGGAAGGTAATTCTTTGTACACAAAGAATTTTACACAGAAAACACAGAAAGCAAACCTCTACTCCACAAAAACCAATAAGCAGCTCTTTCATGCGCATTAAGCTTTGTCACTAACACAGCAAGTGTACAGTCGACAAAATCAGAGGCACTTCAAAGAAACTCTTCTTGCTTTTCTAAATTTCTAAATAAACTACGAGACCATTTTGAGCTTCTTGGGTCAACGTATTTTTCACCTCTTTCTGAATCTACAGTTTCTCCCATTTATTTTGTAGCTGCTTCATTTGGATACATAAATAATGTGTATTACCTAAATTCTATAGCCAATCATACAGAACTAAAAGTTCTGTCTTCAGCAATAATTTTAACTTAAAGTTGCAATTTTACCAGTTGACCCAAGAAATCAGTTTGGAGGCTATAACACTCCAAACTTTGCATAGACTTAATAGACAAAGTAGAAATAAAATCAAATGGATATTTGGATCCTATCATTTTTATCCTTTGTGTTGCTGGAGAAGGTTACTAAACATTTATCTTTTCTCAGGTTTATGGTATCCAATAAAATGCTATTGAAATGCCATTGTGACATTTTTTAAAATTACTTTTAATATTCTAAAGCCAAAATGTACCTTTTACATAAATTTATAATCTTAGGTTAACATATCAGATTCGTTCATGATCATAGAAAATCTTAAATGACTGTATCTGTTTCTAATTCCATCTTTAGAAATTCATTTTTTTCAATTTCATTCATAGATTTCCCTAACAATGCTAAACAGATAATCAAAGCACTACCCTGGAAGTTAGAGAAGTTGTTAAATGATTATAAAATTAACTGAAACAAAGAACAACAAAGGCTTGGCTGTCTACAGGCACACAGTCAGGGCCATACCTTCTTGGTGGATTTTTCTGCTACAGGGGTGAATTCCTCCATAGTCTAAAATGAAGCAGGGTGTTATCATTTCCTACATATCATTCAGTCGTACGTTCTACAATCTGAGCAGTATAGCCTAAAGTAACCCCCTCCTCTTGGTCTCTCATTGTCATGTTAATCAGAATTCTCTCTGAACCATATCCTCAATAAGTTAAATGGTATGTACAAAAAGTCCATTTCGTAAATTTATAGGAAATGAAAATCAAAGTAATTTTAAAAGTGTTATTTTTGTAATTCAATAAAATATAATACATGTTCATTTGTTCACTTTTTATATAATTCAATCAATGACTGGGTTAACATAAAAGTCTTACATTCATGCTGAACACAATACTTCCAAATCTAACTTCTAGTGTAAAATAAATCATTGTAATTTTATGAAACTTCAAAAAGAATGTAATGTAAATGTTTACTGTACAGAATTGCAATTCTACTTCAAAATCTCGTGAATGTAATTTAAATCAAACTTAATATATAGATTTGAGTTACTCATAATCAGGCATTGGTTATAAACCTGTAATGTACTTTAAAGGTATATGTGGCGTATTTGGAGTAAAATTTTTGACATGAGTTTGAGTAAAAATATACATCATACTTCTTAAAATTAGACGTTTCACAAACTCTAGGCCCATAAAACATGTTCTGTCTTTAGTTATTTGTCTTTAAACTTTGCTACACGTCTGATGAATATTAATGTAATCCGCCATTTATAACACCACTGCGCATGAGTGCGGGAAAACCTAGCATTGAAAACACGATGGAAGAAGAATTTGTTTACAAATTAGAATTACGTTTTTCATGTCTTAAATTAAATAATTTTTATATCAGATGATACTCGAAGCATTATTATTCCGATATTCATTAATGTAGAACGATATAAATTGTTTATTAAGTGTAATAAAGACGAAGCACGATTTTAGCATCATCGACACGGCCGGTAAACGGAGTAAATACCCCTCTCCCTGAGGGTTGCATGTACTGAGAGTGTTTCTTTTTCTTTATTTAAAAATTCCTCTAAACGAAAATCCACTTGTGGTTTAAAACTTATAAAGTAAAGACACGTGACAAATGGAGCACGAACCTGACTAGCAAAACCCCTACAACTTCATCATGGAAACTTTAGTTTAATTCGGCTTTAATTCCTGTTCTATCAATCTACATGGTCTCCGATGACAATCTTCCCTTTGTTCCTATCCTTGTCAGTCTGTCTCTTTTTTCTTTCATTGCCAAATCTGTCAAACTTAACGGTATACCTATCATTCTCGTCGTCGCCATTCTTGTTGATAGACCAAGATGGATGTCACGTGACCCATTTAAGGCGGGGTTATTCAAATCTTTTGTATTTTTTACCGTGCCGGTAAAAAATAAAAAATACTTTTTTGATTTCTTGTATCTTTGTTATGCGATTGAATTATAAAGCGTAATTTGTGTAAAAGTCCTATCTTTAAGTAAAGAAATGAAGCAAATAATCAGATCTTATTATTGTTATTCACTAAAAATACGCCACATATACCTTTAACCTTTGATCTGATTAACATTGTAATACTCATATATTTTTATACCCAATTTTACATTTGTTTTAACATGATCTTGGACAGGATTCTTAGTTGGTCATTGATGGAGAGAATCACATCTACCTGTTTACTGGTGTGGGAATTCTTTTGATTGGCAGATACCATTTTGGCTGGTTTTGAGATGGGGACATACATTTATTGTTGGGTGGGGATATTTCTTTTTGGCAGGTTTTGGTTGGGACATACCTTTTTGGTGGGTTTTGGGGTGGGGATTTCTGGGAATCCCTGGTGGCTGGCCTCCATATCAAATGACATGTTGGTGTTGTCGTCCAGTGTATCCATCAGTGTGGAATCCTGGGAGTCGTCCATGAACGTGTCGTCTGCCGCCTTCATCAGTAATGGGGACGGCTCCTGTAACAGAGAATTCAGTATGTAACTACCCACTAATACTCAAATCTAACACGATACCTATCAAACTTATTAAATCTACAACGGATATCAAAAACCTACACTATAACAGAGAAGTTGGGATGAAACTACTCGTTAATACTCAAATCAGTCCACCTATCAAACCTACACTATAACAGAGAAGTCCAGATACCCAACAGAATATTTGTATCACTAATGGGCAATCAACTAGATGCTTCCATTTTTCTAAGAGTATTACTTTTCAAAATAATCTGAGATTTCCATGGAAACTGAACAAGATTATGTCCCATGTTATCTCAGAGACAGAAAAATTACCAGATTATCAATTGAAAACCTAAAATATTCTACTATTCCTTAATACTTTAATTCTCTATCCTTTCACATCCATTCAAAACTTTCACAGAACCTGAATGCTGTGAATGCTGTCCCTGCATCATATTAGAATGGTGGTTTGCTATAAACTCCTGTGATATAATAAACAAATACAGAGGATCTATAATGGCTGATATTGCATTTTTTTTTTTTGTATTTTACACATGTGTGTATGATAAAAAGAAGAGGGATAAGATCAATTTCTGTGATCTTTATTAGTGATATCATTTGGGTCATGTGGCCAATGCCGAGTCATTGAAAGAACAAAGAACTCTCACTTATAACAAAGAAAACTCCATCACAGGAAAACAGAGGAAAAAACCAATAAAACCATTTGTATACACAGACTTTTTGTCATTAATATTTCAATCAATACTAAGCTTTTAACAAAAGGCTGTAAAAATCACAACTGAACATACTGGGATGAAATAGGAGATCTACTCCAGATATATTTACATAGAAATGAGGTTGACCCCTGATCAAGGTCACGGTGAAGCTTCCTTTTCCACAAAAACATACATTGAACAACAAAGAAGAGAGCAATGAGGCCATTACAAGAATCCCCCTCCCCCGCCACAAACATAACCCTGCCGAGTTCATCGACACTGGAGGGCCTGCTGCCAGATGTCAGAGGAAATCACAGCTTTCTCTCTCAGACAAGATATTGATTGGGGTTAAATCTCACAAGAGGCTGACTACAGCAGAGAGATTCGCTGCTTGGCAGCTCTCTGTACTACAGCTAGCTACAACACAGATACCTCCACTATACAGAATCGGGTGTCCGGCAGCATGGCTCGCTATACTGCTGGCTCGCTCACACTGCTGGATCTCTATACTGCGATGCTGCTGGATCACTCAACGTCTCCCTCTCCTGTCCCTGCCTTCACTCTCGCTGCACTGACACACCCTCACTGATTATTAACATCAATAGAAGCTAATTTATTCCGTCTGCTAACAGAGGTAGTGAATTACATCACAGACATTTTAAAGAGTTCCCTATCGATCCCTGCAGTGAGTTCTGTGGTATAGCTGAAGCTGAATTCCTCTGACAGTCTGAGATTAGCAGAGGGAGCAGTCAGCAGACAGTGTTGCTTCCTACAGTGATGGCCGACTATTGATTCTGACACAACCAAGTCTTTTACACCAGATATTGATTTATTTAAAATTAACAGACAACAATTACTCAGACCCTGATGACAATCTGGCTGCTCAATGTCTGAATTATTGATTATCAGTTAAACCTAACATAATGACAGCTTCATGTTTAAATGGAGGGAGATGAATTGTGATGTCTGTGGCAGAGAACAGAGAGATCGGGGAGATCAGGGAGAGAGAGGAGATAACCAATCACACTGCAGGTTCCGGGCGGCCCCAGTGGCCCCATATAACACCAGCAGTAAAACACTGCTTGGCTCGTGCCACTGTTTACCTATTCAGCATGTGTAAAGCAGCACTTACAGAATAAACAGATTAATGATGGGTCATTGATACAGACACTAGCTGTTCCAATACTTCTTATAAATGCCACATGTGTGTGGCATCTAGAACTGCATAATTATCTAAGCATGTGGCAAACAGATTTATTTCTCACTGCTGTCATTATGTTGGATGCTTTACAATTTTATCACCGGGATAATAATTTTCCCTTTTTCATGGGATTACAGCTGAATATCTAGAGTGTATTTTATCTTAAAGAATAAACATGTTTAAACTGGCTGGCACACCTAACTGTAAAAACTGTATATCATTGGGATTCACACTATAAATTTTTCCAGAAATTCTACAGCCAACTAGGGGTTCAAACAAAGATCATTTTTCTCTCACCAAATTACTAAGCTCTTAACCTTTTGACCTGTAATCTTTTAAAAAGAAAAATCTTCTGGGAAATATTGACAGGTAAATAAGTATAACCTAGAGACAAATGTTCATAGTTTATAGTTCAAGAGAAGCTTAAGAAATTGAAAAAAAAATCAAATCAAACTGTTGAGTTAATTAACATGTGTGATATAATTTATTCAGCTTAATCAAATTGATGGGTTTTCAGCATTTAAAAATGTTGATAATCTTAAAATTATGGTAAAAAAAAATCAATAAAGTTGATGAACCAATATGTTTAAGGTGTATTATTAGAGAAAACATGGAATATGTCTATCATCATATTGACATAATTAAATTCATTTTTTAGGGATGGCAATTGTTAATCTGTTAACCAACACTAGTAACCATTTACAGAAATCCATATACCGGTAACCTAAGTCCTTGAAAGTCATTTTTGTACATTCTAACTTTAAACTCTTCTAGAGGTTGTTAGTTCATCAAGTGAAATTGGACACAGTAAAGGGGGGGGGGGGAATACATGTATTTTTATATCATTAACAAATTAGCAGAGGGTGTCAGTTTACATCCAAACAGCATAGTATACACAGAGCTTATACAGAGCACAGAGGCCTACACAGATACATGATCCACCTGCTCATTTTATACAGGAATTACAACAAGCAACAAGCTTCCAAAGCAGTCACATCCCCTGTATAGTCATACATCTCAACTTGTCAAAGTCACATTCCCTGTATAGTCATACATCTTAACTTGTCAAAGTCACATTCCCTGTATAGTCATACATCTTAACTTGTCAAAGTCACATTCCCTGTATAGTCATACATCTTAACTTGTCAAAGTCGCATTCCCTGTGTAGTCATACATCTTAACTTGTCAAAGTCGCATTCCCTGTGTAGTCATACATCTTAACTTGTCAAAGTCACATTCCCTGTATAGTCATACAGCTTAACTTGTCAAAGTCACATTCCCTGTATAGTCATACATCTTAACTTGTCAAAGTCACATCCCCTGTATAGTCATACATCTTAACTTGTCAAAGTCGCATTCCCTGTATAGTCATACATCTTAACTTGTCAAAGTCACATTCCCTGTATAGTCATACATCTTAACTTGTCAAAGTCACATTCCCTGTATAGTCATACAGCTTAACTTGTCAAAGTCACATTCCCTGTATAGTCATACATCTTAACTTGTCAAAGTCACATTCCCTGTATAGTCATACAGCTTAACTTGTCAAAGTCACATCCCCTGTATAGTCATACATCTTAACTTGTCAAAGTCGCATTCCCTGTGTAGTCATACATCTTAACTTGCCAAACTCACATTCCCTGTATAGTCATACATCTTAACTTGTCAATATTACTCAGTCTAAATAAAATTATAAAATGTAGGTGAATGAAACGTGTCACAAAGTTACCGAGGTACATCAATTGCACAGGTCAATGCATCCAAATCCGTAATAATTTAGATGTGGCCATCACAGGACACCTGCTCCAAAAAACTTCCTCCCGCATCCCATATTTATGGCTCAGATTTAGCATCAAAGTCTGTAACTTCAGAATTATCCCAATGGCCAGATGCACCATCCAAGCAAGTTTGGTGAAGTTAGGACCAGAAATAACTTAGATATAGGACCTGCTCCAAAACTTGAACCAGACGCCAAGGCAGAGGTAATAAGCTCCCCTAACTCCATCTTTAATTCTTAGTGCACTAAACATATCCT
Source organism: Magallana ariakensis (assembly GCA_020458035.1). Taxonomy (NCBI): domain Eukaryota; kingdom Metazoa; phylum Mollusca; class Bivalvia; order Ostreida; family Ostreidae; genus Magallana; species Magallana ariakensis. The sequence goes on from CM035813.1 coordinate 567,488, forward strand.
TGCAGTCATTAAATTATAAGAAGCTATTTTTATCATTATAAAAACAAGAGATGTTTGTGAAACACTTATGCCCCCTCCCTTGAAGACCTGTGTAGAAAATGAATGAAAACTGCAAATAATTGGAATTTTTCTTAGTCCCAGAAGCATAACCTTTGTCTTAAATTACTCGATTGTACCTAAAATCAAAGTTGACCTAGATATTCATATGATAAAACTGTATACCAAATTTCATTTTTGTAGGTGCAACCTCTGCGAAGAAAATGAACGGACATTGCAAACAAGATATCTGTGAGCCAATGCTCACTAGTGATACCCCCGCTCTGATGTGAATATGCAAAATAAACATAGCCGACATTAACAGGAGGTTGACGTCCAATTGGTACAAAAATATATCCCACGATATGGCATGCCTAAACAAAGAGTGTGTCAAAATTTCAAACATTTACAATAAATAGTTGCTGAGAAATCTTTGACGAAAATTTGTTTGAAAATTGTGGCTAAAAATAAACAAAGTCATCATTTAACAGGAAGATGACGTCTGATTGGTACAAAAATATATCCCACAACATGGCATGCCTAAAGAAATAGTGTTTTAAAATTTCAAACATCTGCAATAAATAGTTGCTGAGAAATCTTTGACGAAATTTGTTTGAATATTTAGGCTAAAAATAAACAAAGTCGTCATTTAACAGGAAGTTGTAATGACATCCGATTGGTACAAAAATACATCCCACGATATGGCATGCCTAAACAAAGAGTGTGTTAAAAATTTCAAACACCTGCGATAAATAGTTGCAGAGAAATCTTTGACGAAAATTTGTTTAAAAATTTTGGCCAGAAATAAACAAAGTCGTCATTTAAAAGGAAGTTGACATCTGATTGGTACAAAAATACATCCCACAATATGGCATGCCTAAACAAATAGTGTGTTAAAATTTCAAGCATCTGCGATAAATAGTTGCTGAGAAAAATGCGATAGAAATTTTTGTTACGGACGGAGACAGACGGACAGACAGACACGCAAGGGTAAAACAGTATACCCCCTTCTCCTTCGGAGCAGGGGTATAATAATTGGAAGTTTTCGAAGTTTTAGGAACATATATAACTCCGTCAAAAATTGCTCAATCGTATTTAAATAACCTTGACCTACTTATTTTTATGATAAATACCAAATTTGAGTAGGTGCAACCTCTGTGAAGAAAATGAATGGAAACTGTTGATGGACCAACTGACCACCCAACAGACAGCAGCAAAGCAATATGCCATCCCTTCTTTGAAGGGGGGCATAAAAACCACCTAAACATGCAATTAACAATATCATACAAAGCCATGTTTCATTAGTCATTGTCTTAACTAAATTTTAATATGATGAATAGTTCAAAATATCACCAGTTAGATTTTGAACACATACACTTGACTGGCTTTACAACTAAAACATTTACTCTCAAAGATTTCAAACTAAGTACCAAGTTAAAGCTTTACATCACATGAATTTTACTTGCAGGAACTTTAGTTTATATTCCCTCATCAAGGAGAAAATTTTAACTCCAACCATAAAATCATTTTTTTTCCCTACTTTCTTGTTGGAGGATAAATATTTCCAGATAAAAAGTTCATTTACACTTTCCACAACAAGCGTTTTCTAAGTTAAATAGTGATCAAAATCCCGCAGGTGCCATGGTTTAATGTCATCAGGATTCTGACAGAAGCAAACAGCACAAGTTCAATGCGTTAGTACGCTATACTTATTACTAAGCTGTATCAGATTCATCAAACGCCTAAATATAATGGTACATAATGACCATATATCCATTTATCACATCTATTTGTGCACTTCAGATAACGTTTCCCTAATAGAATCTTTTGTATTGACATCTACATAATGCATGAGTATAATAGTTCTTTATGCCTGTCCAATTTAATTGTACCTTAAACTCCATCTTCATTGTACAAAACCTATGAGGAAGGGCAATTAAATTTTCACAAAGTTTTCTAACAAGTGCTCTTTATTCGTTGACAAAAAATGTGAGTGTTCAAGTTAAAGGTAGACTAGCTGCATGTATGTTACCTCCAGTGTCCTCCAGTGGTGACAAAGAGGTAGATTTAGAACCAAAAAGCGGTAACATTGTGCGTGGCCTTTTTCGTATATATTTCAAAGTACATATTTTAATATACTAGATACTTAGTAAGAGTTTCTGATTAGTAATTAACGATATCAACTAAAATATAAAAGACTTTTAAAATTTAGTAATATCAAATTGATTGAGTGCAGAGACTTTAACAATTTCCTTTGTTCAGTAAAAACAGGTTAAGCTGCCAAACTTAAACATATAAGAGAAGTAAGAACTAGTAGGAAATCGTATCCTCTTTTTCAAAATAAAAAACGATGTTTACATGCTTATCACAAATCACACAGTGTTGCAATAAACTGCAAGTCAAGTTTACTGTTATGTCCAAGTTAAAAGATATTCAGTCATCATTACATTTGGAATTGCAAAGCTTCATTTTCCTTGGCTAGATTAAGATTGACATGTCTTGTAACTAATGTAATCACGGGAAGTGGCTTCTTTCATCGTTCAATGTAAAACACATGCTTAAAAACTTATCAATCACCCAACTTAAAAAGCGTTTGCATGCCTCTGATTCAAAGTCACACGCTAACCCCAACCCTAACAAGATTTTTGGACCACAATGACTTCCAAAAGGGCTATCTATCAAAACAAGGAACGTGAAGAAAAGTGGTAGATTTTCTAATAAAAGCAGTAGCATGGAGACAGAGATAAAAAGCGGTAGACTTCCGCATAAATTGGTAGAGTTAACATGTATGCTAGCTGTGCAATGGCACATGTTTGTACTGTCAATTAGTCAGCTTTATAGTGGTGGCCCATGCTTTGTACAAACACAGCTTTGTACAGTGGTTGCCCACGCTTTGTGCAAACACAGCTTTGTACAGTGGTGGCCCACGCTTTGTACAAGCACTGCATTGTACAGTGGTGGCCTACCCTATGTACAAACACTGCTTTGTACAGTGGTGGCCCACACTTTGTACAAACTCAGCTTAGTACAATGGTGGCCTACGCTATGTACAAACACTGCTTTGTACAGTGGTGGCTCACGCTATGTACAAACACAGCTTTGTACAGTGGTTGCCAAAGCTTTGTACAAACACAGCTTTGTACAGTGGTGGTCCACGCTTTGTACAAACACTGCATTGTACAGTGGTGGCCTACCCTATGTACAAACACAGCTTTGTACAGTGGTGGCCCATGCTTTGTACAAACACAGCTTTGTACAGTGGTGGCCTACGCTATGTTCAAACAGTTTTGTACAGTGGTGGTCCATGCTATGTACAATCACAGCTTTGTACAGTGGTGGCCCACGCTTTGTACAAACACTGCTTTGTACAGTGGTGGCCCACGCTATGTACAAACACAGCTTTGTACAGTGGTGGCCTACGCTATGTACAAACACAGCTTTGTACAGTGGTGGTCTACGCTATGTACAAACACTGCTTTGTACAGTGGTGGCCCACACTTTGTACAAACTCAGCTTAGTACAATGGTGGCCTACGCTATGTACAAACACTGCTTTGTACAGTGGTGGCTCACGCTATGTACAAACACAGCTTTGTACAGTGGTTGCCAAAGCTTTGTACAAACACAGCTTTGTACAGTGGTGGTCCACGCTTTGTACAAACACTGCATTGTACAGTGGTGGCCTACCCTATGTACAAACACAGCTTTGTACAGTGGTGGCCCATGCTTTGTACAAACACAGCTTTGTACAGTGGTGGCCTACGCTATGTTCAAACAGTTTTGTACAGTGGTGGTCCATGCTATGTACAATCACAGCTTTGTACAGTGGTGGCCCACGCTTTGTACAAACACTGCTTTGTACAGTGGTGGCCCACGCTATGTACAAACACTGCTTTGTACAGTGGTGGCCTACACTATGTACAAACACAGCTTTAAATAGTGGTGGCCCACGCTTTGTACAAACACTGCTTTGTACAGTGGTGGCCTACACTATGTACAAACACAGCTTTAAATAGTGGTTGCCTACCTTCTGCGGGGTAATGGGCTTCTTGTAGAAGAAGATCTCATCATCTGTCACCAAGCCAGACAGGTTGTACTTCTGTAAAATATCAATATTAAATAATATCAATATTAATAAATTTATATCTGTAAAACAGTGTCAAATCTTGATTATTTACCAATGCAAGCAGACTGATTATATTTCTGTAAAATATCAATTAATTAGTACAAGCTGTGAACCATCAGGGAATGATAAATGCAGCAATTTAATGTAATGACTTTCGATACATGATGGTCTTAGGTCTTAAGTAGTGAATAATTCTAGAGTTTATATATGGTACAGTTGAGGTACAGTGTAACGCCTATTTAAATTGAAAAGCCATTCATTTCCCTCTCTACCCTCTGCAGTCTTCTCTTTTTCTCTTCTTTAATTTCATCTCTGTCAATTTTCTCTGTCTCTCTCTCCCCATCTGTCTCTCTGTCTCTCTTTCTCTCACCTTGAGTCCCTTCCCGAGTCGTTTCACTGTCTCTCTCTCCCCCTCTGTCTCTCTCTCTCTCTTTCTCTCACCTTGAGTCCCTTCCCGAGTCGTTTCACTGTCTCTCTCTCCCCCTCTGTCTCTCTCTCTTTCTCTCTCTCACCTTGAGTCCCTTCCCGAGTCGTTTCACTGTCTCTCTCTCCCCCTCTGTCTCTCTCTCTGTCTCTCTCTCTCTCACCTTGAGTCCCTTCCCGAGTCGTTTCACTGTCTCTCTCTCCCCCTCTGTCTCTGTCTCTCTCTCTCTCACCTTGAGTCCCTTCCCGAGTCGTTTCACTGTCTCTCTCTCCCCCTCTGTCTCTGTCTCTCTCTCTCTCTCACCTTGAGTCCCTTCCCGAGTCGTTTCACTGTCCGATCAGCCTCCTGTACTTTAGACTCACAAAGAAATGTGTCTTCTTCTGAGATTTCAGTCACTCGACCTAAAGAAAAACCAACCATTACAAAATTACTGACATCTAACACAAGATGACATATCTAAAACAGAGCTTACAATGATATCTTTATCACAGCACAAAATGCCCGATATCTTAAACACAGCATACAATGTCTGATATCTAACAAAGCACACAATGACTGATATCTTTATCACAGCACAAAACAGCACACAATGCCCGATATCTAACATCACACAGTGACTGATATTTAACACAATAATTGGTATCTGAGACACAGTGACTGATATCTAACACAGTGACTGATATCTATCACAAACAATGACTGATATCTAACACAATGATTGGTATCTGAAACACAGTGACTGATATTTAACACAGTGACTGATATCTGTCACAAACAATGACTGATATCTAACACAATGATTGGTATCTGAAACACAGTGACTGACATTTAACACAGTGACTGATATCTGTCACAAACAATGACTGATATCTATAACACAACAATAGCAGCAGTATTCCTTGAGGTGTAGCACACAGCACCCACCTGATATCTAACGCAATGATTGATATCTGTAACACTTACTGCAGCAGTATTCCTTGAGGTGTAGTACACAGCACCGGCCTGATATCCGGGATATTGGATGGACTGTCTCCTGAGAGCTGAGGAACAGTTCCCGCCGGTAGAAGAGACGCGTCGGAGAGTGAGGGATGTCAGCGGGGCGGACAAAGGTCGTACCCGTGAAGTAAACGTCATTGCTGAAAATAGAACAAAAACAGAGACTGAGCATCTTTACTGACATCTGATAAAAACAAAAGCTGCAGATATTAACTGGGGGAAATTCAGTATTACATTATGATTTATATAAATTAAATACCTAAAAGAATAGACAAGTTAGCCGTTTTTCAAGAAATTTGCATAAAACTGCAACAAATCACTGATAATCTTCCTTGTGATGTCCATCTAAAGCTAGCAGCACTTTGCTCAGTCAGACTTACATGGGTTATATTTACTCAGTTGATTTCATTTATTTAGTATTTTCAGACTTACTTGATAACAAAGATTTTCTCCATTCGGCTGATTTCTGGAACCTCTGTGTTGGTTTTTAGATAAACGGTGTCACCTGTTAAAATAAAACACACAAGACTACATTTGTAGCATGAATTTCAGTTTTATCAGATCTTCCTATACAGAATAAACTGCAGTGTTTTTAATTTTATATTCCTGATTAGACAATTTTCCACAAACATTAAACTTTCATTAATATTTTGTATTGATATGAGAATGTCGACAATAAATATCTCTACATTAATCCCCAACTAAATATCTTTTGGCACAGTATATGCTTATTTAGATAGTTCATTGAGTCACATTAAATAATCACAGAAAAGATAAATAGCTACAGCAGTTCCTGGAGAAAGTCAATGTCAAACTTCTCAACCTCATTACCTGCACAAAAGAAACATGTCAACTTAATGTTTTACCTATTTTAAAAGTTCCATATGAAGTTTTGAGTTGTTCATAGTAAATGTAGCCATCATCTGGGTTAGGATTCTCCAGAGGGACATCCTTAAAAAGGAAAAGAATGAATCCATTGTGTTACCATTCTCATTCAAACAAACAAACAAACATGGAGCTAGAGCTTATGCCATTCATATCTCCCCAGAATTCATTACTTTTCGTTCTTTTAAAAATTTCACCTTGGAAAAATGTTATTAGTTTACACAATTCAATTATGAGTAGAGTTTCTTCTTTAAAAGTCTTTACTACCAAAGTAACTTTTTACATCTTCTTACATCTTTCTGTACTTACCATTCTCTCTTTGTCCAGTATACTGGTGTCCCCATCATCGACCTCCTCCTCCTTACGACTGGCGAACACTGAGGACACCCGCACCGGGACTAGAGGGATCTCCCTGGGCAAAAGGGGCACCTGCTCCCTGCCTGGGATCTGCCACACCTACAACACAACAGACCAGATACCCTTAAGGTAAGGAAGTTAAATACTCAAAACATTTCATGAAAAAAGCTTATGTTGTCTTCCATAATTTTACCTTCCTGAAATTGCCAAAGTATACTGTAAATTCCTGATTAAATGCGAGAAATTTATATCCACGTACAATCGCGAGAAGTTTATATCCGGGAACAATCGCGAGAAGCAACCATCGTGGATTTTAAAACCTCACCATTATTTTTTGAGAGATGGGAACTATAAGAAATATGGATAAACGTTCTGCGTTCGTGATTTTATATTCTAGCGATTGGATACAAAACAGCGGGATCGCAGAATTAAGTACTCATGTTATATAAGGATTTGACAGTATATAAAGCAGCCGCCCAGTAACAATGACAATAACAATGACCGTGGATTGGGGTGTTTCACTGACCTTGATTTTCTTGAAGGATTTGTGGCGGTTGCTGTATCTGGATTCACAGACGTAAACATCCTTGTCCTCAAACCCCTGTTAATACAAACATAATGCAATGATTGTAAATCAATGTAAATCAACGACATAAAAATCTTTGTCCTCAAACCCCTGTCAACACAAACAAAAGGCAATGATGATGAACAAATATTTCTCGTATCATTTAATCAACAGTTATTTCCCTCATACATGTATATCATTGCATCAGCAGTTGTTTCCCTTACTGATCAGCAGGTTTTATTATCAAAGTTTTTCATCTTTTCATGCCAATTTTATTTTTTAAACAAAATTTTTGGTGTAGTGTACAACAGGCATCAATATAACCACTGACCTCTGGTTTGGACTTGAAGTAATCTTTGACGTACATCACGTAACACTTGCCAAGGACTTGCGAGATAGGAATACTGGTGTAGAAGTCGCTCTTAAAGACTTCCTGTTAATTTAACAATAGAAAAGTCACAGTGAATTATAAATATGTAGATAGACAACCTGTCAATCAAACAAAATAGAAGTCTCAACAAATATTCTGTCAATCAAACAAAAGAATCGTCACAACAATGAGGTCATTTCCTGTCAAACAACAAAGTGGTGGAAAAAATTAATTTGGTGGTAAAGCCATGCTGCTAATCAACATAACACACTTCTAATCAAGAATATCTAGACATTTTGTAGAAATGTTGTTTATCTTAAGGTTGAAACATTTGACTCGTTGATTGATGTCTAACCTTCTCAAGGAACTTGCGACTAGCGAGGTGGAACGTCTCGTTGGGCCGGTAGAACCAGTTACCATGGAGATGTTCCTGTGCATTGTTATCTGTGTACAGCTTCTCCACACACATTATGTGAGCCTCCAGTCCCTTCTCTCTGATATCAAATAAAACACACATTATGTGAGCCTCCAGTCCCTTCTCTTTGATATCACAAATAAAATGGACAGACATTATAAATGAAAGTGTGGTTCCCTTTACCAATACACTGACATTTAAAAAGTATCCACTGTTTGTTCATGAGGATAAAACAAGTTACCTGGGCTCTATGTAAACAAAGTTGCCTACTCGGATTACAAGTTATCTGGGCTCTTTGTAAACAAAGTCGCCTACTCGGATTACAAGTTACCTGGGCTCTATGTAAACAAAGTCGCCCACTCGGATTACAAGTTACCTGGGCTCTATGTAAACAAAGTCGCCAACTCGGATTACAAGTTACCTGGGCTCTATGTAAACAAAGTCGCCCACTCAGAACACAAATTACCTGGGCTCTATGTAAACAAAGTCGCCCACTCGGAACGTCTCATCTTTGTATTTAAAACAATCCTCTCCGTCTTTCTCTGTCTGAAAAAATAATTTGCACTAAATCTTACTTTTCTTGAACACTTGAATAAGTAATTATTATAATAAACAGATGCTTGGAAATCTTCAGTGAACTTAACTAAAAAAATAACTCAGGATCAATCTCCATTAAGCTTATAGTATCAAGATAATTCAAAATTCATCCCATGAGATTACAGAACTTTAGACTTAGAACAATCTAAAATCCAAACCCTAAATACATGGAGTAGTATCAGAATAATTAGGGACCAGGCCCCAGGGTTATAAAACTGACATCCCAAGCTCACGATTGATCTCAATCTAACTTTTCCAAAAAATATTCCTAATGTAAGAGTGAGACTAAACTTATAGTACCAGTATACTAGTAATCTATAATCCACCCCGTGAGATCAGTTATTTAATGTACATTATAGGATATTTTAGGATCCACCCCTAATATCAGTGACTTACACTATCTGGATCCAGGATCCTCTCCTCTGACTCCCTTTTGGACTGTTTGTCTTCATCCTCTTTCTGTTCCTGCTCCAGCTTGCTCTGTTTCTCCGCGTCGAGCGCTACAGTCAGATGTTTCTCCTGGTAACTCAGGGCTGGGGTCAGGAGTCGCTCTCCATTACGGCAAATCTCATCTCGCTGCTTGATGAAAAACATCTGCATTTCCACTGCATCTTCATAAAGCTGATAAGAGAAGATGTAGCTATTTATTCATTGAACAAAAAATCTTTTTTTATCTTTTTAAAATGTTTTATTTTCTCCGACATATTAAAAACAGCAAGTGTACTCACTTGAGAGTCTGTGCGACTGAGCCTCCGAGCTCGCTCAAACACTTTAAACATGTCTTCCTGGAACCGGTCCATACGAATGTAGCGACCCTGTATCAATAAAATAAGTTAATAAGACATAGAATTCCTGATCTATTTATTTACTTGTGTTCCAATTTAAATAAAATAATAATTTTCTTTTAACAAAGTTAAAGAGAAAGAACAATTTTTGTAGAAATTTACCAGTATGTGCTTAGGAAGTGACGAAAAAATCATCCATTGACAAATGTAAATACTTTGATGTTACAATTGATAACCCATTGCATTTAGCAATATAAAACACATGACCTATCTCTAAAAGATCTAATCCTGATATCTCTATATATTAATGGTTTGTGTCTATTTGTTCTCCTGGCCTTACCTTTTCCACATTTCTTTTGATCTGATCAAAGGACAGGGGTTTCCTACAAAGAAAAGTCTCTTGTGATTAAGACAAATGACATCAACAGAAGTATCCAGTTACAATGGACTCAGTATTACTGATATACAGAAGTATCAGTAACAACGGATTCAGCGTAATTGAAATACAGATGAAGTATCCACTAACAATGGACTCAGTATTACTGGAATACAGATGAAGTATCCAGAAACAATGGACTCAGCATTACTGGAATACAGATGAAGTATCCAGTAACAATGGACTCAGCATTACTGGAATACAGATGAAGTATCCAGTAACAATGGACTCAGCATTACTGGAATACTGCTTACAGGTGATATTCCATCAGTTTCGTAACACATGGCATTATCTACATGTACAGTATCACTTTGATTTAAAACTAACCCAGTATACATAACACAAAATGTGTGCTGTGTGACTGCATAAACAACAATCAACATGTTTCATGTAACTGCAACTGGATAATCAAAGAGCATATCACAGGTCAACCTCCGACTCACAATGGTCAATACTTAATGTTGCTATGGTGACTTACTCTCTTTGTTTTGATGTCTCCAAATCTTCATCTGGGTCTCTTTCAGGGAGTTCTGCAAAGGAGTCACTATAGCAACGACCCTCTTCATCCTGAAAATAAAGAACACCACTGAAGGTACATGTATATGAACTGAAACTTTCACTGTCAACTACCAAATATCCAGTAATTTTCCCAATGATCTAATTTTTGCTTTGTTCGCACTCTTTTTTTTAAATCGTAAATTATTGAAAATACAAAAATTATATCCTATATTGTTTTCTAGAAAAAACTTTTGAAATTGCAAAAATTGACTGACGCAGATTAAAATTGCTACACATTTTGACCATTTTTGCAAATTTTGTGACGCTCGAAAAAAACCCGGATATACGGTATGTTTATGTACTTTGTACAGCATACCTGGTGATTATAGGTAGATATAAATAGATTGGTCATCATTTCCATCACCAGGGCTCTGACGTCCGGCACATCATTGGTTCCATCATCCGCCAGCTCCATCTTCTTCTCCAGGACAAGACGTTGTAAGGTCAAGGCATCCTACAAAAATACAACACACAATAGAAGTCAAGGCATCCTACAAAAATACAACACACAATAGAAGTCAAGGCATCCTACACATATTGTATAACGGGTGATTTTTACTGCTGTGATTTTTTACGAATTTGTCTTAAAATAGGGCGATTTGGATTTTTACGCGTAATTTTATTTACAAATTGGACATGTCTTCTTTAGCGCTTTTGGGGTCCCATTTTCACTTGCATATCTGCCAATAGCGGCACGATCGGAATCGATGTATTTCGTATATTTTCCCCTTTTTGGTGTTCTTGGTGGAGAATTAGTTGTGGCAACCAATTTATTTAAAGCAGTTATAACTTCCTTTGGAATCATTTCACTAAGCGATCCATTTGGATTTGGCATTGTAGATACTGGTTAAAAATAGCTTCGTATCCCCCCCATAGTTATTGACTGAGTGTTTGAAATCTAGCTACTAACGTGGCATTATAGTTTTAAAAAATAGTCAAGACTGAATAGAAAGATCTGAACCGTTATCACCACGTGACCAAAAATGCTCAAATATACCTACATGTACAGCCGTCAGGGACTGAGCTGAAGGTCATGAACATTACTCTCATACGTACGATGTAGAAAATTTATGTGCGGTGTTTTTTTACTTCTGTGAAAATTTACGCATTTAATTTTTACAGATTTATAAAACTCGTAAAAACTAGTAATTAGCAGCACGTAAAAAATACCGTTATACGGTAGACGATCACTAGTGATACTAAGTTAAGGCTTCCAACAAATAAACAACAGACAATACTAGCTCAAAGCATCCTACAGAGAAACAAAGAAGTAACACTAGATCATATAAACATTACTATTAGAAGGGCTATTACTCTGATTAAAACAATGGCCGATCCTGTACATCTTACCTGTATAAGTATCTACCAACCAACCGACATTGTTTTCCAGGTAATTATAAGTATATTTCTTATTAATCAATCTTTATTTCTAAACATCTAGATTTTGAATTCTTTATCCAAGAATGATGAATTTCATAATTTAAGTAAAACCCAAAACCTGCAATAATCAATATGCAAATCGCCTTGTAAATAAGCAAATCTGGCTCACTGTATTTACAGATCTTTAAAAACATCTGCACAATAAACCTTAAAATGAGCGAGTCTGGCTCATTGTAGTAAATTAATATGTACCTTGTAAATGAGCGAGTCTGATTCATTGTAGTTAATTAATATGTACCTTGTAAATGAGCGAGTCTGGCTCATTGTATTTCATATGTACCTTGTAAATGAGCGAGTCTGGCTCATTGTATTTAATTAATATATACCTTGTAAATGAGCGAGTCTGGCTCATTGTATTTTATTAATATGTACCTTGTAAATGAGAGAGTCTGGTTCATTGTAGTTAATTAATATGTACCTTGTAAATGAGCGAGTCTGGTTCATTGTAGTTAATTAATATGTACCTTGTAAATGAGCGAGTCTGGCTCATTGTAGTTAATTAATATGTACCTTGTAAATGAGCGAGTCTGGCTCATTGTATTTTATTCATATGTACCTTGTAAATGAGCGAGTCTGGCTCATTGTAGTTAATTAATATGTACCTTGTAAATGAGCGCGTCTGGCTCATTGTATTTCATATGTACCTTGTAAATGAGCGAGTCTGGCTCATTGTATTTTATTAATATGTACCTTGTAAATGAGCGAGTCTGGCTCATTGTATTTCATATGTACCTTGTAAATGAGAGAGTCTGGCTCATTGTATTTCATATGTACCTTGTAAATGAGAGAGTCTGGCTCATTGTATTTACAGGCGTTGTCAAACATCTGCACAAAGTCGGCAGTCATGTCTTCTATGGACTCGTACTGGTTTTGCTGCATCTTCAACAGAATCTTCTGCATGTCTATTGGTTTCTTGATCACCTCATAATAGTCGGGATAGTCCTGTAGTAAGCAAAAAACCCCAAAAATATATAACAGAATTGGCTGGTATTGAGATTGCCATTATCACTAACCCCAAATATGACAGTGAAGTTGATGACTCACCGTTTTGAGTGGCAGCTTAAGGAAAGGCAGGGCAAGGTCACGACCTTTGGGGTCCTGGTAGTTGCTGACCGCATCATACATTTCCTGGAGCCTGACCGGTAACAGAGTCTGAGATTTGGCCTTGTGTCGACTGACAGATCCACAAAAAGGAGAGCAATATACAAAATGAGTCCAGCTATCTTATTGAACAAATCCACAAAAATGAGAGCAATATACAAAATGAGTCCAAATATCTCGTTGAACTGTACTCAGAGTACTGACAGATCCACAAAATAGAGAAGAATAATAAATAGAGTCAAGATATCTTATTGTACTCAGCAATTTTAGTAAGTGCTGGCCTCTGTACATGTATTCTAAAGCTTAAAGTGTGAAAACTAATGTACTTTCTATAAATCTGAAAACAAATAAGATGCTTACCTCACTAAATTTTGCTGCTAATATTTTTTATGATCATCATTATGAAGCTAGTTTTTTTATGCCATTATATATACAGTTTAACAGATGACTCCAAACAACAATAATCAATATCAAAAACAATCAACTCAACAAATCAAACAATATCCACATGCAGTAACCATGGTAACAAGAGTTACCCTTTAGGTTTTCTCCCTTTGACTCCATCACTGAAATATGACATCACATAGACATTTAAACTGTCATCATAATTTTTCTAATATGGGCTTTGTTAGCACATCTGATCACATTCATGATAGACATGAAAACTGTTTCTTAACGAATCCTGATTGACATTTGTAATCCTTGAGGGATTTTTTCTCATTGTTTATTCATCTCAAAGAAGAAATGCTTTTCAAGACCTAGATGGATTTTTGAGAAGGTTTAGTAGCAGTACTTTATTATACATGTAACACCTTCAAAATTAATTACACACAGCACTCAAAGTCAGAAATAACAAACATCGGAGGGTAAAGCAGAGAGGTGGAAGTTGGGGGGGGGGTAGTTACAGCACACACAGGAGATAATACAGGATTGATCCCTAAATGTTTGGTACAGTGTACATTGTGAAATGAAACATTTTTCTTTACCTCATGTCATTTTGAAAATAATATTGCTATTGCAATATCATAAAATGTAATAGACTCATACATGTAATGTTTTATTAATTAATTGAAAGTCTTGTAAAAGTGAATATATTAAACTAATATATTAAAATATCTTTGAAAAAAAAATAGAAAAGAGCCTACAGGGATGGTGTACTAGCAGACATGCTAAATATAGAGGATGTTCTGTGATTCGAGCAAGAGAAGAAAACCTTAACTGTTCTGTTAACTGTCACAAATTTGTCCATTCAGCAATTCAGAAAATCTCACCACCAACCCTAAATATTTCAGGATTTGCAACCCATTGAATTCCCCTGGAGCCTTGCTGAGATCACAGAGTCAAAGTCAGAAGGAAGAGAGTACACAACACTTACTGGTACCTTTTGCTGAGCGCGGCTCGGCGCGACTCAATGACATGGCAGACCTGCTTCCACTTGGTCTTCAGGACTCGCTCGAGTTGATCCGCGTCCTGGTAAACGAGTGAGTCTTCCTCATTGTAGAGACGCGCATTGTTGAACATCAGCTCAAAGTCATTGATGATGTGCTGTTCACTTGGGTACTGAGGAGATACAATTACATTTAGCAATATAACATGACCCATCTAATTAATAGTATAAAATTAGGACATAATGCAACATAAGGATAATTTATTGGGTACTATTTACCTGTACAAAGATTAGGACATAAAGTCTTAGTTTATTTTTACATTGTCCTGAGTTTGGACTAACTACTTACATTGTCTGTCCCGAGTTTGGACTCACTATTTACCTTGTCTGCCCTAAGTTTGGACTCACTATTTACCTTGTCTGCCCTGAGTTTGGCCTCTATCATGGACAAGTCTATAGGGTTGGTGATGACATGGTAATAATCCGGGTAGTCTCGTTTTGATGGCAGCTGCATGAAGATGTATCTCAGGGGACGACCGTCTGGATCCTATAATTATATGACAGATAAAGATGAAGGTTCTATCATTTATATTTTCATAAAAAAAATCTAAAATATAAATAATAATAGTGTTTCTTTTAATAAACTCAACATTAAGAACTGGCAAAAAAAATTTTTAAATGTTTAAGGTGTAAATTGAACTTATAGATTTAGTTCATTTAAACCATACACATCACAATGTGTAAACATACAAATTTGGTATACTTAATCTATAGTATTCTTACAGTGGCATCAAACACGGATCTATACAGAGTCCACAGCCTCCTCTTCATCATCTCCTCCGGGGTTGCCCGCTTGGCCCGCTTCTTGTCGCTGTCAGACAGCCCGCCGCTCCGTCGCTGTTTACTGGAGGAACTCATCTGGCTGTCCTCATCGAAAAAGTCACGCGAGATCTTCTAGAACAGAAACAACCCCCTGATTATATCTCTATTAATCACAAAAAGTTAATGCTTCTAAATTTGTTGTGACTGATAATATCACACATTTTCATACTTTGCCAAAAAAGAAGTAAAAATCAAGTAGAGTAGCATTAATTTTAATGAAACATAAAGTATTGTTGAATTACTGAAAGATGGTCAATATAAACAGCAAAGCACTGTACAACTCTTATTTCTCTTATCTATCAGAACTTAGGCAGAGGAAGGTCAGAGGTCCCCAATACAGCTTCTTGTGCCACATGACATAAAGAACAAACACACAATCAATGGAGCTCACAATTTACAAACACAGATATTCTATTTCCTGGTTAGCATAAAATTGAACATCACACCAGCATGGCATTACTGATATTTAGTCAACACCAGACGTAATGCCTTACTATGACCTCTCAAAGGTGTTTCTTTATCAAAGATCCCCTTATAAACAACAACAAATCATTCACTAAATAATCTTCAAAGTGAAACAAACAACCCTGTAATACAACTACTTTATATGTTTTTTCAGTGCATGTTTCATTAAACAAAAATAAATATTCTCATTTTTCTTTTCATCTAAATTACCTTTTCGTTCCCCTTAAACTTCTAAAAATGAAGAGACTCCATTCTTTATAGGAAAAATACTGATCTAGAGAACACAACATGATCAGCCAATAAGAATAATGCGCCTCCTTGATATATGATTGATGAGAGACATTTAAATGTATAAAGTGCATTAAGCTCCCTTAATATATTTTAAGATAAGAGAACTTAACATATGTATTGAGCCTCCTTAATATATAGTGTGATGAGCCTCCTTAATATATAGTGTGATGAGCCTCCTTAATATATAGTGTGATGAGCCTCCTTAATATATAGTGTGATGAGCCTCCTTAATATATAGTGTGATGAGCCTCCTTAATATTGAGGTGATGAGCCTCCTTAATATATAAATGTAGTATGATGAGCCACCTTGACATTTAGTGTGATAAGTCTCCATAATAAATGGTGTTATATCCTCCTTTATGTATAATGTTTTGAGCCTCCTAAACATTATTGTGATGACGCCTTAATACAGTGTAAAGAGCCTCCTTAATAAATGGTTTTGATGAGCCTCTTTTTTAAATAAAGTAAGATAAGTTGGGTTTTTTTTATAAGCCTTCTATTATAATTTAAAGATGATGAGCCTCCTAAATAAATAGTGTTCGAAGTCTTCTTATTACACAGAAAACTTCACTTTTGCTATAAGCAGGAGGAATGTACTTCAGTTGACACACAACTTACCATCACAGGGATATCAAACTGAGAAGAGGACATGTCGTCAAGTCCCAAGTCCTGGGGAGAGAGAACATCAGACATGGCAGACATAGTTAGCAGTAAAGACTTCAGCTTCGATAGCTTCACTGGCTTATAGCCTTAACAGGCTCCACGCACATTATTCACTTTAATATATATTATCAATTCAAATATTTACTGTACATTGAATTAATTTTTTTCTTTCAAAAATCTCTTCATATTTTTTTCTATAACTTGCAAGCTATTTCAAAATATATTTAAGATGCTTTTAAATGAATACTCCAGGCAGATACATTGGTTAACTGATGGCTGGTAGGGTACAAGCAAGCGTTATTGGTAAGGCAAATGAACACACTGACTATAAAATATTCAAAATATTGATAGGAAATCGGGAAACCAAGCATTACTTCCTCTAGATCTCTAGGGACATATTTGTAAACAGAAATGGTTATTGTTGTATGACAACTAGAGACGACCTGATAAACTAGTCTCACCACTTCCAACCCACCCTTTTAAACCCCCTTTTTGATTCATCTGTTAAATTAAAAGCAATAAATTACGCTAGATATGTACCAAACATTTTGTAAACAAAACAATGTATAATTCTCCTGTGCTTAGAACCTACATTGCCTTATAATTTACTAGCATTATTGAACATAGCACCTAAAAGATCTTCCAATGTCCTGACCAGCTATTGTTAACGAACACACATATTAACTATTAGTCCCTATATATATAACTAAAGAATGTTTATAAAATATTATTTTGCTATATCAAACATCTAACAGCCAGTAGCTTGGGCTCAGCACCACCTTCCCATGAAAATCTTTCTATTTTTCAATTATTTCTTCAAATTCCTTTACTGCTAGGGAATCTCGCTACATCTTTTTAATTTTTTTTTTTTTTTTGTGAATAGCTCTTATCAAATCTACATTTATTGTACTAGTACAGTACAACAGCAACTTAGTTGTAAATAAAAGGGAAATACTCATGCAAATTCATTAACATGTCAAACTTATTAACTTAAACCCTCAAAACAGTAACTCAATATTTCTCCCCATAAAAACTGATATCCCTGAGGTTTTGATTATAAGCAACATGTTGTATCTGTGTCAGACACAGTTTCATTACATACAAAAATCAAATCCATTCCAGCATATTGTATTGGGAGTCACAACAACACAACAACATTCTGTTACACAACAAGTATGCACAACAAACAAGGAACACAACAATCACATGCTATATCATACAGTCTACAAATGTCAGGAATTAAAATCTCAAACCCTGGGACGATGGGAGATTTATTAATCATAGTTACAGATTTATAATATGTAGTTACAGATTTGTAATCCATAGTTACAGATTTATTATCTGTAGTTACAGATTTATTATCTGTAGTTACAGATTTGTAATCCATAGTTACAGATTTGTAATCCATAGTTACAGATTTGTAATCTATAGTTACAGATTTATAATCCGTTGTTACAGATTTGTAATCCATAGTTACAGATTCATTATCTGTAGTTACAGATTTGTAATCTGTAGTTACAGATTTGTTATCCGTTGTTACAGATTTGTAATCCATAGTTACAGATTTATAATCTGTAGTTACAGATTTGTAATCCATAGTTACAGATTTATAATCTGTAGTTACAGATTTGTAATCCATAGTTACAGATTCATTATCTGTAGTTTGAGGTTTAACATCAATGGTTACTAACAGATATAAAGCAACTCATAATAGAGGTTCATAAGGAAGGCTGGTTAACATAAGGGGTACAAGGGTCTTGCATTTTTATGTCATTCTATGTAATCTGTTTACCGTTTAATTTTATCAATATCAATCTTGGCATGACTTTCCTCCTGCTCCAATTTGACAGCTGCACTAAACACATGTTTAAACAATACCTGCCCCGCCAAAAATAAAGAATCACTGCCCCCTGTACAAACTCGTCTTACGAAGGACCACCTACTTATAGCAAACCACTCACTGACTCAATGTGACTGACATTTGTCAAAGAGAGGGTTCTCAATATGAAAGTCCGACAACACAGACACAAGCTACACACTGAGTCAGTGACCCCTAGCAGTATTACACAGCGAGAGAGAGAGTAGTTAATCCAAAATGGGACACAATGCACAAAACAACACAAAATTCTATCATGTACAGGGCCAAGTTTAATTAATCATCAGTTTCCAAGGCCAAATATTTCAAAATGTAATGCAGCAGGCACGTTTTTTATTGCAAGGTTGAAAAAAGGTAATAAGTCAAATTTTAAATTTTGACTTTATATATTTAGTAATTAATAAATCAATGCGGCAACTGTGCCTGAGAAACTAAACATTAATATTTGGGGTCCTAATAAAATGTGGCTATCATGCCTGCAAACGAAATCTAACAATAAAAACATTAGAAAAGACTATTGATATTAGCAATTTGACAACATCAAGTACGGGTTTGTTGAATAAATTAAATATATGTGTATATGACAACATCAAGTATGGGTTTGTTGAATAGACTGAGTATATATGACAACATCCAGTGATCCCACAGTCCATAAACAGATCAAGCCTCCTGACAAGAACCATGATACCTACAACATTCCCACTGAACTCTCACACGACGCAGAGTCACAGAAACACTTTGTTACTCCAGTCAAGACCCATGACTCTTGTCAGGAACCACAACTCCACCAATACTGACCTTGTTGGTCTCCAGACGTTCTAGCTCCCTCTTTTTGTCAATCATCACTTTCTGGAGAATCACTGCATGCTGCAAAAAGACAAAGAGAATCAGCACTGATTAAATAGAAATCCAAATCATTTGCTGTTGTAGCCATGGTACCTCTATTTGTGTGGATTCTCTTAATCTAAAAATTTACTGCAAAACAATTTCATTGAATATAGGGAATAATCCAAGAATTCTGAAGAGTGTAAATCTCAAGTTAAATTGATTTAGGTGATACAGGTGTGTCTCTACCTGTTACCTACCTGACAGAGCAGAGAGTCGCCAGCATTGTACTGTCAGGTGTTGTCAAACACCTGATACAGGTGTGTCTCTACCTGTTACCTACCTGATAGAGCAGGGAGTCGTCAGCATTGTACTGTCTGGCATTGTCAAACACAAGATTGAGGTCCGAGGCCACTTCTTCCAGATTTCTGTACTGATTAAACTGTCAACATAGCCAAGGAAAAACATTTCATTTCAAAATTTAAGAATGATTATCATTTATTAATTAAAACAAGTTGGATATCAATTAGACAACTTCTAAGCCAAAAATAGGCAGAATATTTACCTTGATCTTTTTGCGTACGTTGGATAAAGACATGGGCCTCACAATCTCCTCATAGTAATCTGGGTAAAACCTGCCAAAAAAATTTTTCAATTAATCTCAATAATCCACCGGATTGCAAAAAACAAAACAAGAATATCTCTGGAAAATTTTGACAATTTGTATAATCAGAGAAAGTCCTTTTTAGTTTTCTGATTACCTTTTACTGGGAAGTTTAACGAACGGCTCATAGACGGTCTCCCCTGACGTCAGCTTGTAGTTCTTGACCGCATTCAGCAGCATCACATACAGATTATCATCTTCTGACATTATCGTCTCCGCTCCGGAATCGTCATCGTAATCCATCAGACTCGCGTCCAGTGAAGCCTCGTAATCATCTTCGTCATCCGACGGATATTTCAGCGCTGCACAAATTGCCGACATCTTCTGGAGGTTTCTAGTTCTAGAAATAGATAGATATACTTGTTCAACGATTAGTGAGAAATGTTCACAACAACAGGCGAAGAGGAACAGCTCTGATACAATAACTAGTGTAATAGTGTGAACCTCTGATACAATAACTAGTGTAATAGTGTGATACAATAACTAGTGTAATAGTGTGATACAATAACTTAGTGTAATAGTGTGATACAATAACTAGTGTAATAGTGTGATACAATAACTAGTGTAATAGTGTGATACAATAACTAGTGTAATAGTGTGATACAATAACTTAGTGTAATAGTGTGATACAATAACTAGTGTAATAGTGTGATACAATAACTAGTGTAATAGTGTGAACTTAACATTTTTAAGTTGTGTGGGACACTTGTCGTTATTAATGTGGATAAAAAGTATATCATAATCAAAATACTCATCAGTTTAGAATTTTCAAAGTTTACAATATTTAACCATAAATTATATGTTTTAAAAATTTTTAGAAAGGTAAAAATTATAAAAAGCCCTAGTGGGATACAAACTCATGACTTACAGATTCATAGTCAACGCTCTAACTCATGGCGCTACGCTGTTATTTAATAATTTTAGGAAAGAAATCATAAAATTATTCTTGATTATATTGTTTATTTCGATAGGAAGTACAGTATGTCACAATATGTCACAATATGGAGGTGTCCCATACCATCTAACAACCCTGAGCATACTGAGTGCAGACACTAACCTCACTCTCTCTGGTGGCTTTGGCACCATACTTTTTCTCTGTATTATTTCCTGCTTTTTCTTCTGAACAATTCTTTTCATTTCTACTGCATCCTGAGAACAAAGAAGGGAAAGCTTTAAGCCAGTTGTCATCAGAAGATATGAAAAGCATAAACATATATGTTTGCAGTTTGAAGTCAACAAATCTTTCAACAGTTGGACAGAATAATACTTTGTTTGTTGACACATACCTTATAGATGACAGACTTTGGCTCATTAAATGTTCTGGCATTTTTCACCATCAAGAAGAAATCTCTCTCGATCTCATTCAGTGTATTGTACATGTTCCCTTGGATTTTCTGGGCAATCATCTTCATGTCGATTGGATTCTTGATGATCTTATAGTATTCTGGGTATTTCTAAAACACAAAGACAAACTCCTGATAAAATCACTCCATATAAGATCCTCTTATTCAAATTATGCTTCATTTTCTAATACCTAATTGCTACACAATATAATATTTTCATGACTGATAAATCTGCTTCAAATCTGTATCTTGGAATCCCTGGCCAAGCCATCTGGTCAAAGGTTTCTGATGTAGAAATTTATAAATTACAGATCTTTGGGCAGTTACCGGAACACTATAGCATTGAATCATGATTTTTTGAAGTATACACTCTCATAACTGCAGCGGTGTGTGCATACAAATTGAGTAACGCGCATTAGCGCGTTATGAAAATTTGTATGCACACATCGCTGCAGTTTGAAACTGTATACTTCAAAAAATAATGATTTAATGCTTATATTTACATTTTTTTAACTTTTTGCCTTGTCTGCAAATGTGATTGATACCTTAAAATTCCTATCTTATCCTAAGGGTAAGTTAATATTAATGGAAGAGCCACAGTAACAGCCACAAGCGTGAACTTTGATTTTCGCTTGTGACGTTGCAGTTTACAGCGTTCAACGTTTGTGACGTCATAATAAAACTCGGTATTTTAATCTTTGAGTACCCAGTGATTACTTGTTGCATTTAGAGGCATTTAAAGATCACAGAATTTAATGAAAAAACATAGTAGAATGTAAATATAAGGTTGTATCTATAAAATACTGATCTTTGGAGCAATTACTGAAACACAAGGCTGTAACTATAACTTACTGATCTTAGGGGCAGTAGCTAGAACACGAAGCTGTAACTATAACTTACTGATTTTTGAGGCAGTACCTGGAACATGAGGCTGTAACTATAACTTACTGATCTTTGGGCCAGTAGCTAGAACACGAGGCTGTAACTATAACTTACTGATCTTTGAGGCAGTACCTGGAACATGAGGCTGTAACTATAACTTACTGATCTTAGGGGCAGTAGCTAGAACACGAGGCTGTAACTATAACTTACTGATTTTTGAGGCAGTACCTGGAACATGAGGCTGTAACTATAACTTACTGATGTTTGAGGCAGTACCTGGAACATGAGGCTGTAACTATAACTTACTGATCTTCAGGGTTCGACACTAACGGTAGACCGGCGGCCCGAGTCCACCAAAAAATAGGAAGGTCCACCAACAGTTCAGGACCTGGTGGACCGTCGGTCCACTAAAATTTTCAACTTTCATTTTGAAAATCAAATTATTAATGCAAATTCTTACATTGAAAATGACAACCAAAAATGAATAAAAGAAGTTTAGTGATCGCGGTAACTTCGCCAGAATTTCCTCATAAAAAGAAGTTGAAGTTATTCTGTCCTCTGAGATCATGATTGTGTAAATTAACTTCATTGGCAATAAATTGATAGTTGATTAATAA
Organism: Magallana ariakensis; assembly: GCA_020458035.1. NCBI lineage: Eukaryota > Metazoa > Mollusca > Bivalvia > Ostreida > Ostreidae > Magallana > Magallana ariakensis. Next base: position 590,473 of record CM035813.1, read on the forward strand.
AAAGACACTTTTAAAGCAAAATAAAAACTAAAACAATTATAATTTAACCAGTTGACTATCCTATGCATAACGGTGGTAAGTGGGTCATTGGGTTGGACTAATACCTCTAATTACACTGAAGTAAAGAGACAGATTTATTTGTCACTTAGCATACAAAATGATGAGATATTTCCTTTATAAGAGATATAAATACATTAAATAAATCGAATTTCAAATTGGATAAGCTTTTTTTTTTCTTTCAAAAACTGATTGATTTTTTATTAGGTGTTGTGGACATGCTTCTAATCCAATTTACATGTATTTCAAGTATAGTCTGTCCCAAGATATTTAACAATATTTTAAGTTTTAAATTTCTGAATATCATTGTTAACTTAATAAATAAAATGAAGTCTCCCTGATTTAATTCTCAAATTTCTTTCTATATATTTTTTTCTGTTGGGGAGAAGTGAAGTCTTCCTACAAAAAATTGTGAACCAGTAAAAAAAATTTAAATAGGATATGTTTTGCTAGTGGATATGATGATGTAGGAAAATGAAATTAATTCAGTAAAGTAGAAGATTGCACATGTTTGTGTTCAAATTGATTACATTTAATAAGCGTGAATAGCATGGAATAAATTAATTCAACAAAAATTCCAACATTAATGAAGGTCCACCAGAATTTGTGAAGGTCCACCAAAAATTCTTGACCAGTGGACCTGCGGTCCACCAAAGTAAAAAAGTTAGTGTCAAACCCTGATCTTTGGGGCAGTTACTGGAACACAAGGCTGTAACTATAACTTACTGATCTTTGGGGCAATAGCTGGAACACGAGGCTGATATCTCGTTCCCCGTCTCTAGCGTTCATGGCTGCAGCGAACAGTTCCTCTATTTCCTGAGGATCATCCTTCACTTCCTCTGTCTGCTTCTCTACAGGGACATCATCCTCCTGTAAACAAGACATGTGGTTATCTCCCTGTCTCAATGAATGTAACTTTAATTTTGATGATTGGAAAGAATATTTGACAGATTTACCTCCTCATCATCATCCACTTCCTGTGCAGCTTGTCTCGTGCTGCGTCGTCGCTCCACCTTTGGCTGTTCTGGTTCACCGAATGCTTCGTTTAATAGCTCGCTCTTTGTCTCGTGGTAAATTTCCAACAGTTCTACAGCATCCTTGTATTCTTGTGAGGATTTCTACAGAAAGTACAATCAATGTTAATAACTAAAGCACACTAACATCTAAAATAAAGTAATTAATGACTAATCTCAAAATATCAAAAGGTTCCAGTCTTGAGGAAAACATGGACATTAATGATAATGAATAATTTAGATGACAGGTTTGAGCAAAGAAACATAAATAATTTGTAACATATTTTGAATTCATTCTTTCTTGAGTATAAATCTTAAGTAGTTGAATGCATAAGAAGATTGGGTAGGAATATATTGTAGTGGTTGGTTGGTTACTTTATAAGACAGCTTCCTAACCTCTAACAGATCATGTGCTTGCTTTACACAGCATCGACTTTATATATACTACATGTACGTATGTCTACCTTGTAATACAGCTTGGCATTGCTGACTAGGAGCTCTACATCTGTGGTCAGCTGGTCTATATCCTCGTATTCCTCCATTTTCAGCTTTTGTTGTATTTTACGCAGGTCGATGGGTGTCGCTACCACTTCATAGTAATCCGCAGCAGCTCTAACAACGAACAAATTGAATGGAGTCTACTGTAACCTACTTAGTGTGACTTACTAGATATAAATGGCCTTTGAGAAAGTCCAATAAATGTGTATACCTATGCTGTTTGGTCTCTCATTTAATTTTTACTTTGACCAACTTCAATTTAGCAGATCAATATAGTGACAATAAAAATTAACTGAAACAACAGCAAAGCTATCAATAAAACACAGACATATCCATACAAATGGTAGAACTTTTCGAAAGGTTCTAGAGTCTCACTATACGCTGCATTTGTTTCATGAAGTAACTCACCTTCTTTGAGGAACTCGAATAAACGTTTCACAGACTAGCCGCCCATCCTCGTCCTTGTAAGTTTTGATGGTCTCGTACAACTCCTGACAAATCTCAACCTTCAAGCAGATTTCAGAAAATAAAATCACAGTCAACAGGTCAAGTAGAAAATTTATCCAAAAACTATATGGACAAATTGTGATTCCTTATAATATCCAAATAAATATTATTTTTTTGATTTTGAGAATTCAGTAAATACAGGATCATATTGGGTTTTCCGCTTTCGTTTCTGTGATGTAGGGACTGGGGACACATCCCTCTCCTCGCTCTGTCTCTCACTTCCAATAGTTGATGTTCTTTTCCTCTTTCCTGGCATTTTCTGAAGTGTAAATAAAATTCTCATTAAAACCAATCTTAAAATGAATTAGTTACTCCATATTACTTGTCTCTGTGTTGTTACATAGTATGCTAAATCAATAACCATAATATTTTTCTTCATGGTATATGTAGGTGGGTGAAAAGTTAGGTTACATTTATATGCCTCTTGGCTTAAATAGTTAGAGGCAAGCCAATATCAAGCCTCTTAAATAGTTTGATTAGCCTACTAATTTTATCAAATCATCAAAAAGAAAAAATGTCAAAAAAATAATAATAATAGACGGTCAAGTATTCCTGTCTCAGACCAAACAGACAATCAAAATGTAAAATCACATCAAGACATGTTTTTTTACGTAAGATTTCTGTGTTAAAAACTTTCCTGCTGCAGTCACAGGCTCACAGTTGGACTAAAAATCGATAAGCAATTTTCATCGCGTCTAAAACAAAGAAAACCCGTTATAGTTTACTGCCGAAAATTGCAAGCATTGCTGAACCACATAAATACCCATATTCTACTGAAAATGCCGCCGATTTTTATTTCATACTTACAATTGCTATTTAAAGACTGGGAGAATACATAAAAGGCTGCATAATATTTGTATTTCCAAATAAATTCAACGAGTTCAGCAAACCCGGGATGAAAACGATGATCTTAGTCTTTCACACGCTTAGCCTAATTGTAAAAGCCGAAATCTATTTAAGCAAATATGATTATTCCGGATTCTAACTGATATCAATATCAACACTGAACAGTCATGTAAAGAAACGGATTCGGGAAATGTACGTGTACAATAACATCACCCAATATGCAACATCAATGTAATGAATATCATCATTTTAATTTGGAAAATGCATGTGTTCTAAATTCAATCCATTTAAATATCAAAGTGAAACTGAAAGTAGATTTTTCTTCTCAAAAAGTCACACGACAGAAGTGTTTTGTGGTGACATTTATCGGTCGTTATCATCGGTGATGTGTTATCAATGTCAACGGACACTGATAGTGAGGATATCGAGTTTGATACGCTCAGCATGACTGAAAAGCGACCGTTGGTTCCCGAGCCAAAACCTAAACGATCTTCCAACGTGCAGAATGTGGACGCCCCGGGACAAGTCCAGAGAACCCCCCAGTTTGTATACACCCTGTCTTTCTTCGCGGCGATTGGGGGCTTCTTGTTTGGGTATGATACAGGCGTTGTGTCTGGGGCGATGCTACTTTTGCAGCCCGAGTTTGAGCTGGACTCTGTCTGGGAAGAGATGGTGGTGAGTGCCACCATCCTGTTTGCCGCTATATTTGCTCTGGTCGGAGGTCCGCTGAATGATAAGATCGGGAGGAAGGCGGTGACTGTGTTGGCCAGTCTGGTGTTTACAGGGGGAGCGGTGCTGCTGGGCGTGGCTCAGAACAAGGTCATGCTGCTGGCAGGTCGGAGCATCCTAGGGGTGGGGATCGGTAAGTTAAGCATCCTAGTGGTAAATATCAGTAAACGTATGAGGAGCATCTTAGAGGTAGGGATCAGTAAATGTATGAGGGGCATCCTATGGGTTGGGATCAGTAAGTGTACGAGGAGCATCCTAGTAGTTGGGATCAGTAAATGTATGAGGAGCATCTTAGGGGTAGAAATAAGTAAATGTATGAGGAGCATCCTATGGGTTGGGATCAGTAAATGTTTGAGGAGCATCTTAGTGGTTGGGATCAGTAAATGTATGAGGAGCATCCTAGTGGTTGGTATCAGTAAGTGTAGGAGGAGTATCCTAGGGGTCAGATAGATAAGTGTAGGAGAAGTATCCTAGGGGTCGGATAGATAAGTGTGGGAGGAGTATCCTATGGGTCGGATAGATAAGTGTAGGAGGAGTATCCTAGGGGTCGGATAGATAAGTGTAGGAGGAGTATCCTAGGGGTCGGATAGATAAGTGTGGGAGGAGTATCCTAGGGGTCGGATAGATAAGTGTAGGAGGAGTATCCTAGGGGTCCGATAGATAAGTTTAGGAGAGTATCCTAGGAATAGGTTAGTGTAAGAAGAGCATCCAAGGGGTCAGAACAGGTAAGTGTATGTAAGTACATGCACAGAACTAGGCCTTGCTGCTTGCATGATGAAGCATCTTAAGGGGGGGGGGGGGGGGCTCAGAGTTTTCAAGTGAATAGTTCTATTGGAGGAGCATCTCAGGGTCAAAATTGTTAAGTACAGAACACAGTCACAACTTCATGCCAAGTGTTTCTGAAGGTATTAGCACATTTCCTGATGTTGAAGTTCTGACTTTAATTATTGAATACATTAATTAAAGTTATAAGCCATTCAAAAGCAATATACACATGCATATTTCATTCTACAACATTATCACAATGATAGAAATCTCTTGAATGATTAAACCCCATACTAACTGGTAAATTTTCTACATATAATTAATCCAATTGTGCTCCTTAGGTCTGGCTTCTATGACAGTTCCGATGTACATTGCTGAGTGTGCCCCGGTACATCTCCGGGGTCGTCTGGTCACGGTCAATAACCTGTTTATCACGGGGGGACAGTTTGTGGCCAGTGTTCTGGACGGGGTGTTCAGCTACGACAAGGAGAATGGATGGAGGTAAATAATACTGATAATTCAACGAAGATGACTAACAACACAATGGACAAATGTTACATTATTGTAAAATTTTAATCTGCACTTTCCAAAGTTAAATCCTTTTGCCCCCAGTTTTGGGGAAAAACTGTAGAATTTTGACAGCAGCTTTACAATCTCCCTGTTTGTAACCTTGTCATTAGATTTCAAAAATCCATTTTCATCCTCCATCATGTATTTTGATTGTTAAAGTGGGGCTACCTACAGAAAAATTCTAAAAAACCAAAGAGAATCTATCACATGATGTCCAATTGTTTGGTAGCATAGAAAAGCAAATTATTGGATTTTCCCCTTTTGACTTTTGGGTTGACCCCAACAAAGGTATACAACTCAACAACAAAGGGATACAACTCAGTTCAGCTTTTTGGCAAAGTATAGATTGATTGGTTTGTTTACTTTAAATTATATTTATGTGCAAAAATCTTCATGAAGTTCACAAGAGCCACATCGTTGCAAATATTTCTCACCGAGAACCACTCTTCAAATGTCTTTGATATATGGTTATCCAGATAATCTACATCTTGATTGTGAAAATTCGTCATTGTGAACCAGTCTCTAGTAAATAGCGAAATAAAGTGGTCACAAATAAGGGTTGGTTAACGGAAATTACTTTTACACTGTTGAATGCCATGTTGACAGGTGGATGCTGGGCTTAGCGGCTGTGCCGTCAGCTGTCCAGTTTGTTGGGTTTTTGTTTCTACCTGAAAGTCCGAGATGGTTGATAAAACGTGGTAGAATAACAGAGGCCCGAGAAGTACTCCAGAAATGTCGAGGAACCACAGATGTAGAAGAGGAGCTAAACACAGTGAGAGAACTATGTGAGGAGGACCAGAGACTAATGGAAGAGACAGGTAAAAATATTGTCTGATGGAGGAGTCAGGTAAAAATATTGACTAATGGAGGAGACAGGTAAAAATATTGACTAATGAGACTAATGGAGGAGACACGTAAATAAAGAGACCAATGGAGGAAAAGGGTAAAAATAAAAACCAGAGACTAGTGGAGAGACAGGTAAAACTAGAAACCAGAGAAGACAGGAGAATACAGTCAAATTAAAAATAAAGACTAATGGTGGAGACAGGTAAGATTAAAACTAAAGTAGAATTTTAAGATTAGAAGATAAGACTAATCAAAGTAAAATTTGAACTAGAGTCTTGTAAAATAAGAACTAGAGACTAATCAGTTAATTTAGTAAGAGCCAGGTTTCTTCCCTTTTATTCTTTTATGTGAATACTCGATATGTACTAAAGATGATGCTTTTGTTTGTTATATGGTTGAAGAAGCATAAAAAATAATAAACTCACAGATAAGAAGATACATTATTAATCAATTTTGCGAAGGCTGTTTACTTTCTATTTGACAATTCTGAAATTTTATAGGAAAGGAAAACATCTTGTTGAAGATTCTCAGAACACCATCAGTAAGACGAGCAGTGTTAGTGGGAAGTGGCTTACAGCTCATACAGCAAGTCAGTGGAATCAACACTGTCATGTAAGTCACACAACAAGTCAGTGGAATCAACACTGTCATGTAAGTCACAAAACAAGTCAGTGGAATCAACAATGTAAGTCACAAAACAAGTCGGTGGAATCAACACTGTCATGTAAGTCACAAAACAAGTCAGTGGAATCAACACTGTCTTGTAAGTCACATAAGTCAGTGGAATCAACACTGTCTTGTAAGTTATCCAGCAAGTCATTTCTATCAACACTGTCATGTAAGTCACACAACAACTCAGTGGAATCAACACTGTCATGTAAGTCACACAACAAGTCAGTGGAATCAACACTGTCTTGTAAGTCACAAAACAAGTCAGTGGAATCAACACTGTCTTGTAAGTCACACAAGTCAGTGGAATCAACACTGTCTTGTAAGTTATCCAGCAAGTCATTTCTATCATCACTGTCATGTAAGTCACACAACAACTCAGTGGAATCAACACTGTCATGTAAGTCACACAACAAGTCAGTGGAATCAACACTGTCATGTAAGTCACACAACAAGTCAGTGGTATCAACAATGTCATGTAAGTCATACAACAAGTCAGTGGAATCAACACTGTCATGTAAGTCACACAACAACTCAGTGGAATCAACACTGTCATGTAAGTCACACAACAAGTCAGTGGAATCAACACTGTCATGTAAGTCACACAACAAGTCATTTCTATCAACACTGTCATGTAAGTCACACTAATCAGTGGAATCAACACTGTCATGTAAGTCATACAGCAAGTCAGTGGAATCAACACTGTCATGTAAGTCATACAGCAAGTCAGTGGAATCAACACTGTCATGTAAGTCATACAGCGAGTCAGTGGAATCAACACTGTCATGTAAATCACACAGCAAGTCAGTGGAATCAACACTGTCATTTAAATCACACAGCAAGTCAGTGGAATCAACACTGTCATGTAAGTCACACAACAAGTCAGTGGAATCAACACTGTCATGTAGGTCATACAACAAGTCAGTGGAATCAACACTGTCATGTAAGTCACATAACAAGTCAGCGGAATCAACACTGTCATGTAAGTCATACAGCAAGTCAGTGGAATCAACACTGTCATGTAAGTCACAAAACAAGTCAGTGGAATCAACACTGCCTTGTAAGTCACATAAGTCAGTGGAATCAACACTGTCTTGTAAGTTATCCAGCAAGTCATTTCTATCAACACTGTCATGTAAGTCACACAACAACTCAGTGGAATCAACACTGTCATGTAAGTCACACAACAAGTCAGTGGAATCAACACTGTCTTGTAAGTCACACAACAAGTCAGTGGTATCAACACTGTCATGTAAGTCATACAACAAGTCAGTGGAATGAACACTGTCATGTAAGTCACACAACAACTCAGTGGAATGAACACTGTCATGTAAGTCACACAACAAGTCAGTGGAATCAACACTGTCATGTAAGTCACAAAACAAGTCAGTGGAATCAACACTGTCATGTAAGTCACACAACAAGTCAGTGGTATCAACAATGTCATGTAAGTCATACAACAAGTCAGTGGAATCAACACTGTCATGTAAGTCACACAACAACTCAGTGGAATCAACACTGTTGTGTAAGTCACACAACAAGTCAGTGGAATCAACACTGTCATGTAAGTCACACAACAAGTCATTTCTATCAACACTGTCATGTAAGTCACACTAATCAGTGGAATCAACACTGTCATGTAAGTCATACAGCAAGTCAGTGGAATCAACACTGTCATGTAAATCACACAGCAAGTCAGTGGAATCAACACTGTCATTTAAATCACACAGCATGTCAGTTGAATCAACTGACTACATACCTACATACAAGGAATAGTGAAATTAACACTATTATTTGTATGTAGGTATGTAGTCAGTTGCATCAACACTGTTGCTTTGGTCACTCAGCAAGTTAATCAAATGAATGTTGTTATGTAGTGTAGTTGTGTAAATAAATTGTTCTGTATATGACAGCCATCCAGATCCTTCGTGCAGATACTATAGTGTGACTTTATCACTATAGCTTGATTTATTGTGGTTCATTACTAGGTACAAAACTAGTTATTATCATTACCAGGTACTACAGTGCAACCATCATCAGAATGACCGGCATTAGAGACACCAGCCTGGCCATCTGGCTAGCCGCCATGACAGCGGGCGTTAACTTTGTGTTCACGATCCTCGGGGTCTGGTTGGTGGAGAGGATTGGTAGGAGACCTTTAATTCTGGGCAGTCTATTCGGTAAGTCAGAACCCAAGATTAATCCTGGGCAGTCTGTTCGGTAAATCACAAATTAGGACAAGTCAAGTGTCTGTATAAACTGAACTGTATATACACCACCACATTCATCAAATGCTTTGTTATGGAGATTCTGTGATTTCCGAGTAAGATATTTTGATATAGAAGGTACTCTGTAAAACTTTTGAGTTTTGAAAAAGTCACCATTGAAGTTACAAAGCACAACTTTATTTTTGCTATTTGAATAAAGCACTATGGTTATTGTTTACAGGTGTGTTGATAAGTCTGATCGTCCTAGCGGTGGGGTTCCAGCTAGCTGCCTTCCATTCTCCACCCGTCACATTCAGGGAATCCAATGGCACCTGTTCATCATACAGGTGAGTACACACAGTATCTACAGGTATAAACATGTATAATCAAGAATCGGCCCAGAAAGTTAGAAACACACTCTGAAATATTAACACATATGTTGTCAAATATTTCATGAACCATGTTACTTTAAGGGAAACACTTGCTGCAAGTTAATGCTTCTAAGTCCCCAATGGAAAAATGTTAGACTTACATAAAATCTGATGAATAGACTTTAAGGGATGTGACCATTGAATGCCCTTAGCATTAACTAAAAGTGTTAGTTCCACAATATTAACCAACCAGAAAATATAAACATAATCTGGACATTTTCCTGTGATGATTTCTGAATATTTTGCTTTTTTCAGTTGGTGTGAAGACTGTATAGAAAACTCTGAGTGTGGATTTTGTTATACGGAGATTGGGAAGTCTGTCGTCAATGGATCATGTGTCGCTGTGGTTACAAACCTGACAGATGGTGCAGGTCAAGGTCGGTGTGACTCTGACCCCCTGACCCCTGGGACAGTGTGGGCCCATGGTTATTGCCCCACTGACTACTCCTGGATGGGACTGCTGGGTCTGGTCATGTATCTGATGTTCTTTGCACCTGGTAGGACTTACTGATTGTCTATTTTTTTCATGTAGCTGTACATCTCAATGTTGTCTTCAGAGAGCTGAAATCACTGAAGGAGGCTGGGTAGTCAACAAATCAACCTTCAGATCTGCCTTAAACTTTTAACATAAGATATTTTGGGCCTTAAACTATACTTAGTAAAGAAAAAACTCAAATATTTTGGCTTTGAAGTTTGAAAATTTTCCTTGTACATCTTTATACAGAGCTCTTCGTCTTAAGAAGCTAAATAAAGCGGTAGCCTTAAAATGGCCACAACCATCCATCCCTCTTCAAAAATCATTTTAATTTTTTATTAAGTGTGTTTGTAACCAACACTTGGCATACTCTTTAATTTGGTATTTTCAAATAATAATTATGATGCTTGAAAGAATTAGCTTGTGTTCTTAGTTTTTTTTTTAACAAGTGTTTTATTGCAGTTTCAAATAAAGAAATTTAAGTAGGTTTTACAGTATGCACTAATTTCTGTAGGAATGGGCCCCATGCCATGGACCATCAACTCGGAAATTTACCCGCTGTGGGCCAGGAGTACTGGTAATGCTATCTCTACAGCAACCAACTGGATCTTCAACCTGGCAGTGGCCATGTCGTTTCTAACCTTGACAGAGAGCATCACTAAGTATGGTGAGTTTGAGATTGACTATGAAATAACTTAGCTGTAATTACAGCTAAATCTTTGTTAGTACACTAAAGAAAGGTTACAAAATAGCAGTTAATAATTTGCTGCTGCCACCAGGAGTGTTGTTTAAAAAGTTAATTTAAGTTTCAGTATATGTGTACGTTTATAAGATCTCTTTTTGAGACAACACGCGTATAAAATCTTGATAACCAATTTGAATTAATAAGTAACACAATAACTGGTTCCCTATTTGTGAAATATGAATGTTCAATTACAATCAAGCCTTGTTATCATGGTGTGTGAGAGATCAATGTTAAAGATACACAGTTGAACTTTGTTATTTTCATTTGTTAAACCATCACCAAGGTTTTCTACTGTTTCTGTTTGTGACAATTAATCATTAACAGGGACCTATTGACTGTTTGTGGGAATCATGTTGTGTTGACTTGTGTTTTCTACTGTTAACATAGTGTCATTTCCTCACTGTAGGGACCTACTGGTTGTTTGTGGGTATTGTGTTCTGTGGACTTGTGTTCATCATGGCTGCCTTGCCGGAAACAAAGGGCCGCAGTCTGGAGGAGGTAGAGACACTTTTCCAAGGATCCATGTGTCCAGGGTTATCCCGGAAATCTCCAGACATACTCACTTCTACACAACCAAGTCCATCTATCGGTGGTAACTAAGCATTTAACTTGGAACTCATTTTCTGTGATATTACCCCAACACTTTATAATCCCAAGGGGACATTATCTTGTAGATCTGACAAAAACTACCACGTCTAAAGGTTTCACTCAATCCACAGATTCTCCAGCTATTATCATTACTCACTTTTGATGATCTCAAGTGACTGTACATGTTAAAGGTACAGAAATCACTTTTAACCATGTTCTATGCAATATATCGTGTATACTGATGTGCCTTGATCATTAAGATGTGTAGTATTACATTTATTTAATCTTTATATAACATGAAATTATTTGCAGTTTACAGTTTACCCAGCAACATTTTGGATTGATTGATTGGCTGTTTGATTGATTAATTGATTAATTGATTGATTGATTGAGTGCTTGACTGATTGATTCATTGATTGATTGACTGAGTAATTGATTAATGGACTGTTCCATTTATTAATAGATGTTTGGTTGATCATTTTTTCATTCATTTATTGTGATCAACTTCCATAGTGATGGCAATATCAAGTTTATGTTAACTGTTATATGATATAAGTCAATGTATAAATACTTAGTATTTTGGGCGGTTAATATAAACATGTATGTATCTATTATATGATTTAAGTAGATGTACTAATTCCAGTTATTTGGGGGCAACAAATGTACATTTTTATTGTGATATGTTTTAAATTTATTATATGTTTGTTATTGATAGCAGAAAGACAGTCAAGAACAAATACTGAAATAAATATTTTTACTTATTGGAGTTTTCATTGAATAAGTTGTCCTTTTACCAATCTAATTAAAATTAGATCTTTGATCCGCTCCTAATAGATCGCTACACAAAGACATAGACATACACAAAGTAGCGATCTATAAGGAGCGGATCAAAGATCTAATTTTAATTAGATTGTCCTTTTACTAGTTAGAAATGAGAGATGTAACATATTCAAAAGAGGATAACATTTTTTTTACTCATGTAGCACACGCGTGATATGCATTGGGATACTACCTAATTACAAAACAAAATAAAGAACCAGTCCACTAACCTATATATAGAGAATGGGACCTTAAATTTTCAGTGCCATTTTTATGTTGAAAATATCAACAAATTGCTTTTTTCCGTAATATTTCAGCACTGATGGATACTTCTGATTGAAATGCACGCTTAATTTTACTAAAATTAGCATACATTTTTAAAAATTGGGAATTTTTAAATGCCTTTAGATAATCTAAATCCGGAAAAATCGTATTTGAATTTTGTCTATTTATCGCAAATCTTACATGAAAGTATTCGCTACGACCGATGTAGCATTGCGTTGAGTGATGACACTTTCTAATCGGTGTGTATTTCAATTGTGATTCGAAATAAAGATTCTGATTGGCGCATTTATATAGACCCGCCCATTTATCAAATGCATGTTGAGAACATGATGCTAACACGTGGAAAGATATGTCGGAGAAAGAAAACATCTCATGAAGTTGTACTAGCATGTTAAAATACAGAGTTATTTGATATTAAACAAACGAGGCGATGTTCACGTACATGTGTAAATAATATTAATGAAAAGAAAAAGAAAAGTTCCCCAAAAGCAGGGATCGGTGCATATAGATTATCAGTCACATATTGTACTTCGCTTATCGAATTATGTTATTCAGTTCATTGTGAAAAAAAAATCGCCAGAAACTGTTTAGTGAACAAATAAATTTTACGCTACCGTTCATAATGTACCATTTACTGTATATATAGAAAATTGCATGAGTTGAACAGTTTTTCCTCACAAAAAACTTGTTGCAAAATGTAGATTCACAGGAAAATTCGGGTTGACACGCCGTGAAATCCATTAGACGTTTTACAGCATATGTCTTCACTGTTTTGTTTACAATAAATCTGTACTGAAAATCTTTGAAACATCGTCAACAGCTCCGCAAAATGAAGAAGTGTGGTTTGTTTATATACTTGGAAAACTGTAAAATTGCGACTCGATCTGCACGTGAATTTTACGGGTGTTGCTAAAACGCGGAACGGAAAACGGAACGGAAAGCGGAACGGAACGGAAAACGGAAAATATCATATCACGTTTATCGCTTAAAAATGGTGTAGACTGGCCAGAAACGATTTACTCTGTATCATTTATTCATTTCCAATGAAGGATGATTAACACGTGGCTGTCTTATTGATATTCTTATGACTGACTATCAAATATAGCATTGCATTCAATATTGGCTTTAGTTGAGTAGGAAACGGAAAAAATCAAATGTATACGAATTGTGAAATATTAAAAGAGTAAATTAGCTATAACTTTTTACTTAATAATATTTTTCTTATATGGCATTGCTGGCATAACAGCGTAACGCAGTTAGTGAAAGCTTTTCATGCGTTGTATGAGTATTTTTATATTTCAAATATGATGTATATACATGTACTAACATCAACATAGAATTTTCGGTATTCTATACGATCTCAAATCATACAGACGATACAGTATCATTGAGATAAAAAAAAACGAATGACTGACGACATTCATGATCATCTTTACGAAGTCTTGCTGCGTCATCTATTTGCAAACATGTCCCGCTATTGTAAATATCATTTTACCCCAAAAATAGGTTCATTTTATTGGACCAATAACGCTGCGGATTACATGTTATGTTTTATTTTACCTCTAATATCGGCGTTTGTTGTCTACATCTTCTACTGTTTTAAAATACCCGGTACTTAGTGAAACTACGGTAGTATTTTTAGCAATGCAATTTTGTTTACTTTTGCATTACTTGGCAGTTGTTCATTCATGCAGCTAAATACACACCCCTGCGAATGTGTTCGGAATGTTTTCTTTATCGTTGCTAAGTATGTAATAACTCCAGAGGTGCTCGAATGAAAGTTCACGAGACTTCGCCGAGATTTATTCAGTCCCTGTGAAAATTCGAGCGAAAGTATAAGTGTTCGGATAATTTTCTCAAAATACGTAAGTACTGGTCGTTTTTCATATCATGTCCTACTTTGATTTATGTTAAAACATTTAAATCTTTTAAGATACATGTCTTATTTCATCATCTAGCGGTTATTTAAACTAAGCGATGATATTCAGAACAGAGTTATTGTTCGTGTTTAACCACTCTACACGTGGTTGAAAATGTAAACATTGGGTTGCTTGATAAAATCAAAGCCTTATTTTACGCTTTTGGTGTGCAATACCATGCTTTTTAACAAAAGAATTGGTGTCTGTTTTTTATAAAAACTTAGTATATCGAGCCATTTTCAAGTAACATTCGGCATAAAATAGTATAGTCTGTTTCACTTTTGATGCTATTTCTAGGTCAGGCGCGGATCGAAAATTATTCCTTAGGTTGGATCGCTACTAAGCATGTTAATTGTTGCAACAGCAGAAAAAAACCCCTTTATTTCCTATTGTCACATTTATTTCTAGAACTTGTTTTATCCACCAATCAATGAAGATAAAGTTTAAAATCAATAAACGTCTAGATTTTATATTTGACAACAAATACCTAGATTCTAGGAAATAAACTATAAACACGAGGCACGGTTTTTACTGCGAAACTGAAAGGGTCAAATAAAACCACATGGTCTAAATTTAAATGACAATAACATTCGCAGGGGTGATACATATGATCCGAATAGAGAGCTCTAGACGTTGCCTGGTTTGATTTTCAGATTATAAAATAGGATTTTAGTCTGTCGATCCCAAAATATTTATGTAGCACATTTGACATTTGGACGGTTTTTAAAAAAAAATACACATACCTGTAAAAGATGCAATTGAAATAGATGAAATGGGAAATATCCAAGAAAAACTTTATATATTGACACATTATCATTTTTTAATCGGAAAAATTCACAGGATCGAAAACAGATTTCTTACGGAGATTCATAATGGGAAATGTTGACATCTTTTCTCCATTCGGAAGTCACTCAAAAGACCTCGCACAATTTTTCAACGTTATCGTCATGGTCTCGTGATATGCAAAACCCCGTAGACTTCTTTATTTTTAGCCGTGTATTGAAACCTGATGAGCTAGAGAGGACGTTTTAAAGAAGAAATCATGAGAATTTTTCATGTGTCTGAAAGAACATTGCTTGAACCCTGAGACCTTATATATAAATATCGAGTTTTTCAGCAAAATGTGATTCGAGGATATTTTGGGACATAGTATCGGGTCAATGCATGTACTGTTGATTTTGAGGAAATAATTATTCTTGAATAAATAATCTCATATATTGCTAATCTTTAAAAAAATATTTAAAATTACATAAAGTTTATCGTTTTAAACCTGATTAACAAATCTATCAAGTAAATAACATTAGATAAGATTTTCCGTTTTCCGTTCCGTTCCGCTTTCCGTTCCGTTTTCCGTTCCGCGTTTTAGCAACACCCGAATTTTACAATCCGAGGTCGATTAAGCGTGTTTGAGAGAAAGTCAGTGTCAACGTCAGTAGTAAATATTGTGTGATGAATATCGAAGAACATATAATAAAATGAATGTTTCTACAGACTAAGTGAGTTACAAAATAACGTTTATCACAGATCAGTCCAAAATTGAACACGTTTACATGCCGTAAATTTCAAAATTTTGGTATGATTGAAAACACATGCACACTTGTAGTTTTAAGTGTGTCATATTAATCGGTCAAAGTTCAATAAAATGCAATATAGGCTATGTAATATTTATTGTCAATATCTGTTGTGAATTCTTTGGAATAAGCTACAACAAAATAAATACTGCTTCATCTTACATTGATGCGTTAAACAGTTAAAATGATTTGAATTTATCGATGAAGTATGTATTATATTGAAAAATGAATTGGGGATTGAACCTGTTTAAACAGTGTGTTTTAAAAAGAAGATGCGATTATTGTGAGAACTCTTAGTCAATTCTTGCAGTGATTTAGTTTTTGCAGTTCAGATACAGAGTTAACGACACATCTAGTAGTTGGTGCATAAATTATCAATAGGTAAGAGTGGGCGGGTACTAAAACGGCCAATGAAAATGCTTGTTTTATAACTGCAACTCGCGATCCCAATAGTGTCGTCACTCAACGCATCAGTTTATCGCTCGCAGCGATTACACCCAAGTAAGATTAAGATAAATCATTTAAATCGAAACTAATCTGTTGGTGGATCGATTGGCGCGTTTGCTGAATTATACTTTATGCGTTAATATTAAAATTCTCAACTGTCTTTGTCTGTGATAACATTACGAATCAATTTTGAAGCCTATAACGCAATACTTTCATGAAAAGCAGAGCGACACAAAATGGGCGTGTCTTATAGCATAACCGAAACACGGTATTGGCTGCGCTGCGTAGTAATACATAGCATGTGCTACATGTAAAAAATAGTGATTTTAAAATGTTGTTTTAAACTGTAGAAATTGGATATAATATAAATATAAGTAATAAGAAATCATTCTTTGAATATTATGAGGTGATAATTTCGGTTGGAGCGTGGTCAAATCTATCATCAATCGAACATCACTCGGCCTCTTCCGTCAAGTCGAGAAAAAATTGGGTTTTCTTCTCAACTTGACGGAAAAGGCCAGTGATGTTCCGATAGTTGAGTTGCTAGAGGTTTATTGGGCATGCGCCCTGGCCATGACACTCGGTAATGTGGTACACTTCACTGATGGCAAAATCATCCGGATGGTTAGGTGTGAAAATATTACTTATTAGGTTTGTTACTGACAGTCAACAGAAATTAGTCTGGTTAATACAGCCCATAGCAGGCTAGGCAGAAGAAAACTAATCATTTTGAATAAATATTAACAAATAAGAAAGCAATGCCATAAATTTGGCCTACTGTCTTAATGTTGCCTTCACCGTCTGTAGAAATTTAGACGGCAATCACGTGGTGCATTGCTCGCTTGAAAGTTGTATCTTGCATCGATACATCTACTGTTCTTTCTTTTAAGCCGATTTATTTTAACAAAAAAGACCGAGGACTATTTTGTTAAGTTTGTTTATTTTATTAAATATGATTGATTTGATGTTTTGAAACATTGTTTACACACACTCCTTCAGCAACGAGAACAATGGACAGCATGACTGATTGTGACGCCCTAACCAACAACCCCTGACTGACAGTTAACCACGCCTTTCTGACAGGTGCACGTCACGCCCCCACGCTGTATATGGTCTCCATCTCTATACAACCTAAAAAAAGAAAATTTATCACGAGTAAAAAAAAAAAACACGTGCACGCCCCCTCGTTGTATTGAAGAAAAAAAAATGAAAACTATCAAAGACTTAGGTGTTCATAAAATGTTAGCAAACCTTTATTTATTGTAACCACGGTAACAAAATTAAATTGAGGACTTATTTTGAGACTCACATTCCGCCCTCTGTGCAGGTTCCCGCCCTAAAAGGGTCACCCCCGGAGAACGGGTCAGAGCCGGTGATGGAGAAGGGGGTAGAGCTGACGGTAGCTGACCCCGCGCACGCAGTTCTGTCCCTGACCCGAAGATGGTAGGCGTTAACCCAGCCCACCTACAAACAAACAAACAAAACAAAAAAATGTATTATATGCATGAAGACAGGAAAATATAGGCTTTAACCCAGCCCACATACAAACAAAAAAAACCCCAAAAAATAGTACATGTATATGCATGTAGACAGGAGACGGATGGCGTAAATTAACCCATCCCAGCTACAAACAAACTGCAATCGACAACTGTTTACTAAATAGCTGGGGAGGAGCTTATATACATGTAGACTGGGATTGTAAACACGGCCTACGACCAAACAAACACAGCCTACGACCAAACAAACACAGCCTACGACCAAACAAACACAACAAATCATCATCATCATACAGAAAGAGGACGTTAACCTGGCCTATCTACAAACATACAAATTTCATGTTTTGACGTAATTATGATTCTCTGTCACCTTTTTAAAAAATGAAGACTTGTTACCTGGTTTTGGACGTTCAGCAGTTCGTACCACGTGGCGCCAAAGATATGGAGGTAGCCTCCCTTTGAGAGAAAGCAGTCGTCCTGGCGTAGGACCGCTACCACCTTGTGTTCCTCGCCAGCTGATGAAGACAACAACAACATACAAGTACAACGGACTGTATAGTACTAGATGATGAAGACAACAACATAATGCAGGTACAACTGACCGTATAACACTAGCTGATGAAGACAACAACATAATGCAGGTACAACTGACTGTATAACACTAGCTGATGAAGAAACAGCATAATCCTAGCACAACTAACTGTATAACACTAGCTGATGAAGACAACAACAAAATACAGGTACAACTGACTGTATAGCACTAGCTGATGAAGACAACAACAAAATACAGGTACAACGGACTGTATAGCACTAGATGATGAAAACAACAACATAATGCAGGTACAACTGACAGTATAACACTAGCTGATGAAGAAACAACAAAATACTAATACAGCTGACTGTTTTAAAAACATTAGCTGATGAAGACAACAGCATGAGACTAGTACAAATGACAGTATAACACTACATGATGAAGAAACAACAAAATACTAGTACAACTGACAGTGTAACAATACATGATAAAGACAACAGCATTCTACTAGTACAGCTGATTGTTAAACACTAGATGAAGAAGAAACAGCTAGCATTATACTAACACAGCTGACTGTATAGCACTAACTGATGAAGACAACAACATAATACTAGTCCAACTGGTTGTAAGACTTTAGCTCAAAAACGTTACTATTATGACTGAAACGCTGATGACACAACCAACGATGCTTTACAAGTGATATTAGCTCATATTGTTTGAAAAACCCTAAAACTGCGGATAGATGAGATAACTACAGTGCACATTCCTCCCCGGCATCTTTTAAAAATGTATACAACGTTGACGTTGGAGTTTGACGTCTACAACAAAGATTTTTTGATTGACAAGTTTTAACACTGTAACAAGGCAATTCTTAGACTACAGTTTGTCCATGAATTTAATCTTTAGCGGATCTTTATCTATAAATGCCACGCAGTGGAATGTAAAATAATGTTAATTGTTATATAAAAATGTCTCCAAAAGAACAAGCAAGTGGTGGTAATATCGGCTTTGTAACGTCAATATTAAATAATCATTTCATTTACAAGGCTACAGTTACATCGCCAAAGTTACAGCATTGCTATTACTGTAACCATGTTAACCGGTCAATCATTTCTCCACAGTTATAATTAAATACGTATTTGACAAAAAATTACACTATTCATCTGACGCAGTTATGTATTATAACTCCTGTTTAAGAAACTCATTTGATCCATCATATTTGGTGTAAACAACATTACAATATCGCGTGTTGTAACAGTGACGTCACGTGACACTTTGTGACTTACGTCCGTCCCTGGCGTAGATGTCGTTGTCCGCCACACACAGACACAGTCCCTTAGACAGCGCATCGTGTATACCGGCGCCACCCACCGTCCCAGCCAACAGAAGAAGCAGCCCCAGTGTTGTCATGACACTTGTGATTGACCAGCATGGCTTATCCCAGATAACGTGTTACCGCTAGACAGGGTCGCCTTATCATTCTGTAGAACTCTGTGACATCAGAGATATTGCGTACAACGGCAGTATGGTGAAGTGCATTATCTACACTTTCTTTGATTTTAGGTACGGCCGGGAAGGGACTCCAAACGGAACATTTACCTCTTACAAAACTCATAAACAAAGATGTAAACAAATCTACAAACAAATAGCGATGCCGTTGTCTCTAAACAGTTCGGGAGAAGAGGTGTACCATGCATTGTGTAATGCCACCATATTTAAGGGCGTCAAATTGACCCATGCACAGAGAGATAAATCTTAAGATTAATGACTTTTTATATTTACTTTCTTTTTTTAAATAAAATTTTAAAGTTAAATAACTTTTATTATTATTTTATAAACTTGTCAAGTAAAAGGTCACTTTCTGAGCTGGAACTAGGCGCATTTCAATTTTAGATTTAAAAATAATTATGTGTACAGCAGTGTTGAATATAAGAGTATAACGGGTAATGAACCTTGTGGTCCTTTATCGGAGTTCAAGACTCATGGTATAAAGTGCACGTGTCGATCATTATAAATCAAATATCAATCAGTTTGGCGTATCAAATAAATTATTATGTCATTGTATTAAAACCTTAAGAATGATCAGTCACACCACTGAATCATTACACTGAGAGTGACGATGGGCTCGTTTTCTTATCGTTCATTTACATATTCTAGGTGTGTTCGGCATCAATGCATATATTGCTCTGAGACGGGTATCTTCATACCAGTAAACAGTCTTGAAGTGATGTCAAATATTGAAGGAAATTTATGTACTTTAAAAAATGACACATACATTAGTAAAAGTGAATCAATGTAAAAGTTAATCAATCAAAACTCTTAGATAAAATACAAGAGGCCCATGGGCCACATCGCTCACCTGAGCAACAATAAACATAATAAAATCAGCTCTATGGAGTCATATACAAAATATCTGAACAATGTCGTATAAAAGATTCTGTATTAAAAAAAATTCCCCTGCATATTCTTATGTTTATCATTGAGCCCCTTTGTAACAGGGTGGTTTTACAGTCATATCACATATTGAGCATTGCAGTTCTCAAGAAGATGATCAGACTTAAACAACTATTTATATATGGATTACAAACCTACATCAAATTTTGAACCCCTTGTGAGGTCCAAGAATTGTCCATGGGCCAGAGTCTAAACAATTTTAAAGAATCAACAATATGTCAAAATGTTTGCATATAAGTAAAACCATATATAATAACATTTGAGTTTTTGTGAATAATTTAAATGTTTTCCTTTGTAAAATTGGAATCCCCCCCCCCCCCCCATGTGGCCCAACACTACTCCTGAAGAATATGATTTTGACAAATTTTAATCTACACTTTCTGAACTGACTGAAGCTTTTCTAGACAATTTGTGTTTAGAAGATGATTTTTAAAGATTTTTCCCTATATATTCCTATGTAAAAATTTGTCACCTCCTCCCCCCAATTGTGGCCCCACCCTACCCCCTGGGATCATGATTTGAACAAACTTTAATCTTCTCTACCTGAGGATGCTTCCACACAAGTTGCAGCTTTTCTGCATGATCGGTTTTTGAGAAGATTTTAAAAGATTTTTCTCTATATATTCAAATGTGAAAATTCACCCCCCCCCCTAACTGACGCCCCACCCTACCCGTAAGGATCATAATTTTATCAAACTTGAATCTACCCTAACCGAGGATGCTTTCACACAAGTTACAGCTTTTCTGGCCGATCGGTTTCTGAGAAGAAGATTTTTAAAGATTTTTCTTTTTATATTCCTATGTAAAAATTCGACCCCCCATTGTGGCCCCATCCTACCCCTGGGGATCATGATTTGAACAAACGTGAATCTACACTACCTGAGGATGCTTCCATGCAAGTAATAACATTTCTGGCCAATCAGTTTCAGAGAAGAAGAGTTTTAAAGATTTTTCCTTATATATTCCTATATAAAAACTCGCCCCCCCCAACCCATTGTGGCCCCACCCTACCCCCAGGGATCATGATTTAACAAACTTGAATCTACACTACCTGAGGATGCTTTCACACAAGTTACAGCTTTTCTGGCTGATCAGTTTCAGAGAAGATTTTTAAAAATTTACTCTATATGCTCATATGTAAAATTCAACCCTCCATTTTGGCCCCACCCTACCCCTGGGGATCATGATTTGAACAAACTTGAATCTACACTACCTGAGGATGCTTCCACACAAGTTACAGCTTTTCTGCACGATCGGTTTCTGAGAAGAAGATTTTTAAAGATTTACTCTATATATTCCTATGTAAAAATGTGACCCCCATTGTGGCCCCACCCTACCCATGGGGATCATGATTTGAACAAACTTGAATCTACACTACCTAAGGATGTTTCCACACAAGTTTCAACTTTCCTGGCTGATCAGTTTCAGAGAAGAAGATTTTTAAAGATTTACTCTATATATTCCTATGTAAAAATTTGACCCCCCATTATGGCCCCACCCTACTCCTGGGGATCATGATTTGAACAAACTTGAATCTACACTACCTGAGGATGCTTCCACACAAGTTTCAGCTTTCCTGGCTGATCAGTTTCAGAGAAGAAGATTTTTAAAGATTTACTCTATATTTTCCTATGTAAAAATTCGACCCCCCCCCCCCCCCATTGTGGCCCCACCCTACCCCCGGGGATCATGATTTGAACAAACTTGAATCTACACTACCTGAGGATGCTTCCACACAAGTTTCAGCTTTTCTGGCCAAATGGTTTTTGAGAAGAAGATTTTTGAAAAATACCAACAAATTTTCAATGATTTTTTATTATCTCCCCTTGAAAGAGGGCGTGGCCCTTCATTTTAACAAACTTATATCCCCTTTACCTAAGGATGCTTTGTGCCAAGTTTGGTTGAAATTGGCCCAGTGGTTCTTGAGAAGAAGTCGAAAATGTAAAAAGTTTACGGACGGACGGACAGACAGACGGACAGACTGACGCCGGACAAAAAGTGATCAGAAAAGCTCACTTGAGCTTTCAGCTCAGGTGAGCTAAAAACTGATCATGAATTTCATTCTAAGTATGGACGTAGCGCCATGCCAGATATCTGTGTCCCCAATTCATCCTAACAAGAGAGTAGAAGTTTATGTCCGTATGGTACCATGATACAATAAACGCCATATTAAATCCGTATAGAAAAGGCATTTAACAGAGTATAAAAGAATTGTCAAAGTGTTCACGTGTCTGCATTTATAACATTACACAGTAAACATTTGTGTTTATGTGTCTCCATTAACAAACAGAGAATTGAGATATGTGTCCCTATATCACCATAAATAACATTAAAGTTGAATGATGTGTTCATGTGTAACCATAAAACCATAAATAACATTAAACAGCTGTTTGTTTCCATGTGCCTTCATTAAAACGAGTCAGTTTGTGATCGTGTGTAACCATAGATACCATAAGGCAGTAGAATACTAGTAATGTGTCAGTGTGTCTACATAGATAACACCAGACAGTAGAATAATGTGTCCGTGTGTCTACATAGATAACATCACACAGTAGAATGTGTCCGTGTGTCTACATAGAAAACGTCAGACAGCAGAATAATGTGTCCATGTGTCGACATTGATAACATCACACAGTAGAATAATGTGTCCATGTGTCTACATAGATAGCATCAAACAGTTAAATAATGTGTCCGTGTCTCAACATAGATAACATCACACAGTAGAATGTGTCCGCGTGTCTACATAGAAAACATCAGACAGTAAAAAATTGTGTCCATGTGTCTACATAGAAAACGTCAGACAGTAGAATAATGTGTTCGCGTGTCTACATAGATAACATCAGACAGTAGAATAATGTGTCCATGTGTCTACATAGATAGCATCAAACAGTTAAATAATGTGTCCGTGTCTCAACATAGATAACATCAGACAGTAGAATAATGTGTCCATGTGTCTACATAGATAACATCAGACAGTAGAATAATGTGTCTGCGTGTCTACATAGATAGCATCAAACAGTAGAATAATGTGTCCGTGTGTCAACATAGATAACATCAGACAGTAGAATAATGTGCCCATGTGTCTACATAGATAGCATCAGACAGAATAATGAGTCCGTGTGTCTACATAGATAACATCAGACAGTAGAATAATGTGTTCGCGTGTCTACATAGATAACATCAGACAGTAGAATAATGTGTCCATGTGTCTACATAGATAACATCAGACAGTAGAATAATGTGTTCGCGTGTCTACATAGATAACATCAAACAGTAGAATAATGTGTCCGTGTGTCTACATAGATAACATCAGACAGTAGAATAATGTGTCCGCGTGTCTACATAGATAACATCAGACAGTAGAATAATGTGTCCATGTGTCTACATAGATAACATCAGACAGTAGAATAATGTGTCTGCGTGTCTACATAGATAGCATCAAACAGTAGAATAATGTGTCCATGTGTCGACATAGATAACATCAGACAGTAGAATAATGTGTTCGCGTGTCTACATAGATAACATCAGACATTAGAATAATGTGTCCGCG
Source organism: Magallana ariakensis (assembly GCA_020458035.1). Taxonomy (NCBI): domain Eukaryota; kingdom Metazoa; phylum Mollusca; class Bivalvia; order Ostreida; family Ostreidae; genus Magallana; species Magallana ariakensis. The sequence goes on from CM035813.1 coordinate 614,492, forward strand.
TGTCTACATAGATAACATCATATGTAGAATAATGTGTCCATCTGTCTACATGTATAACGTCAGACAGTAGAATAATGTGTCCGCGTGTCTTCATAGATAACATCAGACAGTAGAATAATGTGTCCGCATGTCTACATAGATCACATCAGACATTAGAATAATGTGTCCGCTTGTCTACATAGATAACATCAAACAGTAGAATAATGTGTCCGCGTGTCTACATAGATAACATCAGACAGTAGAATAATGTGTCCGCGTGTCTACATAGATAACATCAGACATTAGAATAATGTGTTCGCGTGTCTACATAGATAACATCAGACAGTAGAATAATGTGTCCATGTGTCTCTTAGATAACATCAAACAGTAGAAAAATGTGTCCGTGTGTCTACATGTATAACATCAGACAGTAGAATAATGTGTTCGCGTGTCGACATAGATAACATCAGACAGTAGAATAATGTGTTCGCGTGTCTACATAGATAACATCAGACATTAGAATAATGTGTCCGCGTGTCTACATAGATAACATCATATGTAGAATAATGTGTCCATCTGTCTACATGTATAACGTCAGACAGTAGAATAATGTGTCCGCGTGTCTTCATAGATAACATCAGACAGTAGAATAATGTGTCCGCATGTCTACATAGATCACATCAGACATTAGAATAATGTGTCCGCTTGTCTACATAGATAACATCAAACAGTAGAATAATGTGTCCGCGTGTCTACATAGATAACATCAGACAGTAGAATAATGTGTCCGCGTGTCTACATAGATAACATCACACAGTAGAATAATGTGTTCGCGTGTCTACATAGATAACATCAGACAGTAGAATAATGTGTCCGTGTGTCTACATAGATAACATCAGACAGTAGAATAATGTGTTCGCGTGTCTACATAGATAACATCAGACAGTAGAATAATGTGTCCGTGTGTCAACATACATAACATCAGACAGTAGAATAATGTGTCCATGTGTCTACATAGATAACGTCAGACAGTAGAATAATGTGTCCGTGTGTCTACATAGATAACATCAAACAGTAGAATAGTGTGTTCGCGTGTCTACATAGATAACATCAGACAGTAGAATAATGTGTCCGTGTGTCTACATAGATAACATCAGACAGTAGAATAATGTGCCCATGTGTCTACATAGATAGCATCAAACAGTAGAATAATGTGTCCGTGTGTCAACATAGATAACATCAGACAGAATAATGAGTCCGTGTGTCTACATAGATAACATCAGACAGTAGAATAATGTGTTCGCGTGTTTACATAGATAACATCAGACAGTAGAATAATGTGTCCGTGTGTCGACATAGATAACATCAAACAGTAGAATAATGTGTCCGTGTGTCTACATAGATAACATCAGACAGTAGAATAATGTGTCCGCGTGTCTACATAGATAACATCAGACAGTAGAATAATGTGTCCATGTGTCTACATAGATAACATCAGACAGTAGAATAATGTGTCCATGTGTCTACATAGATAACATCAGACAGTAGAATAATGTGCCCATGTGTCTACATAGATAGCATCAAACAGTAGAATAATGTGTCCGTGTGTCAACATAGATAACATCAGACAGAATAATGAGTCCGTGTGTCTACATAGATAACATCAGACAGTAGAATAATGTGTTCGCGTGTTTACATAGATAACATCAGACAGTAGAATAATGTGTCCATGTGTCTACATAGATAACATCAAACAGTAGAATAATGTGTCTGTGTGTCTACATAGATAACATCAGACAGTAGAATAATGTGTCCCCGTGTCTACATAGATAACATCACACAGTAGAATAATGAGTCCATCTGTCTCATCAGGAAGTTTAAAAATGTTCTTATATCAACATTTATAACATCAGACAGTAGAATAGTGTGTCCGCATGTCTACATAGATAACATCGGACAGTAGAATAATGTGTCCATCTGTCTAATCAGGCAGTTTAAAAATGTTCTTATATCAACATTTATAACATCAGACGGTTGAAAACTGTTTGCATATCAACATTAAAACAGTAGACAGCCGACTTCTGTGTTCATGATATTGTGTCTCCATGAAGATCAACAAAGGATTGAAATATGTATCATGTTTTACTATTATGAGCATTACTCTGTTATAATAGGTATCTTTTTGTGAATAGTTGAACTTCAATATGTGAGAGTGTGCAGTTATATACAACAAGGAAAACGTAATGCGGCCATGTTTCATAATTAGGAACAATATTTAATTTAAACTTGTGTCAACGTGCACAGTCTATACAGAGCAAAACGAGGATCAGAATGCGAGTCAACCCGACACTGAAAAAAATAATGGAGAGTTTGAAATATGTTCATGTGTCATTATGAACAACAATGCAAAGTTGATATCAATTTCCCTTTGTCACAGTAATGATATGTTTTAATATGCGATCATTTAGAACCACATGGATTTTAAATCTATGTTCATGCATTACCATATAGAACAACTGACAGCTGAATGTTGTTCAATTATCAATTTTCTTTTCTTTCTATTTGTCACCATAATTATGAATAGATGGTTGAAATCTGTTTCTATAAGGTGACTGTTGGACATAGAGAGGAACATCAAGATATCTTAGTGGAACATTTTATTGTAGATAGTAAAATGTATATCAGAATAAATAATGCTGTGCATTTGAAAATGTAATAAATAACAATAGGGAGAATAATTCATCTATTAGTTACTTATTGACAAGACAAAATGACAAAAAATGAAGTTTGCATGCAGCTGCTTAATAAAGACAAATTGCCATGTTCTAAAATTGCTTAATTCAACTTGACAAATATTGAACCTCACGACATTTGATGAAATGTTGCTATAATACTTTAAAAAATGTCAAAACATTTCATTTACAAACTTTGATTATTAATTCTGCTGGTTTTCATGACAAAATATAAAAGTTTATAAAAATATACAACAGGTATATAAAAAAAAATAACACAAAAAATTCTTTACATAAACAATCACAGGGGGTACATTCAACTAAATTGTCACCAGAATGAAAGAAAAAACATGGACTACTATTAATAATATTTACAATGATTTGATCAATGTAATATCATATGCCACAACTCTTCTAGCCCAGTAGAATAAGTGTGCAATGAAGAGCCACCTTAAATAATGAAGGCAGACATTATGTAAATTGATAAAACAAAAATTAAATTGTGCTTGGGTGTTAAAGTACAAAACCCCAAAGACAGTCCCATAAATAACCCATATATTATGAATATTTACATAAAACCACAAACAACGGCTTTACCCTGGTGTTCAAGTTCCTGATTGTACAGTAACACTATATACAAATTCTGTACAACTTAGCACTTTCATTGATGCTTACACAAAACAACAACAAATGTTAATTAAGGTTATCAACAACAACTTGATATTAATTATCATTAATAGAAACCATTCTCCTTCTTATTATGTAAATTAAATTCTCAACACAGTACGAAACAGCTATAAGTTGATATGATTGTAGCATTTCTTGTTTGAAGGTCTAAAGCAGTCTGTTTATAAAAGGAATATTAGATATACACAAACGACACTTAAGGATGGATGATTACACATTTAACACAATGTAGAAACCCACTAACAGACTTAGATATGCTTCCTGATGGTGAACCAACTCGGTTATTAAGTTTCTCAATTTAATGAAAATCGATCATTCTGAATCTACAAATAAGACTTTACAACTCTTTACCGAAATTTGGACATATGAAAACGGAGACCAAGTTATAAAATTCGCAGGTGTTTATGGAAGCATGCGTAGGCATAAAAAGGACTGATGATTTTCTTCAGGAAAGCATGACGGAGCCAATCAGAATAGGGAATGAGTATGCGAGACTAGTCGTAGGTTTACTGTCACAGTGATGACAAAGAGCTAAACATGACGCAATAATGTCTGACTACCAGGTCATCTAAATATAGCACTCGGAAGTCTGTACACCTTTATTTTTGTTAGGTCCTAGATCTGATGTCAGGATTTATTCACTCCTCTTTAATGTTTTGTGTGTACAGAGTTGATATCACATTTTTGGCGCTGGTTTTTCCCACTTGTAAGTTCCAGTGTAAATAAAGTTAAAACGTGAGCACAATTCATCGCTTTCAGAAGGGCCTCGACTGCAAGTAAAAAAGGTACACATATTTTATATAATGTTATCAGCTACATAAATGTAATAAAATTTATTTATTGGTTAAAATATAAAACTGTTTTAAAAGTATCTAAAACAATTCCTTATTATCAGCAAAAATTTTAATACTTTTCAAAAATATTTCAATTTTTATTACTGATAATCTTATTCTTTTTAATTCTTATAGTCTACTACTTAGCCTGCTACGATCTCTTCAAATAATCTGAATTAATACCCAGACACTGAGACTATGCAGGTATGGAAAAGGTAAGGAACTCTTGACCTTGAACTTTAAGCAAACTAACTTAAGCAGCTGCTATAATTTAGCCCTTTCAAACAACTGACTCTCAATAAAGGCTAGCTTTTAATGGAATTTTGTGACAATCGCTGACTTTCACAGTCAACAACTTACTTTTACACCATGATAATACACATACTTTAATGTACAATCAGGAGAAGAGAGGGAGTTTTCTTAAATCAACATTAAGAAAATTTGAATTTAAAAAGAACTCCCCCCTCCAACTTTTTTAGGATGCTTATAAAAGAATCATAGGGAAAATAAAGAAATATAAAATTATAATAGAAGTTTTACGAAGTACCCCCACCAGGGAATAGGATTTTGAAGCTTGAAAAAAAAAATTATAGGTTATGTTTATATTTATTTGAAACTAAACTACCCCCCTCCCCCTGGCAAAGTGGTTTTATTTTGGTTTTGCGTGCAAGATTTCAGATAAGTCTGCCCCCCCCCCCCCAATCTTTCAGAAACAATGCTACCTGTCTGTCGAGCTATATATTATTATATCAAATAATTGTGATTTGTATAATATGAACGTAAATTATTTTTTATTTGAATATTGCAATTTTGAACTGGTAAGTTGCGATTCGTACAAATCCATAGAAATCCATTTAGCGGTCTGTATTTCAGCTAGTTAATTGCTTTCAACTTCTTTGTATTATTTTATCTGATCATCATATACCGGTAGTTTCTTATTAACTACAGTTCTCAAGTCTACAGCTGATGAATTTCTGTTGTCTTAATTGCCATGTACAGCAAATGAAACCCTTAAATACTGAGGGAAGATGAAAAATTTGCACTTTGCTCCAGCATTACTGACACAAGAAAAAAACACCAGGATACTTAAAGTAGTGGAAATGTCATAAGTTTATTGATAAATAGAAGATATACAATGTCCGATTAGTGGTAAGATATCATCAGTTTATTGATAAATAATAGGTCTACAAGTGCAATTAATGAATCGTTATCATCAGTTTATTAATCAATTATAGAAGATACACAATGTCAAATTACAAGTGAAGTAATGAAGGAGAACTTGGAAATACAATAATTAGTCACTTCCTAATTTGCATCCATTTTTAAATATCAACCTTTCATCGTTGCATCTACGAAAAACAAAAGCTCTGAAAACTTGCGCTGAAGTAACATATACCAAAGATAGTACATGTACTAAATGATATGCAATAACTCAACTGAAGCCATAGTTCTTAATAATAAATATTAAGCCTTGGTTACTTGCTCTCAGTTGAAGCTATTACATGATTTATGTAAACTAACTCCAAATAAAGTATATGTTTATCCTTAATTTTTTTTTATATAACAAGTTCAAAATTGTAAAATAAAAAACCAAACTCACCCTTAAACACAAAAAAACAAAACACAACAGTAAAAACATGTTAATTCTAGTGAGTCTATCAATGATTCTACATAAAACCATGTCATTAGTATGAAATGAGTGTTAAATCAATCCAAAGGTGATGGAGGTAAAAATAACAGCCAAAGGTCATCAGTGTGTGGAGGGAAAAGGAACAGCTTTACATCATCTAGCAGGGGGAGTAACACAGACTTGCTGGTCTCTATCACAGAAATGTTTATACAGAGGGTTTCTTATCATTCCATTTGTAAGTTCCATAGTAAATGAAATCAAATCTACGGCACAGTTCATCAGATTCTTTTGGGCCTCGGCTGAAAACAGGAATGGGATTTCAAGTAGCAGGTAGAAAAAAAAAAAGAAAACTAATGGCTACAGAATATAACTACAACAGCTAATTATTGCAATGTACTAAAAATAAACATAAACAAAAGAGTATTTAAACTAATCTTGTTTTTCTTAATCATGATATTGAATATGATCTTAATTTGCTTTTTAGCTGATTTTATAAAGACTATAATCAATACATTATATATGGAAGTCTAAATCTACAATATCAATTACCACTACATGCATAACAATGTTATATCAGACCAGTCAATAAGCCAATCAAAGCATTAAGATTACAGGTAGGTTATCATTAGAATTTCATTGATTATCTTGATTAAATTAGTAAAGCAGGTTTTTTTTCTCAGATTTTGCTGGTTGCATCAAATAAACAAGCACTTATTTAACCATGAAATCCAACTGATTTTCAATTTGATTCTTTCCACATCTACTGTACCTCCTTTCTGTACATGTCACAACTATCTAAATACTAAATACCAACAATCACTACACACTATAATAAGTACTACATAGACATGCTCCACACTACACACTACACACAAACACTACACACAAACACTAACACCTACCTGCCATATTTGTAGGGAATCGGTTTGGGTTTCTCTTTCTCTATTTTGTGAAGTAATGGTGTAAATATCCTCCATGCCTCGTAGAGTTCGTCAGAGCGAACAAAGTGAATTTGGGAACCAGTAAAAACATCCAGAATGAGACGTTCGTAGGCGTCGGGAAGCTTGGAGTCCTACAATGGTGAAGATGAAGTAACGTACTGACAAAGTGACTGATATACATTAAATATTAACATAAACCAAAATATTTTATCAAAATTTTCCGTATTATGAACTTTTCCTTTTTACAAAAAGTTCTTTGGTTTTCTGAGTTAATAGGTAACTCTTAATACAATGTTTAATTTTTAGGAATCTTTCTTGTTCAAAACAAATATACAATGTATATATAAATGCAGACATACTTCCAGTATTCTCAGTACTTCCATTATACCTTTTTTACACCAACAACCCCAGTACTTGCAGTGCTTTCATTAAACCTTCTTTTATTGTCAACCCTCCTAACACTCTCAGTACTTTCATTCTACCTTGTATCGGCTGTTATAAGATAGGTCAAGCTCTGTCTCCTCACAGCCAAACGTCATGCCCGGCGATTTAGTCATCATCTTAAGGTACACTGCCTCGTCTGGCTGGACACGGATCACTAATTCATTTCGCTTCACTTCCCCTGCTGGGAAGATGTCCCCTGCCACGTCTTTGAACTGAATCCTGACCTCAGCCTTCCTCTCATTCAGAGCTGTGAGATAAAGAACAACAGATGGAATATCAAAACAATACCAGAATATAGATCTACTGCCTGTATAACTACCTTCACTCATAAATCAAAACTGAAACAATTATCGGTATGTTTCCTATAAATATAAACACATTTATTTATATTATTTGGCAAAATAATATTCTTTTTTCCCTAAAAAAATTTTATGGCAAACCACTATTATTTACAAAACAAATTAAAGGAAGGAACTGTTTAACTGATTAAACTTGTAAAGGTCATCCAATAAAAATCAAACTAGGATAATAAATCTTCTATTTTTGCTCCCATTCAGAGCCACCCAATAGAAGAGTTCCATTCTCACCTTTTCCACACCTAAGTATAAATGGCACACCTTCCCATCTCTCATTTTTCACCATCAGGACAGCTGTCACAAAGGTTGGGGTCGTGGAGCCTAGAGGTCAAAGGTCATGACACATTAAAATCACTGATAACTGTTATGATGCAATAATAATATGTGACATAAAGATGAAGTATGATCTCTCACTTTATTTTGCATGAACACAGATAATGAATTCAATAATGAATTCATGGATAAAAGCAAAACATTTTAGGGCATGCACCTAGCAACATTCTTAACAATACCTGGCTAATTTCTATTCTTATAATGAATTTTGATGAAGCAAATGTATGAATTAAGCTGATGACTGTTGATGATGTGACAGAGATTTATAGTACATGTAATTCCTGGTCACCTTTAGGAACTGTTGGGTCGTCTAGGTAGCCCTGTTTCTCGTCCCCCTGTCCCTCAGGATTTCCCACGTACTGTCCAAGAACAACATTGTCAAGCTCCACTTGGGAAATACTCTTCAGAACCTTGACCTATAAACAAGAGGTCAAGGTCATTCTAAAGTTAACTTATATTGCTTTTAACTTAATATGTGTGTACATTGAACATTGAATAAAATGCAGCAACCAACAAACAAAAAACTAGTACACTAGCTCAATTAAAGAACAGTTGTTTCATGTGTAAAATTGAGAACCAACTTTAAATTCCTAATTCTTTCAGATAGTTTACCATAAGCTTTATGCATCCAAAACATCTATACACCAATAATAAACAATATAAAGACAACAGGAGCTCTAGCTCTGCTGACCTTCTCATTCCTGATGTCCTCTGCAGCAGTAGATGGAGGCTTCTCCATAGCCACCAAGGTCAGGATCTGTAGAAGATGATTCTGCATCACATCCCTGCAACAAATACAATTCTTTAACTTACATTTGCAAATATCTTTCCTTACATCCTACAAGTTTCACAAGATTTGATAATGTTACCAAGCAAGTTTCACTGAAATTTTCAAAATTGTTAATTATGTCAACAAACAGAATAACATTTCAGTCATCCTTACACCAAAGGCTTAAAGTGATACAGTTTTGTCCACAGTGGTCATTCTAACCTGATGATTCCAAACTCATCAAAGTAGCCTCCCCTTCCTTGGGTCCCGAACGGCTCCTTAAAGCTGATGACAACTGAGGCAATGCCATCTCTGTTCCACATGGGACTGAAAATCTTGTTGGCAAACCTACAGACAGACAGATAAAGACAGTATCAGACCTAAAAGACCTGCTGTAGGAATTAAGATAGAATGAAGGGAGATAATTCACAACTTATAAGGCTAGACATTTAGTTTCTCTTTACTATCACAAAATAAAACCAGGAAAGAATTTGATGATTCTGTGCCAAAACTCACAGTCAAAGAGATGACAGGAAAATAACATGAAAAAGAGATTTGATTTTTAATGTTTATATACGGTACCTAATACATTTGCTAACTTTCTCAACTGCATAAAAGTACAGAAGGTTCCACTTAATCTGATAGTCAATTTGTCAGAGAAAAATGATCAGATTAACCGAAAATCAGATTAACCGATTTAGCATTTTTGTGGTCATTACAATGGTTTTAAAGGGGCTGCCATTTTGACAGGAAGTAATAAAAGGAAATGGCTAATTGTCTGAACAGTCCCTCTCTTCACCTGGACAATTTATTTTAATTCTTTTTCTGTTATAAAATGCTCTTAAATAATTAATTATGCATGATAAAAAAATATTTGAATTTTATTTATAAGTGTTCTACCCCGATGTAAAATTGAAAGTAATCAGAATTTCCTAGATGTCACATGTTCCAAAGCCACTTTTGATTCAGAATTTGATTCAGAATTTACGTTTAAATAATTCTTAATGGTGCAAGCCCAGCATGAAATTAACACATGCAATTGGTGAGTAAACAAACAATAAAATTTGTACACAGGTAAGGTCAGTCCTGTGTGTGGTCATCCGAAACAACTATCGATGTCGGTAGCTTTCATCTTAAGAAGAAAGGAGCCACCTGTGTGCGTTTAAGTGTAACTAATGCCATGTAAAGAGTTACTGTGTACACAAGAGGGGTGTCAACCAATAAAACAAAGGAATATACAGGTGTAAGAGGGTGGGGAATCAATACTACATGGTCACAATCCTATCAGCTTAACCGAAAATGACATTTTTTTCGATCAGATTATCAGGAAAAAATTTTAAGGGATATATAAGAAATGGTTCGGTGTTTTGATATTACATCAGATTAACCAAATTATTTGATTAACCCCTATCAGATTAATGATTCTGTATTGAAATACATGGTCAGCATGTCTTACCTAAGCACCATGAGATTCTGCACCATTTCCTTGCCGAGATAATGGTCGATTCTGTAAATTTCTTCCTCCTTAAACAAGGCTCCAAGGTGATTGGACAACTGATTAGAGCTCTCAAGGTCCTTACCAAACGGCTTCTCCACCACAATACGTGTCCATTTGTCCCTATAGATAATTAGTCAGAAATTTACCGAGCAACCTAGCAACCAGTTGAAAACTTTAGAATTATGGTTAATACAATAAAGCAAAAGTAGTTTGTATTTAACAAACCACTTTTAAATTAATTAATATTCCTGGATATGAAGCAACTCTAGCCTCAAGACTGATCATATGATATGCTTCATTGACAATGATGGAGGTTAAACGAGATAAATGACTCACCCTTTGGACATACAGACGGCCTTGAGATTCAGTGTGACTGTCTCGTAGACAGATGGAGGCAGGGCGAGATAGAAGATGCGGTTACAGCTGCCTTTCTCTTCAATGGCTTTGTTCAATTTGGCAAACCCGTCGGGTTTATCATAATTGCCAGCAATGTACTCATTGACCTTGAAAAACTCTTCCAGTTTCTGTTTTTCAGAATCCTTGACCTTAAAAAATAAACAAAGGTTATTTTTCATGTCAGATATTAAAATCCAGATGATAAAAGTTTTTGCAATATTTTGGTATACCGGGTAAACAAGTCTTCATTCTGCAATTCAACTCTCAAAAATATTTTCATTTTCATCTTACAAATATGACAATTTCTTTTTCTATTCAAGATCATCTCTACTTTAGCCTTAATTTCTCTACTATTGCTGTTTTTAAATACCGTATTTATAAACAAGGTATAGCTGAATCAACTATTTAAGGCAGGTGACAATTGCCTCAGAACCCTACCCCCCTCCCTCCTCCCTCCCCTCACCTTCATGAATGGCAGTGTCTTTTGTCGAATGTCCTCCATGGACATCTTGCTGCGAGCATATCCGATGAAGTAAGTCTTCTCTGGGACCAGGCCATCTCTGTACAGCCACCTGTCAACAAACATCAACAAGAGTAAGTCAGGGGACAAAACAGATACAAACCAACACATTAACCGGAAGGTGTGTGTATATATATATATATATATAGAGAGAGAGAGAGAGAGAGAGAGAGAGAGAGAGAGAGAGAGAGAGATTTGTGCAATAGGAATAAAATAGAGTTGATTTAAAACAAATACTTTTTGGGAGTTGATTTTAATCAACTCTCCTATGCAGTTACTCTGGCAAATCGGAAGTTAAACAGTGTTTGGACCTAAGCACAAGTCATCACCGCTGACAAGTCTTAGTACTTGAAAATAATCGATAAATTCAGTGTAATGTATCATGCTGAACCATTGTTTTTCATGGAAACGTATTTATAAATACCTTGAAAATAGTAAGATTTTTAAAAGTATGGACAATTTAGATATGCCAGAGTTCAATATACATGTACCGGTAGTCTCGTTTAACCAGATGCTCGGGTGTCTCAGTAAATCTCTAACAAGCAGAGAGTCTCTCTTGCTCTCTTGGTAGTCATAGAATAATGAAGACAGCCGAGCGTCTGGTTGAACGAGACTAGAGTTCAATATTGCTTAGTTCCAGACATGTGTACAATTTTTAGAAATATTTCGATTACTGATACATAGTTTGATGGAATTAATTCTATCTTTAAATATTACACAACATAATTCATATTGGATTTTCTCAAAATTCTTGTCGGAAAAGTAAGAGAATTCACATTATAACAAGAGGCCCAGGGGCCACATCGCTCACCTGAGGAACAATAGCCTTATATCTGATCAAATTAGCATTACAGTATCAAAATCAAAATATCTTGACAACTAAGAACAGTAGATCTTGCTCAAAATATTTAAAACATCTGCCGATTTTTATCCACATATTTTTAAGGTAAATACATAGCCCCTTTTGTTGTTGTACCTGTAAGAAGATTTTTCTCTATTCCTATATAACCCCCCCCCCCACTTTGTGGCCCCACTTTTCTCTAGGGAATCATGGTTTGATCAAACTTTAATCTGCACAACCCGTGCTTTCACACCAGTTATTACTTTTTGGACTGAAAACATTCCCAGAATATTTTTAAAGATTTTCTCTATATATTCCTATGTAAAAATTCATCCCCCCATTGTGGCCCCGCCCTACCCCCGGGGACCTTGATGTAAACAAACTTGAATCTACACTATCTGAGGATGCCTCCACAAAAGTTTGAGCTTTTCTGGCCTAATAGTTTTAAAGGAGAAGATTTTTAAAGATTTTCTCTATATATTCCTATGTAAAAATTCATCCCCCCATGGTGGCCCCATCCTAACCCCCGGGGACCATTATTTAAACAAACTTGAATCTACACTATCTGAGGATGCTTCCGCTCAAATTGGAGCTTTTCCGGCCTAATAGTTTTTGAGAAGAAGATTTTTAAAGATTTTCTTTATATATTCCTATGTAAAAATTCATCCTCCATCATGGCCCCACCCTTCCCCCTGGGGACCATGATTTAATCAAACTTGAATCTACACTATCTGAGGATGCTTCCACTCCAATTTGAGCTTTTCTGGTCTAATAGTTTTTGAGAAGAAGATTCTTAAAGATTTTCTCTATATATTCCTATGTAAAAATTCATCCCCCAATTGTGGCCCCACCCTACCCCTGGGGACCATGATTTAAACAAACTTGAATTTACACTATCTGAAGATGCCTGTGCTCAAATTGGAGCGTTTCTGGCCCAATAGTTTTTGAGAAGAAGATTTTTAAAGATTTTCTCTATAAATTCCTATGTAAAAATTCATCCCCCCATTGTGGCCCCACCCTACCCCCGGGGACCATGATTTAATCAAACTTGAATCTACACTATCTGAGGATGCTTCCACTCCAATTTGAGCTTTTCTGGCCTAATAGTTTTTGAGAAGAAGATTTTAAAAGATTTTCTCTATATATTCCTTTGTAAAAATTCACCCCCCCATTGTGGCCCCACCCTACCCCCGGGGACCATGATTTAATCAAACTTGAATCTACACTATCTGAGGATGCTTCCACTCCAATTTGAGCTTTTCTGGCCTAATAGTTTTTGAGAAGAAGATTTTTAAAGATTTTCTCCATATATTCCTTTGTAAAAATTCACCCCCCCCCCCATTGTGGCCCCACCCTACCCCCGGGGACTATGATTTGAACAAACTTGAATCTACACTACCTGAGGATGCTTCCATACAAGTTACAAAATTTCTGGCCTAATAGTTTTTGAGAAGAAGATTTTGAAAAATACCTTCAAATTTTAAATAATTCTAAATTATCTCCCCTTTAAAGAGGGTGTGGCCCTTCATTTGAACAAACTTGAATCCCCTTTACTTAGTGATGCTTTGTGCCAAGTTTGGTTGAAATCTGCCCAGTGGTTCTGGAGAAGAAGATGAAAATGTGAAAAGTTTGCAACGACAACGCCGACGCCAACGCCGACGCCAACGCCAGACAATGGACAAATTTTGATCAGAAAAGCTTGCTTGAGCTTTCAGCTCAGGTGAGCTAAAAATGTGCGTAATTCAAATACAGATTAGAAAATTATTGCCATGCAGAATAACATATCGTTGATTTTAAACTAAATAATAATTGATAAAATCAACTCCTGTCAGTACTTCAGTACTTTGATTTTACTTTGTACCTGGAGTGCATGTAGTATGACAACAGAGCCATTAACATGGTAACATAACACGCATTAGACACTCGTACTGCAATCACCATTATGGTGTTTGTATATGTCAGGAGCAACTATACATTTAATGTACATGCTTTGTTTTGAAATGAAATGGATAATATTTACCATAATGTGGGATAAATTTTCTTCTTAGCCAAGTCTCCCTGTCAAAAAAAAGTATTAATTTTTTAGACTGTTTCACAGATATTCATAATATGTCTAGGGTTCTTCAATATAATTTGTCCATAAAATTCATCTGAAAGCCACAGAGAAGAAATTAACAAGCATCTCTTTACTCAATGTTAAAACTGACCTCATAAGATTACAATGTACAGTAGATCCTTATTTTGTCATTTTTAGTAGCATGAGAGTGATACAATCAACAAATAAAGTTTTATTTAATTAAGGATTTGGAAAATTTGCATAGAACGGAAGTTCACCTGTTAAAAGATTTTACATTTTAATATCAAGTCAATCTTAAGTATTTAAATACAAAAGGAGAAAATGTTGATAAGGCTCTGCCACAACAATGTAACAGAGAATGAGTAGGCCAGGAATGGGCTGAATAAATACTCCTTACAACACAATACGGCAAGAGATTGTTTATGCTTCAGAAAACATAAAATACTAATGAAATTGTTCAACCATTTCTTCACGATATTGAGAAACAAGATATTTATCATTATTTCTTTACAATATGAGAAACAAGATATGTATCTTTAATCTTCAATCTCTACAAGATGTTGACAACTGTTAAGGATTTAAGGGTTCATATAAAATATATTTCTAAACATACATAATTGAATATCACCAAGCGGTGTATGACGGTCAGACCGGTTCAAAGACCGGCGCCAGACAGTTTAGTTGGTAGAGCACCTAACTAGAGATTCAGGGGTCCGGGGTTTGAATCCCGGTCTGGTCCGTCATTATTTCTCCCATCCCGTTACAGGTGTGAACACTATTTTAAGCTATAATGAGAATAACTAAAATATTTTTAAAACAGTAATAGGACCAAATAAAATTCTGCTATGCCGTGTTTGCATCTTTGCTTAAATTCCTTTAAGTTCACATGTTCAAGATGGAGGTCTCATACTAATTAAGACAATGAACCCAAATCAATATTGTCAAACAAATCTCAGTAATTCTATCAAGTAATAATGTAATATTTCTGTTGGAAAGGAGAAAGTTTGATGTATGACAGGTTTTAACATTAACACTTCATTGGTTTCAATAGCAACAAACCTAATGATGGATGAGAACAGAATATACACCTTTGTTGTGTGTTTTCATTGTTAGCAAGTAAATCAGGATCAATTTAATATTGGTTTTAAAAATTGTTATATATTTCAGCAAACAACAATACTGTTAATTAGCTTAATATATGTTTAATACCAAACTAAACGAGAGTTCATACAATGATAGAGGACAGATAAGTGAATAATTCAGAATATCTAGACATGACACTAAACTGATACACATCTTGTAAACCTTCTTATCTCTATACGTGTTACACATCTATGCATCTTAAACTGTGAATCTTTTTTGTTTAAAGACAACTAAAACTTCCCTGAGAGTCAATCTGACACACCATTGGGGGGGGGGGTGTTACTGACTGACCTGTGACAAGATCAGGTACACCAACAAATACAGGTAAAGACAGAAAAATGTAAAGAGCCAGTGGGTTGGGGGGGGGATGGATGGAGAGAGGAACTGAGAGACATTCGAGTGGATGGACAGATAGACGGATGGAGGAGGATGAGTGGACTGGATCTGGTGGCTTCCTTCTCTGTATGATGTCACCAAATGATGTGTTTCTCCACTCAGTTAAAAGGGGGATATCCCCCGGTACAAGCTCAGATTGAGAGATTGAGATAGTGCTGACGAACCTTTCCTTCCTGGCCTCTCACTACTTGTCTGTTCATCTGTCACTTTCTCTCTATATACATGTATATAATACAAAGTTATATTTTAACCTGAGTAACATACATGTAAAACAACAAGACCCTGTGTATTTTCATCACTCTTTAACATCTCTGTTTGAATTACCAACCATTGCCTGCCCAATATTAGCCTTCATAAAGCTATTTTCTATCAGCTTACATGTTTTCTAATTTTGACTTCTCATATTTATTACACAAAAACCTTTGAAGTGGTATTATGAACTTTGACTGACCGGTCAGCAATACACCTGTAATTGTCCTCAGCAGGTAACTTACAGGTAACACTGGGTATCTACTTACCTGTACATTCTCTCTATCCACCCACCATGTATTAAAGAGCGTGACTTTTGACATGTAAGATATCCAAGCATTCTAATGACTTTAATGGGGTTTGAAAAGTAAAGTCGAATAAAAGTAACAGCTGGATTCTAATAATGCTTGGTTGCATGACAAATTAAACATCTACATTTTTGGGGTGTGTGATATTCATAAGTTGTCATTCCATGCAGGAATCTAAATTTCTTACCAATAGTAAATGTATACAAGGTATATTTCTCGTATGTTAAATAAAAGTAAAATGACTAATTTTGAAAAATAAAATTCACAAACACTTGGTAACAACCCAACAAGTATATCAGCTATAATGCGTGTACCTGATTCTGATTTCATGATTTCTATCAAAGCATAAAACATTCGATACAATGGACCTGTATACAAAGGACTTTAAATGCCGCATGTCATGAATTTATTCTTATCAAGTCTGAAACACAAAAGTTTCACTTTGAAATACCTGTACCAGACTCATGACGATTAAAAAATATCAAAAATTCACCATGTGCAAAATTGAAGAACTTCTCGAGTATGCTGATCATTCTTTTTTTATCACTGGGAGGTGTCAGGTATTATAATTCGCCTGATGACATTTTGAATTATAATTAATTACCATTTTTCTGTCATTGACTGATATTGGGAATAGTCCATTACCAAAGTAAACAGAATCTGCTGATAATGAAAATGTAACATCGTTCAATTTAGAAGGTGGTGTGTTATGACTGTAGCCAGCAGTGAACTGCTTGAATTATATAGGCAACAAGTCACATCTCTGCATTCAAACTTCCTGATTTAGTGTATGAGGGGGGGGGGGGTGGTATATAAACAATGACAATTGAGGAAGACAGAAAGTATGGCTCAACTTTAAAGAACATGTCAAACATACTCATATATTTATCTAGTCCAATAGGATTTAACAATTTAAAATCACCCCTAACGGTTAAAAATTGGGACAACTGCTAATTCTATCCGACAAATCAATGTTATTTAGCCTTTTTATGAGTTGTTCAGGCATGAAATATTTTTGATTCATTACAATACAAGATAATACATCGGCTGACATCGTAAACAAGATATCTGTACACACTGCACAGGCGAAGTGCATAGATATACATACTTAACAAGCTAAAATGCACGTGCGTGTCAGCGCGCGAGCGACGGTTTGCATACTCACCGATGCCCCGAGGATGACGAACACGTGCGAGGCCCCTGTCCCCTCGTATCGTAAGCCCTCCCTCAGCAGTGATAGCGCGTCTAACTTCTCCCGGTCTGCCATTCTTGTCTGCTTCCCGAATACAGGAAGTGATCCTTGGTGTTTACTCATCCGTAAAGGGGGCGTGTCTTTATTCCCCATTTCATCAAGTTTCTGTTTATATTCCCTGTACATTGTCGCACATGCTTTCTTACTGGTCGGTGATGGAAAACGCGCACTACTTATACATGTAGTAAAAAATATGACATCAAAGAATAAGAGATTAAATGAACTTTCCGAGTTAATACAAAATCAATGGGACTTAGCTTTGCTTTACGATATGTTCTAAATCCTGATCTAATATGTCACTAGCTCTCAACACCGACCTATGAAATCATCCATAAAAAGGTGACACTGCAAGAAGAAGACTTTATAATCATGAATAATGTAGCGCAAAATATAAGGAGTTATGTGAACACATTACTACAACAATTCTCTTTACCAGATCATACGTGACAATTAATGCTTAAAATTATCTTTCCGTTTTTTTTTTAATTTATCAATTTATTATATATATATATACGATGAAGTAAGCATAATCATGGAGATCATGATAATAGGCCTTATTTAGTTCCATGAGACTCATACAGAAAACAGCGAAATTAAAATAAAAAGAATTGGTCCATTTATAAACTTTTGACAAAAATAATTACTGGTAAAAGGTAAGTATTCAAACGCATAAAGAAACATACAGAGTTTAAATAAACAACAATGTGATGCTTTCATATTTTTTATATGGAAAATTGTTTTGTATTATTAAGTCTCTTTATAAGAATGTAAGAGCATGTGTCAAGCACAAAGGTATATTTACAGAAACATTTCGAATCTCATCTGGAGTTCTACAAGGTGAAATATTGTCTCCATTATTATTCTCAATGTACCTTAATGATTTTGAAAGATATTTTATAAATAGTAACTGTACATCAATTGAATTACAAATGATTAATTTGTTTTTAATTATGTATGCTGATGATACTGTACTTTTGGCGGACTCGCCCGAGGGTCTACAATTTCAATTCAATTTCAATTTCTTTATTAACCAATTAAGGGCCCTCAAGGGGCAACATGAAGATTGTACATAGAACACCCAATGTACAAACATGACATTCAATAAGCATTACATATACAAGAGGGAAAGAGTTGGATGATTGAAAGAGCTAGGACAGACATGAACATTTAATTAGTATACTAGTATATAATATATATACATATGTACAAGATATGCTGAACACATTGCACAAATATACTGATGAATGGAACTTATCTGTTAATGTACAAAAAACCAAAATTGTAATTTTTAGAAACGGAAAACGTGTTAAAGATGATGAAAAATGGGAATACAATAGCAAATACATAGATGTAGTGAATCAATTTAACTATCTTGGTATGTTGTTTAATTACAATGGTAAATTTTTATCCACACAAAAACACTGTGCAGCACAGGGAAATAAAGCAATGTTCAGCATATCCAGTAAAATGAAAGATTTGAATTTTAATGTTGAAACTCAATTAAATGTTTTTGATACCTATGTAAAAAGTGTGCTAAGCTATGGTGCCGAAATTTGGGGATTCCATAAAGGCCAAGATGTAGAAAAAGTGCATATAAATTTTTGTAAGAGGGGTGTCAGAAAAAATACTTGCAACAGCGCAGTATACTATGAATTAGATTTCCACTAGAAATATTCAGGAAACAAAAAATTTTTAAATACTGGTTAAAATTAAGAAACAGTAAAAACTGTATTTTAAAAGCATGCTACGTAGACATGGTAAAAAATAATGACACATGGATTTCAAATGTTAGGAAAGAATTGTGCACCTTAGGCTTGACCAATTTATATCATAGTACTATGAAAGAATCTGCTATTTTAGATATTATATATGATAGAATGTGTGATGTCTTTAAACAAAAAGTTGTTAACGATATAAGTAACGCGTCAAAATGTATATTGTATAAACATGTTGTTGATTACTTTTGTTTACAAGTTTATCTAAAGAAATCAATCATGTAAAATATCGTAAATTAATTACACGATTACGGTTGTCTTCACATGACTTAAAGATTGAAACAGGGAGGTATGATAATTTAACACGTGATTGTCGAAAATGTGACTTTTGTAACTTAAATGATATTGAAGATGAATTTCACTTTTTACTTATTTGTCCATCACTTCGTAGTTTAAGAGAAAAGTTTATTAAAAAATACTACTCCCGAAAACCAAGTGTGTATAAAGTTATACAGTTACTATCTTCCTCAAATACTAAAGAACTGTGTAATTTAGGGAAATATTTATATTATGCCAACAAGCATCGAACTACATGTATTAATGTGAATAATCAAAATTGATTATGTACACTTTGTATATTGCTACCCTATTGTATTTTAAATGTATGTTTACATGTATAACCTATGAGATATTTGTCTCTCGGAATAAAGAACTTGAAAGAACTTGAACTTATTCGCACGACAATAGTAATAATTGAATAATGATTTTGAAAAACCATTTTTATTTATTCAACAATTTTTTTAACCGTGAAATTTTGGCTAGGTGAGAATGAGAATTTTTGGCTGTTTTTATTACATATTAATGAACAAATTATTAAACATCTTTCTATGTTATTCCACCTTCCTTTTTCAATTGGTAATATATAATTGATGAATTGATTGATCGACATTAGTTATATACGTAAAGTAATTATTGGTCTATCATCAATAATAATAAGATATTCATGATAGATACAAATGAACATAAATAATTATTATATAAGGTGCGAAGAACGGAAATTCAAGACATTTGAGGAAAAAAAATGACATTTCTACTGTTTGTTTTCTGTGGCAAGTAAAACGTTGACTTTGATCTTATCCATTTGTAATGTATTGATTTTCAATTGTATAAATTTTTATTTGTATTGTATGATTTTCCACTGAAGTTGTACAATTTTCATTCGTATTGCATAATTTTTGTGTAGTTCTATTAATACAGTATAATTTTCATTTGTAAAAATTTTCATTAAATTAATTTGTATTGTATATTTTTTTATTTGTATTTTATCTTAGGGTCTTCTGGATTCGCGCATGTACAGTATTGTTAAACAAGTTTTCATATTATTTTAAAATGAAAAAAAGAGCTCGAGAAATCAGCTGAAATTTATCTTTGAATCTATGAATATAATTAATATAATGAATGTACTGTGATATTCCACACTTATTTTAAAAAAGTCACCATTAAAGGGACCTAGACACGATTTCAGATGAACATTTTATATTGATTTTTACAAATAAAAGTTTACTTTTGTATTTTGAATGATTCACCATTTGAATGTTAGAAGTCATGTTACAAGCGAGATACAGAGGAAAGAAGTCGTTGTTATGTAAACAGAGCTCGAGTCTTATATAGTAAAGAAATGGCAATTTCTTTGACAAAATAACTTGTGGTTACAAGATTAACTGATTCAATGTCTACATAAATAATTTCATCAACAACAAAAGCAACATTAGATTGAAACTTATACCAATACAACACATATGTAAACAATAAGAGGACTCGAGCTTTGTTTACAAAACAAAGAATTATAACCTTTGTATCTCACTTGTAACTCGATATTTGACTTTCAAATCTTGTTAAAGCATTAAAAACATCTATATTAACAATTCTAGACATAAAAATTTAAAAAATAAATTTTGAAAAATTGGAGCTCAAATCGTGTCCTAGTCCCTTTAATCTCAGAATACATTGGTCTATCAAATCTACACTACTTACGAAATTCCTGTGGTTCTGAGCGTTTCTATAGCTACTAAAGTTTACGTAACGCGATGACGAAATATCACTTACTTTTTCATCAGGTCCCGAGGCCATCAAACTTGCCTCAGATTTGAGACCGAAAAAAAATCTCAGATATTGATCTCAAATTAGTTCGTCTCACTTTAGGTGTGCCATGAAGGAAGTTTGAGCTCACTTAAGAAAGTCTAATTTGAGACGGAACGTGAGATCAAAACTTATGCTTCTATCCTTAAAAACTCTTAGATGGGGCGTCCTCCCTCTTTGCTGAAGGATATTGTATATATTCAGTCTCGCACCCGCAGAAGCCATATCAAAAGTGATCAAATCTGAGCTAGCTAAGTTTTATGACCCACTGGCCAGTACTTGTGATTCAGTACGGAGTGCCAGCTCGCCATTCTTAAAGTATATAATATTACAAATACTAAAATATTATAAACTACACAGGTTTAAATAACTATAAATTGGAATAAATATATTTTTAATTTTTGTGTACTATTTATTTCATTCAATGGAATTAAAACAAGAGGCCAATAGGCCTTGACGGTCACCTGAGTAGCATAACCCATACACAAACTTGTCAAGGAGTCTCATATATGCATTTAATTAAGTTTTATTCTGGAATAGAAAATTTTTTAATTTGTAATGACGACCACCTCCCTGCCTGAAATCTTTCAAAAAGGACTATTAAACCGTTTTCAAGATATTCAGGCACTACCTGTTTGAGGGGGGTCAGGACCACCCCCAGGGCCCATGACCTACATACCATTTGATGCCCCTTGACACAAGGAACAAGAATATATATGGTTTAGGTGTGGGGTTCTTAATCGTTTTCAAGATATTTGGGCCCTTCCTGTTTGAGGGGGGTCAGGACCACCCTTGAGGCCAATGACCTACATACCATTTGATGGCCCTTAACACAAGGAACAAGAATATATATGGTTTAGAGGTGGGGATATTAACCATTTTCAAGATATTTGTGCACTTCCTGTTTGAGAGGGTGTCAGGACCAGCCCCAGGGCCCATGACCTTCATACCATTTGATGGCCCTTAACACAAGGAACAAGAATATATATGGTTTAGGGGTGGGGATATTAACCGTTTTCAAGATATTCTGGCACTTCCTGTTTAAGGTGGGACAGGACCATCCCCGGGGCTCATGACCTACATACTATTTGATGCCACTTAACACAAGGACATCATATCCATGCCTTGAGTTTTTCACAAATATATACAGGAGTAGAGAAGAAGATTTTCTAAGATTTAATACATTTTTACTATATGGCCATATTGGCCCCACCCTAGTGCCTAAACACCTGTCCCAGGGGTCATAAATTTCACAATTTAGGTAGAAGACTTCATGTACATCATATCCAGGCCTTTAGTTTTTCACAAATATATATGGGAGTAGAGAAGACGATTTTCTAAAATATAATACATTTTAACTATATGGCCATTTTGGCCCCACCCTTGAGCCTGAACCCCTGACCCAGGGACCATTAATTTCACAATTTTGGTAGAGGGCTTCATGGACATCATATCCATGCATTTAGTTTTTAACAAATATCTATGGGAGTAGAGAAGAAGATTTTCTAAGATTTAATACATTTTTACTATATGGCCATTTTGGCCCCACCCTAGAGCCTGAACCCCTGTCCCCGGGGCCATGAATTTCACAATTTAGGTAGAGGGCTTCATGGACATCATAACCATACATTTAGTTTTTAACAAATATCTATGGGAATAGAGAAGAAGATTTTCTAAGATTTAATACATTTTTACTATATGACCATATTGGCCCCACCCTAGAGCCTGAACCTCTGACCCAGGGGCCATGAATTTCACAATTTTGGTAGAGGGCTTCATGGACATCATAACCATGCAATCAGTTTTTTCCTCACATGTGTGGGAGTAGAGAAGAAGATTTTTGAAAATTTGGCTGTTTTTTGCATATTTGGCCCCACCTGTGCCACCCTGGGGGTGGTAGAGCCACCAATTTCACAATTTACATTCCTCTTACTATAGAGATGCTTCACACCAAAAATGGGAACAATTGGCCTTGTAGTTTTTATGAAGAAGTTAAAAATGTAAATTGTTAACGCACGACGACGGACGAAAACAGATAGCAATAGGTCACCTGAGTTTACTCAGGTGACCTAAAAATGAAAACAAATTTACTACATGTATTTATCTATTTATTTCTTTTGCTTTTTAGGCTTTTACTAAGTGCATAATATATTTCATTTTTTTTTTAAAGATTTTTGGACAAGACAAGATTCCAAACCATATCCAACTATTCATTGCCTTGATAACAAGAGGCCCAGGGGCCACATCTCTCACCTGAACAACAATGTCAAACTCAGTCAGAACAAACTTGCATCTTTGCACCCCTCCTTGGGCCATACAAATTTAAATGAACACATAAGTATGCTTCCATAGTAATATAACCAATTTTAAAGATTGTACCCAATATACTGATATCCCACAAGGGGAACCCTTACGGCTTAGCAGGTACCAGTTTGTTACTACCTCGTCGGTACCAGTTTGTTACTGCCCAGTAGGAACCAGTTTGTTACTGCCTAGTGGGTACCAGTTTATTACTGCCCAGTGGGAACCAGTTTGTTACTGCCTAGTGGGTACCAGTTTGTTACTGACTACTGGGTACCAGTTTGTTACTGCCTAGTGGGTACCAGTTTGAACAAACATTAAACTAGGATACCAGCATAATAATACTATTGCATCACACACTGTATCATGAAAGAACTTCTGAAACACATTTTTCAGGAGTTTACCCTATTCATAAATCATTATTGATATGTTTTTGTTGTGCGTCTTAAGAAAAAAACACCTTTAAATCATTTATCCTATTTGTTTTTTAAAATTATCTTTTATTTGAAGGATTCTGGAATTTTGCTTTTCCTTTCTCAAGGGATGCATTCTTCCAAGTTTGGTTAAAATTGGCTCAGTGATTCTAGAGAATATGCTGTAAATGTAAAATGTACAAATTTTACAGACAGATGTACAGACAATATGTGATCAGGAACACTGACTGCTACTCGCAGCTCTGCTCTGGTGAGCTAGTACCCAGTCAGTGTCAATAAGGTACATTAATTAGACATCAAATTCAGTGTCTGTAAACTTCAGACAAACATCCAATTCAGTGGTCTGTGAACTTAAGTCAGACATCAAATTTAGTGTTTGTAAATATGTCAGACATCCATCTGGTGTCAGTAGAACTGTTCATCAGTCAGTATCAATTAGATATATCAATCTTTGTCCAGGACTGTGTCAGCCCCCACCCATCAGCTGTACCATGGCATCAATCCCCCTCTCGATTCCGTACGAGTCCACCATCTTCTGGAACATTTGTGGAGCTTCCTTAACCACATTCTCTTGGTCTGCTTCCAGCACTGGAATTCAATGGAAAATTATTCTTAAAAATCACACTTACAACATCAGTAGTATTACAAACAAAAGTGGCCTTTATCTGTATATGTACGTGTACCTATACGGGACTTATAACATAAGGAGTGTCACAAAAAGAAGACGCCTTTATCTATACATGTTCTATGTTGTAAAATAATTCCACTTACATTGCTTGTGAACTATGACCTCTAACCTTAGGTCAGGGTGAAATCGACATAAAGGGTCAATGGTGAAGGACCACTTCACACATAGAGTCAGGCTGAAACAAACAGATGATCTTATCAATATGTATCTTAACATAAATCAATACTGCAATATATTACTTAAAATCACAAAATATTTTTATCCTCCCCAAAAAAGGATTTGATGATTGGAAGAATTGAATTTTTTCACCCTGATTATTCATAAGAACCCACAATTTTAAATTTTATTAGGGGAAATGATTCCAATATTATTGTTCAACTTTTACTTGTTCCTTTGGATAAAAATTATTGTAATAGTGCTATCATGAAAGAAATAATTTACCAACAATCCACCAGTGCATGAATTAAAACAATTACTAAAGAAATTAAACTTGTCCAATATCAATAGAGCTTGTCAGGAAAAAGAAGACTTCAAAAGAAGATGAGGTCATCAGTTCAAATTTACCTATCAGAAATCTGTGGGTTTTGTAGTAACAAAACCGTCTCTTCGTCAGAATCTGTAGAGACTATATCAGGATATTTCTCTGCGAAGTGATGAAAAGTTTCCTGTCTGTAAATATTCCATCGAGAAAACTGTTCCATCACAGAGAAGAAGGAGCCCAAAGCATTGTTGTCACTCAGTCTAAAAAAAATAAATAAAAATCTTCCATCACTCTTGCTGTAGATCTGTAGCCCAGTGGGAAAATTTGTGTTGCCAAGCCAAAGAGCTGCTGTTCCTCACATGAAAAAAAATTCCAATTTACTGTGCACAAAAACTTAGGCTAGTTTTGTACTAATTAATACTGTTTCATAACACAAGCAACTTTAATTGTATCAGCAGCAGGACTGGTCATTATTCCCCACAGTGGGATCAGTCAGTCCTCTAACAGAAATAGCAGCAATTTCCAAGACATCAACATTAACTACTGGGGACTTAGCATCCACTCTTCTAGGTAAAGGTGTAGGTGTATGTACCCCGATTCATTGCAGGGATTTACTGTAAAGCACATTTTGGTTTAATCACAATGCCTTTATTTCACGATTTAATGACAAGGAATGGTTCACTGCATGAAATATTCACGACAATGTCAGAGACTCTCGTGAACTTCATTAAATTTTCTCGCAGGCAAATAGAAGTTGATTCTCAGTATCAGGTCCAACACTGGCCTTACACTAACTACACTTACTGTAGCAATACACTTACTACACTTACTGTAGCCTTACTCTAACTACACTTATTGTACCGATACACTAACTACACTTACTGTAGCAATACACTAACTACACTTACTGTAGCAATACACTAACTATACTTATTGTAGCAATACACTTACTACACTTACTGTAGCAATGGATCATGGAGTTTCTTCAGAATACTGTCTTCTACCAACAAGTTCAGGTTCCTGATGGCTACACTGTCCTCTTCCTACAATTGACAATGATTCTCTCAACCCTGTTGTTCATTTTAACAGGAAATCAATGTTCCAAAGGAAAACAATAACTACTTTGACTCTTAAAAAAGTTAAGTTAAATCCTGTCAAGAAAATGTGAATATATTTATAGCTCAGCTATTATAATTCATAAGCAAATGAAAAAGCAACTAAACAATTACATGCAGATCAAATCTAATCTCTCTTGATATGATTCAACTTCACAGATGATGCCCCCTACCCCAAATAAAACTAAATGTCTTCATCAGATGATAGCCACTGACAGGGCTGTCACAGCACTTTTTGGTACAGGGACCGGGTCCCTCTCCATTGGGAAAATTATCGACATTTTTTGTCAAATTGGGAAAATTTAAGATAGTTTAATATATCATCAAAATGACTTCTGTATTTAATAGCTTAATCTGTTGTTCACTTCTTAAAATTATAAGTTTTACAGCTCACATGATGTTCTGAGAACTAACCAAGAGTAAAAAGAAGACAAACTAAAAAAAATAGGGAAATTTTCAGAATTATGAAGAGTTCAATTTAAAAAAAAATTATTTATACATGTTGATTTACAAATTAAAATTTTTGATATATATAAAACCATTTCTTCAAACATAGCAAATAAAAAAGATAATTAAAACATCAAATTTGGAAAAGGGAACCAAATTTATATGACGTGGAATTATTATTTTTCATTTAATAGATTAAATATTTGAAATATCTTATAAGCAAAATTCTAAGTAATACATGTATGTTACTGACATCTTGTGTATTTACGGGTATTA
The DNA here is from genome assembly GCA_020458035.1 of Magallana ariakensis. Classification (NCBI taxonomy): domain Eukaryota; kingdom Metazoa; phylum Mollusca; class Bivalvia; order Ostreida; family Ostreidae; genus Magallana; species Magallana ariakensis. Next base: position 641,472 of record CM035813.1, read on the forward strand.
GTAAAACCCTGTGACCCAATTACAGCCGTAATGCAAAAGATCTGTTTACGAAAACTAAATTATTTCCTGATAACCAAAGAATTTATTTGGAAGGCTTATTATCTAATTAAAAGATATCAACCAATGATACTGTGATCACAATAATTTATAACCATCGTTAGTAAATTTCTGAGCACTTTAAAATGCATCACTCATGCCCTGCAGTGCAGGTGCCGTATAACTGACTCTGCTAGTTGGGCTTGTTAGGTCACCACAGGGGTTAAGTCCAGTTGTGAGAACCTTTTAATTAAAATAATCATCAGTGTTGTCTCCATTACTTGATCATTTATGATATAATTAAGTCAGCTTTAATCAATTACGGCTAATCTACTGACCAAAAAGCAAACAGCTTGCGCAATTCCGCAGGTTGTAAATAATTATGCATTTGGGAATTTTTATCCTGAAATTGGGAAAATCTGCGGCTTTTTGCCATTGGGAATGGGTCCGATATTCGGTTCAAATTTGAGGGGAGTGACGGCCCTGACTGAACACCTACCTCTGGGATCTCCACATCAAACTGGACACTGAACTGGTTTCCTAGAACACTGCCTTCCACTTCTAAATGCGAGTTTTTTCCTGAAGAAGAGGAGAATAATGTGTTCAACTACTACCATACTCCTTGATGCTCAGAAAGAGAATGGTTCTTGATCAAACTAACTATACCTGACAAGGGATCAATGTTTATTACACTGTACCGACAAATTAAACAGATTTTTGATTCCCACAATAATTGACATAGTTTATGTCAAAATCAAGGATAATGTGGATCCCGATAGTAGTGTGCTCCTTAACATCACGCAGATTTTGGCAAAATGAATAAAACCAATGTCAATGAATTAACTTGGTAGAGATTCTCCATTTCTTGCATGTTATGAGACCAATTGGGAGAGTGGGGGTGGGGGGTTAGGAAGGAAAGGGGTGTCATTAATTATATCTCGTTTTGCTACAGAAAAAACCGCTTAAGTAGACTTTTGTTTTTAAACTTGAGGGTGATTGAACACCCTGTCTACTACATAAACATTGGTATCATCACCTGATACACACCTGTTTCATCGGTTTCCTTGCTATACTTCTGTATGGTGACTCCTGTTATGTCCTTTGTCCTTTCGATCTGAATCCAGAAAAAAAATATGAATGATAATACAAGTTATACTGAAATCTGTCAAAGAATTCTGAGTGAAGACAAAATAACTTTTCACCATAACGAATTTCTATCATAGTTCATAATTCATAGTGTGTTCATAGTAAATATATATCAATGAAAAATATTGATATGAAATTATACTGTTTGATACATATTTACAATCAATCTTTTGGATGAAGATGAACTTCAAATTTTTGTATGCTAAACATCATACAGCACTTCCCGAGCTCTAAGATGTTTGTTTTTATAGTGACAATCTCTGTTCTGATTTGAATTTTGTTACAAAGTACTTTAGGTCATAAAAAATTAATTCTTTGGTTCTCATGACCGTCCGTATCTGACTTACATTGCGCATTGATTATTTTCATCTGTAAATGATTAAAATTAAACTTTTTCTAGTGGGAAAAAAGATATGGATTCAGGACCGCAATTTAGATACTCAAGTTGGTATAACGTTTGACTTTAATTGAGAACATAATTGCAAACATCACGATGGTCTAGTCAAACTAGATTTTAACAAATATTGCAAATGGCCGCTGAATCTAGTTTTGAGACACTGTGTTCAAGTTATGATCGCAACAGCAATGATTTGAGTTATTTCATTTAATTTGAGCTAATAAATCTTTGACTGACACATTCACTGAAAGGTTACTATTTATGTGCTTTAAAACATTGCTTTTTTGCATTATGATAAGAATTGCAACTTGTAAAAATAAAATAAAAATTCATGCATCCTTTTTCATGTTTTTAATGAAATAAAAAGAAAAAGAAAACATTGCAACTGTTTTTGAAAATATTGGCCGCAGAACCAAGTAATTAGTTTTCTTTCGTCTCATCATTATTATAATTTGTGACATATTTAGATCAGACCTGTGATTGTAAATGCTGAAGCTCAGCCACAAGTTCCTCTTCAGTTTTCTGCCTTCTTTCTCCATACTGGAGTTCATATCTACAGGTACAAATATCTACAGGTACACATATCCACTACAAATATCCACAATAAAGGCACTTAATTTAGATTCCTGGCAGTAAGTCATATTGAAGCATTTACAAGGATACATGTTTTGTTATAAATCTGTCATTTTCATTCAAGAGATTCGTGTTAAGGAATTATCGTTCCTGTTTAAGTAAATGTATCAAGGATTTCATTTACTACATACAGTTCCTGAGACTTCCTGGACACGGTTTCCGTTTTCTGTCGGACGTCTTCCGACAGCCTGTCTATTTCTTTCTCGAGCTGTATCAGTTCTTGATCCAGACCCTGGGTCAGAGTTTTCCTCTGGACAGAACGCGACAAAAGGGACAGAGTCTGCCCCAAAGCATCCTCCTCCCCAAACCTAATCAAATAGTCATAATTAACATTTACATCTATATCAGTCTTAATTCTAATTATCAGTTTAAATCAAACAGTTTTGTTTAAAAGAGGAAATATCAGCTATAAACTATCTTTGGTCTACTACAACCTTATCACTTCCCAAATTTTGATAAACCATTTCTGAGCAAACTCGGGAAGTTTATGATTTTAAGAATACAATTGTTACACAACACGTTAATTGCATGCACTTACAAATCGATCTGTTGTCGAACTTCTTTTCCAACTTGTAATATTCCCGCCATTCTCATAACCGGATATTTAAATCGCATTGAAAAATTGTAAAAGCTATTCCGATGGATAAATTAGTTCCGGACTTAAGGGATTTTTCGGGGGGGGGGGGGGGGGTGGGGGGGTCTACACGAAACGCGTGTCTATCCCCATATTTAATTCATCAAATTGTTCCCGATTATCACATAATTTCTTTTGTTTTTGTTTTTTGGTTTGTTTTTTTTTTTTTGGGGGGGGGGGGTATTTCTTACACTTAATTTTACATTATTTTTTAAGCGGAAAATGACAAGTAAAAATCTTCGCAAAAAGGGGAAAATCTGCCAAAATCTAATTTAATTTATCATGGGGTGGGGGATGTTTAAGTGTACGCTAAAACATTATATATAATTTGATCTTAATTATCTTTCAATATTTTTTTATATTGTCTCCATTAACAAGTGGAGTGACAAAACAATCTGGAATTAATTACTAATATATGTTATTTCAATTTTAATTCAATTTATTGACAAAAACCACATGTGGCAGAAGTCATGCAAACAGTATACAAATATATTTAGTACATAGATTGTCTTATGTTAAATGCATTACGCATGAAGTTACAAATATTTCTTGTTGATTTAACATATGCTGGGTTAAGAATTTTATAAGATATTTATATGCGTTATTAAAAAGTGGGTTAAGAATTTTATAAGATATTTATATGCGTTATTAAAAAGTGAACAATAATCACTTCGTTGTTGTTCATAAAGAGGACTTATAAATAGGTTTACCATATCTGCTAACCTCTATCTGTAATTTGTGTGCACTTATCCTTAATTGGGTAAAAAAAGAACGAATCTTCTTGAAAATGGAAAAATTTAAGTATGGTTGAATTTTAAGCTTTAATTGGCTGTAGAATGAGACATTTCCATTACCTTTTTTCTTAATAATTTTAATGTCTCTGAAAACTATTTGTTTCAAAATCATTAATTATAGATACGTGTTCATGTATTAGCATATGAACAAATAATATTATCAAGGATTTTTCGAATACAGTTTTTCCAACAAGTTAACTTTTTTATATTTATAAACATAATGTTAAATACGTTTGGAAAAAAAGTTGATTTAGATTAAAAGTCAGAAGTGGCAACCACCTCAGGCTGTACCCCTGTTCTGTGCCTTAGACCTTTCTTGGATTTCTCAACAATACCCTTTTTCCAATTACCATGATTACTACCCTCTCCAGCATCTGAACTATAGTTATTTCAAAACGTTGTTTATGCAATACTTGTATATTGTCAAACTAGAAATTTTGTATTTTAGTGTAGTGCATATTATGCTCAATATTTCTATACGTTGCTGTGTTAGAATTCGAAAATGATCGTCAATACTGAATATATATCTACCAATAATCCATGCGATATCTATTGTCCTACATGTAATATATCTACCAATAATCCATGCGATATCTATTGTCCTACATGTAATATATCTACCAATAATCCATGCGATATCTATTATCCGACATGTCATATATCTACCAATAATCCACGCGATATCTATTTTCGTACATGTAATATATCTACCAATAATCCACGGGATATCTATTTTCGTACATGTAATATATCTACCAATAATCCACGGGATATCTATTGTCCTACATGTAATATATCTACCAATAATCCACGCGATATCTATTGTCGTACATGTAATATATCTACCAATAATCCATGCGATATCTATTGTCCTACATGTAATATATCTACCAATAATCCACGCGATATCTATTATCCGACATGTCATATATCTACCAAAAATCCACGCGATATCTATTTTCGTACATGTAATATATCTACCAATAATCCACGCGATATCTATTGTCCTACATGTAATATATCTACCAATAATCCACGCGATATCTATTGTCCTACATGTAATATATCTACCAATAATCCATGCGATATCTATTGTCCTACATGTAATATATCTACCAATAATCCACGCGATATCTATTATCCGACATGTCATATATCTACCAAAAATCCACGCGATATCTATTTTCGTACATGTAATATATCTACCAATAATCCACGGGAAATCTATTTTCGTACATGTAATATATCTACCAAAAATCCACGGGATATCTATTGTCGTACATGTAATATATCTACCAATAATCCACGCGATATCTATTGTCGTACATGTAATATATCTACCAATAATCCACGCGATATCTATTGTCGTACATGTAATATATCTACCAATAATCCACGCGATATCTATTGTCCTACATGTAATATATCTACCAATAATCCACGCGATATCTATTGTCCTACATGTAATATATATCTACCAATTGTTATATTGAGTTTCGTTGTCTGTATACTCTGATATCTAGAATAAATTGTAATATTGATCATTGTTGTCTGTATACTCTGATATCTAGAATAAATTGTAATATTGATCATTGTTGTCTGTTTACTCTGATATCTAGAATAAAATGTTTTATTGATCATTGTTGTCTGTATACTCCGATATCTATTACAAATTGTTATATTGATCATTGTTGTCTGTATACTCCGATATCTAGTATACATTGTTATATTGATCATTGTTGTCTGTATACTCTGATATCTAGAATAAATTGTAATATTGATCATTGTTGTCTGTATACTCTGATATCTAGTATACATTGTTATATTGATCATTGTTGTCTGTATACTCTGATATCTAGTATAAATTGTTATATTGATCATTGTTGTCTGTATACTCCGATATCTATTACAAATTGTTATATTGATCATTGTTGTCTGTATACTCTGATATCTAGTATACATTGTTATATTGATCATTGTTGTCTGTATACTCTGATATCTAGTATAAATTATTATATTGATCATTGTTGTCTGTATACTCCGATATCTAGTATAAATTGTAATATTGATCATTGTTGTCTGTATACTCTGATATCTAGTATACATTGTTATATTGATCATTGTTGTCTGTATACTCTGATATCTAGTATACATTGTTATATTGATCATTGTTGTCTGTATACTCTGATATCTAGAATAAATTGTTATATTGATCATTGTTGTCTGTATACTCTGATATCTAGTATAAATTATTATATTGATCATTGTTGTCTGTATACTCTGATATCTAGAATAAATTGTTATATTGATCATTAGTTGTCTGTATACCCTGATATCTAGTATACATTGTTATATTGATCATTGTTGTCTGTATACTCTGATATCTAGTATACATTGTTATATTGATCATTGTTGTCTGTATACTCTGATATCTAGAATAAATTGTTATATTGATCATTAGTTGTCTGTATACCCTGATATCTAGTATACATTGTTATATTGATCATTGTTGTCTGTATACTCTGATATCTAGTATACATTGTTATATTGATCATTAGTTGTCTGTCTACTCTGATATCTTGTATAAATTATTATATTGATCATTGTTGTCTGTATACCCTGATATCTAGTATACATTGTTATATTGATCATTGTTGTCTGTCTACTCTGATATCTAGTATACATTGTTATATTGATCATTGTTGTCTGTCTACTCTGATATCTAGTATACATTGTTATATTGATCATTGTTGTCTGTATACTCTGATATCTAGTATACATTGTTATATTGATCATTAGTTGTCTGTCTACTCTGATATCTTGTATAAATTGTTATATTGATCATTGTTGTCTGTCTACTCTGATATTTAGTATACATTGTTATATTGATCATTGTTGTCTGTATCCTCTGATATCTAGTATGAATTGTTATATCAATCACTGTTGTCTGTATACTCTGATATCTAGTATACATTGTTATATTGATCATTAGTTGTCTGTCTACTCTGATATCTTTTATACATTGTTATATTGATCATTGTTGTCTGTATACCCTGATATCTAGTATACATTGTTATATTGATCATTGTTGTCTGTCTACTCTGATATCTAGTATAAATTATTATATTGATCATTGTTGTCTGTATACTCTGATATATTGTATACATTGTTATATTGATCATTGTTGTCTGCATACTCCGATATCTAGTATACATTGTTATATTGATCATTGTTGTCTGTCTACTCTGATATCTAGTATAAATTATTATATTGATCATTGTTGTCTGTATACTCTGATATCTAGAATAAATTGTAATATTGATCATTGTTGTCTGTATACTCTGATATCTTGTATACATTGTTATATTGATCATTAGTTGTCTGTCTACTCTGATATCTTGTATAAATTGTTATATTGATAATTGTTGTCTGTCTACTCTGATATCTAGTATACATTGTTATATTGATCATTGTTGTCTGTATACTCTGATATCTAGTATAAATTATTATATTGATCATTGTTGTCTGTATACTCTGATATCTTGTATACATTGTTATATTGATCATTAGTTGTCTGTATACCCTGATATCTTGTATAAATTGTTATATTGATCATTAGTTGTCTGTATACTCTGATATCTAGTATACATTGTTATATTGATCATTGTTGTCTGTATACTCTGATATCTAGTATACATTGTTATAGTGATCATTGTTGTCTGTCTACTCTGATATCTTGTATACATTGTTATATTGATCATTAGTTGTCTGTATACCCTGATATCTAGTATGAATTGTTATATCAATCACTGTTGTCTGTATAATCTGATAGCTTATTTTCATTGTGATGTAACAGAGACACTTTTTGCCTCTGCTGGGGTTTGAACCCGGGTCCTCTGGCACGCCAGTCCAGCACTCTACCGACGAGCTAAAGGGTTAACCCACTAGCCAGAGCTAGTAGGAATGCCATATACCTGACTCTACCACAGTGATTGACAATTGTCAGTAATATCAGTTTATTCATTGTTAGGCTATTTATCAGTTAACAGTTTAGGGTTAGGGTTAGCCTCTGATATCTAGTATAAAAAGTTATTTATAATAGTTAAATATGACATCCAGTTGTTCCGTTGTTATTCACTTGCTGTCAGTATTCTGTGATTTTCAGTATACACTGATAACAACTATCCTTTACAAGTACACACTTAATATCACTTACCATTATTCAACACATTGTGTTCGTTTACCAATTATGGCACTGTCTGATACTACAGTAAAACTCGTTTAGAACACGGATATTGCAAAATCTTGAATATAGCAAAGTTTACCTTGTTTAATTTTAAGGCTATAACAAACTTGTTAAAAGAAATTTATGGATATAAAGAATTTATTTTGAGCCCCTCAGAGGTAATAAATAACAAAGTTTATAATTTTTACAGCAATTTTTTGCGTAATACCCACGTGACTTGGTGGTGAAGGAGAATTCCAATTAAAGTTCACCTTACAGGTAAGCCTCCTTTAAATTTCTAATTGCAAGGTTTCTAAAGGTACTCTTATTTTTAAAATACCTCAACACAAATTGTATTTTAAGATATGAAAGGAAACACGTATATAGCAAGTTTGCAATACTTAGACCAAACCCATTCAATTTCTAGTTCATTAGACATCTGATTAATAAAATGTACATGTTCTAGTGGGCGAGCGATTTTTTTACAATTTTCAGCCAATACCTTAATAAATTTGAACGGACCATTATATAATAAATACTTTTTCTGATTTATGAAGTAAAAAGATTATATTTATAAATAGGAAAAATGAAACATAATATAGAAAAGAATTTCCAGGTACGCAGCAGAAAATTTAAAATAATATTATTTGTATAGTTTTGTTATATACGAGCGTGCGGGTCCAACGAGCAGAACATTAATCGAATTGTCCCTAGGACTTCGCTATAATCAAGTTTTACTGTAACTCCTTGATTGTGTTTGACACTACATGTACATGTAATTGCTATAGGCAAGGGGTTTGTGAAGCTTTTGGACAACATTAATGTACCACATTGACACTCGTGTTCTTCATTACCGGTTTATAAGTTAATAGTCTGGAACATATATGAAGTAAAAAATCTAATAAAAATTCACTGGATTTAATAATTGTTGAGTTAAGAATTCAACTGGCTGATATAAATAGTCACATGTATCAATACAGTAATAAACAAGAAGCTAATTAGTGTTCTGTAACATGCACAAATACAGAATGAATTGTTCACAAAAAGCAACAGTTTTACCATTCAGTACAAACAACACACTAGTTCCATGTTAAATTCAATAAAATGTGATATTTTTTGCAATGTTCATAGTGAACCACATACTGGTATACATGTACATGGAAGTTATGCAGATTAGATAATGTTCAATATGGGAATAAATACTTGACAATAAAACACTGTAAAACAACTCAATTTATTTCAGTCAAACAAAAAAATCACAATTTTTTTGTGTTATCCAGTTCCCTGGCTTGCATTATGAAACTGTGTTTTTGTATTTAATATTTACAAGTATGAGAGTATTATACACTTTGGCTTTTTGGAAAGTTATCTTTACATACATATTCAATTTTAATGGAGATTTCAAGTTACTAAATTCCTTTACCACAAAAAAAACAACAAAAAACCACATATATATATATAGATATAAAAATCACACAAGCGTTATCAAAATAAATCAGAAGAGACAAGCACAACTCTATAGGCACCATTACAGACTGAACAAACCTCCATAAGGCCAAAAAAAATTAATCATTAGTTTCTCAGGCCAAAATTTTGAAATGTCGATGAGGCAGGCAGGTTTTTTTTTTTTTTTTTTTTTTTTGGAGACACAATTCACAATGACGGTAACCCATCTTGTATGAATTATTTGTGTACTCATCAGCAGATGTTTATCAAGCTGATACATTGGCAAAGTTTTAATATTTGCTTTTATTCTGTTAAGTTTAAACTGTTTCTGTTTCATTTTCAAAGGATGAGTTTTTGCAGATGAACAAACATGGGCAAATGGTATAAGCCCCTGCTTCCTTTTGCAGCCAATCTTCCCTGTCTACAGAAATAACACAATTCTGAACTGAAATAGGGGACTTCTTATGGCATTTCACTAGTTGAATTTGCCATATAAAAATTATTCATTTGGGATGTTTTCTTATTGATCTTCAGTGCCTGGGGAACATGACAGAAATCAAGGGAAAGTAAATTAGTCATCATAAAATTCTCAAACAATACAATTGTCCTTTATTCCTGCTACCAGGCAATATTACAGAGGCCTCAATTTCTGAAGATAACAGAGACATTTCAGTGGTAGTCTTAACAGGGACCAACCTACATGTAGCTTGAGTAAACTTTTAGGAAAACTTCACTTCTCCCTCACAGAAAAATAGGGAGAAGTTTGAGAAATCAGGTAGACTTCCATTCTTTGACATTGGCATGATGCTAATGATAATACCTGTATACACAGATTCAACCCTAATTCAAATTGGATTAGAAGCAAGTCAATTAAAAATAAAACAACTCCTAAAAATTTTAATAACTTATCCAATTTGTTAAATTTAATTTATTAGGTGTATTCATACATTTTATAGATGAAATATTTTGTAATTGTGTTAGCTAAATGACAAATAAAATCAGTCTATGTACTTTTGTGTATTTTGGAGGTATTAGTCCAACCCTTTGACCCAATTACAATCGTCATGTAGTGCATCTGTTTAATTTTAAAGATAACTGTAGACAAACGGTTTTATGATTATTTTAGCATTAATTTGGCAGAGTTATTAACTAATTACAAGTAACCAACTAATTGCAATATCAGAACTAAAGTTATAAATATCGGTTGTAATTTTCAGTGCACAGTATCACGAGTATGTGGTTGCATCAACCTCTAACGATAAGACAGTCGCTAGTTATTAATCACAACAAGGGTTAACTTAGGCTATGAAAATGCCTTTTGGATTAAATAATTATCATTTTATTGCATTTGGGGTTAATTTTCATAATCGTTAACTCAGAATTAATACTGGGTGACTTCAACCTCTTTTTCTGAGGAAATTCTGGCGAAGTTACCGACCACAAAGGGAGTACTTATATTTACATATACTTGTATTTAGCTCAAGTCGCCCCCCTAGGTTGGTCACTGGGTAGATGTGTCATATATATACGTTTTCAACTACAGAGAACATTGATTCTATAATAGAGAAAACCAATAATGATAAGATATGAACATTCCAGAAAAATAACGATAAAAAAGTTTGATGCGGCGATAATTTTGCTGATGCGGCGGTGCCTGAGAAACAAATCAATAATTTTTTTTGGCCTAAAGTTATCAAAAATTGTAACAACTTAATGCATCTCACTTCTCTCTTAGATCCAATAAAATAATGCAAGCAAAACTTTAGAAGTATAAATTGATGATTCCATAGCAAAAATGGTCACAAAACAGCTGAAGTCATGGTACATGTAATATATTAGTCACTAGTGCCAACTCAAGTGAATTAAATCATAGACTATCAGTCATGTTTAAATCCACTGAAAGAGAAATCACCAACAATTCAATGAATTTTCTTATCTTAAATCACAAAGCTGCAATTAACTAAACAAAGTTGTAATGCCTAATTAATTATAATTACCCAGATATGTGACATTTCTACCAAAAATGTTGACCCTGTGCAAGTTTTCTATGTATTACAAACATAAATACATAAGTATACATCAATCAAAATGAATAATTGTTCACATGATTTTACAAAAATAGCTATATACTTCACAGTATCAAATACACATTAGGTGAAATTTACCTAACAGCAAAACAAAAAATTTTATGCATAGAATTTGGTTAATTTAGTATGGTTAAACACACTACAGAGACCTTAATTACAGATCATTGCACATTGGGTAATGGTTATAAAAGCAGTGGTTCCCAATCTATTGCACACTTTGACATCAGCTGTATAACAACAAAAACATGGCCGCCACTTAGAACAAGAATCCGCAAAATGGCAATCCTCAGCAGAATTCTAAAATTAACATGGTTAGGTAAAAAAAATGCATATTAATGAAAATTTTAATACACTAGGGCATTAAACAGTGGACACTCAAACTCAAGTTTAAATGAAAATGTTGAATACTTAAAACATTTTGTTAATTATGACTTTAAATCCAACAACTCTGGCAAGATTCTATTGAACTGACCTACTTCACAAATACTAAATTTCATTTAGGTTTGAAATCTTCCTTATGATTGGTTGACTGACTACAATCTTTATCACCACACTGTGGTCTAAATTTTATGCTTTAATTGACAAAGTTGAAGTGTGAGTCTAAATCTAACATACGATACATTAGATCTACAAAGAATTGACGTCTTATACTGAAAAATAAATCTTTGTACATTTTGTTCCTAACTTACTTGACCCGACCCCCCCCCCCACATAGCACAATCGCAGCTTCTCGGGCCTTTCCGACAGGCTCTGAAAAACACCTTGAATGTATTAACATTACCGGGGGTTAGAATTTTATACAAAATGGAGTCGCTTCCCATTAAAATAAGTTTTGGCTAGACAGCCGTATATGTCGCTTCTGTAGTATATTTTAGGGTATATCACTGACTTTAATGAACTCTGATTCACATCTCAACAGATCGCAAAATGTGTTGTATTTATTTTAAGTTTTATAAAAAGGGGGGTTGTCATGGACGCCAATGTAATACATTCGAGGTGTTTTTCCGAGCTCTGCCTGAAAGGCCCGAGAAGCTGCGATTGCCCTTTAGCACTGTCATCCCACAATGCCCCTCTCCCTATAGCACTATCATTCTGTCACCAACAATGCTTCTCCCTCTTTATCCCTGGACTGCAATTTCTGCCTCCTGCCCGAGTCCGTCCAATATAATGCCCATTGGAGTTCTCCTCAGCCCAGCAGTCTCCAGTTTGTTGGTCAGTTTGTTTTTGATACCCCGCATCCTCAATGAAGCATGAATCATTGTCACTAAAAGAAATAGGCTAAAACATTGATAAATTCAATAGGCTAAAACATTGATAAATTCAATAGGCTAAAACATTGATAAATTCAATAGCATCTTATAAGTTCTGCAGCATTTTAGTGAAGTTTACAAAAGACAACTTTTCTGTGAAGATAATCAATTTGAACAAATAAATGTTTCTTAAACAATGAATTTGTATTCAATCATGTGTTAACTGTTAAGGATATGCAACTACACAAATTAATTTCCTATAAACATAGGCTAATGACTTTCCTGCTGAGTTGATCTAAGTAGTAAGATGAATTCTTTCATCCTGTTCATCATATCTTAATAATATCATATCTTAATAATATCATATCTTAATAATTTAATGAAGTACTGTAAACCAACATTAATTTGCTAGGACTTTATTTCGCCATAAAGCGGAAATAAACTGGTTTGACATTTTAGGATCGGTTTGTGGTGAGAAATATTTGCGAAAATTTCTTGTACACTAATAAAAGTTGGTTTACAATAATGGGGGTGCCTACTAAGAATTCCTCCCATTGTGAGTGAGTCTTCTTATAACACATACAATACTGTTCAATGGATTTGGTTAAACATTGCAAGCTTAAAACATACTAGGCTGGTGACTTTGCACCTGAGGCAAACAACTTTAAATACTAAACAGGTTACTAAATACTTACGCAGCAATGGGAAAGCTATGCCAAACATAAACACAATGACTGCCCCGAACATGTACACCAGCAGGTAGCCCGCCGCCACGATGATGATCAGACTAATTACTGGGTGGTTCCGCTTGAATCGCCTCGCTGTCCATTGGCTGTTCGTACAGTACACAAAGATGCCAAATGCTGCAGAAATTGCAGCAAATCCACAAACCATCTTTACGGGGTGAAGAATTCTGAAAACGAAAGCTCAAACTTAATCTTCCTTCTTCTGAGTCAGATTTTTAAAATTCTTCTCAAAGCTTCAAATCTGTTGAATAAAAAATTAGTCTAACACATATATGTAAGAAAATCAGTGAAAAATGAGAGTTGAGACTAGAGTAAGGGCCAAAAAATGTTCTTCCAGCCCTGGGTGCTGCCATATTGGCCATCATTTTGTTTTGAAAAAGTTATCTCGATCATCAAATGACTTGCGCTTATAGATAATTATTGCTCCTAAAGTCAATTAAAAACTTTCAAAGGTTTAATTTGTAAGTCTATAATTTAAATTAAAATAAATGACTATGCAAACCAAGTAAGTATCAACAATGCTTTTATCAAGAAATATGACTAGTTTTACGTATGTCCTGTCAAATTATTAGATAGAAAATAAAAACATTAACACGAAGGTACCGATCTTTTGAACAATACATGAAGTAGCAAAATTTTGAGTTCATCAATATATGAAATTAAAAAGGACAGTTCTAAGAAGACGGAGGAAATTTCTCAGAAATATCAAGTACATTTTGTCGGCTATTTTCCGACACGACATGTTTTATGTGGAAACATGATGTCATGATGTGGAGTGAGCACGCGATGTTTAGTTTAACTTTGGTTAATGATTTGAAGCAGACAATGAATTTCATTCTCTCTTTTACAAAAATCAAACAGTACTGTCTCTGTTTTAATGAAATAATTTGCACCCAACGGTAACACCATTTACATATTCTCTTAAGACTGTACACATTGCATGAAAATTGTGGTGAAATTAACAATGAACCGGTCTATTTTTTTTTTAAATATGAAAACTTGTAGATCTATAACATCTACATGTACCAGGCCTACTTAAAGTTAACGGTTAAAATGTAATATTCCCAGGCAAGTAGACATACTGTGACACGGTGACAGTTAGCTGAAGAACTCTTTAATCCACCTACAAGTTTTATATTTTCAAGCTATGAAGAATACTGAGATATAGACACGGTCTGAAGCCTACCCGATGATGAGGAAGATAATAAGTGTGGTCAAGAAATAGTTTGTCTGGTAGTAATACAGGTTGTGGATCACACGGTTCGCCCATTTGTCGGGATCCTTCATGTTTGGCATCTGGAAGCGCGCCGACTCAAGCAAAAAGTCACTCAGACTCCTCAACGGGGCAAACGTTACATCCACCATCCTGTTGTGTCTCACTGTCTGCAACCGAAAATTGTTAGGGCCACTTACATCACTAACGTTAATTTTTGTTTTGTTAATGAATATATCAACTTTTTTAAAGACATTAGAATGGGACAACACAATTTTTTTTTCTCGCAAGTTAGAAGTAATTCATTAAAAAGAAAAATCGTATTTTTATATTTTGATTAATATTTTAAAGGATTTTTAATTGGTTTAAGCAAGTGATTTTTTTAATCGCACAAACGCTTGAAAAGAATGCATTTATAACAAGCGTAACAAAGAGTTAGAACAACATTGACTAGTCGTGAAACCAGCCTCCTGTGTGTTTGACATAGAAGCAGGATATATCCGAAGTCAGGTATTTAGATAGCTGGGGATTGTTGAAACACGGGTACCAGCTGCAGATCTGTAGCTTTCATAGGAAATTTCGGGTTGACATCTCGTGGACATACCCCCCCCCAAAAAAAACCCTTGCAATTTAGCCGGTGCACAAAATTAGACTGATTAACCTAAATAAATTCCTTACACTTCCTTTGGAAATACTTAATGCTATATCCCCCCCCAAAAAAGAAAAAATCACAGATATTTTACTTCTAATGATGTCAATTTACTTGCCTTACAGTCCGAAATATCTGACGTTTTCCTGGCTTTTTTTTTAACAATTTTGATATTTTACTTACAACAGAGAAAAAAAAAACCCAGAGATTGGCAACTCCGCCATTAGCGTGTTTTGTTGTTGAAAAATGTTACGGGACCAACCTTACTTTGAGAATGTAACGTGTCTGCCTGAACACGGTATTATATATAACGGGTCCCCTCAGATACCTTGCTGAGGTGTTTGATTATTATGATAATTGCTTAAGATATATGACTGCCGTCATGAGAAAAGGGCCCTTATCTTTTGACGTCACAATGCTCAGAAAACGACGTCATAGTAGCGGCATTGTAAACGCAGTTTTTTTTTGTTTTCTGTTTCTGTTTTTTTTTCTGCATCTGTGTTGTGTTTTTTGAATAATTAGACTATGGCCTTGTTTAAATACCGATAAAAATAATTGATAACTATTAAAAATATATAATAAAATAATTTAAAAATAATTCATAATAATAAATAATAATAAAATAATTATTGACGTTCGTGACGTCGTGTCGTTTTCGACCAGCTACGTCAAAGTCGTGGTAACATGTATTACTAAAATTGTCATAAAATGCTTAAAACACACAAGATCTTGGATATCTTTGTATATTTGTATTCAGAAAGAGTTGACTAATCTTAATTGAGAAAAAAGTGAGTTTGTGAAATTTTGACCTTAAGGGCCCTTTTCTCGTGACGGCAGTCATATATTAATTTTCCTCGTCGCTTTCTTAGCGTTTATTGATTCGAAACTCAATCAAATATAAATATACTAATGTATTAGCTGCAGGTCTGTAGCTCCCGGTCGGAAAAATTCGGATGGACGACCTGGGAGCTACAGTGCCTCCCATAGTAAACCTGCGATTTACGGCGCACAAAAAACGGCGCTAGTTTTGGACTGATTAACCTTATTTCCACTCAAATTCTGTAAAAACAATTATTACCATTAAATTTTTCAGGAAATTTACTACTGATATTGTCACTTTACTTGCCTCTGATATTCTTTAAAACACCATCACCAGCCCCGTAAAGTGAAGTAGTGCAGTTTGTTATATGGGAAAATGGCAACTCTTGATCTCGACGTAAATTAATATACTTCATTTTTCGAGGTCGGTTAGCATGTTTAAGAAAAACTCTGAGGGACATTATTAATGTATTGATTAAGGTATTAATGTTCTGCAAATCACTGAGCAATATTGACTTACAAACAATAATCTTACCTCGAAGTATTCTCTTCAGCGTCTAAACTGCCACTCCCCACAGACTCACGTTATCCGCGTATTTATACCCTTTGATCATGTGATATGAGATACTAGGAACAATCAGAGATTCGGGCATTTGCGATTTCAGAGTGTCTACTCATCACCCATTTTCATTTACCATTTATGTTACAAGAACTTCATATTAGTAAACTGAGATAATGATCTTATACCAAAAGTATATTGTTTTTATGAAAAATGTGCATAGGTTTTAGACATTTTTGAAACAAAAAATTGAAAAATAAGATTAATATACCGGTAATATATTTAGAAAATATATTGGCCAGCTATAAAAATCAGCGAAATCTCGGATGACGGGTAGCCAACTGCCTCCTAAAATTCCTCTTTTAATATTGTTTATAAGACATAAACTCATGAAAATATAAAAGTTTAAATGTTTTGGTAATAGGATTTAGCTGTTTGTATTTCAATTGCTAATCTCTGTTATTTATGTCTCTGCTTACAAACGTCAGAACCGATGCCATTATGAAAACTGGATATTCACCGCCTCCAACTGGAAGCGGCATTCTAGGCTCGATTATATATTAGATATATATTTAATATCAATAAAAAGTGTGTTCCACAGCCTGTTTACGGGATGTATGGACCCATAAAAGTGATATTAGAGAGCAGTAAAATCATTGTTTTATTAATTAGTTGTTAGTGAAACATTTCATTCAACTGTAAATATTATAAATCAAGCAGAGAATGCCGCCTCCGTTGCTGGTTCTAACGTTTTCCTGGCATATAAAATATCAAAATCGTTAAAAAAGCCAGGAAAATGTCAGATGTTTCAGACTACTTGCCTTGCTGAAAGTGAAGTCAGGGAGCATGTTAAACTAATTAAAACGAAACAAAAACACAATCACATTGCATCTATAGATTCATCAGAAACATGCACAGTTGGATCCACCTATTAAATTCATACCTTTAATTTTGCATCATATTGCAAAAACAGGGTTAACCTAATCCTGTTGTGAAAAGATACTCTGCTTGCCTGAATTGTTATTTAGTAATAAGCATGTTAATGCCTGAATTGTTATTTAGTAATAAGCATGTTAATGCCTGAATTGTTATTTAGTAATAAGCATGTTAATGCCTAAATTGTTATTTAGTAATAAGCATGTTAATGCCTGAATTGTTATTTAGTAATAAGCATGTTAATGCCTGAATTGTTATTTAGTATGCCTGTGTACTCTGTACTTGTTTATTTTTTCACAGAATGGACTGGCCTGGTAGATGGAGTCATGTCCAGAAGGTGCTGGAGAGGAGCGGACCCTTCGCTCACCCTGAGTTTGAGCCTAGCACAGAGGTATGGCACCACATCATAACAATACATAATCACTATAAACCAAGCACAGAGGTATGGCACCACATCATAACAATACATAATCACTATAAACCAAGCACAGAGGTATGGCACCACATCATAACAATACATAATCACTATAAACCAAGCACAGAGGTATGGCACCACATCATAACAATACATAATCACTATAAACCAAGCACAGAGGTTTGGCACCTCTAAGTGATACACAATTGCTATCAACAGATGACATGAGCAACAGGTTTAGAAAACTGCTTTATCCGAATAAAGAATTTGAAATTTTCTAGATGTCTTGATAAAAGTTCACTCTGTCTGATGATGAAAGCTTGCATTGCTATTCTAAACAGGTTTTGTAGTGACTTTTTTTTCTTTCAGAGTTTGAAGTTTATTCAGGACACATGTAAAATTCTGGTTATAGGAGCAGGAGGCCTTGGATGTGAACTTCTCAAAGACTTAGTGAGTGTTTACATATATTACATGTAACAGTTATAACTACATTACAAAGATTTAGTGAGTGTTTACATATAACAGTTATAACTACATTACAAAGACTTAGTGAGTGTTTACATATAACAGTTATAACTACATTACAAAGATTTAATTTGTGTTTCACATATACTAGTTATATAACCACAATAAATGGTTTTATCAGTTCAGTATACACATATAGTTGTAAATACAAACTAGACCAGTAACATGTAGTAAAAACAAAATATTTCACAGTTATAGCAACACTGTACAGCTCACAGTTATAGCAACACTGTACAGCTCACAGTTATAGCAACACTGTACAGCTCACAGTTATAGCAACACTGTACAGCTCACAGTTATAGCAACACTGTACAGCTCACAGTTATAGCAACACTGTACAGCTCACAGTTATAGCAACACTGTACAGCTCACAGTTATAGCAACACTGTACAGCTCACAGTTATAGCAACACTGTACAGCTCACAGTTATAGCAGCACTGTACAGCTCACAGTTATAGCAGCACTGTACAGCTCATTATAATTAATTTTATCAATGAAATTAACTTCTTGAAGCAAAAAAAGTAATGTTTTAAAAAAAAATCATCAGTTATTGTGGACATTACATTGTCTAGAAATAGATAGTAATAATACATGATGTGAACAGGCACATATTATACTTGTACACATTGAATTTAGCTGGAATTGGTTATTATTATAGTCCGGTTAATATAATAATTTATCTTGGCAAAGTAACTATTATATTAAGCAGGGTTCACTGTAAATACAAACTTTAAAAAACAAAATATTACACAGATAAAACAGAAATGTACCTATATAGTAGTACTACTCATTATTATAAATGATACAATGGCAAAGCACACATAAAGTTATAACTCTATATATACAATTAAGTTATTGCTACAGTTATAACCACAGTAAAAATATCATAGATCTATTAGGATCTACAGTTTACACATGTAGCAAAGCCAGGCAAGGCATCTCGGGGATTTTCTATACATTAGGTACAAACAGTTCATGTAGTATCTCGGGGATTTTCTATACTGTAAGTACAAACAATTCACGTAGTATCTCGGGGATTTTCTATACATTAGGTACTAACAGTTCATGTAGTATCTCGGGGATTTTCTATACATTACGTACTAACAGTTCATGTAGTATTTGTATTTATAGATATACAGTGACACATTTGTAAGTACACTGAATACTTGTACATCATCTTGATTATCTCTGATTATAAACTGAAAGGTATGGTTTACTACAGGCATTACTGGGATTCCAAAACATTGATGTAATAGACATGGACACCATTGATGTCTCCAACCTCAACAGACAGTTCCTGTTCAGGTAATGGATTGTATTGTATCCTACAACAGACAGTTCCTGTTCAGGTAACGGACTGTATTGTATCCTACAACAGACAGTACCTGTTCAGGTAACGGACTGTGTTGTATTCTACTACAGACAGTTGCTGTGCAGGTAACGGACTGTATTGTATTCTACAACAGACAGTACCTGTTCAAGTAATGGATTGTGTTGTATCCTACAACAGACAGTTCCTGTTCAGGTAACGGACTGTGTTGTATCCTACTACAGACAGTTCCTGTTCAGGTTACGGACTGTGTTGTATTCTACAACAGACAGTTCCTGTTCAAGTAATGGATTGTGTTGTATCCTACAACAGACAGTTCCTGTTCAGGTAATGGATTATTGTATTCTACAACAGACAGATCTTGTTCAGGTGATAATTTGTACGGTATCCTACAGTCACACGTTTGATTTTACATGTATTGTACAGGTATTTGTTTAATATTCATGTGTACATGTTTGCATAGCATTTACCTACAAACCAAATGTACACTATACAAGGTATCTTGTCACATTTCTTATTTTTCTTTTTACAAGACATTTGATTGAGTATTTATTTATCACATTGTACAGGAAAGCATCTACCTAAATGGCATTGGGCACTACTGGTATATCAATGTCAATGCCTCTAGTTCAGTCTTCTTTTAACAGGGCAAAGGATGTGGGTCGATCTAAAGCTGAGGTGGCGGCGGAGTTTGTCAACAAGAGAGTACCAGGATGTAAAGTGACCCCGTATCCTACAATTAAACACTCCTACAATTAAACATTCCTACAATTGAATGTTCCTACAATTAAACATTCCTACACTTAAAAATTCCTGCAACTAAATGTTCCTACAACTAAACACTCCTACAATTAAACATTCCTATAATTAAACATTCATACAATTGAATGCTCCTACAATTAAACATTCCTACACTTAAAAATTCCTACAAATAAACGTTCCTACAATTAAACACTCCTACAATTAAAAATTCCTACAATTAAACTTTCCTACAATTGAATGTTCTTACAATTAAACATTCCTACAATTGAAAATTCCTACAAATAAACGTTCCTACAATTAAACATTCCTACAGTTAAACACTCCTACAAATGAATGTTCCTGGATTATTGATACACTAGAAAGTTAACTGAATGTTTTGTGACTCTCTCACACTAAAACTTGTCAATAAGCTACACTTACTGATGTCAAAGACTTGTGCTACACTTGAGTTCCACTGGAGCTACACTTAATGTACTGCTATCTCAAACTTGTGCTACACTTTATTACACTTGAGCTACACTTTGGTAACTCTTATATTTGTCTCAGGCTTGAGCTACACTCAATTTACTTCTGATCAACATGTACTACTGTTATAAACTTGAACTACACTTGAATGACACTAAAGTTACACTCGAGCTACATGTATAAATATTGCTTTCTCAGATTTTATTACACTTGAGCTACACTTGAATTATACTTGAGCTTCACTTACTGTTGTCCTTAACCCTGATCAGTCACTACTGTAAAATCCAGGACTTTGATGAATCTTTCTACAGAAGTAAGTATAAGTTAATGTCTTGTTTTTTTATAAACTGTGAAATAATTCAACAAGAAGCATGCAGTAGCCTACATTTACAGGCTGTAAACTCAGTTTCTGTAGCTCGGAGAAATTGGAGTTATAAAAATTACTTATATCTTTTTCATAAGTTGTATCTTATGTTCTGTATTTTGGAGTGTGGATTAAATTCAGAATGTTTTTCCTTATGTTACAGAGTTCCACATCGTGGTGTGTGGGTTGGATTCCATTGTTGCCAGGAGGTGGATAAATGGAATGTTGGTAAGGTCAAGGTCACTGTTTAAGTGACCACAGGATCGATCCTTCAGTATAACATGCATACAGCAAACAATCTTAAAGCAAATTTAAGCTTACAGCAAAGTCAGTTTCATTCACCCTTAAGTACATAGTAAATGACTAAATATTTACTTTAAAAAAATATATCGTAACATTATCATTTTTCAGTTAATTGAAGAAATTAACACATAATCAAAAGAATCTAGTTACAGTCAGTTATTTTGGCTTGTGACAACATTCACTTTTCATTTATTTTGTCAGCCAAGTCTTATCATGATATGACTCTGTGTTTTAGATCAGTATGCTGCAGTATAACGACGGAGAGCTCGACCCCAGCTCTATAGTCCCCATCGTAGATGGAGGTACGGAGGGATTCAAGGGCAACGCCAGAGTTATCCTCCCTGGAATGACAGCGTGTGTGGAATGTACGCTGGATCTCTATCCACCACAGGTAAGATACCATTACAGGTGAGATACCATGACAGGTGAGAAACCATTACAGGTGAGATACCATGACAGGTGAGATACCATTACAGGTGAGAAACCATTACAGGTGAGATACCATTACAGGTGAGATACCATTACATGTGAGATACCATGACAAGTGAGATACCATTACAGGTGAGATACCATGACAGGTGAGAAACCTTTACAGGTGAGATACCATTACAGGTGATAAACCATTACAGGTGAGATACCATTACAGGTGAGAAAACATTACAGGTGAGAAACCATTACAGGTGAGATACCATGACAGGTGAGAAACCTTTACAGGTGAGATACCATTACAGGTGATAAACCATTACAGGTGAGATACCATTACAGGTGAGAAACCATTACAGGTGAGATACCATTACAGGTGAGGAACCATAACAGGTGAGATACCATGACAGGTGAGATACCATTACATGTGAGATACCATTACAGGTGAGGAACCATGACAGGTGAGATACCATGACAGGTGAGAAACCATTACAGGTGAGATACCATTACAGGTGAGATACCATGACAAGTGAGATGCCTTTACAGGTGAGAAACCTTTACAGGTGAGAAACCATTACAGGTGATAAACCATTACAGGTGAGAAACCTCTTTACTGGTGAGAAACCATTACAGGTGATAAACCATTACTTGTGAGATACCATTACAGGTGAGAAGCTTAATCAATGGAACCATACAACAGAGTTTCTCTTTATTTCAGTATCTATACTTACCTGCATCAAACATTTAGCAGTATGTCATGGACTACTTCTTCTATGGACACAAATTTAAAGAATTTGTTATCTAGGATTTTTTTCTCTTTAATTTTACAATGTATGTGTATGGTGTGACACCATTTATTTCTGTTCACCCTGTGTAGCTTCTCTGTGATTTTTTACACCTAGGTAGTTATTCAGTGATTTTTATTTTTGTTTTTATTATTTATATGTTCTACCCATTGCTTGTGTTATTAATTGCATTTTTATTATCTTTTCTTTTAAATAAACAGAGATCGGTAATACATGTACTTTTTTGCATTGTCTCAAAGAATGGTTTGAATTGTGTTGTATTGTTTTCCTGGTGTATTCATTCTACTTTCAAAGAATGACTGCATGTCAGTCTATACTGGTGAAAGAAATCTTTCGCTCAAGTTCCATCCTTATATTATTCAAAACTCTCTTATATCATATACATATACATATACTTATACATATACATATACTTATATCAATTACATATACTTATATCATATACATATACTTATATCATATACATGTACTTATATCATATACATATACTTATATCATATACATGTACTTATATCATATACATGTACTTATATCATATACATATACTTATACATATACATATACTTATATCATATACATATACTTATATCATATACATATACTTAATAAGAAAAACTTTGAATTCATACATCACCCTAATAACTTTCATACATCATATTGTTTATCTAAAGAATAGGTTTAAATCCCATTTTCATGTGCATCATGTTGGGATAGAGGCAAGATGAATTATACATTAATGAATTTTGTAATTGAGCCTTTTGTTCTTTTTTTGTTCAATGTAAACAAATGTTAAAATAACAAAAGGCTCAATTACAATTACAGTCAATGTTAACCTTGCATTTTTTTTATGTGTGCATGAAGTTGTGAAACTGTAGCTAAAGATAAATGTATGAGCATGATTATCATGAGTGAAGTTTTGAAGTTGTGACTTTGTTCAGCTTCTTATTTACAACAATTTTATCAGGGAAACTAGATGTTTTACACAAAAACATATAACAAGGTTTAAATATAACCAAGGTTTAAATGTTAACCATTTCAATAAACCATGCAATTGGAAAAACTTGAAATAAAAAAAGCCCACTTAGGTTCAACAGCCAATTAATGTTGATCAATTCAGGCAAATCTGAAACTTCATCGTATGTCATCCACCAAAAGTCAATGTCTACCATTGACTTCATGTTATACTGAAGAATATTTAAGGGTCATAGAAAAGAGTAGCACTTAAAATTGTTGTGAAGGCAGTTTCTCAGCAGATAATGCTGATTAAAATGTAAGCTTAATTTCCTTCTCTTTTTCTTAATTTTTTACCTTTCCGTAGGAATTCATGTTCATTTGAAAATTCTTCAGGAGGTTTTTGATCTTATTATTCTATAACTTGCAATGATTACATGGTTTGTTTGTAATTCAGTGGAGAGTCAGTGTGAAATGAAATGTGACTGGTTTTTTTATGTTTTTTTCCAATTTTAGGTGAATTTTCCTCTGTGTACGATCGCACACACTCCACGATTACCAGAACACTGCATTGAGTATGTCAGGATCCTTCTGTGGCCCAAGGAGGAACCATTCGGTAGTAAGTGTCAGAGGGCTCACTCATAAATTACTCACAAATCATCGCTGACATTATTTGTTAAAGCTGACATTCTATTAATATAACTGACATTCTGTTAATGTAGCTTACATTCTGTTGACATTGTAGGTGGGGTGAGTATCGATGGAGACGACCCTCATCACATTAAGTGGATCCTGGAGAAATCCATAGAGCGAGCCAACGAGTACAACATCAAGGGAGTTAACTACAGACTGACTCAGGGTGAGATTAATACAAGTTAACTACAGACCGACTCAGGGTGAGATATATCATTATAACATCAAGGGAGTTAACTACAGACTGACTAAAGGTGAGAAATATCATTATAACATCAAGGGAGTTTACTAAAGACTGACTCAGGGTGAGATATATATCACTATAACATCAAGGGAGTTAACTACAGACTGACTCAGGTTAGATATATATCACTATAACATCAAGGGAGTTAACTACAGACTGACTCAGGGTGAGATATATATCACTATAACATCAAGGGAGTTAACTACAGACTGACTCAGGGTGAGATATATATCGCTATAACATCAAGGGAGTTAACTACAGATTGACTCAGGGTGAGATATATCACTATAACATCAAGGGAGTTAACTACAGACTGACTCAGGGTGAGATATATATCACTATAACATCAAGGGAGTTAACTACAGACTGACTCAGGGTGAGATATATATCACTATAACATCAAGGGAGTTAACTACAGACTGACTCAGGGTGAGATTAATACAAGTTAACTACAGACTGACTCAAGGTGAGATATATATCACTATAACATCAAGGGAGTTAACTACAGACTGACTCAGTGTGAGATATATCATTATTACATCAAGGGAGTTAACTACAGACTGACTCAGGGTGAGATATATCACTATGACATCAAGGGAGTTAACTACAGACTGACTCAGGGTGAGATTAATACGAGTTAACTACAGACTGACTCAGTGTGAGATATATATCACTATAACATCAAGGGAGTTAACTACAGACTGACTCAGGGTGAGATTAATATGAGTTAACTACAGACTGACTCAGGGTGAGATTAATACGAGTTAACTACAGACCGACTCAGGGTGAGATTAATATGAGTACAACATCAAAGGAGTTAACTACAGGCTTACACAAGTTTAGATAACTATGAGTTCAACAACAATTTATTTTATTACATAGCAGACTTGCACTTGGGTGCACTTAACATATCTAAATCAAATACCTGAAGCACTTGATACATTTAACTGTTATTTGCTCCAGCTATTTTTTGTTGCTGCCTACATGTTATAACTTAATTTCTCTCAACAGGTGTAGTAAAGAGAATTATCCCAGCTGTGGCATCTACCAATGCAGTCATTGCAGGTCAGTCTTGGTACTCTCAAGCCAAGATCTGTTATATCTAAAAAATTAAATGTTAAGATATTAAGGATGGGGAAAAATTTCCCTGAAAAGAGAGATTTCATACTACATGTATCCAAGTCCCTCATAAGCAGGTTTGCTATACCTTTTGGAAGAAGTGCAGGATCATTAATAACTTACTGAAGTTATTTCTAGATATGTTTGTTTACTTCTCCTACTAATTTGGGTTTTTCTTTTTCTACACAGCTGCTTGTGCGACAGAAGTGTTCAAAATAGCCTCAAGGTAAAATTATACAAACAAATTTATTACAGAAATTTTCTCAAGCAAACATTTCTTTATACATGTAATGGAAGTTTGTGAACTGTTGATTTATAGAACAGACTTTGGTCAGTATAGGTGAGTACATGTATTTATGGACGCAAAACTGTTATACTTAAACTCTCAACATAGTCATTCTAAAGGTCATCTTAGATGTGATTATTTTCACTATATTGACAATTTATTTATTTGTAATAAAAACAAATCACTTGTCGAACATCAGAACAGATAGAGGAGGAATGCAAATGATCTTAATACTGTAACTGGTTATGTCTTATTTCCTTAAAGCCTTCTCAGTTAAAAAAAATCGTTAATACATGTACTACATTCATTATACTGGTAATTAGATAATACATGTAGACATATATAAAGATAAGGAAATATTTGAGCCCCTGACAGATTTTTATTTATCAGTCGTTATAGAATTCCAGTCCTTCTCAGTTTACCGTAATTATCATGTGTCTGACACGCATGTACAATGCGTACCTTGTCATGGCCATTTAGCTTGCTATATAACAGCCTAATGCATAATTCAATTGAATATTAACAGGCAAAAATTTTATAGAAAAAAAATACAGAGTAAAATTTGTACTAATAAAATCAAATCAATTTTATAAACACTGTAAGGTACAATCTTGATGCTTATCAACAAATTTTGTGGAGTAGCATTTTTTGTTTAGATGTCCAAAAATTTGTAATTAGTATCAATAGAAAATGTTTGTCAATTTTTCAACTCATCATTATTAACAGAATTGAAATGAAGCCAGAATATTACTAGCTTCAATAGTAGATAGATGTATTTCAGGTGACGCCATCTGTCAGGATCTCATTGCTCCTTAAGATACAATAACATACATGTATGTTCAGATAAGATTGTCCAGATGGAATTCCCGATTGAATATCGATCTGATCACAAGTCCCCGATTTGTGACACTTGTTTACCGGTACATACAAATACATTCGTACACGTCATGATACGTTCATCACAAACCAATGTGCTCTGCTGCAATAGCACGGTAATGGAGGTGGTTCATTCATGATGAAGATGGAAGGTGAACACGATTTGAGCTACAATTGAACCGTGACTGATATATTTATATATCCTGCCTGATAATATAGACACATGGCAACTGAACGCAGTGCAGCCTGGTTTTTGTCTCCTCCAAGATTGACTCATCATCACAATTAGGGAGCACTAATAAAATACCACATGCTGTGCTTGGGAACAATGCAATGCGATCTGATACAATAATTAGGAATGATTGCGTTTGAAAATTAATCGTGCTGATTGTAATAGTGATTACAATCATGCATTAGAAATAATTACGTTAGTTTGAGTACTTCAAATAAGGACGTAGGTATAAATATATGTCTGTAGCTTGGTCTGCTCCTGAGATCTCTATGTTTACCATTTCAGTTGCTGTTTACCCTTGAATAATTACATGAACTTTAATGACACTGCAGGGATTTATACCTATACGTTTGAAGCTTCCAAAAAGGTAAATTATCTTAATATGTGCTTCTTTCCAAGTACTAATCAGGTTAAAGCTACAATGAGGTATCACTTCCCCAATTATTAATTTTTTTTTGAAGTCCACCTGACATATCAATATAGAAGTATGTTTACTGTGTAAGAGCTGCTGTTAGTGGACGAGTCGTTTAGTGAACAACAAGGGCTTTACCCACGGTTCTGTTATTTTCTCCCCCAGGAGGACTGTGTAGCCTGCACCAACATACCCCAGGTCCTGTCCTTCTCCGAGAACGACAAACTTCAGGACGTGGTCACCTACCTGGTGGAGAGCGCTCTCTAGTGAGTAACATCCACAGATTTTGTTCATGCTGCGATAAATTCAAGTCAGACCTTGATTTCTCAAACAAGACAGGAGCAATTAAAAACTTACTGTAAACGTATTACATTTGGCTGTGTATACCTTTTAGAGTTTATTGCGGAAAGCGACTTCCGTTAATTCAAGTACAACGCTAAATGCCTTTCATATAAGTATTAGAATGGACACTTTCAGAAAAACGCCAATTCAAATCTACGCTATCTTGTTGAAAAATCATTTTCCGCCAAATATCGTACCCGCTAAATATAATATGTTTACAGTATTCAAAGATTAAAATTAAAAGGGTTAAGATGCATTAACAATGGTTTGGATTTTTTCAACTCCTTTTGACATATCTTTGGCATTTGGGATATAAGGGTTGAGATTTGCAAGTTTTTCTACTATGCCTGATTTTATGCGTTTTACCTGTGTTTTTTGTTCTAACAGCCAAATGAAATCTCCAGGGATCACAACCTGCATAGCAGGCAAGAACAAAACTCTGTACATGCAGACAGTCAAGTCTATAGAACAGCGGACAAAGGAGAATCTCAAGAAGACTCTGAAGGGTTAGTCAAAGTGAAATTCGAAAAGAAAAACTCCAATAAGATATATAGCTCTCTCTCTCTCGCTCACTCTCTCTCTGTGGGATAAGAAATACTAGTATTACTAGTTTTTTTCCATGAATTGGCAAGTGTAATGCTGATTTATGCTAAGTTTGCCCTGTATTGTAATTTTATACTGTGAGTATTTCTGTTGTAGAAATTAAGATTTTTCTTTTTGGGAGGGGAGAGGAGGGGGAGAGAGATTGTTTCAATTAGAATTGTAAGAAAAGTGGTACTGAGAGTTTACAGACTTATATTTTGGTTGTTAAAGTCACAAGTTTTCAATTGATGTATAAAACTTTGTTGCTATTACTAATTTGTACATTTTTTTTTTTATCAGAATTAGGTCTGGTAGATGGACAAGAACTGTACGTAGCTGACCCCACGACCCCTTCATCCTTGACCTTTAAACTCCAACTGGGTTCAAATATGGAGTGATGCCATGTGACATTTCTACTAGTGGTCATGTGACAATATCATGTCACACTGAACAGTGCAATCAAACAACAATTAATCTGTGCTTTGTGAATGCTAGTGAGGAGACATTTTGTGAACTGTAAGCTGTCATTTTAGTGTCGCCAATCGAATGAGATTTTGCCATTAAAGTGAATAAAATTATGACATTAGTGACCTGTCAATTATTGGATATAGAATTTTTTTTGTTTCCGTTTGGGCTTATATTATTACAGATTAGTGAAGATTTTATCATAACTTATATCCTGATAATAAAAATTGTTATCATATACATGTATGTTTGTATCAATTTTTGCATTTTGTTGTTTCTGAATGATGAAATATCCAATTGAAAACTATTTCCTAAAACACTTCATTACATCAAGTGACTGTTAACATATTTCCACATCATTATTGATGTGTATTTATTTTTATGATGATATTTACGGACACTATTTTTAGCTCACCGAGACGAAGTCGGGGGGAGCTTATGCTATACCCTCGGCGTCGGCGTCGGCGTCGGCGTCGGCGTCCGGACCTGGTTAAAGTTTTTGTTGCAGGTCCTGTATCTAACTTATTACTTGTCCTATCTTCACCAAACTTGCATGAATGATGCATCTGGACCTACTAATGGACTTGAGAGACTTGGATGCTGAATCTGGGCCATGAATTTCAGATGCTGGAGGAGGTTAAGGTGTTTGGAGCAGGTTAAAGTTTTTGTTGCAGGTGCCCTTTGATAGCCATTTCTAAGTTACTACTGGTCCAAACTTCACCAAACTTGCATAGATGGTGTGTCTTATGATACTGATGCACCTGACAGGCTTGAATGCTGAATCTGAGCCATAGGTTTCGGATGCTGGATGAGGTTAAGGTTTTTAGAGCTGGTTAAAGTTTTTAGAGCAGGTGCCCTCTGATGATTATATCTTACTTACTACTGGTCCTAACTTCACCAAACTTGCATGGATGGTGTGTCTTATGATACTTTTGCACCTGACAGGCTTGAATGCTGAATCTGAGCCAAAGGTTTCGGATGCTAGATGAAGTTAGGTTTTTCGAGCAGGTTAAAGTTTTTGTTGCAGGTGCCCTTTGATAGCCATTTCTAAGTTACTACTGGTCCCAACTTCACCAAACTTGCATAGATGGTGCGTCTTATGATACTGATGCACCTGACAGGCTTGAATGCTGAATCTGAGCCATAGGTTTCAGATGCTGGATGAGGTTAAGGTTTTAAGAGCTGGTTAAAGTTTTTAGAGCAGGTGCCCTCTGATGATTATATCTTGGTTATTACTGGTCCTATCTTCACCAAACTTGCATGGATGGTGCGTCTGATGATACTGATGCAACTGTCAGGCTTGAATGCTGAATCTGAGCCATAGGTTTCGGATGCTGGAGGAGGTTAAGGTTTTTGGAGCAGGTTGAAGTTTTTGTTGCAGGTGCCCTTTGATAGCCATTTCAAAGTTACTACTAGTCCTAACTTCACCAAACTTGCATGGATGGTGCGTCTTATGATACTGATGCACATGACAGGCTTGAATGCTGAATCTGAGCCATAGGTTTCGGATGCTGGATGAGGCTTAGTTATTTTGGAACAGTTCACATATTTAATAGATAATAGTACTATTTTAGACTTGCATAGTTGATTTAACAATAATATAAATGATTCGCAGAGGTAGCTTCAGATGCAATGTCTGATCTCTATTATCAAGGATGCTAAAAAATATATCTTAGTTATTACTGGTCCTAACTTCACCAAACTTGCATGGATGGTGCGTCTTATGATACTGATGCACCTGACAGGCTTGAATGCTGAATCTGAGCCATAGGTTTCGGATGCTGGAGGAGGTTAAGGTTTTTAGAGATGGTTAAAGTTTTTGGAGCAGGTGCCCTCTGATGATTATATCTTAGTTATTACTGGTCCTATCTTCACCAAACTTGCATGGATGGTGCATCTTATGATACTGATGCACCTGACAGGCTTGAATGCTGAATCTGAGCCATAGGTTTCGGATGCTGGATGAGGCTTAGTTATTTTGGAACAGTTCACATATTTAATAGATAATAGTACTATTTTAGACTTGCATAGTTGATTTAACAATAATATAAATGATTCGCAGAGGTAGCTTCAGATGCAGAGCCTGATCTCCATTTTCAAGGATGCTAAAAAAATCTCCTACCTCACTCAAACCTGCTTGATAGATGTGTTTGTTGTTAAATGATATAACATGTTTCCTATGATATAGTATTGTATGATATTATACACTATTGTTTTATATGATACAATATTATATATTATATTGTAAAGAGTTATATGACATGATATGATATTGTATCAATTTCTTTGTACATTATGATATGATATTGTATCATGATATTGTTATGTATAGTATTGTATATTATGATACAATATTGTATTATATGATATTGTAATATATAATATTGTATTATATGATACGATATTGTATAATATGATATTATTGTATTATATAATATATTACTATATCACATGATATTTTATCATATGATATGATGCAATGTTGTATCAAATCATATGATACAATATCATATTATGCATCAAATATGATACAATATCATACTATATTATACAATATAATATCATATGTTACAATATTGTGATGTTTTATGTGATATGATATTGTATCATGTAATACTATATTGTATCATATATTGTATAATGATATTGTATTATGTGATCATATACACTAATGTATAGTAAGAAACAATGTCATATTATATGTTACAATATTATATTGCATAATTATTTATTACAGTATTATATTGTATTATATGATACTATATTGTAAGTATCATAGGATGCAGTATCGTATTATATATTATTGTATTGATAAACATTGTATCTTATAATACCGTATGAAATGAGCATATGATTTTCATACAATTTCTTTAACATATGATATACGATATTGTGTCAAAACAGTTTCCATGAATATCCAAGATCATTAACTATGATTTTCATATCATATGATAAAGGTGGTCTCATAATGGTGATGCCTCATAAAGGTGATGTCTCGTCTCGGTGAGCTTTGTAATCTGTGATTACCTATGTTTAGTTTTTAGACCAAGAGAGGCCTAACTTTGTCTTCTATGATCTGTAACAAACCGCCAAATTACTATAGACTGCAACACACCTAATCAGTGCATTGTTTTATCAGGGGATTGACAACCCGACATGTTTTTATAGACAGTAACAAATTTGTCGATGATCCAGACAATTGGTATATTAATCAAATAAAGATAAATAAAGAAGGAAAACGTCGTTATGGCCGCTTGTTGATGTCCATTAATTATGTCTTACTTGCTGACTAAAGAAATATAGACGTCAATCACGTGATACGTTTTATAATTATCCAATAAGGTTGCGACATTTTAGTCTGAGCCAAAAGGCAATGGATTCATTTCTTAATATTGAAAAGGAAATTTGAGCTAATTTTACAAGTATATTTCATTCTTACGTTGGCGCTTTTTCTGTCGGGACTTAAATTATTGTGAGGAAGAAATATCTTCTATGAATTTGTTAATATTTCCGTGATTTCAGAAAATCCTTTTAAACATTTTAAGAGCCTAACCTTTGAAACGTGATATCTAACACGTATAATGATTCCGAGCTAGTGAGAGTCATGTATGATCGAGAGACATGGAAAACATCTCGATCCTTGGTCAAGGAAGACGGAAGGATTCTATCAACCCTAACCACGTGATCGTGCCATTGTAAACAATAAGCGGACGCTTTCTCTTGTATGGAACTAACGAAAGAGGTGAGTAACTGCAAAGTTCTGGGTAACCTGTATGTATGGTTTGGTGATCGTTCTGGGTAACCTGTATGTATGGTTTGGTGATCGTTCTGGGTAACCTGTATGTATGGTTTGGTGATCTTGTTGAAGGAACGGTTCTACATGGAGACCATGGGTCGGCAATGAGTGTTAGAAATCCGACGTCTTAAACCATGTTCTTTAGTTGGTATGGAACACCTTGGGACACTAGTCAATATGTATGAACGTGCATTGTATTCAAGATATAATCATCGTTTTTAAACTTTTTAAATTGTGCACAATTTGATCAATAAAATGCATTTTCAAAGTACTACGAATTACGATATCAAATAAATCTAAACTAGAGAGGATAATAACCTTGATATCTTAAAATATGTGTTCCCTTTTCCTGTTCCACACCAATCGGGCCTTCAGCACTTTACCAATGATTTATCAGATCCTGTTTCCTCATGTTATTTCCGCAGAACATTTCATTGACGGGTTATTGGTTACTTTGTTCCGTGTTCACTCTTACATGTATGTATACCACTACTTCATCAAGTTCATGCTTTAGTATTCTTATGGTCATTGAGTATGATGGTAAAGTGTTCTACTCTTTGGTGGTCTTTAGATCGATTAAATCAATATCCCGACTTTTTAAAAGGCCATTTTAGGAAGCTATGCTATATTTGAAACAGACCACAGGGGCTCGTCACGAAGTTTTTTCAACCTTTTATATATACCACCTCTATACTATAAAATACGTGTATTTTATAGTATAGAGGTGGTATATATAAAAGGTTGAAAAAACTTCGTGACGAGCCCCTGTGAACAGACTAGGCGATGTGTATGGTTTTTTTTTTTGGTTTGGATAAAAGGGTACATCTTATGATTAATTGTCTGCACTTTTTTTCTTTTGGATTGGATAACGGCCTGATAGAATTAATCTCTACAATATTCATTGTTACTTTTGTTCTATGAAAGAAACCGGTAGAAATTTTATCTGACCGAAGAATATTTGTCTACATGATACATTTAGTGTCAAGTTGTGTGAATTTGTTTCCTTTTTCTTGGACAAATTAAAACGGATTATATTTCTCTATATTTGTGTAGAAGTTAACAAATATCAGGAAAAAAAAAATTAAAAATCAATAGTTGTAATTTGTTAACCCTCAAAATGAGTAAAAATAACGATGTGGAATTATTCACCATGGTTGTGTGGTAAGTTTCATGCGCGGATCCAGAAAATTTTTCCGGGGGGTGGGGGTTCCGAAGGATAATTGTGTTAATTGCCGGGGGGGGGGGGTCCGAGGTATGTTTGCGATAATTTTACTATGTAAATTTCATAAAAAAAATTTTCGGGAGGGGGGGGTCCCCCCCTCTACATCCGCGCATGAGTTTTAAAAAGATAAAAAGAATTTAGCATCAGCTGTTCGTTACTCTATTATCCCGATATTACAGATAAAAATATTTGAACATGTATTCTTCCGTGATATATTTTGAAATTTTACAGGAAATTCCAAAGCCAACTATGGGCGCGCTTGATTTGTGTACACTAGCTGTTGTACACCAACGTGTAGACCGTGTACACCCACATGTACATGTACACATGTAAATGTACACATGTAAATGTACACTTTGCACTTAATTATTAAAAAGTAAACAACGGTTTTAAGGTGTAGACAAATTAGGCGCGCCCATCATTTCATATTTGGGTGTCGAACCGGGATTCGTTCTTAGTGAGTGGATTCCAAACCCAGAGAAAATTGGAATGTCTCGTTTACAGTTCATCTAACAATATATATATATATATATATATATATATATATATATATATATATATATATATATATATATATATATATATATATATATATATATGCCTTTAATATGCCTTGTTTATTTCATCATTTTATCTATCCCCAAAAATGTTTTTAACGTAAGATTTGATGGTCATTTGTTTCCATGCACTACATAAACCTCTGCGGGTATGGTTAGCAAATTAGCTGTCTTTTCAGTTGATCGTAAAGTGTATGAATCGTCTACGTTTTTGGAATGGGATATTTCATGGAACCTATGTGTTTTTGGATGACATCAGTGCATGGTTAATTTTTCAAGTTTTCTCTGTGCTTATGGTTGGTGGGATTAATATCTTTATCTACGGTCGTATGTACCAGGAATATATGTGTGTAGTTGATTGATTGGGGGTATTATTTCAGGTACCTTTGAAGTATCATTTCGGAACCTCTTTGTGTTGTTATAGGGTTGAAGTATCATTTCGGAACCCCTCTGTCAAAGGTGAACATTGTTGGTTTAATGGCCAATGGCATCGTCTTGATTTATTGTATAAATTTCAGGATTATTCTGATTGCAATCGATGATATTTATGTTTCCTGTGTTAATTTTCGGATTATGTTATGTTTGTTCATATTTGTTTCCTATGTTAATTTCCAGATTACATGTTTATTATATGTTTGTTTATATTTATTAGTTTTCCGTGCGTGTGTTAATTTTTTAGATTGTGTTATGTTTGTTGATATTTAATTGTTTCCTGTGATAATATCTAAATTATGTTTGTTGATATTTGGGTTTTCTGTGCACGTATTAATATCGTAATTGTTTCCTGAGTTAATTTCTAGGATTTGGTCACTAAAAGTGACACAAGGAAAACCCTGAATGCTCTCTCAGTTCGTGAGAGTGGGTGCCAAATCAAACATTTTGATTCCTTCTCAGAAAAAGTGGGCATATTTTCAAGAAACAGTTGACAAAAACGACAAGCCTTCTAAATGTTTTATTTTTGAAAACCAAGTTAATTGTATTCATTCGTAGCTGGTATATTCACCTAAAGCTTCAACATCTTTACTTCTTTGTCGCATCTATTCTAACGTGATCAAGAAGTTGGCATAGAACTGGGTCTTCAGTCTTTGTTACTTTCCTTTAATACTAGTAGCTGTCCAGACCTGCTGATACCTAAGATTTTTCCAAGCAAGACTGACGGACAGACCGTGTATGAGACATGCACCCACTGAAATAAGTAATTAAAGTAACAGAAATCTGTATTTTGAGCTTTCATTAGGTCTGGAAGACAGGTTTTCGTAATTTGGAATTTCTGCCACAAGTGTACCTATAGAGATATGTTTAGACTAACTGACATGCGTGCAGTTCTTTGTTCGTGTAAAAAAGTTTTCCAAAGCTGTGTTGTCTTAGTAACAAACCAGACTTCCTGGTCACTAAATTCTATATTCAACAGTTTACTGAAGAATTTTTTCAGTATAATTCAAATATTCAAACGTAAAAAATTATATTGCATAACTTTAGTTGCTGGTTGATTTAGTTCCTTTTTTTTTAATGATCATGCCTAATGAAATCACACATTTATTTGGTATTTTAAATCAACAACAATTTTTATTCCTTTAGGTACTAATGTCGCTGTCGAAGCAGGTTGCTTTGGAAACGTGCTGTGACTTCTGTGAATCGGATGTTAATGTCACGTGGTTTTGCCGAGACTGCGTCAACAATATGTGTGATCAGTGCAAGCGAACTCACACGAGAATCCCGCTGTGTAAAACGCACGTGATTCTTCCAAGCAGCGAAAAGAAAGCTGCGACTTTAAGACGAACCACCGTTCTTTTGGATTGTCCTGAGCACGCTCAATCGTGTCAATTTCAGTGTCGCACGTGTAATAAACAGATATGTGTGTTGTGTCTTACATCTAGCCATAATAAGCACGACTTTTTGGCTTTAGATCAATACGCCAAGTCCATACGAGAAAACTTGTATCTGACGCTAAATGCGAAGTCCAATGAAGTACACACCACCGCAGAGACGCTTCAAACACTCTCTACGCACAAACAAACTTACGATGATTGGATGAATAAAAAGTTGAGTGAAGTCGACCAAGTATTTGAACATCTGGCTGACGAGTTACAACGACTGCGGACAGAAATACACGATAAGATAGATCAGAGGAAAAATCACGACATCATCACGATGGACCTGCAGCACAAACGGGCGTACGAATTCCAAGAACGACTTCAGTACCAGGTCAAAGTCCTGAGCTCTGAGTTGGACCACTGCAACGATTACGATCTAGCCAACCTCAAGCTCAAAATCGAAACAGAGTGCAACAAACTCCGCGAAAATCTCACACTAGACTTGCCAAAATTTCCGTGTTTAAGACTGATACGCAAAGAAGTGGAACACAAAGACATTCTGATCAAAGTCTTGACAAAGATAATGAAGACTGACCTGTTCAGCCTGAAAACAACAACCTCTTTTGACGTCGACAACGAAACGCCAGTCTTCATGGAAGATCTACACTTGGACCTAACCATCAAGTTACCCGGATGTAAGTATATCTGGGCCATGGCCGGATGTGACGACGGCAAAATGTGGGTAGGAACCGAAGACAGAAAGCTCCGTCTGGTGGACAATTTCGGCAACGTCGTAAAGTGTCTTCAGATGTCACAGAGTGCGGCCCATCTCGCAGTCCTGACTTCCGGTGAAGTTCTGTGCAGTAACGGATACGGAATAGACAGGACATCGACGATTCAGAGAGTGTCTTTGAATTTTGACGTAACCACTTTTACCCGCCTTTCTCAGGCTGTTGAGGTGGGTCCACTGGCTTCTACGAAGCACGGCAACGTTCTTGTCGGCATTCGGAACTCTATCGGAAGAGGTGAAGTACTGTACCTGTCACATAGCGGCAAAACGATCAACAAGGTCGCCCAAGTGACGAAGGAGGTCGAGAAGGTGGCCATAAACGAAGAAGACCAGGTCTTTGTGAAGGACTCTAGCTGTATCTGGATCATGAGTTTAAAGGGCGAGTTCATCAACCAGATAGAACTCAAAAACGAATTGAAGGGAGTCCGGGGCTTCGTGTGTGACCGCTTTAGTAATCTCGTTTGCTTCCGGTCAGGTGACGTCAGCAGCATTCGTGTTTATAGTTCGCACAGTGCACTTCTCAAGCATTTTCGCCTCCATTTGAAATCGGGAAATGACAGGGAAATAGACATTGGTGCTATCGACGCCAATGATTATATCTGGCTGAAAGAAGAAGAAAACATTCATGTGTTGAAGTATCTGGTTTAACGCTGTGTGTAAATAACTCCGACACGCTTTCAAAATTATTATATGAAACTGGTATATGTACGCAAGAATAAATATGTTGCTTTCAAGTTCTATAAGATGTAAAGTCAAGATTATTTGCAGGCTTTTACGGATTGAGAATACAAGATTAAAGTTAAGATATTGCAGGCGCAGATGGGGGTTGGGGAAGTTTCTTCTTAAAATATCAGATACATATATTGCGTCTTTAAAAAGGCATGCTGAACAAGTTGATCAAACTCATTCAAATTTTTCTCCTCATTTTTATTAAACAAATTTCTAGCTAAAGTAATCTATTCCTAATAGTCAACAAATAATTCTGGGAAGCAGAACTGTTAATTTTACAAATAATTAAAGCACAATGAAGTAATTGCCTTTATAATTTTAATATGTTTTATGGTGCTACCGTTGTGGCGAGCGCAGCAAGAATTACACATACCTTGCATCATTGTCAACTTAGTGATATTTTGACAGTAATCAACTAATATCAAAGAATTTGAGAGAGAGAGAGAGAGAGAGAGAGAGAGAGAGAGAGAGAGAGAGAGAGATTATATAATAATATTTTTAAGTTTAAAAAATTCTTATAAAATATACATAGACTTGCTTCCCCTAAAACCGTTCTTTGGAGAAAATTGATCAGTCTGTGAAATGTAATTTGTGTTTCATTCGGTCAAAAGTGTAAAGTGTATATACAGTATTACATGTATTTTTTTTTTGTATCTTGTCATCTTTTTTTTTTTTTCCTGGTTCAAATTTTTTTTTTTTTACTGAAATTTGTTTATTTTGGCATACGTTGTACCCGTGCCCCCGGTCCCTGTTTGTAGGTGTGTATTTTTACATTTTCCAATTTAACGGTTTGACAATATGCAATATCTGCATAGATTTTTCACTGTTTTTATTTTCTCTTTATTCTTTATTTATAGTTCAAAATTACTTTTTTAAAAAATCTCCTCCCTACTTATACTTACTGTTCATGCACGCAAAATTGATGTTTGATCCACCTCTAAAATCATCGCGGGTAATCTAGCGCGTGTTCACTGTGACGTCACACGTTCAAATCTATATTCATTTGTTTACTTATCTCGACTCAATACGAAGGAATGGAAACATGTAAAAAATCTCTTGAGTCTCACCAAAGCTTGTGCGCTACTCAAAACGTGTATTTAACAGTGTTTAACCCTTAAGGCACCGTTAATAACGAGGTAAATGTTAGCCATTTTTGACATAGCACTACGGGATGAAACATTAGAGAGCACTATGGGACGTAGACAAAAAAAATCTCGATGAATCTGTAGGTTTAGCTCGTTCGTTTTCCCGCGCGCACTGATTCTTAGAGCTCGCTTCACTCGCCGGCGCTGCGCGCCGGCGAGCTGCGCTCGCTATTATGATCGGCTTCGGCCGATCACAGGTGTGTACATATGAGGCATCCGGCAAATTTTACTATTTGCGCACGCATTGCGCCTTGCACTACTTTATTTACTTTGAAATGACAATCTCATTTAAATTACATGTAGATTATTAAAAAACGTTACTTTTATCCGTTTGCCTTGAAATTAAAACAGTTATAGAGTTACAAATCATGTTTTCTTCACATATGCGTAAGAATATTTATCGGAAGTATAACTCGCCTACTGAAAGTAAAGCTTATTCATGCCTTGCTACATCGTCGGAACCCACGGGTTTTCTAACCGTTTGTTGAAAGCAGTGT
Organism: Magallana ariakensis; assembly: GCA_020458035.1. Classification (NCBI taxonomy): domain Eukaryota; kingdom Metazoa; phylum Mollusca; class Bivalvia; order Ostreida; family Ostreidae; genus Magallana; species Magallana ariakensis. Next base: position 681,187 of record CM035813.1, read on the forward strand.
AACGGATAGAAAACCCGTGGGTTCCGACGATGGCCTTGCTATTTCGGAACGGAGTAAAGTGAAGTCGTACCCAAATTGACTCATAATCCATTTTTCCGGGGATAAACATTATATTTGGATTGTAAATAAAAAGATAAGCTGTTAAGGTTAGGTTTTTGAATTATTACAATTTATTAGTTACGAGATAATTGAGTGTAGAATTTTGGTTATCTTCAAACAAAGTTTAATGTCTGCCAAAGAGTTTCCTATACCAACATTTGATAGACAATTTTCGTTTACATGCAATCTTATCTTTTACAAAAAAATGTTAATTGTATCGGAAATCAACAGAACGGTGCTACATGTATATATAGTTTATTGCATGTACCGTAATTCTTTCGTATTGCATTAACAGAGCTGACCAATGCTATTACATGGCGATCATTCCTTTAAAAGAAATACTTGTTTATTATCATTTATATAGCTGAATGCTTTCTAGCCTCCGATATTACAATTTTTTTCAAAAATTAAATGACACTGTGCTTACTTATTGATCTTTCTGAGAGTCGCTGACTTAGAATTTAAAAACTTTTTTATGTCCTAAGTTTCTGTTTCCATCACTTTTTTGCTTAATATGTCGATCATAAGTTTCTTAATGCCCAAACTACGTTCATCCACTACAATGAAAGAAGTCCAGATTTTCTAATATGGAAAGCCCCTTCTACCGCTATAGATTTCAATACACAACCAAAAAAAAAAAAAAAAAAAAAGCTACGGTAACTTTGCATTACATACTACACAAAAAGTACCAGAATGATAACGTTAAATGCACGAGATGTTCCGGGTATTTCCGAAAAAGACATTTCCTATCATGTATCTCTGCAAGAAAGAAGGTGTTGCAAAACAGCGGGACTATTCCCTAACGTGGAAAGGACCTTTAAATATCCGTATCGCTTGAGAGCCATATCTAAATATAGACACATTACGTAGACAACATATTTACATATTTATATATACACTCCCAGAGTCTTGGGATTAGCATTATTCAATAAATTGGAAATATCTTTATTTTATTTAATCCTGACTTTGAGTTTTCTTTGTTGCCAATGTACAGATTTGGGAGACCCACAAGTTGCGAGTAATATCCCGGGTTAACAAGATAAAACCAACATTGGTGTTATACAAGCTTATCTTTTAAAAAGATTGGTGAGCTAGCGCCGTAGCCATCATAAAACACAGAAGCATCGGCAATTGCATAGCTCATTGACTGTGCCTTAATCATTATGTATCTACTGTAATTTCAACTTCGAGGTGAAAATTTTCAAGAACCATTGGTACCGTTTTGTAGCAATCGTATCTTCTCGAGCCTTTCCGTCAAGCTCGGAAAACATATCAGAGGTTGTTTTCCGAGCTTGAAGGTAGTTAAAATAAAGCTAGCTATTTATTATAATATTTAAAATAGCTTTGCATAATAAGACCTAAGCGACTGTTACTATTTTGACATTTACAATATAACACAAAACTTCGTGTGAAGATGATAAAACGAAATTCACATGGTACAGTTTATCTACAGTAGTACAGTATTCCCAGAATCCCCTACTATGGAGTCGAGCATGCGTATTCAAGTGAAAAAGACTAACGTAGTTGCTAGCGCTCGAGAGCGCTAGCGATAATTTATATACAAGCGGGATTCCCAGCAAAACACAGCATTGTTGTGAGAGTGGGATATTTAGAAAGGCAACATACATTCATTGAAACGTTCTACTTTCCCACTTCAACGGTGAGTGAACGGTGAGCACTCGCTGAGCGAATGATGAATGCATTGTTAGCGAACGGTGAGCGCAGCTCAACGGACTTTGGTGAGTGCTTATAAACGGTAAAACCTGGGTGAACGCAGAGTGCAAACGCGAGCGCAAAGTGAACGCTGAACGCACGGTGAACGATATGTGAACGTAAGATGAACGATTTATTCGGAGTGCCTCGGGAGTTATCCTTACATTGTGTTTCGTCGGTAATCAGGAAAAAATAACAAATAAATTACATGTATGTATTGTTACCAGCCTAAATATAATATTATCTGACTGAACAATTAGTGAACACTGAACAAACGGTGAACGCAAGGTGAACGCTTTATATTTACATCTACCAAGTATTATTCCCTCTATTTCTTACGGAAACTCATAGTTAATTCATAGCTCTATAGAAACAGCCAGACTGAAATCTACACGCCCCGTTTATCGATTGGTCGAAATCTACAGCGGCTGAAACTGACAAGAAATTGACAGGACTGAAATTGACACGCCCAGTTTATCGATTGGTCGAGACCTACAACTACCTAAGAAAAATCACGGACTGCACGAAATAACCATGATGATGTCAGACTCAAGGTCTCAAAGGAGACAATTTGGCTGTTTCTTTTAGCTAACGTTCTTGTGTACATTAACAGTAATTTAGTAAATTTTACTTACTTTTTACGCTCAATTTATTAATTAGTTAAAAGAAAGATGTTAATATAAACAATAAAATGCTTTCTTTGGCGATTCATTCGGGTTATGAAGGTAGCGATCATTGCAGAAAAAATTTACATAACCCGCTAACGCGGGTTATGTATTTTTTCTGCAATGTCGCTACCTTCATATCCCGAATGAATCACCAAAGAAAGCATTTTATTGTTTAAGTGAACGCACGGTGAGCGCTTTGTGAACGGTGCATGAGAGCGAACAGAGCGGAGCGGAGATCGCGTGGACGCACGGTGAACGCACTGTGAGAGCACTATGAAAGCACGGAAAAAAGGGAAAGTAGAACGTTTCAGGGACTGTAACTAATGATATGCAAAAAAAAAAAAAAAAATAGTCAAATGAAGTCATTGACTTAACATACCAGCAATGAAATATTTGCAATTAGATTAAAACACAAAATTTCTTAAAGACTGCATCAATGTTGGCTGAATTTTTAAAAAGAAATAACAAAAGCAATTTCACGTTTCAAAACTTTATTTTATTTCTTGAAAATTCGATACAATTATTTTTGCGTTGTACAATTGATCCCGGTGTATCCGGACTCACATTTACAGCTTAGACCTATCTGATGCTCCTTACACTGGCAGGCGCACGTGGATTGGTCAACCGTAGCACCGTTATAACAAAACTTGTTACAACGACTGGTGCAATCATTACCTTAGGGAAAAGTAGAAAAACTCACATATAAGATATCAACTCATTAATCATTTTAATCGAATTAGTATTTTTAAATGTTGTCATATTCTGCTATAAAGAAATGATGAAATGTTCGACAGTTTGGCAAATGATAAAAAAAAGTGTTCCTATTTTCCCGATATTATATTGCTCAATTTAATTTGATTTGAATATAAATACTAATTTATTTAACATCTAATTACGATGTACTTCGTGATACCCTTCAAATAGGCAGTTTTGTCACTGATTGCCATTTGTCTTGGTCCAATTTGTTTAAGAAGTCAGGTACTATATAGTAACTGGCAAGTTTACCTCTTGAAAATGTCTCTTGAGATTTTAGAAAAAAACTTTTAAATATGTACGAAGCTGTGAACTGAAATAATGTCTGCAACAGACACCAGACTTTTTGATTGGATATTGTTCTACGAGCACATTACGGACCAAACGATATGTGAATCAATATACTGAACTCTGCTTTCGGGGTCTGCTTTGACGTGCCTTTTTTCAGCGAGTCATCATAAAAATGCATTACCTATATTGATCAACCCTCGACTTTCTTACAGTTTAAACTAGAGGTACTGTGAGCAAGCTCACAAATGATACCCCCCGGCCCGCTAAGAAATAAATCATAACTCAAGTATTATTCTATTATAGAAAATAATGGATGCTTTCTATTTAACCGTCCATGTTCTATCAATAACAACTGCTCTATTTTTTTTATCAAAAATATTGATGCTAATATGAGTACACAAACCAATTTCTATTCTTTAAATTCCATTTTATTTCAACTTAACTGTCAATGCATGAAGACATTTGCATCCTTATGATAACAAGCATGACTGGAATCAAACGATAATCCACATGTCAAGCAACCATTTGATAATTTGAATTTTTGGTATACCGAGCCCAATTTTTTTCCCGAAAATTATTTTGCACACAATTTTTTTCATAAAAAAGATAAAATACATCGGGGCAGGCCATTTTCAGAGGGCGGGCGGGGATGATAATCTTAATTTTATATGGCCTGACACAAGCAAGCTTTGTGTCAAATTTTACCTTCTAATCATTCCATTAATACAAGACATGACACAGACAGGAATTAAGCATTTTTTTAAACAATGACCTTGAACTTGCCCAAATGACCCTGGGTAAAGGTCATGAAACACCTTCAGATCATAAGCAATCTCTGTGTGAAGTAAGAAACTCTAATGTTTCACCATAAGGAAGATATGGACTGGACACGAATTTTGCACCTTTTCTGTCAGTGACCTTTGCCTTGCCTGTATGACATTGGGTCAAGGCCATGACACACCCTCAGGTCATATGCAATCTTTGTGTGGAGTAAGAACTTCCAATGTTTCACCATAAGGAAGATATGGACCGGACACGAATTTTGCATTTTTCTGTCAGTGACCTTTACCTTGCCTGTATGACATTGGGTCAAGGCCATGACACACCCTCAGGTCATATGCAATCTTTGTGTGGAGTAGGAACTTCCAATGTTTCTCCATAAGAAAAATATGGACCGAACACGAATTTTGCACAGACAGACGGACAGACGGACGGACGGACGAGGTGATTTCTATATATCCTTAAACCTTTTTTGTGGGGGGTATAATTAGTTGAGATTTTATTTCATTATACGGTCATTTTGCGATTTACCATAGAACCCTCCTGGACAGTCACAAGCACATAGATTTCTGTTGAACGTCCCTCCATTCGAGCAACTTCCTGTGCAGGTTTTCACTTGAAAATATAGATTCACAATATAGAAATCAAAATGAGGGTAAAGTTTGACGATTTGTAATGTAAAATATAAAACCTTATGTACATGTAATTACCAGATTTAGGAAGGGAATACGCAAATTGGATACCAATGTTGTTGTGAATGTTGTTTTGGTGAACCTAAAAGAATGGCAAAAAAAAGATTGGCTATATCTTACAAATTTTGCTTTAAAATCATTTAGTGTTTTTTAAACTAAAAATTTTGATTAGTCTAAAATCCGACCTTGATGATCGCTGGTTCAGTAATGGGTCCCTTGGCATGCAGGAACTGGTCGTGAAAATCGTAGTGCCAGTACGTCCCAGCGAATGTAACAGGGTTACTCAATGTGCGCCAAATCCAACTGCTTCCTATTAGGCTAGACAGAACAACGGCACCGTCCTTAGAGTATACCTCTAAAGGGAGGAAATTTAATGCCATGAATGTTTACAGATAACAATACTGGTAAACAAAGCACATTATTTTGTAGAAAATCTTTATTATATATTTCGTGGTCCCCTCTGATCCCCGATGATCATTATTAAAGTTTACAACTTTTCTTAATGTCACATTTTGCTTTTATTATTTTTAATTACACGTATACTTTTTTCATTACATGTATATTTTCTATGGAAAGACCCTTTTCCCAATTATAGCCCCTTGTTAATTGACATCTGTAAGAATAAATATAAACTTTGTCATCTTAGCCATTGCCTTCATTATGTTGTCCAAACTTTGTCTCCATTGTCGAAAGATTTTTTTTCTACATACATAAACGTATATTCTTTGTGAAATTGGACTTAATCACATTATCTCCTTACCAAGAAAGTTTTGATCCATGGACTTATAATTAAACCAGAACTGTATATTATAAGCTCCAACCGGTAGCTGGGCAATCACTTTTCTTGTACCTGTCATGGAAACAATAACAAATCAGACTTATGAAATAGATTACTGTGTATTCTCACACTAAGTCTTTCATGTATTAAACTATTTTGATAACACGTCATACCAGCGGTAGATAACTCCGTAAAAGTCCCCTCAACAACGTCACACGACGTCCCGTTCCCGCTGCAGACACCGCATCTATCTATTTTGCCTCCATTCATAACCCCGTCACACCCGAACAACTTAAAAAAAGCAAAATTATTTCTTTTTCAAGTCAACACACACACAC